>OX579655.1:2120708-2777167 GCA_951230895.1 Carpatolechia fugitivella | reverse complement strand
ATTTTTTATGGGGTGTTATGAGGGTTAAAAAAGTAAAAAAAAAAAACGTCAGTGGAAAGGTAAAAATACTAAAGTGCCTAAGTACAAGTTTACAGGAGAGACGATTAACATCAAAAAGGCGTCAATGTAGTCATCGGCCTAACGATCAGACCCAAAATTTTGGATGGCTAAAACGCCAAAAAGTCCTCACATTAACAAATCACCTAAACTAATGAACGCAAAAAAATGCAATTGAACTGTAAATAAAATAATGAAAAGTATGACTTTTATCTTTCTTTCTTCAATAATACTGCAGAGGACCTTATCAATTTCAATCACTATAAGAGCAAGTCACCATAGTATAGTGGTATAGTCTAAGATTGGAGCAAACTTTGCTGGGGGATTACGGGGCCTTCGGCGCGATTGCTTCGATATGATCCGGGCTAATACCACCATATTATTATTACTAAGCTTTTTTGACTAAACCTTCAGGAAAGGAACATAGGAGTAGTTCGACTGAATCAGATCGTGACTTGAACTTTGTCTATTTTAACGCTCAGGACGAAAGAAAATATTATTTATTATCCACCAGTTTAACAAAAAATAATAATTTAATTCTTAATATTAATACTTAACTAAAGGCAGATAATAGGAGACGTCTCAGTTTATGCTGCCACCGAAACAAGTCCCGGGGCATTAGACCTTTAAGCTATGTATAAAATACTGGCTGTATAGAAAAAGAGTGAAATAAAAGCCACTGAGCTGTAATTTAATGAAAAAGTTTACAGGTCGAAAACAGAAACGGGAATCGATTTAAAACCGAAACACCTTAATCAAGATGCGGTCTGCGTGATTCGGTTCGCGTCAAAGTTAAAATTAATTCACAACAAGCGCGCGACAGGCATTCACCACCACCGCTACTAGAATATAGAGAAATTTTTTAGAACTCAGTGCATATAAAATACAATATAATTTCTTTGATATCAAAACGAGAAATATACAAATAAAAGGTTGAAGGTCAATTAGGTGACATGCTAAAGTCAATTCAATTCAATTCTTGGGTGAATGGCGTTTCCGTGGTGATTTCGCCAATGTCAAGTTTTATTGATGACTCTGCTTGGATATAGACTTCGTGAGAGAACAAGATTAAAAAAATAAAAAAATATATATATATATGAAGAAATTTTAGCTATGGCAACCGGTCTGCTGAAACACCAAGAACAAAAGACAAACACAATATAAGTTAAAAGGTTAGTATAGTTATGCTAAAGTCACCTAGATTGCGGGAGATACTTTACAGTGGCACTATTGACAGCTTCAAAATTCACAGATGCAACTTCTCAAACATAAATGTTTTTGGCTGGAAAAAGGTTAAGAATACAACTTCACTAATTTGTATTTTTTTAAAATAATTTATTAGAGTTTTCCGTTAAACCACTGACTTTGCTTGGCTATGATGCTTCAATGCATTTACAAAACTATGATTGAATACGATTGTTGTTTATTTGCGCCCTGAAGATACTGATCCAACTTGTCAAACATATTTTTTTTCGGCAAAGATTGAAAATGCGAATCAGTGTTAATATATTTTAAACAGTCTGTTCATAAATGGTTCATAACAACATCTTAATCCATCTTATATGCACTGCTAAACGTCAAAACCCTATTTTACTAACCACTACATATACATTATAAATACGGTATTCAAACTGTCCTAGAACGACCAAGTGGCGACATCCAACATCTAGCCAACTAAATCGAGTTACAATAGTAGAGGAGTGCACTTCCGTGCTGCCATGGTACCACCACGATATGTTAATTAATTTTCAACTCTGAACCGAGCACGTGACAGTTGGTATGAATGTAAATCACTTACACCAGAACATCGAGTTTGATTGTGTAATTGAACAAATGCGGTGTACAGGTTTCGGTTTTTAGCCCCGACGAATATAGAAGAGTCAAATATGCGGTTTACTATCCAATTTGTTAATACTAAAATTTGTGGAATTGTGGACGAAGCATTCCTGAAAAATTCTTTGGTTGCGAACGTTACAATATTTTAAGTATTTTAACGCTGCAGAAAATAGATAAAGCGAACATGAAAATTATATTAAAACAGAATATCCTAGAACCAAAATAAAAACAAAAGATCTCAATGCATTAATAGATGTTATTAGAATGCAATTCAAGTTAAAAGAAACAAACAGAAATACCTCTTCGGCTGCTGCTAACAAATTAATACCTCTAGATTATAATACTGTTAGGGCAACAAATCATCCAACAGGGGCGTTTTTAAAGCTGTACAATTGTTCAGGCCATAAATAAAAATTGTTGCGAAAACACCTCAGCAGTTTTAAGATTTTAATCCTCAACGCGAGCGAGCATAAATTTTGTTTGACTGCTCGTGCGCCGGATTGCGGAACGATCTGAAACGGATAGCATTTCTAAAACTTGTTTGTTCTGCATTCTTCATGTTCGACTTTCATCTTATAGGATTACACTGAGACGATAGCAAAGAAGATATTTTTTTCTTACTCAAAATTATTACCTACTATAAGTAAAGTTTTTTCGTAAGTGCCTGCCGATAAATATTGTTCTTGTCTACTATGCCGTGACAGTAACAAGATTTGTAGTTTATCTTAATTGACAGCTTTTAATAACTTTAAATTTATCAAATTAATACAATGGTATTATTATATAATATTTTTTGGTGTCTTATCAATACACCGGATAATTATAATTAACGTTCTTTAGTTTTATTGATCGTGTACGGCCTTTGTTTCCCTTTACGAAATACCTTCCAGTAAAGTCCTTGTGCTGTGGGGCTGTCGACGCAACCCGGTAGTCCAGCTCGCAGCACAAATATTCGACCGCTACTGTTTATAAATCATTGGACTTGCTAACTGTAGTATCGCGTTGGGAGGTTTTTATTATTTTTTGGGATTAAAATTTGTCAAAAAACTATAAACAGAACACATATTTTTTATCTAATGATGTCAACTTTCGAAAATAATTACTACCAGTTCAGAAGGATAACGAGTGAGGTTTTTTCTATTGTACGAGTATTTACGCAATTTAAATCATCTGATTGTAATCGCTATGTTACGACAAATTTTCAGCAATATTGAAGCAACATGAAGAGTTATTAAAAATATTAGTTTACAACTTGATCCAAAATATAACACCATTTCAGATTCTATTCGTAATAAACATAATCGACATGAGTCTGATTGCATGTCACAAATATGAAAAAACTAGGTACATTTATATAAATCGTTATTAAATAATACTCAGGGACCCAAAGTGAGTATTGGCCTCCTACACGACTTATAAAACAGAAATAATCGTAATTGAATAATAGTAAAAAATGATACGAATAATAAAATTGAGCTCTCAAGCGACCGTCTAAGTCCACGGATTCAAATGATAATTGTATTCAAAGAAGCATCAAATGAAGACGTTCACTAGGGAGCAGGCACAGACAGACTTGCACATTTGTTAGCATAGTGGCACACGCGGACAAATATTTAAGGTGGAATTGAAAACGGGAGGTTTGTAGAAACGGAAGCGAGACATCGCTGTTCAAGCAAACTTGATGCACGGGAGATAATTGTATTAAAGTACGTGTTTGTGCGAGTTTGTACTAACTATCAGGTCTGGAGATATTTTTCACACAGGCCACTTTATTTACTGTAGATAGAGAACCACATTTCTTCCATCATCAATCCTTTCATCATCAGTTTTCGTTAGCTCATACTATAACGACGTTTGGCAACATTGTTCTAAAGGTAAAATGAAAATGGAAAGATTTAACAAAATCTTTTTTCAACGTCAAAGCTATATACCTATAGCTAGTTAAAGGACAAAAGAAGTTTTTCCCTGGTTGGCACGTTATAGTGGACGCTCAAAGAGAATGGCGGACTCGAATCTTGAATACTTTTCTTTTTTAAATAAAAATTTTGTTTACACAATAAGTGCATATCGCGCCAGCAGAGACAAGGCTACGTCACTTTAAACTGCACGCTTTGGAGAAGTGGCGGCGTAAGATGTTTGATATGATTTTTCTACATTTATACATATAAGTAGATGAAATGCGCTTGAACTCTTGAGCCAAGTAAACCTTAACGTTATTCGAAGAGTTCCAAATACGCAATACGAGAGTCGTTTTAAAAGAAACGGTACCGAACCAAAGAATGTGCTCCACTCAATTGTATCAAGGCTTGCGATTTCGCATGATGTGAACATCTTTGAACTGCCTTTAGATAAGTTTCGATTCATAATTTGCGACTCGGTCAGGAGCTCATCATCATTGTCTGTATTGTATTGTATAACTTGTGTTTAATTACCAAATTTTTGCATTTTTTTATATATAGACACAGACTGTCACGCAACTTTATAACTTTATATAAAAGCTGTATATATCTATCTATAAAAGTAGTTGACATTGGCACTGATTATTATTGTAGAAACACCTAATTAAGGAATGCATTTGTGAAACTGTCGATGATTGTATCAGAATAAATAAATAGTTACCTATAGTAAGCATTTGAGTAAATCGTATGATTTATAAAAAAAATATCTTTTTATTTTTATTTCTAATATTATTTTTTCTCTTTTCTGTTCTTTTAGTATTCTGTTTAACACATCTACTATAAAAAATCAGTAACGCCAATAGAGGAGATGCTTTGACTTGGCCTTTTACCTTCGAGCAGATATGAGTTAATCTAATACTTAAGTATTATTTATTTAAATACTGCTCTCACATTTTCTTCCATCACTTATATTACGCAAAAAAGAAAACATTTCATTGAACCTTAAAGTTGGTAAAATACGCAAGTATCGTAATATTTGATGCCGGAAATGCTTTCCATTTACCCCCTAAACACACATCCGGTCAAGGAGGGTTTTATTGATTCGTCTGCGACCGTACCCTTTGATATTTCAATGATATTTCTATATTGAGGCCGTAGCACGTAGTAAATAATACTCGCGTTTAATATTGACCTTACCATGTCGGTTTTGGGTCAGGGATGGAGCCTATAAACTAAATCCTTCTGTTCTATCATTCCAGAAACAGAGAAAATTTAAAGGTCTGGAGTTGATTATAATAGACGATTGTTAATAAAAGTGTATTAAAGACATCACAGAGGAAATAATATAACTATTTCAGTATGAGTTATTTATTATGTGTAATTGAAATATATATATTTTTTGGGTTGTGTGGTTTGAACTCGTTGAAACTTGAAAGACTGTCAAAAACGCAATGATGCAATGATTTCGTGTCAAATTTACAATGAGCACAAGCTTCATTAATCCAAAGATAAAACAACCAATTTACATTCAATAGATTCTGTTACTTTTTTTACAATTAGCAATAAGAATGGAACTTTTAAATAAACATTCCAAAATCAAATCCGCAGCATCACTCACCGGCCATTTTAATTAAATAGCAAACCTAACCGTTTTACTCCTCCATTTGTTGCCCTAAATTTAAATATTTTACACTCGAGAGGCTGTTCGATCGTTACCTTAGGCGTTTTAATGGGTCGAAGCCGCCTCTCTCCCATTACTTCAACTTCAATTAGATGATATCTGACGTTTATAGTTCTTTATGCATTCAAGGAGCCAGATTATGCCTTTCCAGTTCTAGATAATGCCATTTAATAGCGGCCCGATCATTATGGAGTTTCACGGGCGTAATGAAAATTTTGCTTGCTTTTAACGATCTCTTCGTAGGGCAGTTTCGTTTAATGAGTAATATTTCTTGAGTATTTACCTTTTTTGCTTGAAGCAGGCGAATGGTTCACGATAAAATTTGATTTTGTAAAATGGAGACGTAATAAATTTTATCGTAACATTTTTTTTAACAAACAATCACATTTGCATTTACAAACATTTTGCACAGGTTCTTAATATATAAACATTTGTATTTAAAAGAAAATAAATTCCAAAATCTAAGAGACTCGTTTTATGAACAGCAAAATACAATCCCTTAGTCGTAAACGCTGTAACTCGTCCGTCACATAAACAGCATCTTTGGGATTTCAGCGGCTTATGTCACGAAAGATCAGCGAACGGTTGAAAAAACACTACTTATGTTGAATACGAAAAGTGTGTATAGATAGCGTAATGTTAGATTTATATCGTAGATAGTAAAGTTCTCTGCTGTTTCGGTAGTAAAAAAATACGGAGGCGTAGCAACTATTATTACCAAAATATATAATATATTATTATATAATAGCCGCACAAAGTAAATTACATAAATTGTTTTTATACCTATACACACAGCTAGATCAGTAAGATTTTGATCGGTGGGTAAGGATTACTTCCAATAAATATAATGTTACTGAAAGTGGTCGTTAATTTTCTGATGAAATTTCCAAGATTAGACTATTTTTACTTATTTTATGTATGTTTTTACTTGTATTATGACAAAGAGTTTATATAAAGATATAGAGCAAGCGCTTCAGAGTAAGAACAGTAGACACGGCACGACGATCACTCCGCATCGTTCCATCAGCAAGTACTCACTGTGGAGTACCAGTGGAGTGAGCGCCACAGGCAAGTTCGCTTAAACTTAACTAATTAATATTTAAAATTATAAAACAAAAGAAGTTTTCCACTGGTTGGCGCGTTCACTACAACTACAAGTGTACGTTCACTGTAAAGAAGAACGGCCGGAAGAAAGACGAACGGCCGGAAGGTTCATTTCTTTTAAAAATAGATGCACTTACAAACAATTTGTTTTAAATCTATATTCGCGTATGTTTTGGACAGTAAAGGAGAATCAATCACTGATTCGGTGTCCCCAATCATTTACTTATTCAGATTTTATGTAGTCCCGCCTGGCTTTATGGGCCATCAGCTGAACGTCTGTTCTACGCCGTGTTAGGACGTGCCCTGTATCTTAACTTATTGACCCTGTTTCTTTAAGGTAAATAGACTGGGTTAAAGGAACTTTTAAGACGAGATTATGATCAGTTGTGCACCAATTTTGATGGATGGCCACGCACACATTGTTGTTTGAAGAAATATTAAATCTTTTCTTTTCAGACTTTTACAGCGCATACGTAATTATTACAATCGGAATTTGATACGTATTGTTATCTGATTTATTTTAACGCTGAAAATAATACCATAAAACCACAGTTGTTTCACTCATTCATATAGAACAGTAAGTAGTATCTTAAGTTTTCTTAAAATTCTTATAACAACTTGCAGAACAACGCAACAAAAAAACCATGGAATTGAAAAACCTTTGTAAAAGAAAATTATAAATCTTAAAAAAAAAATGTGACATTGGTCTTTCCGATCAGCTAACCGAACAATATATTTGTAAGTTATGAAACTTTTAGTGCGATGCCATGTTACTACCTGAAACGCCATGCGAACTTTTAACAAGTTGTATGAAAATAGTTTTGTTATAACTTTATTATTAATATATTTCCTAATAAACAAGTGAAAAATTCGCTTCCAAAACCCTAATCTAAATAACAAGAGGGCGTAAACAGAGGCGTCGCGATATGCATAGCATGTAGCCCCATTTATGATTAGGTCGGCATGCCTGCGCGCATACCAATTAGATTCATGCCGTTTTCACATCATACGTCACGCGCTCCGCAGGCAGAGTTGAAATGTAATAATGAAGTCCTCTGTTGTCCTTGCTGTTTGTCGTTTCTTAAATAGTTAATAAACAGTATCTAGCCTGAATTGTAGTTAGAACTGCTACAGTATATAGCCTTCGTTATAGTTTTAGTATAGTTTATGAGCTCGCGACGAAATTGGACTGTAATACTTTATTTTATTTATTTCTTTTATGTACAGTATTTATAAAGCACCTCACAAGATAGACTGACGGATCTCTGATCTGATAGATCTTCATCTGTTCCCAGAGATAGATGTAATGTACTATTTGTATTCATAAGCTGGAAGGCTGATTAAGTGTTTATAGGATGTAGACCACCTCTATGATGACATAGGGGCCGGTCTGCCCGCATGTCTGATACGCATTTATATATAAATAGAAATATATACAACATTTATATATACATATATAATATACAACATGTCATGTAAAATTATAAATTTAACTTGTCGCCGCGTCCGTATTTCTTTGGGTTGTGGCTAAAAATCAGCGATATCTGCTCTCCTGAGTATGTGTCGACGCTGAGCTGCGACCTTCTTGCACTGCTGCAGCACACATGCATAACCTTGTGTGTCAGGTTATGTTATGATATTCATATTAAATACTAGTTTTAATTTTGTTATGTATGTGTCTGCAGTATCAAATAAACGCTTTATCTATCTATCTAACTATCATAGTAGAAGCTTTGCTTAGTTTGGGATCAGAAGGCTGTGTGTGAGATGTCACCACATATTTATTTATTTGTTTTAATGAAACAGTTTTTTTGTCGGTAAATTTCTTTCATTTTCACATTAATATAATTAAACAGGAGAATTATTTACCAGGAACTTCATTAAAAAAATTAAATCATATTTTTGGTTTTATTATCTATTTCATTTCATTTATATTTTTATTATTCCAAAGGTTAAAAACCCGAAACATTCTTTTCCATAAAAAATGCGTATTACTGGTACAAAATTAATATGGTAAGTAAAAAAAAAAAAATTAATTTTTAGTAAATTCATATTCGGTATTATGATAGATTTCGATACTCTAGGTGAGGCATGAACGACCAATTATAGAGATACCAACACCCTGGCAAAGCACAAAAATGCTAAAGGGGCATTTAACTGTACTTCTAAGCCTATAATATCTCTAGAAACGGTTAGAATGAAAGTTTTTTTTTTCATACAAACAGTTCAAAGTCAAAGTCAAAATTTTTTATTCGAATTAAGATTTTTACAAATCATTTTTCGACGTCAAAGCTATCATGGATGGCACGTTCACTACCAGTGTACGCCCTCTGTGGAGAAGAACGGCCAGAAGAAACTCCACAGGAATTGTATCTTTTGTACTTTTCTTTTAAATATATAAAGAATCATACTCCCGGTCACTTCTGGGGTTCCTCAAGGCTCGATACTGGGCCCACTGATGTTTGTCTTATTCATAAACGACGTAGGCGCATGTTTTAAGTTTAGCAATTATCTTCTTTACGCGGATGATCTTAAAATATTTCATAAAATTGACAACTATAATGATTGTATAAGAATTCAACAGGACTTGGACCGCTTTTCTTCTTATTGTACACAAAACAAATTAGAACTTAGTTTAAACAAATGTAAAGTAATAACATTTTCAAAGAAATTGAACACGGTTTATTACCCTTACTCGCTATATAATGACAGAATCGACCGAGTCCAGTTTATAAGAGACCTTGGAGTCACACTTGACGCTAAATTACATCTAGATTTGCACATAGACAATATTATCAATAGATCATACAAAATGTATGGCTTTGTTATGCGAACATGCTGTAATTTTACTCGCCCCTCAACATTCTTGTATATATATAAGAGTCTTATACGATCACAGTTGGAGTATGCAGTCCCAGTCTGGAATCCTTATTATAACAAGTATACAGAAGCCCTTGAATTAGTTCAGAGAAAGTATTTAAGACGGATATATTTTAAATTCTCTCATAGACGCCAACCGTATGTAAATCTGCTTAAAAAATTTAATTTACTGACCCTTAAAAATAGACGTCTTCAGTTACAGTCACTTTTCTTATATGATATCTGTAATAGTAAGTATGATAGTATCGCTCTTAGTAATGAATTGTATTTCAATGTGCCTCGTAATTTCCATATTCGAAGAGCTAACGCATTATTTACCACTAAAACTTGCAGAAGTAATGCAGGTAAACGTTCACCATTGTATCGTATTACTCAATCGTACAATATCTATTTCAATGATATTGATATTATGACCGTAAGCGTAGGTGAGTTTAAAAGAAAATTAATAGCAGTATTAGGAAATATACCTCCAACCTAGAGAAAAGTAAGCACTTGTGTTTGCCTTGTGTCTGGATGTTGTTTATCTACATAGGTATGTATTTATCTATGTGGGTAATGTATATTAGCTGTCTGATACCCATGGTGCGGGCTCTGCTTAGTTTGGGATCAGATCGCCACATATTATTTTGTATATTTAGCAAGGTGTCAGGGAAAATAGCGTAAAATAGCGTAAGAAACTGCATGAACTACCAATACATTTAGTAATCTGTGGTTGTCGGTGCAGGTTGCACAATAAACTCTGTTTAGCTTGTAAGTTAGAATAAGTAATACCCTATTGTGTAACCGTTTGATAACCCTAATAAAAAAAAAAAAAAAAAAAACATACATGAGTCATAATTACAATCTACTCCGCTGATTTGGAACAACAGTTGACCAGGCGTTTTTATCATCTAAGTAATCATTTATCGTATAATAGGCCTTAGAACATAAAATAGTTTTAATTTTAGCTTTAAATTGGCTATCGGACAGATTTACAATATCAGTTTTATCTAGCTGCCTCCGCACGAATCAATGGATGAATTATGTTGGGGCGAAACATGTGTCGAGTGGTGGTGGATGGTTGTTTGTTAACTTTCATCGCCAATTCATGCGCAATTATTAGGGTGGATACGATAGTAAATTCAGCTAGATTTTTTTGTTCGGTGTAAAGGACTTCCTGGAGGTAACGCCTGAATTTTGCCTCTAGTTTAATATATCTTAATTAAAATCCACGAATTATTTAAATTATAACTAAACAGATTTAAGCCTGCCATCGAAACATAAATGTTTGCAAACAAACTTTATACGAATACTTGAAAACATTTTGCAATTTGAACAAACTTCCCCTTCAATCTGTAAACTTTTGTTACCTACGCAATCTGTTTCACTTGAAATTTCAAAATACAATCACGCGCTGCAATTTTCATAAAATGCACTAATATTTTTACAACTCCTTAGTATTTTACCTGTAAAGCAAGTCGGGACTCTTCAGGGGGCGTTTAGTGTTTTATATGCCAAAGGGATTTATG
The DNA here is from genome assembly GCA_951230895.1 of Carpatolechia fugitivella. Taxonomy (NCBI): domain Eukaryota; kingdom Metazoa; phylum Arthropoda; class Insecta; order Lepidoptera; family Gelechiidae; genus Carpatolechia; species Carpatolechia fugitivella. Next base: position 2,766,203 of record OX579655.1, on the reverse strand, counting down.
TTATTACCGTCCATATTTCTGCGGACTGAAGCCGCTGAGAGGTCACGAAATCTTGCTGGAAGGTCATCTCTTTTGCTCGTATAGGTGCATCCTTGTCGCTCTCATCCGGAGGTTTAAAGCGATGAATATAATGCGAGCGGTAATTCTGATCACGTCCGCTTGGGAGCGCTCGCACGCTGTTCATGAACTTTGATCTCTAACTGGAAGATATAACGTTAACAATGAAAAAAATTCGCCATCCGCCGCGATGCGAAGGTAGAAGAGTTGTGATGACAACTCCACACAAACTTTGTAATCAGTTGTAACAAATTTATGTCGTGTGCGTGCGAGACTTTGGCATAAGTTTAGCTTTCCCGTTACGGAGCGTATTCATTGAGCTTCTTTGGGTTTTCTGATGTTAATTTGACAGGAATATCACATTTGTTTTCAGTTATTTGTTATAATTTTATTATTATTATTATAAGCCGGGTTCTCGAATGGAGACCACGTCTCGGGAAACGTGGTGTGGGACGCCTCCCTGCCAGGTGGACTGATGACCTGAGGAAGGTTGCTGGTGGTGGCTGGATGAGAAAAGCGGGTGATCGTGTGCTTGGTGTGCCCTTGGGGAGGCCTACGTCCAGCAGTGGGCTGCAGTAGGCTGATTGATTGATTGAGCGTATTGTATCCCACTTCAGGGCAAAGACTTTTCCAGACTTTCCGGTTTGTAGCTGTGTTCGACCAGTCCGCGTCGAAGTCGACCAGCATTATCTCGTTTGTTATTTTGTTATTAGTTCGTTTGTCTACTTTGGGAATTTGTGAGACTTGAGTTTTAACAAAAGTTTAGTTCAGAAAGAAATAAGTGGTACAGAAACACAATAAAATAGTGTATTTCGATTAATATTAAAACAAACTTATGAATGAATAAATCAAATTTTATACAGAAATTAAGACAATAGGCAAAAAATAGATTGATAAACAAAAGTACATTACAAACAATTGAAAATTATAACCCAAGTTTCTCAGTCGAAAAAAAAAGCAATATAAACAAGATAAAACATTTAATTCTATCATAGCCGACAAACAGGGGTTTAAACAGAGGCGGCGCGGGCGCGTTGAAACTCATGCTAAGCAAAGTTTCCCAGTCGAAGACTTTAGAATGTCATTCTGCTTGGTTTTCGTATTTCTTAATACAACTAAATGCGACTGTGCAAAATATAAGCGACCGCGATGGTTGAAGAAAAACATAGCTTAAAGGTTTGTTGTTTGTTTGAATTGTTTTTGTTTTTTTGTATGTATAATATAAAAACTATATTAAAGGTAAACACAACATTTCAGTTAGAAATAGATGACCGGTTCTGAAAACAAACACACTATTATAGAAATCCACATGTGTATTGAAAGAATAAACTAACTGATAAGACGATATTCAGCAAAACTCAAGATTCAGAAACATATTTTTTGTCACTTGATGCTCTTGTTGTCATTATCGTGTTCGTTCCACCAAGTCTTGAGTCTGACTCTGAAGTATGATACTTCCTAGCTGCGCCACTATTTAGAATTTCGACTGTTGTTATGTTAAATAGTGGCTACCGGCTACCTATGTCGCCCAGCAGTCGCCACAAGCTGCTGCACCACACGAAGAATGTTGTAGAGGATTTATATGTGGCAAAATCCAGGGCGCAGTCCGAAGAAAAAGGTATTTATATATTATATAACTAACATGGAAAAATAGTAGAGAATAGTAGATAAGCTTTAGGTTACTATCGGAGATCAGGACATGAAGTGAAGAATTTAGCAGAAAAAAGACAAAATCGAAACGTAAGAAATCTAAATTTGAAAATGAAAGATAAAACTGCCAGCAAGAAAGGTTGCCAGACATAAAACAGGAAAGAGGATGAATGCCTCGTTACACCTCCTTACAAGAAGTAATAAATAACATTTTAATATTAAAAACTTTTGCACCTATAATGAGAAGCGTCCCCCTCTATACTATTTCAAATTGCTGCTTAACCTGTTAGACCCTGGTCCATGATGTACGTACCTTCTATTTACCTTTTATAACATCTACTCTACCATTGTGGAATGCAATAAACAAATTGAATTGAATTGAATTGAATTGAATACCCTTATCATTAAATAAAGAGTATAATTTTCAAAGTGTCACGCTAAATGAAATTACAAATCCTCACAATTGCACCACAGCTAAAAGCTGAGCCAGGTTTGAAAGAAACTGCACCTAAAGCGAATACGTGGCAGTCAATTTGCGACCAAACTTTCAGCCATTCGGTTTGGCAGTGCAAGCCCGTCTGGCTCGAGCCGTTCTTTCTGGCTTAAACACTAGTTAATGTTATTTGTGTAAGAAAGCTGACTTTTTCGTACTTATCTTATTTAGTGTTAAGTGTCAGTGTGTTTAAAAGTTTGTTTTGTTGTTGCATTTGGTGTTGATATTATCTTGTTTATTTACACTGGTGGTATTTTATTTGCACAATAAGATCTTTTTGATAGTAAAAGTAGGATACCATTGATTATCCCGAAAACTTACCTACTCACACAAGCAAAAAAAAACCTAAATGCGTTGCTGCTGTGGCGAATGAAGTCTCTGCTAAACTTTTGTAAATAAAAAGGAAATCTACACTCGAGCCCAAAACAAATTAATATCCGTAACAATATTTTGACAAACAAAGAACACACACGAAACTTTTTTACGAGTTCACATCAGATAAAAGTTCATGAAAAAAAGGAAAGTATCTTTCCGAATCTGAAACCAAATTGCCTTCCTCTAACTCGGTTAAAAGTAGGCTGTGTGAGCTCTACCCTTTGCCCCTGTGGATTGAGAAACGAAGATAGATGATCAGGCATTAGGTTGAGGCGTAAGGAGTGTTACTTGGAACATGTTTTGTGTTTTATTGTTATTTGTTTTTGCACTACTTACATTTGCAGTGCTCACATTTTATATAATGGTAATAAAACAAACATAATGTTCACAATACAACGACGGTGCAGCAGTATGTTCTTTTATTGTTTGTGTAAAAAGTTTGCGTAGACTTGTCTTATATCTATTGAATATACATAGTTTTTATTACAATGGGTTAGATACATATACCTTACTAACTATTTCACATACCACCTTTTAAGGCCTAGGTTACTTGAATCCTTAATTTTCTACATTAAGATTGATTGATTCATGAAATTATTACAAGCTATAAATGTCAAACATACGTTCACATACAAAATTGTACACAAGATTTTTTTTTAATAAGACAGTAACAAAGGCATAACTCAATTATTTTAACTGTGCACTTCGAGCTGTCAAAATCGTCATGTTGGTGGCATTGAATTCACCCGCCCGCTTACTTCCTCACCTCCTCCGACGCCTATCAAAACGGATACCAAACCTACCAACATGCAAATATTATGACGTTGACAGATGCACAGTTATAAAAATTGGGTTGTAATGTACAATTTCATTCTCTACACATCACCTCGGAAATATAAATGATGACGAGCGAAGCGTCTCCGTTTCAGCTTGGCCAAAATTGCTTTTGTATGTCCATCTGTCTGTCTGTTTGTTCCACTCTACAGGTCGCGTGTCTCAATCGATTCTCGTGTTTGTGAGCAGGTTCGATAAATTAATAGAATTTTTTGTCGAGTCAGTTTTTAAATGACAAGTGACGGTTATGTTCACGAGGTCCACAGTTCACAGAGCCACCAGTAATATTAATAATACAAAATAAACCTTGTCTAAAATCTAGCGTCAGTTCATCCCACTATCGGATCAGAGTGATTTGATCATAATATTATTTAGTCACATTTTATAACAAATTTTAATAGTTTTAAATAATATAAAGATAGAGAATAACATAAATCAATTACAAATGTTATAGTGTAAAAAACAATAAAATTATAAATAACACTTTTTAGTCAAAATTTAAACCAATATGGAAGCATTAGACCAGTTAGTTGACGTTCTATTAAAAAAACGAATTTTAATAATAATAATAGATAAAAGCGTATTTATAACATAATAAGTGCATTCACGTATTGCTAAAATTATAATGGCATAAAAAATATCATAAATAGCTAGTATACGAGGGATAAGTTTCCGAAACGACAAAGAAAAACTTTAAAAATCTATTTAAAATAAATTTATTTCTCAACGTAGTTTCCTTCTACCTCGATGCATTTAGTCCAGCGCTTCTCCAATGGCGTTACACCAGTTTGATAAAATGTTTTCTCCAACCCCTCAAAATACTCGTCCACGGCAACAATGACTTCTTCATTTGATGAAAATCTCTGGCCACCTAACCATTTCTTCAGGTTTGGGAATAAGTGGAAGTCACACGGGGTCAGATCCGGGGAATAGGGTGGATGCGGTAGCAAATCGAACCGCAATTCATGGAGTTTGGCGACTGCAACCATTGACGTGTGTGCAGGTGCGTTGTCATGGTGGAACAAAACTTTTTTCTTGGCCAAATGTGGTCGTTTTTTCTGGATTTCTTCACTTAATTTTTGCAGCAAGCTTGCGTAGTACTCTCCATTTATTGTTTTTCCTTTTTGCAGATAATCCACTAAAATAATCCCTCGAGCATCCCAAAAAACAGTCGCCATCACTTTGCCGGCCGACAAAACCGTTTTTGCTTTCTTCGGCGCAGGTCTTCCGCTCTCAGTCCACTGCTTAGATTGTTCTTTTGTCTCGGGAGTATAATGATGTATCCAGGTTTCATCGACTGTTACATAACGCCGCTAAAACTCGTTAGGATCTCGGTTAAACAGCGCCAAACACTCCGATGAATCGTCCACTCGACGTTGCTTTTGGTCAACAGTGAGCAAACGCGGCACCCATCGCGCGCAAAGCTTTTTAATTCCCAAATGTTGGTAAAATATTAAAAACGCAATCAGATGAAATGCTCACCATCTCTGCTATCTCTCGCAACTTCAAGCGCTGATCATTCAATACAATTTTGTGAATTTTGTTGATCATGTCCGGATTCGTGACTTCATTTGGACGGCCAGACCTGTGGGCGTCTTCGCAGCTCTGTCTTCCACGTTTAAAATCAGTTACCCAGGTGTGAATTGTACTCAATGCAGGAACAGAATTACCTAAAACACTGTCTAGCTTGGTTTTAATCTGGGTTGCTGTTTTCTGTTTTAAAACGTAAAACTTTATCACCGCACGAATTTCGTTTCTTTCCATTGTTAAGAAAATTTACGACAGAGAAAGTTCTACGTCCTATCAAACAAATTCCACCAGTTCGATTAAATTCAAATTTGGCGTTCTATTTTCAAAAAGATGCCAAAATATAATGTAATATTTTTTTTTTGCGTATCATTTTTTTAAGTTCGTCGTTTCGGCCAGTTATCAATCAGCCCAGGTACATCAATTAAATTTAGGTTATAAAAAATCATACATGAATGAAACTCATGATTTGAATATTTCACGTGTCGTCAGCTATTCGTCGGCTGTTCGTTCTATTCCGTGTAGTCAGAAATTTATTAATAAAAAATTTCCTGTGGTAATAATATATTTTATATCCGTTCTTAAGGTTAAACTATCTTTTAAACAAATATCAATTGGTTCATTGAATTAACTCTGAAAACCAAGCAGACTTTTGCACTTATAATAATTAAATTCAAATCAAATGAACGGCCCGTTACAGTCCACTGCTGGACTATGAGCCTCCTCCACTTAAGTGGAGGGTTTTGCCATAATCTCCACGCTTGGCAGGCGGGTATCAGAGAGCCCTGTTCCGCCGAGCTCTTCTCCACAGATTCCGCCATTGTGTTAGTGAACTCACCCAAAAAAATGTAATGACGGATCTAAGTGATGTAATAACATCCTATGGAAATAAATTATTTTGACTTTGACTTTGACTTTGCCCGTTCCCTGTTCAATGTGTAGTCCCTAAGTTGCCTCTTACGATACCCACGGGAAGAGTAGGGGATGGTGACAAATGTATTCTACTCTGCCGTCACCACACGGCGTCACCACACAATAAAAAAATTATCAACATGAAATTTGTATATGTTAAGTTCCTATGACCAAACGATACTGAGGCAAAATTACACCCCCGACATCGTGGTAATACAGCAATGAATATTAATGTCACTTTATTTGCTTATTTATTAGCAACGGAGTTAATAACAAAATTATAACAGTAATTATTATGTACCTATATGCTACTGGTATAAAGGGCATGTTTACAAAAATTGTTGTGATCAAAGTCAAAGTCAAAATAATTTATTTCCATAGGATGTTATTACATCACTTAGATCCGTCATTACATTTTTTTTTGTTATCGCTGTTATGAATAAAACTTAAATAAAAGACCAACATGTTATTAATGAATTAATTATTGTTTGATTGTGAGTCCGCTGTCGAACCGAGATGAAAAGAAAACTGTGTAATTATGGTTTATAAAAAAATCAATGACTTTTTTTTTATTATAGTCTGGCCACCAGACAATTTTATTATGTTTTTTTACGAAAATCCTTTACAAATAAAATTATATGACACAAAAAAAAACTAAACGAAAATCGGTTCTTCCCCAAACGGAACGATACCACAGACAGATACACAGATACACACGTTAAACTTATAACACCCCACTTTTTGCGTCGGGGGTTAAAAATCAGTTGGACCTAATTGGCTGTAACCGACCCCCGCCGGTACGCTCGCTCCACTCGCTCGGCTCCCTCCGCCTATTATTGATATCAGTCTAACCTAACATAAACAACTGTTTGACTTCTCGGTAGAATTTATTATTTTCTTTACGGGGAGCTGGCCTTTTTTATTATAACGTACCATACAGGAGTGAAGCGGATGGCTACTTTGCATGGACATAAAGCTTTCTGCTGATCAAGACAACCAAGCCGATTCCACTGTGATGACTAATTTACGGTGAAGTAAAAAAACGTAAAGGACCCTGCAAAAAAAAAGCTGTTGTCTGTGAAATCAGCTAAGAAAGGCAGGCCTGATCACTCTTGTTCAAAATATCCTAAAACCCTTTGGTTAGGACATCAACGTATTAACTAAATAACGCAAAACCTCTTCAAAAGTATAAAAAATAATAATTTCGACAAAAAAACATACAAATTGACCATATATTATTACTAGCTTTCCGCCCGCGGTTTCACCTGTTTTAAATAATAATAATAAAAAAAAAACTATTTATTAAAAAAAAAACATATAGGGTACATAGGAAACTCAGCGCTCAATCTCCTACATTGAGATTATGTGCGTTGAGTGGTCAACACTCGGAACGTTTCTATGACAAAAACAAAACAAAATCATAAACACTAATAGCAGAATCAAATCAAATTATTCTGTAAAATTTTACATTTTATGAAGTGAGTTTTCCCGTGAGAATAAACTGTTTTATTGCGAAAAACAATAGCCTATATCCTATTCCAGGGCCTAACCTAAATGTGTGCCAAGTTTCATCTCGATCCGTTTAGTGGTTCAAGCGTAATTCGACAATAAACATCTAAACATCCAAACATCCAAACTTTCGTATTTATAATATTGTATAAAATAAATTAATATCTAATAATTATAAATCAGAAACTAAAAATTTTGTCGATCTTGCTCAGAGTGCATTACAGCTCCATCTGTCGGTGCAATTACAAACTATCCATGTTTCAAGTTACATTGAAATTATCATGAATACGATGCGCTTACTCAACACTACCTATATAGATTTATTATTGTTACAGATAACTTCAAATTGACCAGCTTACACTTATTTATAAGAGTTTTAACGTTATTTTGACCAATCCAAGCGATTTAATAAGATGAAGAAGTAACGAAGGGCACTATTTATTACCAAATCCATTATCGATTCTGATCGCTATTGATCGTCACCAGCAAATATATCTTGCTCAATCGTTTGCCTTGAATGATTGTGTTGGGAACCAAATAGGATCCTAAACTAACAAACTGCGATCACGTTTTGCGATCAAACGGTTCTTTGAGGTTGTGTGAGCGAAATCCCAACAAGCGCGGAGCGGTGGCGGCAATCCTGTTCATCAACAGCTCAAATACGTCTCCACCGAGGGGCTCGAGCCTACCCTGAGATAGGGCGATTAGGCCTTAATCAAACACGCTGGTCCAGTGCGGGTTGGTCGACTTCACACACAACCTTTGAATTTTTTCGCAGGAGTGTGCAGGTTTTATCACGATAACGTTTTCCTTCACCGCTGCACCGTAAGAGCGTTGAATAAACGTACATATGAATTCGAAAACACATTGGCACGCGGTGGGGATTGAACCCGCGTCTCCCGGACGAGAGGCAGCGGCCCTAGCTACTAGATCACTGACGCTCTTGATCCTTGCAATGAATGACATTTTTGGTTAAACATGCTCCACCTTCTACCGCGTCATCGTTTTCCAACAGGTGTAAATGTATTGAAACGCGAAGCAATTATTTGTACACGACTAGCGACTGCCCAAAAAACGAGGTAACAACCTATAGAGGTCACGTTCAGGGTTTATTTACTTTTGAGTTCATATTTCAATTTCAATTTATTAAATTGCAAGTCACACATGCATAGTCTTACATAAAGTACAGTATTTACATATTATTGTACTATGACACCCTGTAAGGGCATAGCAACATGAATTTTTTAATAGATTGCATGATTCATTTAAAAAAAATCAAATAATAAAATATAATTTAAATAGATTATAACTCCCAAAACAACCGTTTCAAAATTAATATTCTAAAAACTCCTGCAGTGCATAACAACATATTTTTACCAAGATATTTTTTAAGTTTTGTTTAAATTCGTTTAAATTTTCTACTATCCTAACTTCCTCCGTAGTTATTATGTTCGAGCAGTAGTCTTTCTATTTAACCGTTTTTGCAGGCCACCAGGTTCACCAGAAAACCCTGCATATAAAAAAACAAAATTTATATTTGATCACGAATGTGTGATTGTCTCTTATTGCCATGTGTGCCGTAAGTTCAAAAACCGATCTTGCAGATTTTTTTTTATTAAAAGGTCCTCCGTGGCCGAGTGGCCAAGATTTCGCCGCTCATTGCGGAGGTTCCGGGTTCTATTCCCGGTGGGTACACAGTCAAGCAAAAATGTCTTTGTGAGACTTTCCCCAGTTTGGTTAGGACTTTGCAGGCTGAATCACCTGATTATCCGAAAAGAAAGATAATTCCGTGCTTTGGAAGGAAAGTTAAGCCATTGGTCCTGGCTACTATTTAGTCGCTACACGAGCCATGTCAGTGGCTTTTTGTGGCTCTATAACACAGGTTTGTGAAGTCGGTTGTCGACGAACCCACACGATGAAGAAGAAGGCAGGTTTGTCTAATACCTTCTCAAATACCAATCACCTTTTCCCATAACCAGTGGTATTATTTCGACCCTCATCGTTATTTGGGCTTCATTAACGAGAAGGTATGGACCGCGGTCGGATGAAGGGATTTACGGCTCCTATACTGCATCAATAACAACTATACGACTTACTGTATGGAGCTTAATCCGGAGGTGAACCAGCTTCTTGTATAGATTTTCCGTTTCTAGATTATAAGTCTTGATGAGAAAAGTTAGGCTTAGAGTATTATTTTCTTAGACAAAGTAGTTTATAACTTTGTCACAGAAAAATTAGAAGCTTTTAAGCTTTACATTAAAAAAGGTAATTAATGAACGTAAAAGGCAAACAGTAATGTGAAAGCCTATAATACCAATAATGATAGATGATATACCTTAATAAAATCAAATCAAAAATTATTTATTTTCATAGGATGTTATTACATCACTTAGATCCGTCATAAAATTTTTTTGGGGTGAGTTTACTAACACGATGGCGGAATCTGCGGAGAAGAGGTCATCGAAGAAACTCCACAGTCGTCGCATCTTTTGCGTTTCCTTTTTTAAATAAATTATTGCCAATTACAAAATTAATGCTAATTGAATATCGAAACAGCCTGCTACTCAAGCAATCTGTTCCCATGGACATCTGTCCTGTAAGTAATCAAATATCCTATAGTAACCTTTTATATACAAATTCTGTTTTATAATTAAATTATTTAAAACTTGTCTAAAGGTAAGTTTTTAATATCAGTAGGAACCTTATTGTAATAGCGTATACATTTGCCTTTAAAATATATACTAATTTTGTGTAGTCGGCTGACAAAAGCAACCAACTTGTCTCATATTTCTAGTATTAAAGTAGTGTATATCACTGTGCTTCTGAAAATTACTTATATTTCGTTTTACATACACAAGATTATCCTAGATATATTGAGACACAAATGTCAGAATATTGATTTCTTTAAACTTTTCCCTCAGTGACACTCTAGGCCCTAATCTATAAATAGCACGAACAGCCCGTTTCTGCGAAACTTAATTTCGCATCTTGCAACATTTGTCTCCGTGACAATAAATCAAACAACACTTCCGAAAAAAATATAGCATAATAATCTATTAGAATATATTTGAATTTACTATTGCTCATTTTTTTCTGTTCAAATATGAGCAGTCTTTACAAACAGGTCTAGGAAATTTCATCTGTCCTTTACTGAAATCTAAACCATAAAGTTTCTTAGATTATTAAATTTAATAACAATTTCACCAACATCAGTCTAAAACCTCTACAAACAAATACCTAACTTTATTAGTGTACCTAAAGTAACATAATTAGTATTCAAACAAAGTAAAAGGGTTCAAGAATAGCAATACTACAAAATTACATACGAGTAATATGTCAGACATGGCGGTAAATAAACTGTTTTTACTAGCAAGCAGAAAAATCCCTATCAGCAAAATTAAATCGTTTAAAAACATGCAAAAATCTAAAGACCAACTTTTCGATTTCAAACTTCAAAATACCTACTCCGACTACATTCGGAAAAACAAACTGTGGAACTCAAACACGAACAACAAACTAACACTAAATTACACAACGATTCGAATGGAATTGGAGACTGGTTTGATCTGGTTAAGGCGAGGCTTTCTACTTCACCTGTAATTATAGGTATTATTTTGTTCTGTTTTTTTTTTTCTCTTTTGTCACCAAAATCCTTTTCGTGGTTCTTCACTGACACCATGGTAGTGAGGTCGGTGGTCGTTCCTACAACACACACGATGAAAGAAGGAAGCATGTTGTTAAATATTTCTTCTTTCCTTATCATATTATACTAAAATGTCATTTTAACTTTAAGGTGTAAGTATGATATAAAATAAAAATTTAAAGCCATATTATGTATAAATTATTATGTCTTGCGTTGATACCGTTCAAGAAGATTTTTAACTTTAGATTATTTTTTACCTATTAATTTTATTACTATTTGGCGAATGATTGAAAATAAAAGAGAGAAACTACATTATTATAAAAAATAATTAATTATTATCATCTCAACCAGCTCAAACCCAAATCCAATCACAGGAGTATGGACAGTAAAAACTCCTTTGATCTCACCACTACTATCAACCTAAATAAAAAACAAAAAATAACCGAGGTCAAAAGCGATAGCAACGCAAAAAGTCGTCCAGAAATGCAAAATACGACCATCGCTTTAAAGCTGGTTTCCACCGGTTATTTGTTCGGATGCAATCTCTTCTACGCTATATGATTAAAACATTGCATAGGATGAGCTTCTCGAGGGAAATCATCGGCGAACGCACTGCATAATTAGCTGCAAGTCCTGCGATGTAGGGAGTGTATTTTCATGTTCAGCAGATTTATTGGCTAGGAAAATCTGTGCTTTATTCGACGTGTATTTTGAGTTAGTTTCAAAGAAAAATCAAAGTGAAAGTCGTAATATAAATTTGTCACAAACATTTGAAAGATTTTATCACGAGATATTATGTCAAACTTTGATACTGTAATTTTAGTAAAATGACCAGCTCTTCTGAAGATTTAAAGATTTCTGAAGAGCGTCACCTCACGCTCTAAACGAGCCTATCTTTCTTTATGAAGAACAACCCAACTTTTGTGTTGTCTTAATTTACATATTGATGTTCCAAATAAGAAATATTTTTGACATGAGGTATAGGTTACACCCAAATCCACGCTCTTACGGTGAAGGAAAACATCGTGGTGAAAACTGCACACTCCTGCGAAGAAATTCAAAGGCTATGTGTGAAATTGATTAACCCGCAATAGGTCAGCGTGGTCGACTAAGGTCTAGTCGCCCTAATTCAGGGTAGGCTCGAGCCTCTCCGTGGGGACGTATATGAACTGTTGATAATATAGGTACATATAGGTTCCACAACACAAACTGACTATAACAAAATATAGGTACATTTATTTATTTATTTTATTAAATTTATGAGCTTTATCGCTTGTTTACACTAATTTAATGCAAAATGGGATATTTACCGTGGTTTTCATTTTGTGTGTGTGCTTTAGTATTTTCAGATATACGAAATGAAAAAGAAAAAGCAATTTCGACGATTGCTACAATGTTTGGTCAACACGATTTTCATCCCCTGTGAAAACAAGTTTTAAACTGTACGGAAAGTTGTACATTTTAAAAATTACTCCCTTCTCTTTAGGACTGTAGTCTGTTCAAACGTCCTTACGACTTTCCACACAAACCAAGGTTGTGCCAATAAGAATAATGTGATAAGTACATAAAAAAAATTCGTCTTAAAATACGACTGTTTTACTCATATTATACAGATTGATATTGTAAAAAGATGTAATCTAAACTACTTCAGTTCTGCCGTGATCATGACTATTGCAACATAGTCGAAATATCGGTAAGCTCATTAAAAAAGTTATTTCCAAAATCGTGGTAATAATCCGGTAAATATTATATTATGTGTGTTACTAGTTATGGATAGGTTTTCATAAACTCTGCATTTGAGTATCTTCTACACAAATATCTATAAAATCATACTTTTTAATGAAGATGTTCAAATGTACCCTTAATTTACAGTAGACATAATATTTTTTAAATAAAATATGTGGGGACATGTCACATGGATGGATGGATGTTATCAGGAAATCGTACCAAACGCTCTTTTGTTCGACCACGCTCTGGCCCAGTGTGGGTTGGTCAACTTTAAACACAACCTTTGAATTTATTTTCAGGAGTGTTTAAGGCTTAATCGCCCAAATTCAGGCTCCAGCCCCTCGGTGGGGACGTATATGAGCTGTTGATGATGCTCTTTTGTTCGGTATTAGTTCCTACCGCAAAAAAAAACTAACGTTCACCCTGCGTAGGTATTTTCTGAGTTTTAATACCTTGGTCTTTTCAAGGTGCCGTGTGGTGACGGCAGAGTAGAATACATTTGTCACCAACCCCTACTCTTCCCGTGGGTGTCGTAAGAGGCGATTTAGGGACTACACATCGAACAGGGAACGGGCAGCAGCGCTCTCTGATACAGTAATCTTTTAATCTGCGATCTCCAACCCGCCTGCCAAGCGTGAAGATTATGGCAAAACCCTCCACTTAAGTGGAGGAGGCTCTGTAACGGGCCGTTGATGTTGTTGATGATGGTCTTTTCAAGACAAGATTGAAATAAGCCTTGTTGGAGTAATTATGTTCCATCTTCGATTTTTACAACATAATAATGAGACTGAAAAGAAACTGATCATATTTTCGCTTTATAATTTACTACAGTTAAATATAACAGACAGCCCTACTAAGTTGACAGCGAGGGGGGTAGAAATAAAACTAAGCAACTTTACATACGAATGCTTCTCACATGAAGTCTCTTTAATTTAATGTCCCAGTCGCCACGAGCTGAAATTAATTTTACATATCATGAGCAGTTTGCTCAGAGATGAAGATGAAAATATCCAATTACTGTCCGTTTTAATTATTAAAAAGTGCGGCTAATAGGAGTATAAAAGCTTTGTCAGTAACTCTTTATAGTTGCATTCTTAAAAAAGTGAAATAGGTACTGTGTGTGCGTGCGTATCTGTATTTCTAGAACCATACAAATAGGTATAGGTTGTATTGTTGTATAAAGATTTGAGTATTGATTGAGTATTGAATCACACTTCACACCATCAACGGCCCGTTACAGTCCACTGCTGGACTATGAGCCTCCTCCACTTAAGTGTTTGGTTTTGCCATAATCTCCACGCTTGGCAGGCGGGTTGGAGAACACAGATTAAAAGGTTACTGTATCAGAGAGCGCTGCTGCCCGTTCCCTGTTCAATGTGTGGTCCCTAAGTCGCCTCTTACGACACCCACGGGAAGAGTAGGGGTTGGTGACAAGTGTATTCTACTCTGCCATCACCACACTATATCACACTAATATTATAAATGTGAAAATATATTTTGATGGTTAGATGTTTGTTTCGCTTTCACACCTAAACTACTGGACGGATTTGGACGAAATTTGGAAATAATTTGTTTGTTTGTTTGTAACCTGGATTAATACAAAGGATACTTTAAACCGGGAAATGTCTTATTCCCACAGGAAAATATTACATTGCTATGGAATGAAGATAGTTTGTAACCTGGATTAATACAAAGGATACTTTATACCGGGAAAAGTCTTATTCCCACAGGAAAATCTTACATTGATATGCTAAATGCTATTACATAGCTATACAGGTATTGCTATATAATATGTATTCCTAAATAAATATGTAATTCAACAGACGCAGATTTCCAAATGTGCCAAAAAACGCATAAAAAAAAGGTATCGGTTAAGTTGCAAATTCAAAACCGCGCGGTTGTTTTGGACTGACAACGAACTATGAAGTCGCGGTCGTTTCGTCTCCATCAAAGAAATTATAGTTGGCTGCTAACTTTATGATTGATGATCGCGGGGACGATTTTTTCCATTCATCATAGTTAATTTTACAGAAGTGTCGTACGTTTGGTCGAAGTGGTATTAGCAAGGCGTGGTTCTTAATGCATGTGATGACATGTTTTATTTTTATTACAATGAATTATTGCAAGTTGTGTATTTTTATAATAATTAATCGTTTGTTTCCGCTGTTGGGTCAGGTAACAACCTTTTAACCCACACGATAAAAGAAGAAAAATAGCATTAGCTAACTAAACTAACGTTAGACATCGAGACAATGCTGCCAAATTATAAAAATAGTTCATATAAGGTCGGCGATTGATAAAGTCTAAACATTAATTAGGTATCTATATTATTTAAGTTGAAATATACTAACAAACAACACAATTTAATTTTTTTGTGAACGAGCCTACTTGCAATTTCTTCCAAAGTTGTGTAACGAAGCATTCGTCCTCTTTCCTGTTTTATGACTGGCAACCTTTCTTGCTGGCAGTTTTATCTTTCATTTTAAATTAATTTTCAAATTAAAAAAAAAAAAAAAATCTATTTATTTCAAAAGAAAACATATATAGGGTACATAGGAAACTCAGCGCTCAATCTCCTACATTGAGATTATGTGCGTTGAGTGGTCGACACTCGGAACGTTTCTATGACAAAGACAAAACTAAATCATAAACACTAATAGCAGAATCAAATCAAATTATTTTAGATTTCTTACGTTTCGATTTTGTCTTTTTTCTTGACACTTCATCTCCTATCTCCGACAGTAAACTCCAAGTAAACTCCTAAAGCTTATCCATGTTAGAATTTATCCATGTTAGTTTTAAAATGAAGCTAGTGTTTGGTTTCAATGTTTAGTATTTAGCTTGTAATTGTGGACTAATAAAGAAGAAATTATTATTGTAAGGGAAGAAATTGTTAACTATAAATACCTTTTCTTCGGGCTGTGCCCTGAATATTGCCACGTACCGATCGTGGCAGCTGCTGGGCGAAAGTTGTAAAGACTTGATGTATTTCAACTAACCAGTACAAATAAAGTGTAATAAATTCGTGATTGGCCGAGCGAAGCGTCTCCCTTTCAGCTTGGCCAAAATTGCTTTTCTATCTGTCCATCTGTCATCTGCCTGTTTATTCCACTTTACAGGTCGCGTTTCTCTACCGACTCTCGTGAAATTTTGTGAGCAAGTTCGATAAATATACAGTTTTTTGTTGAGTCATTCTTAGTTTTTTTTTTAGTACGGAAAAAAACAGAAATCAGTCATTCGAAAAAAAAAAATCGCGAGGTCTACAGCTCATATCTGTATCATATCTTAGTTTTATTACACCTTTTATGTAGGTAGATATGCCGTTCAATCTATTTTTGAATAACAATCATATTAAAAGTGTTTTTGTGTATAAACACAACGAGATCGGACGCATCGCTTGTAAGGCTGTAATTATTATTCCATTTTGAAACTACAGTACTTGCTACCTATATAATTATTACAACACATAAAAGTAATTATTTTTTATGATACCTACTTTTGTTATGCCATTTGATAAGATAAAAAAGGAATAATTTTTTAAATTTTTATTTTACTGTAGTTCCATCTAAGCACTTGTTTTGAAAAACTTGATAACAACCATAATAATTTTATTTTGGTCAGTGTTATTGAGACTTTTGTCATTCGAAGCTCGGAATCATCTGCTTTACTCAGGTGATTCAGCTAGCAACGTCCTAATCAAACTGGACAGTTTCTTATTCTGATAGTACCCACTGGGATTTGAATCTAAAACTAGAACAGAAGCCAAACCTGACTGCTAGTCTAACACAGGTTGTTACTGTTAAAGGTCAAAGATGGTTCAGTGATAGGAGAATAATTCGATTATTCTTCATTGCTCATAAAAACACAAACACAAAAGAAAAAAAGGCAATTTGCGGCCTTATAGCTTTAAGCGAGTTCTTCCAGGCAACCATTGGGCAAAAAGAATAAGCTAAAGTACTACCTATATTCAGATCTAATATATTACATAAATATAAAATAAATTCATAATACATGATCTTACAACATGCCTCGTATAATTTCAGGACACTCAAGTGTTTTCCAAGTTTACATAATATTACATTGTAATACATACAAGACCGTATGAGGCTTAGAAGCACTGTGCACTACAAATTGCTTTTTAATACCGGATTTAAGATGAGTAGTGGTTGCACAAAATGAAAATGTAATATGTATGTAGTATTTACGAAATGTGAAGTTTGATGCATTTTATAATTTCAGAAGAATTCACTATAATTTTTTAAGTTTGCTAAATAAGTAAACGTAGAATTTGTTTCCGTAGTTACTTACATAGAATGAATTCACTTTCAATTTATAAAAATGTTGAACATACCTGAAACAAAAAAAAAACAAATTATGAATATAATCTGTATGTCTGTACGTACAGTCAATATTATAAAAGAACACAATATTTTAATCTAAATGTTATTTTGAGCCGTGTGGTGACGGCAGAGTAGAATCCATTTGTCACCAACCCCTACTCTTCCCATGGGTGTCGTAAGAGGCGACTTAGGGACTACACATTGAACAGGGAACGGGCAGCAGCGCTCTCTGATACAGTAACCTTTTAATCTGCGATCTCCAACCCGCCTGCCAAGCGTGGAGATTATGGCAAAACCCTCCACATAAGTGGAGGAGGCTCATAGTCCAGCAGTGGACTGTAACGGGCCGTTAATGTTGATGTTGATGTTGATGATTATTTTGATAAAATGACTATTTACGTATCGGTACAATACAATCGAAAATGAAAATCCTGAGTTTTTTAGTTTTCTTTTTACTTTATGATTTATGAGATGGTTGGATTAAAATGTCTAGACCCTTTCTGTGATCGAAGGTCTAGGCATAAGCCACTTGGCACACTTCTTAACATAAAATAAACTCAACCTTACAATACCTATTAGTCCTCAAATTATGAATGTACCGGTGCAAAATACTCACACTATTATCATGCTGTTAAGGTATTATGGTGCTTGAGCGTTAAGAGCATTATACATAAGCGCTTTAAAGTCCCCTTGTAAAACTGTAGCACACTGTATTATATGCAAGAAGCGCTAAATTTAGTCGAGAGTGATATTTTACAGGTATAACTATTATTTTTATCGATATGATTTTATTTCACACAATGATAAATGTGGGCATAATTTGTTGTTTTTAGATGGCGCAGCAAATTTTGACTGTCATTGTTTTTTTTTGTGTACGGGTATATTTTGACAGCATTATTTCAAGTTCTTCAATTTCATTAATTCACACCATGCTCTAAGTGGAATAGCTTTGGTGCTATTCACACAGGTGCCCGCCGCGTGGTGACGGCAGAGTAGAATACATTTGTCACCAACCCCTACTCTTCCCGTGGGTGTCATAAGAGGCGACTTAGGGACTACACATTGAACAGGGAACGGGCAGCAGCGCTCTCTGATACAGTTACCTTTTAGTCTGCGATCTCCAACACGCTTGCCAAGCGTGGAGATTATGGCAAAACCCTCCACTTAAGTGGAGGAGGCTCATAGTCCAGCAGTGGACTGTAACGGGCCGTTGATTGATTGATTCAGACGGGTGTTCTAAGTGGAATACATCCAAATAGGATGAGCACTTGTGTAGACAAATAAGTACTTGACTGACAGATGTATTCAAATTCGAACATTTTGTTATTCTTTAAACAATAAAGTTATTTATGAAGAGACGACTAGATTATACCAAAAACAAAGACTAGGTTAATAACTTCTCGGTAAGCGGAGCGGAGCAGCCTAACTTCAGGTGAGCAAAACTGCGGGCGGTCGCCAGTAATTTATCTCACTGTTGGTGTTGCCTTAGATAAATTGCATCATCTTACAGGAAAATAATATTTGTCTTAAGAAAATAGTGTACCGCGAGACCGATTATTTTCTTTTAGTCCTAATATATTTTATTTGGAATGAATAAAAATCCATTTGTCATAAATTATTTTAGTTTTTTTGTGTATAGTTTTAATGTTACTACCTATAGTTTAGTCGCTACTAGCAGTATCCTATATGTTAATCCAGGTTACAAACTATCTCCATTCCTCATCCAAATCCGTTGAGTACTTTAAGCATTACTTTAGTAGGTTAACATGCATATCTACGCTTACTCAAGTAAACTTTCCAATTGTTTACTTAAGTCTTCCAAAAACTAATTTTGCTTCACTTTCATTCAAATTTATTTTCAGTATTAAAATCTGAATGAATTTAAAATTCAAATCAAGGTTTGGTTTTCTTTCTTTGCATTATTACCAGCCAGCAGTTTCATTGCACTTGACATTCATAATAATGTTGCGATGGAGATTTTATTATTTCAGTTTCTTTTCAAAATATTCTTAGTTTTATATTCTTCACTTAAAAATTACTCATTGAAATAAAAAAATGCTGTATAATTTTCCAGCCCCTGCTATATGACGACTGTAGATAAAATAAACCGCGCGACATAAAACATTACCGCCAATAGTAACGTAGTTCTAATTTTCGCGCGATATAAACTTGGATTTTATTGACGGTCACTTTATATGTCCCACGGTTTATTTTATCGACGGTCGTCATGCAGCGGGGGCAGATAGTAAGTCACTTGAATTTTGGTTCTTTGCGTTAGGGCCACGCCCTTCTTCATTTGTTTTCCGGGGCAACAAATATTACATAAAACATACTTTACGCTAGCTTTTAGTATCAATTCAATCAGTTTAATCTCAAATTTTACCTCATTACATCAATAGGTCAGTGACCGACCTAATTTGCCCATAGGATTCTGAATCCTTTTCAATGGATCCGTCATGATATTTGGAAAGAACACGCTCTCGTGATCTCATAAAGCTGAGTCTTAGAGGGCGCAATCCGCTGCAGCAGTTTTTATGGAGGAGTGAAAATCGCCAAAAATGCTCGTATCATGTAAGTCTGGTGAACATATTTGCTATAAACATGTTTCCACGATGGACTGAGTATCGTGTATATTGTTAAGACGCAAAAAAGTTGCCGAGGAAACTTTTAAAACTGCCTAAATTTCGCCATTTATCCTCTTTAATTGCAAAATTGTTCACCAGACTTGAATGATAACTAAAGAGGTCCTCCAGAACTAAAGCTAAACGTTTTCCACTAGGCCACGGAAACTCTTTTGAAAAATAAAAATCCAATAGCTGGTACTCAAACGTTACATGCATAACGTCTGAGACAAACTGGAGGATCCGCTGGCCAATGCTGCACGTTATTCAATTTACATGCAAATGGAGGATATGGGGGGGGGGGGGGGTAGACGGTCTGAAAGGGAGGGGGTGTGACGGTGCCAATAGTACGCTGATGTATCACGTCAGAACGTGTCCTGCGGCAAGCTGTGGATTTGGTGCGAGGCAATGGCGGGTAAACCATTTTGTTTTTACATTTTTGAGCGAACGTCACACTATCCATACGTACTTCCTTACTAATATTATAACCGCGAATGTTTTTAATTATGGATGTTTGTTACTCTTTCACGCATAACACAAAAACTATGAACGGATTAGGATGTTTGTAATGGAGATAGTTTGTAACCTGGATTAGCACAGAATACTTTTTTACCGGAAAAATGTCTATTCCCATGAGAAATGTTTACTTAACGCCAGCGTAGCCGTGGACAGACCGCTAGTTTAATATTATAATGGGGTTCTGAAGGGAAAATTATATTGAGCAAAATGTTTTTTTTGTCTATAAGAAATGCCTTCGTACTTTGTAGTGTAGCTACTATACTACTGTGGTAGTAGTAACAATTTCAGACTTATTTATTGGATTATAAAAATAAATTACCGCAAAAAAACCAAGCCTTTTAGTGATATTCATCATAATATTAGTGTTATAGGAGTTCATAGTACAAGTATTATATTATCAAATCAAATCAAAATCAACAGTAATATATAATATTTTATGTCCACGAATCATTATTATTATATAAAAAAAAACATATTAATTTTTGAATTCTAGTTCAATTCTTCCCGCTATCTCTTACAACTTGCATCTTCGGAGTATGACGGCGTTAGGTGTTTCACATATTGATAGGTCACATCAGATAGGTCAGCGCTCCGAGGGTTTTTAATAACATCTCACGACAGATTTATTGAGGCCCGACAGAAAGAGGAAACTGTGAAAAATATAGCTCACGTTCTTTATTTGGATTTTTCATGTGAGTTGGGCTCGGGTAATTTCAGTTTGCCAGCATTACGGAAATATTAATCTCCATGACTTTGCACTAGGATGAACAAAAGGAATTGGTTTTAGTTGTTTAGATTGTTTATGTAGAGTCTAGTACAAAAGTTATTAAACCTGCACAATAAGGGTGCTATCAGACAGAGAGCGGTCACGCGTTCAAGCGTTCCGCGTTCGCGTTCTGCGTTCGAGCGTTTAGTTGCTCATGAACCCCGCTGTTAGACGATCTACGCGGTCGACATGTTATTTGACAATTTGGTCACCAAACAGTGCAAAACGCGTGAGCGCGTCCTTTCTAGTTGACCGACGCGGTCAGAATGCCTCCTGTGGTTACGTCTATGAAACGTAATACAACACAACGAATGCAGAACGCGAACGCTGAACGCTTGAACGCGTGACCGCTCTCTGTCTGATAGCACCCTAAAGATTGTGTGACGTTTACCAATACTGGGCCAGCAGCGTGGTCGACGATAACCTGAAAAGGATAACCCAGGATCCCTGCAGGGATCTATGTGGGGTAGGATCGAACCCTTGTTAGTGGCGCACTGTGGGCAGCTCCCATACAAAGACCGTGACATTGTCTACAAACTCATTTGAACTTTATTGAAATGAAAATAATTATTTCCGAGTCAAGATAGTTTGTTTTAATATGAAATGAACTTCTTTTCCCTTAAAATTATTTATTTCAGCCGATATTTTTTTATTAAAGTTCATTATAATCATCTTGTACCAAAAAGAGACATTATTTAAAAAAAATATTTTGATTAAATTAAAAAAGCTATTATTATTTTGCATACACTTTTTAAAACAATATACCTTTCCACTTAAAACAACATAATTAGAATGCAATATTAGTTTGACAGTTTCGTGGTACAAACTGTTTTAATAAAACTTAGTTGTTTACTGTTAAACTGAGACTTTTAAAGCAAACCCCGCAAAAACCCCAGAAGAATTACACTATTAGCATAAAGATATAATTACCAGGAATAATATTCTTTATTTATTTTTTGCGATTTTATGCGTTTTTTTGATAAAATAATATAATAAGATAACCGCCTGATAAAAAATACCGAACAATTACATCAATGTTGTTTATGATAGTACATATAAAATAATGGGGTAGATTAACAATTATTTTTAAAGCAAGTTAACAATATCTTAATTTTATTGTCTGTCTAGTTTGTCTTGCATTCACAAGTATAATTCATTACTTACTTTAACCACCAATGGACAACTTTAAAACAAATCGTGATTTATACTTATTTTTAAAAGATTATGATCGGTAATCTGCAAGTTGCTATGGATAAAATATTGGATGTTTTCCCGGAGTATCCTAACGGTTATTCAAGCAGTGAAACACAGTAAGTGATTTGCATGATTTTCATTGTTATAACTAGAACGTAACTTACAAAGAATAAAAGTACTTCTATGAATACAATGAATTTTTATGGATTCCGCACAACTAATTTGTTAAAAATAAAACCCTTGTTGCATGTATTTTCAGCAGATTCGAGGATTTTACTAGAAGAAAATAACCCAAGATTGATCTTTATTGAAGACTAGCTGTCCGCCCGCATTGTTCGATTTTTCCCGTGGGAATAAGACCTTTTCCCGTGTTAAAAAATTGGCTACGTCTGTATTCAATATCTATTTTTATGCTAAAATTCATCAATATCGGTTTAGCCGTTTTGACGTGAAAAGGGCACATACATACATCCATTTAAAAACAATTTCGCATTTATAATTTTAGAAGGGATAAATTTTGCGAATAATCTATTTTATATATTACATATTTTTTAATTTTTAGAAATAAATATTTAAATATGACTGTACTACTATCCCCGTTTTTATTTTTTATTTATTGATTTACATTGCTTTATTATGATAAATAGAAACTATATTATGTACGCTATACACAAAAAAATAATCATGCTTAAAAATTTTGTTATTTGTGATTTAAAAACAAATAAACTCCGTGATAGTCGCATGTCCAGCCGTTTGTATGAGGCCGCTCCACAGTGTGGCGTATACACCGTGAAATTTACATCGTTTTGTTCGCACCGTGTAGTGATAGTACCCGTCAAACTGAACAATTTTTCACGAAAAAAATTCCTGCAACAATACAAATTTTTGGTCTCTCCGTACAAAGTGAGACTCCCGACCGACCCATTTTGTATGGAGAGCACAAAAACATTTTTGTCACAGGAATTTTTTTTTTCGTGGAAAGTTGTTCGTTCAGTTTGACGGGTATTATCACTACACGGCGGGAACAATGCTGTATAGGTTGACAACAACAACAACAAACGCTCCTTTCACCCCTTTACGGATTTAAGCGTGAATTTACGTGTACAAGCCAATAAATGACCTTTGACTCGATCTTTGTTTATAACACGTTTCACGTTGTAACGCCACAAATACCACAACTAAATTACGAACAGCCAGCTTCAACGTCAACCAAAATCACAACAGAGGGTCTGTACAGACGGACTGCATTTGATCTTCATTTTAGCTGCAAAAATGCAGTCGATATAACTGCTATTACAAACAAAAGCATATTATGGAAAGTTTCATGTCCAAGTTTTTACCTTTTCGAGGAGAACATCTTCGCTTAGGTTATTCCTTTTATTTTAGAGCATTGTCATCGGAACTGAACTAAACAAGCATATAAAATTTAAAGCCGTAGTTTGAAGGGAAGTGGTTAAAATTTGGCTTAAAACATTCGTTATATAATGTAAAGTTAAATAAAAGCTTGTAAAGATGAAGTGCACTTATTTTGACTGCAAACAAACTGCCAAGGCAGTCAGAATACAATGGGTCTGACCAACGATTTTAGCTGAAAGTGCCAAAATGTTCTATAAAAAATTACAAAATATACTTTGTTTTAATTTTTTTCATATCTTCAAAAATGACTGAGTTATTAACGATCAAAGTACACACTTCCACACGAGGCGAGTGGTAGCTGTGACGTCATATTGACGTCATATGCACGCAACGTTCCTATTACACCGCCCGCAACCGCCTGCATATGACGTCACACGCTCAGAACTTCTCGCGGTCCTAACTTTGGTAATATTGCATGTATTGAAGTGAAATAAAAAGTAATGTAACGTATACGATATAAACTTTAATATAAGGTATGTTTTAATGTGAAATAAGAACCTATCGGTGTTTCCCATTAACAATGAACTGCCCGTCTGTATTTCAAACACTGAAAACAGAACGCGGCCTACCCGTCACTTCGCGCCTGCGGTAAGGGCAACGCTGCTGTGACGTCAGGCGTCACGTAACTGACGTTCAATCAAATAGCTGGGTTTGTGGCTAAAGCTTTAGTCCTTGTTCTGTGGTTTGTGGGCTAGCTCCTGTTTATTGGCCCTAACGCCGCCGACTCAAAGGCTGTAAATAGCTCAGTATTGTAACCCATGAAATAATTATTTCTCCGGCACGCTCGAAAATGTGATCATTACTGTAAAAAAACAGTACCTACGCGAAGTGACTCATTTTTGGACGAAACATTGCCTCATACAAAACAGCGGCCGGCAATGTGCCCTCAAACGGCCTAGGCCGGCAAAGTAACTTTCGTTCAGAAATTTCAATGTTTTTGAGACTTTTATAGCGTACTCTTCATAAGTTTTAATGTTCTAAATTCAAATTTTATATGAATCGTACACGACTCGTAGTAATTTGAGTTGGCTGTAAGCTCTGTATGACACAGGCACTAAAAAAAAAATACACAATATGGCGGTACTATGTATTTATTTTGTTACTTATTTTTCATGATGGAGTTAACTAATTATTGAATTGGGGAAATATTATAACAATGAATGGTTCAAGAAATCAAAGTAGGATGTGATACTAAAGTCAAGGTACCACAATATTTTTAGTATTTTGTAATTTCATCGCATATTTCAGAGAAAAGCACTATACAAGCTTCGGACTTTAAACGTGCCCTCGTCCAGCAATAACTAATTTTGCTCTATTAATCTATTAATGTTCTATTAATTTAACTATTTTAGAGTCTCCAAAAACCGTTTCATAATAATACTCGTAGTTGATAAAGTAATACCTTTTTTCATAAATTAGCAAAACTGTTTTGTACTAGAATATAATTTTGTTTTAGTGTGCATATAGGCCTATTTACTACGCAAAGAAAAGATCATTTTTAGATTTATTTGTTCCCACACACACACATTTGGGAACAATCACAAATAAGAGGGCGTATAATTAATTAAAACAAGTTATCTGGGAACTTTACGAGGTTTTGCATACTACCAAGTCAAAGGTGGTTTGCGGTTACCTTAGATGAAATATTAGTTGCTGATAGACTTGAGTGGTGATTTTTATTTCACAGGTTTGAGATTGACTTTGTATCCATATACAAGGCGTTACATAATACCCCCTTACGATAAAAAAGTTTAAGAGTCTCCTGTTGGCTGAATATTATAAATTTCTATGTTTTGTTTACCAAATGGTTTTGAAGGCACCTTGTTTATAGGGCCTATAGTTAAACTATAGAAATCTGTAACAGTAACTTCACAGTAAGCCAACATAGTAGCCTCTTTTAGCGTAATGGGGTATACTGAAACACTTTGTATACATTATTATAGAAAATACTCAACAATGTTTCCTCATCCGCAGAGTTATTTTTTAATCAAGGCATTTAATTTAATTATACATACTATGATTATATTAATTTTCCGCTATAACTCAACTATCAATAGAAAGAGAATAAAATAAAAATAAAAATAGTTTAATGTTGCAAATGATGGTCCCAAACACTTGGTATATTTACATAAAGTGTAGAACCAATAAATGAGTAACATTTAGATCAACAGATCAGTCAGTTCAGTCTTACTATATTTGCGGTTGCTCCATTTTCAAATTTCAGTTCACTACAATAAAATGTATGTGCTTCAGTTCTGTATTCAAAACAACAGCTTTCGTGCAAGAAAGATGGCGTCATCAGGACAGGCCTGGGTTTAATATGGTTGTTACCGCGTCTATTGTCGGCAGAGAACCCTTTGTGACATTCGCTTTATTAATGACTGAAGGAGTTAGCAAAATGGAGTATTGAATACAGTCGTTTAAGCACCGTTAACCATTGTTGTTTTGATCAGGTTAACGACGGGAATTATACTCAAATAAGACCCACACTTACCCTGCTGAAATTTTCATACACGTGCTTCTTAAATTTTATTTAGAGAGTTGAAAAGATCTCGCCATCAAGCGTAATAGTAGTAATAGTGGCGAGTTAGATAGGACCAGGCTGAAAACCAGTGCTACGCGACTGTTACAGTCATAAAGTATTGTATCAACATCAACATCAACATCAACGGCCCGTTACAGTCCACTGCTGGACTATGAGCCTCTTCCACTCCGCGTGTTTGGTTTTGCCATAATCTCCACGCCTGGCAGGCGGGTTGGAGATCGCAGATTAAAAGGTTACTGTATCAGAGAGCGCTGCTGCCCGTTCCCTGTTCAATGTGTAGTCCCTAAGTCGCCTCTTGCGACACCCACGGGAAGAGTAGGGGTTGGTGACAAATGTATTCTACTCTGCCGTCACCACACGGCAAAAGTATTGTATACAGCGGTTTTATTTATAAATAGGTGTGTGTGGCAAAATAAATGGTTTAAAGATATAAGAATATCAATTTGTACTTACCGTAATAAATAAATAATACAAAAAAAACTGTGATTCCTGTTTTTAATAATTTGAAATTTTTGCGGGGTTTTTGATCGACTTCACATACAACCTTTTAATTTCTTCGCAGGAGTGTGCAGTGCAGGTTTCCTCACGATGTTTTCCTTCACCGTAAGTGTTAAATTAACAATGATATTATAATTTCGAAAACACACTGGTACGTTGTGGTGGAGATCGAACCCGCGTCTCCCGGACGGAAGACAGCGGCCTTAGTCACTACACCGTCGACGCTCTGATTCAGAGTAGGCTCGAGCCCCTCGGTGGGGACGTAATATAAGCTGTTGAAGATGACTTAGTGTTAGCATATTCTATTTTTTTTTTGTAAGCAGATTTCCAAAAGTAATGATAAAAAAAAAACATTTTATTCAGGTAACAAGTAACAATCACTAAATCTTAAAGCAGACATTAAATTCATAGTAAACCATTGAATTATCCTCCATCAATCTCATTCTACTTTTATTTTCTTACGCACAATTTCACAAACAACATCCACCCTTGTTTTAAAGAAATAATGTTTACAAAAATACACCTCACTTACAAATACAAACAAAGCACGCGGGAGGTAATGCATCGAGTTCGAGGCAGACATGATGCTAAATAAAATCGGCTTTCATCCCATTAGCGTCTTTGTTCAAAATGGCGGTGGCTGACTGTCTTTATTTTTTACCAACGATGTAAAAAAAATATACTAAAGCTGGGACGTCAATGTGTTGTTAATAAAAACACAGCCTTTGTAGTTAGTAGAACATTTTATTTGACTCTCATAACTGAGTCAAATGTTCATAAAGGGCGTCACAGGCGACGGTTAAAATACGATATTACAGTACGAGGTAGCCAGCTCTCTCGTCGCCATTCACATTCGATGCAAAGCGGGGGTCAAACAAAATGGCGAATCAATCAGTGACCGGCCATTTTGCTTGCACACAAAGTAAATGGCGACAAGAGAGCTTGCTGCCTCGTACTATAATATAGTAGCTTAACCGTCTGTGACGCCCTTAACAAAGATTTTAGGTAGATACGGTCGCCTGCAGAGAAATCGGACCCCCCTAGAATACATTGCGCTAAGCCACGTATGCCAGGGGGGTCCGATTTCTTTGCAGGCGACTGTACGAATTTTAGTAAGGATACTGTGATCGAACAAAAAATATTTTACTAGTGGTTCTGTGAGCTGCAGGTAGACCTCGCGGATCTGTCATTTTGCATTTTTTTTTAATAATTTTCTTCCTCTTCACACCTCCTACCCGTATAATTGACATACAGAGCCGAGACATGGAACATGACGGTGAAGCTGGCCCATCGGCTACATGTCACTCAGCCAGCCATGGAAAGATCTATGCTTGGTATTCACTACGGGATAAAATCCGAAACGAAATCATCCGGCAGATGACCAAGGTAGTTCATATCGTCCAGAAGTGTTGCAAGCTGAAGTGGCAATGGGCTGGCCACGTCTGTCGCAGAACCGACGAGCGTTGGAGCAGACGGGTTCTCGAATGGAGACCACGTCTCGGGAAACGTAGTGTGGGACGCCTCCCTGCCAGGTGGACTGATAACCTGAGGAAGGTCGCTGGTAGTGGCTGGATAAGGAAAACGGGTGATCGTGCGCTTTGGCGTGCCCTTGGGGAGGCCTACGTCCAGCTGTGGACTGCGATAGGCTGATTGATCACACCTCGAACCATTTAAAGTTTATGCGTCGTAATATCGTCTTAATACGAGTATTTTGTTACCCAAAAAAAGTTCAGTAACATATTTAAACATTTTCGAAATTGCTGAAATATTATTTTTTTACGTTTCCAAACCCCGCCCTCCAGCAGTTACGTCATTTTGGAAAATATTAAAAAAGCGAATTGACAAAAAAAATATAATTGTCAAACCATTGTCATATTGTTGTTTTCATATAAATAAATAAATAAATAATAATAAATAACCTACTCACAAAATTTCACGAGAATCGGTTAAGAATTGCATCCTGCAAAGAAGAACAGCTCATTTATGCGCAAGCTGAAAAGGAGACGCCGACGATATTATGCCGCGTGGTGACGGCAGAGTAGAATACATTTGTCACCAACCCCTACTCTTCCCGTGGGTGTCGTAAGAGGCGACTTAGGGACTACACATTGAACAGGGAACGGGCAGCAGCGCTCTCTGATACAGTAACCTTTTATTCTACGATCTCCAACCCTCCTGCCAAGCGTGGAGATTATGGCAAAACCCTCCACTTAAGCGGAGGAGGCTCACAGTCCAGCAGTGTACTGTAACGGGCCGTTGATGTTGATGAAACGGAGACGAATGAGACTGTCCCCCGTTTTGGTTACAATAATACAGACTTGAATGTACCTAATGCGAAATCTATTACTATACTGAAGAAGTTTCATGAGGCATACGAACGGTTTACGCGCAAAACGTCAAAAGAACAAAATGACAAGTGGGTAAAAATTGTCAAAGGCGCAGAATGACAAAAGTTCTACTTAAACAGTTTAACGAACGAAGCATACGCATCAATTATCGACGCAACACAATAAATTGTATTATGATGATAAGTGAAAACACGGGTGAAAATTACAAGATTTTTTTAAATAATATCATGTAACGTTTTAACCTTTTGATTCCTCCTATGAAAGACAACTTTCACGATCATAGCTTCAGACAATTGAAAAGTCAACGCCCTCATTTAAGGTAGGTATCCAGTTACATGCTCTTAATGAACAAAATATGATTAATAATACAAGAACTAGCAAGTGCCTTAATTATGTTTTGGTATCATATTTCACATAACAGAATGGCGGTGAATGGCCTGTTGATCGACAGATTGATCTAAGTATAGATCAAAATTCCTATACAAACAAAATAACAAAGCGCGTCGGTGGTGTAGTGGATAGGGCCGTCTGGGAGACACGAGTTTGATCCCCACCACGTAATAATGTGTTTTCGAATTTCGAATTTATATGTTTATTCGACGCTCTTACGGTGAAGGAAAACATCGTGATGAAACCTGCACTGCACACTCCTGCGAAGAAATTCAAAGTTGTGTGTGAAGTCTACCAACCCGCACTGGGCCAGCGTAGTCGACTAAGATCTAATCGCCCTAATTCAGGGTAGGCTCGAGCCCTTCTGTGGGGACGTATATGAGCTGTTGATGGTCAAAAACGCAAAGATTGTTTTTGACTGAACGTTTTTGTTTTTAGATGTTAGGTCATACACTCGTTTCCAAGCAACTTCATAAACCCTAGTGTCAATGATATACACCATCAGTCTTTGACAAAAGTCTTTATGTAACGACAAGTTCCGAAGATAAATTCTCTGAAACCAAATGTTTCTACACGCATCTTCGAACTTTTCAAGCAATTGGGTTATAAAGCGGATGCGGTTTAACAATGTGCAACGTCATTACTAAACTAGGGAAAGTCTTCAAATCCTTTGAAGCGTTTTTTTTTCTACTACTACTACTTCGCTTTATCAGCGACCCGAAGTGGATCTTGGCCTAACTGTCCAAGTACTTAAGTAGTATCGGACAATTACGGAACCCTACACTTTGTATGGCCCGACACGTGCTTGTCCGGTTATTTTCTATTATTTTGATTGACAACGAGTATTCAAATTCAGAAGCTTCAAATCGAAGGCTGAATGATAACATCAGATAAGGTACTTAATCCAAGCTTTTTCCTCAAGCAACCTAATTGCTATGCTCACCTAAGTTTACGAAGTAAGTATCATCTAATCTATGCCTAAGTGGTAATATAGGTGCGGATTTGACGGCTATCAAAACTTACAACTTTCAAATAAGTGAATATATATGTCGCAATATTTTAACTCTAGTTTTTAGTAAAAATGCCTTTACAGTTTCATATAATTTTGTTTTATGCCATTGTTTGCTCCATCCATCTTCAACACGAGCAGACAGCAATGCATAAACTTGTTTGCGAACTCAATGAAAAATCAACAGATCGTCGTTGCATATACCTGTATAAACAGAACTAACTAAAATTAAATATCAAACAACCCTTTTTGTAAATTAGCAAAAAATTCGACTAAGCATTAGACTTGGAATAAAATATACTTGTGTAGATAGTTGTGAGACAAAAAAGCTTATAGAATGGCCTCGATTCGGGATGTCACGCTCTAATCCTTAATTTAAGTTAGTCCGTCCTTTTTACCTTTTAAAGATTGAAAAGGGACAGGAGATAGCCATCCTAATATTAGAGCTGTCAAACATCGAATTCGAACCTAATGGCCGTGTCGATTGCACAATTTTAGAGAGCACTTAAAACGTGCGACTTAAAAATCTCTCAAACTGACAGCTATGCCCTTATTTTAGGTTATCATTCGTTTAAATGTATTCAATGTATTCATTGCTCTCATTCGTTCATCAGCTCTCTTTCATTAGTCATAAAAACGAAAAGGATAGCTGGATTTTAAAATTAGAAAGAGCATGACATTCCGAATCGAGGCCAATAATATACTTATAAATTTAGGTAAGTAGGTATAAATCGACTAGATGGATTATATTTTGAAATAAAAAAAAAAATAACAAGAGAAATAGTTTACGTCTACTTTGTAAAACACTTTGCTTTTCGCATTGTACAAAAATGGTTGGTTCAATTTACAAGGCGCTCTAATTAATTGATCTGAAGATTCACGGAAATTGCGAACACCCCCTAGGCTCACCCCTGGGTGGGGGCCAAACCCCCCAAAGTGTATCTTTGGCTTTAATTTTAGAATTGTTAACGCAAAGGGAATGCAATTTACGTAAAATAATTGTTTGATTCCAAATATTCCTTCACCCTTGCTCCTGAACAAGGTTAATTTGTTTTGTAAAAAAGGTCCCATTTTTTGAAATAGACGGGTCTTTGGGTTTATAATGTAATGAAATCAGTCTGAGCAATTCCTTGGAACAATACTAGACGTTTGAATTTTGCAAATCACAAAAAATGATTCAATTAAATTTTCCCAGCTCACGACCTTTTCAACTTAGGTAATTTATTTGTCAGTTTTTGGGATACATACAAAAAATAGAATTAGCACGATGATATTCTTATTATAATACTTTTGTACATGCTTTAAAACTGTTATTTACTATATTTACTCATTTATATAGGTATTAAATTCGACTATAATCGTCAAGTTTCTAGTAATGCACAATTTTTTTAAATTCATTAATCGAAATATTTCAAGTTCCAGATAAACACACAACAAATAATTTTTCATATATCTTGCTCAGAAACAAAGTTATAAGGCTTCAATGTTGATAGTTAGACAAAGAGGTCCGACGACACATGTGATGTCATATGTGTCGCGGGCCATACATCTGCTATAGAAAATTTCATTCTCGTAAGGAGTATATTTGTTTAATAATGTTGTATCTAGTTTGTTTTTTTGATCAATTTCGATTCTGTTTTGACTGTCAGTATTTTATTTTTGTGTACTTTAAGATGAACTATGAAAAAAATCGTATCGTTTTTATGCATGTTCCCTAATTATTGGAAAGCGCATTTGTACTAAAGTAAATTCAAACTGGCGCTTTTCAAATATGAGGCAGCGGGTCTAGCCACAATACCACTGATGCTCTTTAATGAGTTTTGATAAAAAATATCAGTTTTTTTTTTTAATATTTTTAAATAATAACTTTGAGACTATTCTACCGCTTTTTATTGCAGCGTATGGACTTGGGTGAGTGTCCAAAGTCGTCGTCGTTTAGATCAATTTCAAATAAAGTTTTTTTTTATCGTGTGACGTAAATACGTGTCATACGACACAATGTCTATGAAGTGAATAAAAATTATTGACGACAATGATACGAAATATCCCAAGTAAATATCACCCTTCCGTACGTCAAACCCAAACGTCAAAAAGGTTTACTTTGCTTTCTTGTTTCGTTTCATGGGTATAAGGAATTTGCGAGGGCGTGCGCTTGCGCACCTTAAAATATCCTGCGCATCTGACCGCTTCATCATCATATGGAATTTTGTTACAGTCGTATGACGTCACAAAGGCTCAAATTGGGTCATTACGTTTTTTGGAAATTTTAGCGTAATCTCTTACTTTTTCCATAATAATTAGAAAATAATATAGTATGTAATCATGTAATCCCGAAACGGTTTTCTTATTTTTACGCAGTTTGAAAAATCCCATCCATATTCAACTTTTTATACCGGGTCTAGTATAACACTGCTGCAAATATATGTTTTAAGATTTTCGTGGTTGTTCACTACACTAACATTCTCACAATTCACGGGTTTGTTACCACGGTAATATTGAATATTGTTACCTCGATATTTCGGAACGGTTACACGCTCCATGGTCACGAGTAGACTGGTGGTGAGTGGACTGCATCTAAGGACAGACATATCTGTCTGGACAGACAAACCAGTCTACTCGTGACCATGGAGCGTGTAACCGTTCCGAAATATCGAGGTAACAATATTAAATATTACCGTGGTAACAAACGTTCGTCAACTCTAAACTTTAAAACTTTTGATGGGGGAGTCAGATGTTAGCTGAGATTCATTTCAACTACTCTCTAGTTTGAAACGTAATTAGAGGTATAAAGCTGTGTAAAGAGGAAACTCGTATTACCTCTTTAAAGAATAAAGTGCTTATACCAATAATTTTAATAAAAGTTCATAATAAGTTCATCATCAACACCTCATATACGTCCCCACCGAGGGGCTCGAGCCTACCCTAAATTGGGGCGATCGACCACGCTGGCCCAGTGCGGGTAGGTCGACTTCACACACAACCTTTGAATTTCTTCGCAGAGTGTGCAGCTTTCATCATGATGTTTTCCTTCACCGTAAGAGCGTCGAATAAACGCACATATGAATTCGAAATTCGAAAACACATTGCTACGTGGTGGGGATCGAACCCGCGTCTCCCGGGCGGCCCTAGCCACTAGACCACCGACGCTCGTAATAAAATGTGCTGTCTTAATTTTTTGTCAATTTGTGGTTCTACTCGTAGTGCACCTTGAGGGACAATAAAACTTTTTTATATTTTACATTACTGTTTTACACGACTGATATTTAATTGTTTATAAGAAATCTTGTTAACAGTCAACACGCTCAAATTTAGCCTTGTGATTTCTGTAGATACACCCTCAACCAAGTTTTTAATGACATTACTCCTTAGAGATCTCCTGACAGTATAGTCGAGGTTGGTGAGCAAATAGGTCCTATGTACATTCTTGTTCAAACAACAAACATGACAGGTCAAAATAGGGTACAATTTAAGTTAGCAAATGTTTTGTATAATATATAATTTATAGCACACGATGAGCCTGAATCGCGTAGTTTTTATTTGTTGGAAGGCACCTATTAAAAAAAACCGACCAAGTACGTGTCGGGCCACGCAAAGTGTAGGGTTCCGTAGTTGTCACATGTAAATAAATTTAACCCAATCACTGAAACAAACTATACAGTATTAAAATTGTCACAACTTACGGGTTTGTTACCACGGCTATGTTTAAAACTGTAACGAGGCATTCGTCCTCTTTCCGGTTTTATGACTGGCAACCTTTCTTGCTGGCAGTTTTATCTTTCATTTTAAATTCATTTTCAAATTTAGATTTCTTATATTTCGATTTTGTCTTTTTTCTGCTAAATTTCTCACTTCATGTCCTGATCTCCGAAAGTACATACCTTTTCTACCATTCTTACTTTCTGTCAGTGTCTGTAATTTAACATATAAATATATAAATACCTTTTCGGATTGAACCCTGTTTTTTTGCCACACCCTATAATATTATCCTATACAACATCTTTCGTGTGTGCTCAGCGGCTCCGTGGCGGCTGCTGGGCCACAAAACTATGAAAATCTTAAAACATAAACTATACATAAATCTATGAACTTATTGTTCATAACATTACGCGACTAGCGAAAAGTCACCCAAAACATTCGCGTATCGCAGACGGCGCACACCTGCCTGAGATGATAATGCATGCAAATTGCCGCCAACTCCGCAGACTGGAGCTATAGGTATATCAAATTTGTTATTTGTGTGTTGTAAGTTACGTGCTGATTTACGCGAGATTACGCATGAGACACACTGCTGGGCTTTTTGTCGTTCTTCTCTTCTTATTCTTCGTCACACTTTTTAACCGTCGCAACATGCCTTCTTCTCCATTCACTAGTAAAGTGCGCGGGAAAGCTTAGGATTGTCGTTGCGCGCCTAGGTCAATGATATTATATACAAGAGGTACGCCGCCAACGCACGGATTGCGTGCCGTGAATTGGTCCTAACTGTGACCAATGCAGTCAGTCGAGCTGTGACTAAAGTAAAAGTTAAAATGCCTTCCTGTGTGTTTAGAAAATGCAAAATTACGACTAAAAGATAAAAAAAGATGAAGGTATATCATATAACAAATAAGTGTATAAAAATATTTAAGTTTTAAACAGATGAATCTATAATTTGTAATCTTAATTAATCACAGCTTGTTTCCAAACGATAACGGAGCGATCTATTCGCGGCTGTACTGATTACAAATATCTGTCACTTTCACTCTAACGCTTTGCCTGTTTCTTTTTCGCACTTATAGCGTGTGTTTATAATACAATGTTAGTATATCTGTCGCGGAACGCGAAATGTTGTGCGTGCAGTATTATCTTTCTTAAAATATCATTGGCCTAGGTACGCTCTGCACTACCATGATTGCGTGCGCAGCGCGACGCGGCTTCACTACTTCAATACTTCAAATCATCCCCCAACCCAACAGCAGAGAGGGGTGAAGAAACTTGGATTGTTTATGAGTGGCCGTTCTGTTTGTAGTACTAATATTAATTCTGTCTTTTTGTCAATATGGTACAGATACAAAAAAAAACGGTCAAATATTTTAACACATTGAATAAGTAACAGGAAGACGATAAAGTTAGGAACGATTTAACTTATGTAGTTAACCCTAGCAACCCAAATAGACTAATGTCTGTACATTAGTCTATTTGGGTTGCTACTATCAAACACCATTAATAGCGAAAAAGGTAAGTTTTGAACCTGTCTCTGCTCTTATTTTAATGGTTATTATTATCGTTTAGCAAATGTGTGTATAAATAAATAAATAAATAAGTAACAATTTTCAGAGATGTTACATAAAGCTAGACTTGTATGGGTCGCAGTTTCTTCCTCTTCTGTCATGCCGATAGCTATTCGTTTTAAGGGTTCCGTACCTCATAGGGCAAATGGAACCCTTAGGTATTGGATCACTTTGCTGTCCGTCAGCTTGTCTATCTGTCTGTCAAGAAAGACCCCTTTTCTCAGAAATGCGTGAATATATCATGTTGAAATGAATAACAAATACTAAGGTTCACAATTTCTTTAATTTCGAATTGCTAATAGTCAACGCAATCAAAAGACACAGCCATTTAAATTCATGTTTTCATATAAATTTAATTTAAATATTTGTAAAACCTATATATATGTTTTACAAATATTAAGTACGTTACGTTACGTACGTTTTTTTTTATTTTTTATTATTATTTTTTTTTTATTTTATTTTAAGTACCCTATAGGGTACTTTCCCTTGACCTAGAATCATGAAATTTGGCAACAAGTTCTTACAGGGTTGGGAATAGGTGCTTATTTACACACAATTTTTTTTTTCAAATGAAATACTATACGCAGTGCAATATATTGTTAGAGAATATATTATTAGTAAAAATAAAATTAAAAATCATATTCAGAAATGACTTTACACGTTTTCTTAGTAA
The DNA here is from genome assembly GCA_951230895.1 of Carpatolechia fugitivella. Lineage (NCBI taxonomy): Eukaryota > Metazoa > Arthropoda > Insecta > Lepidoptera > Gelechiidae > Carpatolechia > Carpatolechia fugitivella. Next base: position 2,729,889 of record OX579655.1, on the reverse strand, counting down.
GGTACCTAACACACAGTGCCCGACTCGTACTTGGCTGTGTTTTTTACATTCTGTTGAGTCAGTAAGCTTGTTTTTTTTACTTTCTTGTTATTTTCCAACCTTTATGTCTGTATGTCATTTTGTTAACGAAGTGAAGTGAGTAATTAGTCCCGCGCCCGTGTCGCAAGTAAGTTCTAATGTTACTATTGGTATGAGACATAGTAATACAGTTCAGTTTCTTGATCAATTTTAGAACACTTTTCCAATCAGAATATATTTCGTCCGAACGTCCTTTTTTGTGCAGCAAGTCCGCGTCCGCTATATTATCACTTTTGCTAGAAATAGAATATGAATAAAGAATAAGAATACATTTTACAGCACACAACGATTAGATCTGTTAGAAAAATAAAACATTTTTAGGTTTTATTTTATGTAGGTAGGTTTATCATGTATATACGAGTATTATTAATTGAAACTGTTGTGCACGTTACTATCCGCTTCTTTTCTAAATTCTCACTTCCAAGGTCTGCTGTAAGACATTTCATTAGAAATAAGCAGTGCCTGTTGTGTCGTTTTTCTATGTGATCATTTTCTGTTAACTTTATTGTGTACAATAAATAATAAAATAAATAAATTTGTTGTGCGATTTTTCATTTAAGTCTTCAGAATAAGGAAACGTCCTTCTGATAACGGACTATTAAGTTCTAGAGTGTTTTTACCTTCATGTAGTAATTTCTCCGTAATTCACACTCATACGTTTTGTCTCGTCTTTTTTGTGCATACATCTATGGTGTGGAATGCTTTCCCTGCGTCTGTACTTCCAAAATCAAATTCCTTTGGTGGTATAGAATACACTATTGAATAGGTATCTTTGGGTACGCATTTGTCATACTCCACCAGTTGAGCTAAACTTAGGTCAAATGCCAATTGCGAATTGGGGACTCATTTTTATGGGGCTTGAACCCCCTGATCACTGGATTCGCTAGAGTCAAAAAACGATCACATGCATGTATTGTAATGATTATAATAAGTGTATAAAAACTTTGAGGCTATTTACTTGAAAAAGCACAGTGTTAGTTGGCTGAATAGATAAAATATCGTGTCTCTATTTGCCAGCTACCATAAAACAAAGAACCGTGTCTGTAAAGAGCTTTGAGTAAATAAACCGTAACATTTTAACCTTAAAAAAGATTAAGATCTTCCGCAAAGACGCGCTACTGAATAGAAACGTTTCAAGTGGCTTGGACATGAAGGAAAAATAATATTAAGAGTAATTTCATAAAGAGCTAAGAGCTTATCTTAAAAGACTCCTTGTTTGAATGAGCCCTTACCTTAACATCTTGTGAACAAGTGCTTTAGTATCAAAATAAAAGACGATTTTGGTTACAAGTATTTTCTGTATCAAAAACAAGTATTTAAAATAAAAAAGCTGCATATAAAAGATAAGAAACATTCCTTTTTCTTAAGAAATAAACCGCAAAAGTACAAACACTGACAAAAGACTTGCAAATTCAGGTTACATTATTATCCTAAAAGTGCACGGGTACTTCGCTTTGCATCGCATACAATGCTCGCTATAAGTATAGTCGACATTTATACCTAGCAAAATAAACCTGCAGTGTACTCGGTAGTTTGAAGTGCACTGGCTGGCCGGACTAACTTAATAATAAAACCTCTTCGGTCTGTGACGTCTCGTTTTTAGGGTTCTTTTCTGAAATGTTTTTCGTTGGAAGTTGCCAGTAGCACCTCAGTGAATGACTTTGGTTGGGTTCTGTACTTTGACGTATATTTATACTATTTGGTGTTTGAAGTTGATTCCTTTTTAATGCTGGCAGGCAAGCATTTTACTATTACTACGCGTCCATTTTATCTTAAAGCAAATTACGACAACTGTCTTAATTTGAACGCCTCAGTTTCTGCGCGCTAGTGCGACATCTCTCGTATATAACATCATTGCTTTTAAAGCACCTGTAGCCATGTTGAAATATGTAATTCACTTCCTTCTTATTATTTCTTCTTTTTAATAAGCAAACTGAAATGCATCGGCTAAATACTCGGTCGTGGTCGTGGCTTTATGTGACGTCATATTCTCAGATCCTCTTTGTGTAGGAAGAAGGGCACTAATCCGCATAATATGGAAAAGAGAACAAAATGTTCCATGTTTTTGGTGAGGTTCTATTAGGCACAGTAAAGTCTCATGTCTGTGCTCGTACATAGATGTTTTTTTTTAAAACATGAGGTGCCTTTACAAGAGCAATAGACGCCTAAACAATCGTTTTTTAATTGAAATTTGTCTGTCTGTCTATCTGTATGTTTATACACGAATTATTCAAAAACTACTGCACAAATTGGACGCGATTTGTACAGCTGTATTTCCATCTTGAAACTCTGCTTAGAAGCCGAGTTATTTACTTTTTCGTTGTTGTGCAAAAACAATCATCTTAAGAACTATATAACTTTGATCACGCAAGCGAAGTTGCGGACAGACGGCTAGTCTGGTCTATGAAGCTCTTATTTTGACTATGTTTTCTCATCATAGCGATTCCGTAGCGCTCCATAGCCCGGGTGGTAGTGTATCTGCCTCCGACGCACAGGGTCGCGGGTTCGAATCCCGCCCAGGGCAAACATTTGTGTGATGAACACTTGTGTTTGCCTTGTGTCTGGTTGTTGTTTATCTATATAAGTATGTATTTATCTATTTGTGTAATGTATATCAGCTGTCTGGTACCCATAGTATAAGCTCTGCTTAGTTTGGGATCAGATGGCCGTGTGTGAAGATGTCCCCACATATTTATTTTTTATTTTTATTTTATATCTATTTGCAGAATACACTTACTAAATACTGCATTCAAATAGAAAACGTATGGGTACACAACTACCCTCCATACATTTGCTTACATGCTACTCAAATATCTTTGTAAATTTCGCAGTACATTTTTATCAAGTACGTAAATACTTCTTTACTGCGTCTCGGAGCGGAGGCACCTTATTTTGTTATTTGTCTTTAAAACTGACGTGCACTCCTCTAAACCTTATTTAGTTTTCTATTTTGTTACTCTATATTATATCGTGTAAATGAAAAAGGGTCTGTGACGTTGCATTTGTCATGCGGAAGGGTTCGCGGCTTTCCTCTTTATACTTACCAGGACGTTTTTGGTAAGATTTATAATACAGTCTCCCAAAATGTTTTAAATTGTACAGAAGTAACGTTTCCATTCGAAATATGATATTTATGTGTATGTTGCCAGATGGTTATATTTCTTTTTAGGTAAAGTTAAAAAACGCTAAATGAAGCTAGTACATTTAACGTTTTTTAATAACACACATATCTATCGGTTTATTAATATTAACAACCGCTAAAACCTAAAAGTGTCGTATTTTTATTTAAAAATGATTGCAAGAAATTATCAGAAACATAATTAAAATCAGTTATGTCAATTAAAAGTACGAACAAAGGAGATCTAGGATTATAAAACTATAACAACTGTTAAATACAAATAACAACAGCCCAGAGGGATTTGAAACAAAATATTTTAAAGCTACAGCACCTTAGCATAGCCAAAGTGATTGCGTAAGATGATACGTCTAATTAAAAGTCTAAAGTTTGAATCCAACTCTGGATTTTCTTTAGTTAGCATCCAAGATCGCTTACATTGTAAGAATTTCTAAGTAATTACTAAAAAATCATAGATGAACCATGAACTTTATCTTGTACAAAACGTCGGCCTAAGCATGTTCTGTCCGATCCTGTTGATCCCATCCAGTCTTTTGTTGAGAGAGCCATTGCCAATAGAGTACACTCCACAGAATGCCCTTCTGGTAGCAACCGCACCCGCCGGCGGGGACGCGGTAGACCCAATCAAGTTCTGCATAATCCTGGAAGACCCCGTCAGGGTCATTCCTCTCCCACGCGCTTCTCGCCATGGCAACGTCCTAGGCCGAGGTCCGTGCCCCCAAGTGGGCGCCCTTAGGCTGTTGCTATAATACTAGGGGTAAGAGCCTTCCGCTCCCCCAAAAGTCCGGTTACGCTTGATACGTCGATTTTGCGACACAAGCATTAGGTCATCGTCAAAAAAAAAAAAAAAAAAAAAAAGAACTTTATCTTAAATTCGGTAGAACACCGAATAAACTGCACAAAACATAAATAGTTTTTGCTTTATAAATATTAAACTGCACAAATACATTCGGTTTCAAAATAAAAACTGTGAAAGTCGGAGGAAAAACTCAATAAACGTCAAATGTTTCAATACCGACAACAGAGCGGAGCCGTATGAACAGCAGCGTGTACTCGTATCTAGATTGAATAAAAGCGGACCAAGAGAGTTCCCTAGGAGACTCCCTAAAGCAGTTGTTTTTAAAGCGGCGGGCAGCGGAATTTTTCACAGAATTTATGATGTCGTCATAATTTCTAGTTTCATAAACAATTATCCAATTAATAGTGATACCAACTAAGATTACACTAATATTCAAAACGTTAAAAGATTCAGAATGTAATGTGGTATTCAGTTTTATAAAAATGATGTTATGCAAAGATAATAAGTGACGAAGATTTTTATTAGTGTAAAATGTGAAAAAAAAATGCCTTTCTAATACAAAATAAGCTGCCATAATTTATAACAATACTTTGTCAACTTTACAGAGGCTTTAAGTATTTGGGTATACGCTTTTCACATCGCCGCCGCCTCCGCGATGCTGCACAAGTCACCGAACCCGCGGTCTTACATCTGTCGCAGACGAAGCGTAATGCACATTTAATCTCCCAACCACTTCAAAATCTGCCAAAATACTTTATTGCTTTCACGAACAAGTTCCCAAGCCGGCTCTTGGCTGAAGATAAAACTTTACAAGCATAATGAATCTTAATCGCGCCGCCAATTTCCAAATTGTTCAAGAGTTTTGTTTTAAAATAAAACTTGAATTTATCTCGACTGTCAGAATTAATTTGGCTTTTGTTATTCTGGTAATCGGCTACCTGTCTACGTTTTTAATTTCGTTGCCTTTTGATTTTATTAATTTTTTAATAGGTTGACAATTTTTACGATTTGGACTCAAGTGGTGTGAAATTGTAGATTGCCAGGATTTAATTCTTAAGTTTTTAGAAGACGCTTTTGGGGTAGTTTCATTTCGTCAGTGCAATCAGAAGCTAATTTTGTAAAAGTCGAAATTCTTCATAGAATCCTAATCGAAATTCTGCACGAGTCTAGACCAAACAGACCAGATGTCTGGGCATTAGGACCACCAAGAGAACTTTTTAATCCCTAATATCCTTTAGTAGGAAATGAAGTTGAAAGTCGGTGCTGGCTCGGACGAAATCGGGCTTTAAATCCTGCGGGATCAAATCCTTTGTCAGAAAAGGCAATGTGAAGGACACGATATGTAGTTTAAATATATTTGAAATGTAACAGAGGCGAAGTAGTTTTCAAAGTCAATAAACTGGAGGTATTTGACGGCGAACAACACAATAAATAACCTTTGAAGATAGGTAAAAATGGCTTTGTATTTTTTGAATTTTTTAGGAACCGAATAAAAATAATGTTCTTAATTCAAAATAAAGATAACGCACGCGCAAAATTAAAGTTTAATTTAAAAATGAAATCTATAATATCTTTCTCCACAGACTGACGACGTAATCACCCGGGGCAGTTCACTTAAATCATGGAAAGGCAGAAGGGGCCCTATCAGGGACGCTCAATGGGGTCCCCTATCAGGGATTTGCCGTCAACTCCTCTCATTAGACTGATGGCATGATTCTGCAACTGTATTGTGCATTACTGGACCCACATAATAAAAATAGCTATGAGAATCATAAATCAATTATTAAAACAATTTTGAACCCCTTTTGAAGACTCGCAAAACAAAAATGTTCACATCTAGAGATACAATATTACCTGGAACAATGAAATGACAAGAATTTTTCAATAGAAAACTCATCCATGAAATAAGCGCTTGCTCGAATCGGAACAAAAATAATCATACAAATGAACGCGTAAAAAATGAAAAAAATAACCCATTCCCCAATAACGCGAACGGCAAAACAAAAGACGATAGCAGTGGACCGACATCAAAGGTAGAATTTATGAGCACACAACGATAAGTATAGCAAGCAAGCACATTACAAAGGCGAGGTACGGCAATAAGTCAGGGAGTATTCGCACCTACCATCCGCGTGCCTTCGCACCTCCAAAGTGGAAATAAACAAGCTAACTTTTGCCATTCTCGGCTGTGACGACGGAGCCGGCTTTTATGCCGAGTCGTACTCAAATTAAAGTTGCCAGATTACAGTGCAGCGGGGCTCTTCAGACAATTTGTGCTATCTTCAAGAAGCTGGAATATTTGAGGCTAGTTATAAAAGATTGGGATTTGTGTCGTTGTCTGAATTGTTTTCGGGACAGGTTCAGCTGCAAATGGAAAACGAGAGGTTGATATTTAGATGGTACTTTTGGTCCATTATTTTATTTAACGCAACACTCCGAATCGCTTGTTAGTTAAAGCTTAATGTGTATGAATGTTGTATAATATTAACTTTTGTTTAAAGTTGGATAATCTTTCATTGAAAAAATCTTTGAAGCGTGAAGGGCAAACAAAATTATCATAAAATAATTTAACTACTTTAATAAATTAAAGTTTATGATAAAAAGTTTACCTAGGTCATCATTATTTGCTTGTCCTTACCCCATTATTTACTGTTGACGCATTATAGTGATTTTTGCTTATCCATTCATCTCTTTTAGCCGGCATTTCAACACCCACATCCCTTCTGTACATCATCCTTTACAAAAATTACCTAGTACCTATATTAATTAAATCTCCCTAAATACACTACACAGTAGTAACTACAGCAAGAGTTCATTGTGTTCTCCCCTGTCCTCCCACAATGATCGCCATGGCGGCGGCGTGGCGCGGCGGCCTCCAGTCAATACGGCCGGGATACAATTATTACAATTTCTATTCACGTTTTAATTAATTGTCAAATTGTTTGATCGAAACACTTTGGAAGTTGTCAGATATTGTTTGGACGGTTGCTGAGTCCGATCCGATTACGGGAGGTAGTTTATTGTCTTCGACTAACAATGGCGGAGCACGCTTACATTTAAAAAACTATACTATCAAAATATATGTTTGGTTCACGATTAAATTTAGACGATGTATGAGTTTTACTATTGGTGTATGTAATTAGTAAGCTTGTATCTGAAGTTCTTGCCTACTATATTACCACTTTGGTATACACAGCAATTAGGTAATTAGGAGAAAACATATAATTTTATTAAGACTTTTGCATAAAACCGTGCGGTTAGCTGACCGATGATAACTTGTTTGTTGAAAAGATTCAGACTACATAACAAAGAATACCTAAACGAGAAAAATATTTGATTTTGTTTTTTAATTATACAGACAAAGAATAATATTTTAAGTTTCCGTGGCGTATTTAAATAATTTACGAAGATTTTGACTATTTAATCATTACCTAATACATCTTATACAAAACGAATGAACCTACAAATTCTAATTAGTATAATAATGCATAATTAAATTTCAAGCCTCTAAATTTCTCGGAGTGAAAACTATATTTTAAAATTATCTCAACATACTTCCTGGGAGAATTTATGTGGGTCTAACAATCCAATTTATGCTCAGGAGCAAACAGATGGGGCAATTTTCTTCGTCGCCAATGGTTAAAATGCCTAATCACAATCTCGTACGGTGAAAGTGGCACTTAAACCTGCTTTATTAGATTTAAGTAGAGGTCTAGTTTCAGATAGTGTTTTAAATATTCCGTTGTGTTTGAAAGGAATCTGTTTTACATTACAACGACGTGTTTCAATTTAATGAAGCACTAAGTAGGGTCGTATAAGGTATCATGAGTGTGTTTTTGTTTTTATTTTTATGCAGTGTACTAACACACACACTGGTTTTATACTTATAAAATAATGGTTGATAGTAAAATTTAGTTTTTTTTTTAAATGTAAATGGAGTATTTTTCTACCTTTATTTTTATCTCTGAAATTACCTATATAGTGTCAGTTATTGTGTTACTCCTTCCAATATTATAAGCGCGAGCAACTTAATTTAAACCGTGGCCGCGCATAATCTTTAATTTTTAAGATTTAAGGTCTCAGTTTTTGTAATATTTCTTGTGTTTGTTTGAAATGAACAGTTTGAATTTGACCTGCAAGCTATTGATATGAAAACAGAGGGTGTTTATTTATAAGGCTATTCTTATTAAAACTATGCTAATTTAATAAAGTGATGATTTTTTGTATCCTTCGTCTTCGTATCTATGCACAGACTCAAGTCACCCTAAATATTTCCAGCCCAGTACTTGGTCACGGCTATGACTCTACATTTTTTTTATTGCCCTTTTTAGCTGTCCCACTGCTGGGCATAGGCCTCCCTTTTGTCCTTCCACTGATCTCGATCTTGGGCCACTTTCATCCATTGCCGTTCGAATGCCTCTAATTCGTCGCGCCATCGCTTCTTAGGCCTCGCTCTTCCCCGACGGCTGTCTATGGGAACCCATTCAGTAGTGGCTCTGGCCCATCTCTCGGGGTGCATTCTACACACATGACCCGCACACTCCCATTTAAGCTTCGCGGCTTTCTCGCTTACGTCAGTAATGCTCTACATTAAATAAAGATAATTTTTGCTGAAGATTGAAGAAGAACCTGGCATTGAAAACTAAAAGAGCCTTGCAGCGCCACATGTCGACCGAATCCTGAACTAAAGAGGGTTGGATATTGTTATGCAATGCGTTTGGCACGTGTACCTTGTTTTATCTTGCGTATCAACTTAATTTACATATTTAAATAATAATAATGATAAATGGTATAAAAACATAAAAATAATATTAGGTAGTATCTTTAAAATATTGGTATTGAATTATTTTTTTCTCACTTTAATGTTTTGGCATGCTTGGGAAGGACATTCAAACATCAATAGGATTATAAAAAAATATTTTCACAACATCCATTAATTAAGATACCTGATTTTGCAGGCCGTCATAAAATGGGGCGAGCGAGATGGTATCACGACGCCACGTGCGTTGGTAAGAGATGACAATATAAGTCTTATCACAAAGGTATTTAAAGTTCATACAGACTGCACTACAATCAAAATCCAATTGAACTTTTTAGACTTATGCGAGGAAGCTTTTTATGGTGGAAGTTTTTTTTTTTTACGATCCGGTGGAATGTGGGTACCTTGAGGACCAGGAGATGACTGGCGCGCGGCGGCGGCGGCGGCAGCAACAGGCGGTAATGTAGGCGGGGCTTTCCTCAGAGCTTGCGCACTGAAAACCCAGTTGCTATGACAACGCCTCCAATGAATGTTTGTGATTACGTGTAACACCCATAAAGTGGGTTTTGAAGGTAACTTTTGGCCGTGATTGATATGTAAAGGTCTAATAATTTGTATTTGGGGACGGCTTTCGGATAGCTACCTTGTTTAAACACCCGATACGAGTTGTGTACCGGATGTTAACCTCTCAACCAAAGTGATAGCTATAGGATAGAAAAGAGATACATTATACTCTTGGAGTAATTAGTGTAACTCTCAAGTACAAACGCTTTTATTTATTTTAAATGGGAACAATCACGTAAAAAATTGAAACTCAACAAAATCACGAAAAAAACACACACACGAATCAATGTAATCACGTATACTAAGTACACACGTGTTCCATTGTTAGTCAGAAAAGAGGTTTGCTCATTTGGAGTCATACTACCTATTAAACAATACAGGGTGGCAGATGGGTCAGAATGGGTAACTCTGAAATTATAAACACATAAAAAGATCTGTAAAAAGTTTGATTTTTTGAAATCTTTGAATGCAGTTTTTCTAAATTATGTCTCGACACCAATTATACACATACTGGTAGTAGAGTTTTACTTTGAGGTGCAGGAAACCGGTCTTAAGAACAGTTTTATTACGTTAAATATACAGTTACACGAATATATTATTTATACATAGACGGAAAATCTTTTTTTTTTTACAGTAGCCAGTACAGGCGACTAGATACTCGCATTACGAATACCGCACCAACTGCTACGTAATAAAGGCGTTTTTAAGGTCAAAGTGGCCAGCCGCGTGTCTAATCATAATTAATGTATATTTTAATAAGTAAACAAATCGAAACGGCGAGTTTAAAATTATCAAATCACTTAGATTTTAAACGCATTTTAATAGCTTTTACGCAAAAATAAATAAATAAATAATACTTAACAGTCTGGAGGAAGAAAAGTTAAACTAACTTCACACGATACATATTTAGTGGCATAACTAACCAAGTCTCGAGCTAAGCGAGTAAGTTGTAATATGATTTCCTAGTAACACTTCAAGAGGAAAACGTATACCTATATGTAGAGGGTTTCTCTCAAGACAGTTACTGTAAACGTTACTTCATTTGAAGATATAAGTAGTAAGTAAGCACAAGTTATAAGAACTCCTGAATAGAACTCTATGCTCAGTTAATAAAAGGACTATTTATTTCTATAGCAGCACTATATTCATGAATCAGATTCTTACTCTAATCTATTCTACTTGACATGCTCATTGCACGAGTTTAAATATATTGAACTATCTAGCGTCGGTGGTCTAGTGACTAGGGCCACTGCCTCCAAGCGAGCCACTGGCGCAACTAATCCGCGTGGTCTGCTATGCACATGTAGCTCTTGACCACGAGCAAATAACTTGTGCGTAGTGCTTGCGCAAGTAGCCCGTGTCATGTAAGTACAAGCGAGTAACTTGAACAAGTAGCTTGCGCATATTACTCACGCGTACACCTTTACTAGCTCCAGCTACTTGCACCGTGTACAAGCACCCTTACATAACGCGAACGTAGCCGCGGGCGGACAACTAGTATTAAATTTTATATTGCAAATACAAGTAAAGTGTTTAATTTCGTTATAAGAAATTCAAACTGTGATAAAAACAGTTGCCTGAACGAATTCTGCTGCTTGGGCATCTTACTATGATAAGTCTAACATCATGTTCTCGACTTTTATGATAACGATATGACTTTAGCGATAGAACAGCGATGATATACACGAACTATATACAGGATGTAAACGTTAAGTGTATCCAGTGCTATTTTGAATATAAAGGCAGGTTTAGACGGAGACAATTTTCAGGCGCCAAAACTCCGTCGCCTAAATATGGCACCGTATAAATATGTACTTTCCACGCCATTTTTTTAAGGCATGCCAGCGCTGGCACGTAATAGAGCACGCGGCTATTTTTTGGCGCCAGTGACCTCCGCCCGCGTCTCTCGTAACACCTGCGCCGATTTTGCTGCTGCGCTAAAATTGCACCGTATGAACGACCAGTGCCAGCTTGCTAGTCACTGGCTGGCGGCAAAAAGGCGGCTGAAAATTGTCATCGTCTAAACAGTGTGAAGGCATGCCGTATGACAGTCACTATTGGCGCCGCATTTTAACGCCTCAAAAATTGTCTTTGTCTAAACCTGCTTTAAGAGATATCACAAACCTTTAATCTGACATTGAAAGAACGTTTCTTTAACGTTAAGTTATTAAGGTGGGTCAGTGTGGGTAAATCTTAAACTATTAGATATAGAAAGATCTGTCTAAAGAACCATGTCTGATGGGGGACGCCTGCGACAGAGCGCAGACGGGTCACCTACTCTGTTTGAAGAACTATTTCACCCCTCTAAAGAACCCTTTATTTCTATTTCAAAATATGATATCCAAAAAGATTAAAATGTATTGTATTTCAAATCTTATTCTTATTTTAAATTCACCTGGTTCGATTTTCAAACTGAGTTCAAGTTTTTTTCGTCTATGAATACAGATTTTCTTGTCACAATAATCAATGACATGGTTATGTTATGTGTTTGTTCTATTGTTTTATGTTCCTTTTGTGTGCAATAAAGTATTTTTACTTACTTATCTTTCTATGTCTTATAATTTCAGAGTTACACATACCGACCCATCTAAATGGGTCATCTTGTGTACTATATCACCGGCAATATAAGTGCTTGTATCGCCAGAACATCTTTTACGGCTTCAGTTTCTTGATGAACTGTAAAAGCGTTTTATGGAATAAGTTTTTATTAGTTGGGCTCTGATGTACTGCTAGTAGTAACGCTAAGACATTACTTAGATCTTCACCTGGGTTCTCAATAGTGTTTTTTTCGTACTATAAATTTTACTCGCCATTCTGTACTAACATAGTTATAGTTGTACTATCCTTTTTATGAACTTTGGTCTGATAATAAACTTATAACTAGTATTCACTGAGCTGTAGACCTTGCGAGTATATTTTTTTGTTCGAAATAGCTGAAATAAGTATTATTTACGTTATCCATTTTGAAAAATTCTAAATATTTTATATTCTATAATTATATTAACTATTGAACCTGCTCACAAAATTTCATGAAAATCTGAAGAGAATGAGAGCAAGAAAATAAAGAGCGAAATAGCATTTTTGCTCAAACTGAAACACAAACGCTTTTACTCGCGCTTCGCGCTCTTTCGGTCATTTATTACTCGTATATTTTGGAGATACTTCTAATGTTCACCGGGGTTTATATACTTATAGAGTTATAATATTATTATATGACAGATTAATCATCAACGGCCTGTTACAGTCCACTGCTGGACTATGAGTGGAGGGTTTTGCCATAATCTCCAGCTTAGCAGGCGGGGTGGAGATCGCAGATTAAAAGGTTACTGCATCAGAGAGCGCTGCTGCCCGTTTCCTGTTCAATGTGTAGTCCCTAAGTCGCCTCTTACGACACCCACGGGAAGAGTAGGGGTTGGTGACAAATGTATTCTACTCTGCCGTCACCACACGGCAAGATTGGGTAGGCTTGAGCCTCTCCGTGGGGACGCATATGAACTGTTAATGATAATGATAATTAATCATTTGATTGTCAAGAGATTGATTGAAAAGAAAGATGATTCCGTGCTTTGGAAGGCACGTTAAGCCGTGGATCCTGACTTTTATCTACATAAATAGTCCCAGTAGTGTAAAAACAAGCCATGCCTGTGGCTTTTGGCGGCTGTTTAACACTGATACCAGGGTTTGTTAGGTAGGTTATTGACCTTTAAAAGCTCACGATGAAAAAAAGAATCATCGGAGAACAAAAAAGTGAACTTTGAACTAGCAGCATAATTCTGCGCGAATTTAAAATACATTTCTTACCAAACAAAACATGCTAGCTAAAACTTTTAAGTTTGTTTTTAAGAAAGTGTCATTACCCGTAGCTAGACTAACCTTAGCTAAGATGGGTTAAGCCCGACATTACTAGCTAGCAGGTAAGATTGCGGGAACTCTGAACCATTGGACGAAGTTTCGCTACGACCGATAAATTACGGAGTCACTTTTACAGCTCAAGAGAACATACGACGAAACTTTGGTGGGAGCGGGCTGGGTGATGAGCTGATAGCGATTTATTCAAATATAAAATATTGATGAAGTACATAATAATATGTTTCGGTGAAAAAGATAGAATATGTAAGGTTGTTAAATTTATTTGAAGCGCCACCTAGTAATCTAAAGAGTAACTAACTAATATGTGGCGCCATATCTCATAAACAGGTAGAAAACCAATTGTTACTTAGCGTTAATTTTGATATCTCTAGTTAGCGCCACCTGTATCCGTTTCCTTTTGACGTTTATATAAAAGCATTAGCAACTAGGGTCTCGCTCTCTTTTCTATATCAAGATTCTGACTCGATCCGTGCTCAGCTCACCCCAATAAAGAAGACACGTTGGAAGCCAATCGTTTAATTTTACAAAGGTAGAGGATGTGGGTAAGTGGATAACTAAGCTCTAGTGGAGGTGGGCAGGACACTTGGCGAGACGAAAAGATGGAAGATGAGCTAAGGCCCGAATGGCGACCAAGAACAGGCAAGCGCTTGGTAGGCAGACCACCTGCCCGATGATCAGATGACATTGTAGCCACTGCGGGCAAACATTGGCTCAAGACTGCACAGGACCGGTGTGAATGGCGCAAAAAGGAAGAGGCCGGGAGAGGGATGGAGATATAGGCTGAGTAGATGTTTTGGTGAGACAGCAAAAGATTTTTTAGAAACAGGGTTCGCCGTTTCACTTACTCCTATAATATTTGCCGATGTGATGCGTCTTTCAACCTTGTCGGACAATTCAGAGATTACCCTCTTTAATTCGCTTATTAGATTTTGTTGTTCACATATTATGGAATTTGCTTCTCGATTTGGTTATTTTGGGCCTCGATTAGACCACTTTGGGTCAAAATTTGTTTGGAAATGTCACTTAATTTCTTCACAACTTCACTGAGCGATAAATCAGAGGCCTATTTGGCCATATTCGAAAACATTAAGTACACAATGTTTACTACACGTAATACATGTCCGAACGGCACAACCGTCCTCTTAGATTTGAACGCAGAACCATCGTAATGGGAGTTGAACGCTCGACAGTTTCTTGATTTTGTAAACCATAAACTATTAAATTAATAAACTAGCTGTAGACTTCGCAAGTAAATTTTTTTTTCGAAATGACTGATTTGTTTTTTTTTTGCGTTTTGAACCCCCATATCTCCGCCATTTTGAAAAATATCTAAATATTAAGTCAACAAAAAATCTATATATTTATCGAAAGCATTTTTGCCCAAGCTGAAATTGAACATACACTAAAACCATTTTTGGCAATATTTTTTGGTTAAGAATCGGCCTTATGCACCTAAACGAAGGTATGCTCCTTTCAAGCCCACTAAGTTTATGAGTGTGATGATAAATGTATGCATGAAATGGAAACATTTCGCTCGCGCATCAATAAACATTGCCATTTCGGTTCAACCGCTCGTAGCTTGTTCGTGTTCTGTAACTCGCGTGACGCATTAAGTGGATAATCCCAGAGTTCATACTTCCATCCTGTAATGGATGCAGTGGAACGTTTATAGCTTGCCAACGGTTTTTACGTGCACTCTATTGGACTGACGTTATTGGATTTTTTTTAAGTGAACGTTAAAAGGGTTGTCTATTAGTGTTGGTGTTGGCGACGATCGTTTTTATTTGGTTCAGTTTTCTTTGCATGCTAGATTTTGTGATTCTCTTTTGATTCGATTTTATGGTGTAATTAGTACAAGAGTAATTACTTAATTACATATAATAATATATGTATTAATTACATACAATAATATATGTAATTATGATTAATAATTTTAATAACAGTCAATACATGTTTTTCTAATTGCTTTACATTTCTAATCCTAATAAGTCAGAATTCTTTTAGTAGATTTTTGCATGACGATACTAATATTATGAGTATTATGAGAAGTAAGTAACACTTTCATCTGTTTTCTTTTAATTACGAGTAAAAATTATTTGTTTTTATGTCGGTACATTTTAATAAACTCATTATATCTGTCACTACGAAAAAAAAATCTGTTCGTCGAGAACCATGCTGTCAATTAATTTCTTAAGATAAAATATAAATCCCGTCCTAAATAATCTCCAATCCATAACACGGTGTGTTCAAGATGCATTTTGAAATAATTTATCATAGCGGATATTCCACGGGACAGCGCGCTCCATGAATGATAGTTACTAATTACTAAGGTTTAAAACAGCCTCTGTGGCTGAGTGGTTGAGATCTCGATGCTCATTACGGAGGTTCCGGGTTCGATTCCCGGTACGGACATTCAAGCAAAAGTCTCTGTGAGGTTTTCCCTAGTTTGGTTAGGACATTGCTGAATATGACCGAAAAAAAAGATGATTCCATGCTTCAGCCGTTGTATTATATAAGATTCTTCTTCGTAGCCATGTCTACGTCTGATCGTAGCACATTGCTACGAGCGTAGCAAATTGCTACGTTAACTAAAAATACCTTATTTTTTATAGTTTTCTGCAGCTCAATAGGTCCATTATCCTTATCGCGCACGAACTTACCTGAAACGAATGATAAAAATGTTATTGTGTTATTTTATTTTAATGTTTTTGACATCAAGTTTAAAGACAGCGTAATATTTTTGATTACACTATTTATCCTGATTACGTGGTTTTACTGAATCAAGACAAACTCATTCACTTTCGTACTGAAAGGATCTTAAATCACATCATATAGTGTAGAACACAGATAAACCCTAGAGGTTTGAGGATAGTTTACAAAACACTGTTTGTTTATTTTATGTCGATAAAATGTTTAAAAAAAAACTTTGTTCTTTAAAATAGTAAGGAAATTTAAAATAACATTGTTACGAGAAATCTTTAGGATTTTATATTCGCCGATCTAAGTAAAGTAATCCCTTTGTTTATCTCAACGCGAAGATATTTTTCTGATCGAGGGATTACGAGTAATTAATCCTTCTTTGAATTTTAACAACTAATTAAGGAAAACATTCGTGTGATGAGCATTTGTGTTTGCCGTGTTTGGATGTTGTTTAATGTTTATCTATGTAAGTATCATTTATCTAGTATTTATTTATGAAGGTTATCTGATTCCTATACAGGCTCTGCGTAGATTGGTATCAGATGACCATGTGTGAGATGTCCCCGTTTTATTACGATATTATTATCAAAATAATTTTGTAGCTAATAAAGAAACAAACAAAAGACTGTCTTATTTTAGATTTTTGTTATTATGTATAAAATAAACCCACGTCTCTCAACAAATGAAAAACACATTCAGTGGAGAAATATAATGAGCAGAAAACGATGCAAATACCACTTTCTGGTCCAAAGTGAAAATAATAATACGAATCCGCGAACCCACTCCGAGTAATATATTTCGTGTGGTAAGGTAGTCATTTATAACGGACTTATTAACTGAGCTCTCTGGAAGTTAGCCCAAGATAGGTTAGGTTATAGGTAGGTATAAGTAATTTGCTCAGATTTAGATGAACTCATAAATATAGTAGAGACTACAGACCGAATAATGCACTTGATTTACCCTCAGTACCCGGCTAAACCAGTTTGGCTAGAGTTTTGATGGTAATAACTACATTAAAAATACTATGGTAAGATTTATTTATGCGAGTATGTTTTTATTTTGTCAATAATCATAGTTTGTCTGGAACACTTTAGATTTAGTACGCCCTTAGATAAATGAAAGACTCGCGCGGTTTTTTTTTCAGTCGTGTTCCACTACTAGTTGCTAAAAACTGACGTTACAGGATAAACCAACATACCCACCTATTAGCCATATACCTCGTTTGTTATTTAAAGGTAAACCTACATAATTTCATAAAAATTACTAAGATTCGTTATTCTATTAACCTTTTCACAGCAATGCTTAGTTTTGTATACATTTAATGTACAGTGCTATAGTTGTAGGCATTTTGAATACTGTTGTTATTGCTATAAATGAATCCCCGCATCTCCACCAGCAAACATTACGCAATCTATATACTAATTGGTTGTATACTTTATATTCTTTAAAAAGGGTATATTTTGTGCAGTAGGAGGGCTGGATGTGAGTTACTGATGTTTTAACCATAAATGTAATTTATATTTTTAAACTTTCACTTTATAATGTTCTACCCACATAGATTTGTTATTGAATTTTTCCATTTCTTTTTTCATATTTAAGAAAATTTTGAATATCAGCAACATAATAAAGTTTATTCATACTTGGCGTGAATTTACATTTCAAACACGACTTATATTTTATTCCATTTTATTACATCAAACAAAAACCCATAAAAATATTTCATTCAGAACCGAAACGATTTGAGAATACTTTCTTATTTGATTTCCGAGCAGCACAACTCTTATCCTTATTTACCTGTCGATATCCAATATCCAGCCAAGCAACAATAATCTAACCATCGTTTTCTATAAACCAGTGGTTTCCAAATAGAGAGTATCAAGATTCCGCGAAAGGGATATAAAGTAATGATAAAGTTGCTATTATTTACTCATACAATAATTTTTCAAGATTGCTACAAGCACTTAAATATCATAGCAGTTTGAAGATAAACAGTAATAAAATATTTAAAATATGTATTTATTTCAGAAGATCATAACACAGAAAAGAATCAAAAGAAAAATGCATCAAAATTACCGGATTTTGAGAGCCAAATGTTAGGTAAACGAGACAGTAAAAAAAATCAGTGTATTAATTCAAATTAGATGAAAAACTATTACAGTTTAAGCCGATGACTATGTTATGATGGTAATCATATGAATATTATTAACACATAATGGACAAATAAAAATATATTTTTTTTTATTCATATTACGCCTTGACTCAAGAATTCGAGCCCATCCCGATTAAAACAATCACGCTGATAAGTACGAGTTGGTGGCCCCTGCCCACATGAAAACTTTTATCGATAAAAGGTTAAGAACCACTGCAACATGCTCTATACAGTATGGGTATTCAATTTGTTAGCAAGTCGTTCGCATGATATACAGCCGCTCGTATGGTTATAGTGGATTTATGTCCAAGCGCAAGACGTAATTCGGATGCCGCGAGTGTCTTACGAGACATACGCTCGTGAAGTAAATCGAGCTTATTGAGCTTCACCTTACAACTGGCTTTAGCCAACTCTACGAACAAAATGAACGAAATGATTAAAAAGTAAATAATAGTCCACCAAAAACATTCATTATTATTTATTTAAAACGGAAACACTCACGTAAAAATGGTAACTTTGGCTTCCAACGTTTCGATCCTAATAACGAAATAATAAAAAAATACATGTAAATGGGTGGAAAGTTGACGCTGTGTGGTGACGGTAGAATAATACTAAAATGGTAAAATACACTTGTCACCAACCCTTACTCTTCCTGTGGGTGTCGTAAGAGGCGACTTAGGGACCACACATTGAACAGGGAACGGGCAGCAGCGCTGCCGATACAGTAACCTTTTAATCTGCGATCTCCAACCCGCCTGCCAAGCGTGGAGATTATGGCAAAACCGGCCACTTGAGTGGAGGAGGCTCATAGCCCAGCAGTGGACTGTAACGGGCCGTTGATGTTGATGTTGGGTAGAAAGTTCAAGTAAGGGCTTTGCTAATAATAGCTGTGGGATGGGTACTAAGTTCAATAGATGTTCTGTAAATCATTAGGAAACCATTAGGAAACCACTGTAACTCCCCGACCCTAATGTAAATTAAAACTATGTAGAACAACGTGTGTCTGTTGTATGACATAGAGAAAGTTATAATAAAAGATTCGAGACGAATTAAGAGAATTTTTGTTTTTTTAATACGTTCTTGTAATGAATTTTTATAATTTTAATACGTTCTTGTATTGGACATTTTTGATATTTCTAAAATTAATAACTCAGAAACTAAAAGAGATAATGCAAAACTAAATGCATACTTGGGGTGCAGAGACTGAGATACGTTTGCATTGTGAGTTTCAGAAATATCGAACAAGTTTAGGAAAAGGGCTTGTTGACCTAGCGCGTACCGTCGATGCGTGTCGCCAATATACATGGTGGGAGGCAGTCGGCCGTCTAGGAATAGATGGCTGGCGGAACGTTAAGTTCAAGAAAATTGACATTATTGTAAAAGTGCAAAAATAGACTAATATAAGTCTATACTTGGAAAACCAAGTGAAATAATTGCCGAACCTAAAGTCGCAGGCGCTGCACAGCCTCTCACTGCCTTTCGACGGGATTTCGGTCCCTGAAGACTGACGTGCTGCCTGTTTGATATGTGAACGGTTAATTATGCCTCTATGGATGAAATATCCCATCCGAGATGGTCAAAAATGAAAATCAAGGGAATCATAGGATTGACGCTCCTAGATGACCTAATGAAAGCGGACACGGCCGCTGGATCAAACTGATCACATAATGCACTATATTTGACCATCTAATAGAGAACCCTTATCTGACGCATGAAGATGAGGAATAACTATCGCTGCTATGATATTGTTGGCACTGCATGTTTGGCTCTGAGCTGGAGTATGGGTCGCATCCTAGGCGTGATAAGTACACTAAGCATTATCCCTGATAGTGGAGTTAACAATATCTTAGTGGCTACCTTCAAGACGCCAGTCTGTGGAGAGATTTCCGTATCTGACCTATGAAGATGTGGAGTAACCATTGGGCTGCTATGAATGCCGCTAACTCATGGCTAGCTCTGAACCGCTGATTGACCGAGACGCATACAGCGACTTGAATACATCGTCGTGGAGGGGGACTTGTCCGCATCCATGCACGGTGTACGTCAGACTGATTAGTGTCGACGATAGTCTTTCAAGTATTATCCCTGATAGAGGTAGCGGAGGACATAGTGGCTGCCTTCAAGACATAAGTCTGTGAAGAGGCATACTGGAACGAGCATATTAATTGAGAACGAGAACCTGAACGTGAACTGCTCTGGCATCATGTATGATTTATTACCGAGTTATATTCAGAGCGATAGCTGAAATGAGTCTTTAGATTCATATGCGGTCTCAGGCACGGAGGCGCGCGGCAGAGATATGTATATATGGAGATATGAAGTTGGAGCAGATCTGCCCTGGCAGTACCGTTCAGATAGACGGAGATCCAGTATGCAGGAGCAATCCAAATATGAGACCCACAGTCAGTAGCAGCTGTGAGGTCATCTCTTCGAGCTTGCTTGTTGGAAGATGGTTTACCATCATGGGCGCTGGTTCACGTGTGGACTATCCTATAAACACACCCTTGAACGCAATACGTTGAACACTTCGGTGGAAGACGGGATTAGCCTCCCAAAAGGTTACTATAACGGCTCAGCCGTATCGGGAACGCTTCGGCTAGTATCGATTGGACGTCGTCCACTAGCTTCGGCTACCACATGAAGCTTAGGCTTCCTACGATGGGACTTCGGTCTCCTTCCATCGCTTAAGGCGCACCGGTCGGACCAGAGTCCGCTGTAGACAATCCTTCGGGGTTGTCTATTATTTTAACCTTTTTCCTACACCTCTGTGGTGAGGGGAGGACAGGAGCATTCTGAAGGACAGAGTGGGAAGTGACTCACAGAGAGCGCGTTGGCGGAGCGTTTATTCTCACTCGTCACGTAGATACTTTGATGGCTGGTTTGCTGTATTGTGTGTACGTCTCGGGTCTTTGCTTCTAGTCTGCTGCCTTGCTTGGGTTCTAAGGTCTAAGTAATCGACCAGCTGAGGGAGCTAGAACTAGTCCCCTCGTCAATGTTAGATATTACTGGATCCCTTGTCGGACTGTTTATTGGAAGACACAGAGGGGTTATGCAACCGTATTTATCAATACAGTTGGCATAGCTTAAGGAAAAGGGTATCCCGGTGCGTAGAGCTAGGATGGTCGTCTCCAGGAAGTATCATTAGAGAAACTTGGTTATTGATCATTCTGTTGAGGAAATGCCACTCAACGAAAGTTCCTCTAAGAACTAGAAGTTCTATTCAGAACTACAGACGACACACCCGTCGCCGGCTCTAAGGACTCGCTATGGCAGTCCTGGAGCCACCTTTATATACCTTTTAAATTACATATATCATGTAATAATCCCTGTGATCCATTTCAGGAATCTGGGCTCTTACTGCAAAAGCAATAAACTTCGAAGTTCTTTTCAGAATACGAAGTTAGTATTGCTTAATAAAGTCGCTGGGATTTCCTGGAGACTTTATTCTTTCAGTCAGCGAGTATGGGTAATCAGGAGTAGGCTGCTTGCCGGCTGGCAATTGGTACTCCTGTGTTCGGGCGAGAGATAGGGACGAATCAGTATATAGGAATAACATAGAAGTTGAGTAGGCGACTCTATGTTTAATTCCACAGTTAGAAAACATAATATAAAGACGATCACATCGTAAATTTCTAAAAGAGTTTGGGTTACTCTCACAACGTAGTAAGGATCTGCTACTAGATGATCAACGGCCAATTTTGATTATTATTTTAGAGATTAGATGTTCAGTTACACCACAACTATCTTAAATTTTCGCTCGTACAATAGCAAAGTCTTAATTTATAAAAGCATATCGAAAAGAAGAAAGCTCTTGTACAATTTAGAGTAATACGTATGTAAGGAGTTAATGATTTCCTTGGCGGAATAGGAGAAAACTTGTGTGTTGGGCTTTATAGGAATCTTATTCTCACCTCGTACCTTAGAAACCCTTACGAGCTTCAGGAGTCTATTCGCTCGTGTTTCTATTAAAGACTCCTTCGCATGCTCTGAATCAAATATCAGTTCTCTGAGGAAAAAATAACATTCTTTTCTGACCTCGGCCTAACAAATAAGTATTGTTAATGGCAATACTTCATTCGCAAATCGCTAAGCAGGAAAATATTTTTAGGTATCATCAACAACTCATATACGTCCCCACCAAAGGGCTCGAGCCTACCCTGAATAAGGGCGATTAGACCACGCGGGCTCAGTGCGGGATGATCGACTTCACACACAACCTCTGAATTTCTTCGTAGTAGTGTGCAGGTTTCATCACGATGTCTTCTTTTACCGTAAGAGCGTCGAATAAACGTACATATACGTTGAATAAACGTACACATTGAACTCGCGTCTCCCAGACGGGAGGCAGCAGCCCTAGCCACTAGATCACCGACGCTCTGCAAATTATCTTTAGGCATTGTTGTTGGACAGGTGTATATTGTTGGACGTTCAACCAAGCCGTGTGTATAAAACTCCAGGAGCGCGTAGGGATAACTTAGAGCGTCGTTAGTCTGCTTTGAGTCGATGTTATTTATGTCGTTGCAAATAAAGAGGTTCATTAAGATGTTTTGGTGTGTCTTAGCTCGTGGACTCCCTAGGGATTTGTTTGCTGTTTTCTAACCATTTTTCCTGTCTGCAGGTAAGCTTATTAAACGAGTAGCTGTTGGTATTAAATTATCTTTATATTAGTTTTTATTTTTTATTTTAGATATTTCACAAGCATCTTCAGTATACCAGCCAAGTCAGAGAAAGTTGATCGACCATAATTCTTCTTATTTTTATTTCTTTCTGGTGTTAACAATACGGGGAAAAAATTAGTGACGTCATTTTTAAATTTTTGAGAGATTTAAAAGTTGCAATAGGAAAAACAGAACCTGGTCGTATTGAAACAAAAAAAAAGGAAAAAGAAAATTGAAAAACAATGTATTATATTAATCATTTTTTTAGATGTCAAATTTCATAGTAACATTTACTGCTTATGAGTTTATTACATACACAATCGATATCGATATAGAACTAATGTAAGTTTCTTTTCTTCAATACAGCCGGGTTCGATTGCCGAGCTATGAAAGTTTTTTTAAATCTATAAATGCTGGTATTCTCGTCTCTAAAATCGATAAACTGATTTCTTAGTGCAGATCTTTCTGTTTTATAGTTTTATTTCATTTTTATTTATTAAGATCATAATTTTAAGTATAATACATTCCTTAATTACAGTAAACAGCTAATTGCTACCCCAATTATAGGCAATATCAGCAATCAGCATGCTTAACACGAAGATGTTGCGCTAAAGACAAATGGACCACAACTAGAAGCTAGCTAAACTACAAAAAATATATAATAACATGGAAACAGAACCATTGCCGACCGCATCGAAAGAACAAAAATATACAATAACAACAATATTTTTTTTTTTAGTTACCCATCTTAATGGTCCACCCTGTATAACTTGCATTTTATTCTTTGCATCGCCATTGGCGGAACTTGAATCTGGTTTATGGTAGGAACGTGAGACCAGAGCCAGTACTTACTTAGCCGATCGTAAATCAGTCTATGATTGCATGGCTGTGCTGCATAGATATTTTTAAGTACCTATTGTTTTGTTTATATGATACCCATCTAACTATACATCGTGTTAACTTAATTCGTTAT
This sequence comes from Carpatolechia fugitivella, assembly GCA_951230895.1. NCBI lineage: Eukaryota > Metazoa > Arthropoda > Insecta > Lepidoptera > Gelechiidae > Carpatolechia > Carpatolechia fugitivella. The sequence continues at coordinate 2,706,203 of OX579655.1, read as the reverse complement.
TTACTTACACATTGTATTTTATACTATTTATCATGACTATCTATCAAAGTGCTAATATAGCGGGCGCAAACTTTAGAATTAATAAAAAAAGGTTATAAAATTTGAAAAGGTTGGCTTAATAATATTAGAAACTTCTACGAAGTATTAGAAAACATTTAAAAAAAGATGAATGAAATCAATAAAGCCGTTCTCAAGTTATAGCGTGACTAAGAGAAATAGGGGTTCATTTTTATATATACCTATATAAGGTTGATTTTCCTAATGGAAAGACATTTAACAGATAAATTGTTTGACACACATTTCCCAATCCTCAATTAAAATTCAATCCATTGACCAATATAATTTGTAATGTAATGTATTTATGTAGTCTATTGGCATGTATGTATGTATTAATTAAGTATGTTAAATTTTAGTACACGTTCTTGTCTTTCCACTCTAATTAAGTGTCTCTAACAACACATTGGTTGGCTGGAAGAGATCTCTCTTTAGAGATAAGCTCACCTTTGCTACAGCTATTAATAATATCATTTTTGTATAGTGTACTGTGGCAATAAATAATATATATATAATATACGTACTCGTACAGGGGGCCATGTCACGAAACTATAGGTACAGGTTACAAATACAATTAGTTGATAAGTTTCCGAAACGACAAAGAAAAACTTTAAAAATCTTTTTAAAATAAATTTATTTCTCAACGTAGTTTCCTTCTACCTCGATGCATTTAGTCCAGCGCTTCTCCAATGCCGTTACACCAGTTTGATAAAATGTTTTCTCCAACCCCTCAAAATACTCGTCCACGGCAACAATCACTTCTTCATTTGATGAAAATCTCTGGCCACCTAACCATTTCTTCAGGTTTGGGAATAAGTAGAAGTCACACGGGGCCAGATCCGGGGAATAGGGTGGATGCGGTAGCAATTCGAACCGCAATTCATGGAGTTTGGCGACTGCAACCATTGACGTGTGTGCAGGTGCGTTGTCATGGTGGAACAAAACTTTTTTCTTGGCCAAATGTGGTCGTTTTTTCTGGATTTCTTCACTTAATTTTTGCAGCAAGCTTGCGTAGTACTCTCCATTTATTGTTTTTCCTTTTTGCAGATAATCCACTAAAATAATCCCTCGAGCATCCCAAAAAACAGTCGCCATCACTTTGCCGGCCGACAAAACCGTTTTTGCTTTCTTCGGCGCAGGTCTTCCGCTCTCAGTCCACTGCTTAGATTGTTCTTTTGTCTCGGGAGTATAATGATGTATCCAGGTTTCATCGACTGTTACATAACGCCGCGAAAACTCGTTAGGATCTCGGTTAAACAGCGCCAAACACTCCGATGAATCGTCCACTCGACGTTGCTTTTGGTCAACAGTGAGCAAACGCGGCACCCATCGCGCGCAAAGCTTTTTCATTCCCAAATGTTGGTGCAAAATATTAAAAACGCAATCAGATGAAATGCTCACCATCTCTGCTATCTCTCGCAACTTCAAGCGCCGATCATTCAATACAATTTTGTGAATTTTTTTGATCATGTCCGGATTCGTGACTTCATTTGGACGGCCAGACTTGTGGGCGTCTTCGCAGCTCTGTCTTCCACGTTTAAAATCAGTTACCCAGGTGTGAATTGTACTCAATGTAGGAGCAGAATTACCTAAAACACTGTCTAGCTTGGTTTTAATTTGGTTTGCTGTTTTCTGTTTTAAAACGTAAAACTTTATCACCGCACGAATTTCGTTTCTTTCCATTGTTAAGAAAATTTACGACAGAGAAAGTTCTACGTCCTATCAAACAAATTCCACCAGTTCGATTAAATTCAAATTTGGCGTTCTATTTTCAAAAAGTTGCCAAAATATAATGTAATCTTTTTTTTTTTGCGTATAATTTTTTTAAGTTCGTCGTTTCGGCCAGTTATCAATCAGCCCAGGAATATTACGTAGACAATAAGATAAAATGATAAGTACTTACAGTTTAGGCTAATTAGCTACGCAATGAATTGCAAATTGTTACTTGTAACTAGTGAACAGGGAATATGCACATTTTTAAAATTCATTATCGAAATATTTCAAGTTTCAGATAAACACATAAAAAATATTTTTTCAAATATATTGCTCAGAAACACAGAAACACTCCGACGTGACCTGTGACGTCATTGATCACGCGGGCCATACATCCGCCAAGGAGGGACAGATATATTTGTTTAATAATGTTGTATCTGAAGAAGATTGTTGTATTAGAAGGTCGCTGGTGGTGGCTGGATGAGGAAAGTGGGTGATCGTGCGCTTTGGCGTACCCTTGGGGAGGCCTACGTCCAGCAGTGGACTGCAATAGGCTGATTGATTGATTGAATGTTGTATCTATAGGAAGTTTTTCGATCAAATTCGATTCTGTTTTGACTGTCAGTATTCAATTTATTTGTGTACTTTCAGATGAACCGTGAAAAAAACTAATATTTTTTATGCATATTTCCTATTGTTGCTTCGTGAAACGGGGTCCAGATAGTTCGCTATTGCTTCGTTCTGCCCACCAAACACTTATTCAGGCCACACGGTAAAATTCCGATACAGAAAGGGGCTGGTTTCGGCCGAAAGCCGTATATTTTTTTCTTCTTTTGTCCAATTTTCCATGCAAAACCTTTGACTGAGCTACAGTCACACGAGCTTTTAATTTGTGCAATGCTTTTCAGGACCAAGTAATCAACGAACTAGTTTTAAAATTATAGTTTTTAATAATTTACGCTCTCAGGACATTTGTGTCGAGATCTGGTTGTTAATTATACATAAACACCAAAGGATATACAAATTAATTAAACTAGTGGCTCTGTGAGCTGTAGACTTCGCGAGTCTGTATATCTTTTCATATTTATTTTTATTTTTTCTTCACAAACATCCCCAACCCCTTGATTTTTATTTTTAAATTAAATTTTTTTTTTGTTTTTTTTTTTTTTGTTTTTTTTTTATGTTTTTTGTTTTTTTTTTATTTAATTGTTTTTAATTTTTTTTTATTATTCTTTATTTTATATTTTTTTTTTTTTTTTTTAACTTATTTAATTTTATTGGTTCGGAAATGTGACCTGTAGAGGAAAATAGCCTCAGCGGTAGACCTTGTAAGCTGGCAACCCCCATAACTCCGTCATTTTTTAAAATTTCCAAAAACTGGCTTGATAAAAAAATCGATTAATTTATCGAACCTGCTCACAAAATTTCACGAGAATCGGTTGAGAAACGCGACCTGTAGAGTGAAACAAACAAACAAATCCACAAACAGACATACAAAAGCAAATTTGGCCAAGCTGAAACAGAGACGTTTCGCTCGCTCGGTCAATTATGATCAAGAAATCATATCAGCAGAGGCTTTGACTGTTTATTAAACGATCTTAGCTACTAAAAATCTTTTTATTGCCTTTGATTAAGTAAAAATTATTATTTATTTCTATAAGGTACCCCGTTATTAGTGTCAAATATTTTCAGGGCTGAAAGAAGTCCTGATCTTCACTTCATAAAAAAATTAGATCAATTTTGTTAGGTATAGCAATACCTACACACCTTACTCTGTTATTTAAAAATGCTGGCATGTGATAAATGCACACTGGCAGCTTTATTTTGTTCTAGAATTGTATTTTCAAATGATTTCGAAACATGTCAGTTTTGAATGATATTTTGACTGAGTCTAATTTGAGAAGCCCTTCGACATGTTTGTCTAGTTTTTTTAATATTCTCTTGAGAATAAAAGATTGTTTTCCCCGTAATATATACCTTTTCTTTTGTACACGCCCCACCACTACCAGAAATTTACACGTTAGTTTTCAAGTAATTAAGCCAAACAACTCGGTTACCTAATCATAAAAGAACATCACCCTGAACCAGCTGATCACTACTACATTTGCATTCATGCACGCACACACGCGTTTGATAAGAACGTGTTTACATTTATTTATAGAATCTTTATTGTCTATACAAATGGCGGGCCAAATATATGTACATGTATCTAGAGTAATGTAAGTGTACATGCAGAGGGTGATCTCTTTTTGTCATATTTAATAATGTTTTTTTTTAGAAAATTACTTTTAATCTAAAGTGTAGATTTTCTAAATATTTTTTTTTACGTGACTATTATGACTGTTATTTTCAGCCCTGAAACTGTTTGACACTAATTACGGGGCACCTTATATACTAAGTCCATTGTATGCAAAAACCCTTCCGCTTATTACAACATTTGAAACTTGTCTGAAACCTGAAACCAATATAAAGTAATGCAAACTTGGACTTTGGACCACACATAAACTTATCGAACCAAGAAGGTTTCACTTATGCCAAACTTACCGCCGTATAAAAATTTTCATAATGCGAGCCGCAGCTGATGCGATATTAAATTTTAAACATCGAACGGTCCCACCGACATTCAATTTGGCGCCAAATCTCTGTTCGGGGAGCTATAAAGACGTATATACATACACGTCAATAAAATAACAGTTAGGGCACGACTTAGATATTATTTAGGGGTGTTGAATCATACTAGGATTTTGTGGTAAAAAAAAAAGAACTGTAGCGATGATTAACTTTATGTATTTTACACGATCAAATTATTATCGCATTAAAGAGGTATTTTTATTGCATATTTTATAATAATAAATTACTAAAGAACGCATTAGGTTGTTTGTTATTTAATTAATTATTATAACTAACTTTACATCGCAAAGCAATAAAAAATGTTAATCGAAAAAAAATACTATTTCTATAATTTTCCATAAGTATTTTGAAAACTTACTGATACGAACTTGTTGCGCTCAGTTGAAAGGAACCAAATATAATAAAATTAATTTCTTGTTTCTAAGAAATATGCGGACAAACGTAATTTACTTAATAAGGTACATATACACTTATTCAATTCAGCACACCTGTTTATCAAAAGCCCACACATTGTACAAATATTTTTTTAATTTCGTATATACGACTACAAACGGGACCAATATTGATAACAGATATTTTATTCGATTAAAATATATATTTTTGGACACCCCTGTCTAAATCGGCTAGTGATTTAGCGTGTGAACTTCACACCGGAACAGTTCCGTTGAAATCTTATTAGACAGCTACATTTTGGCTATGTTCGGGTATAAAAATGTTAGTAGATGTTTTAAAACTTTAGTGTTTGAATTGTAAGTTGTCATACCACTTTTACTGAAAAAAAAATATTCTATTAAATCGAGTACTTATATAACATAGGTACAATACAATTTTTATTACAATATTTATTAAAAATGTACTCGTATATCAGTATAAGTAAAATTTTGCTATTAGCAAAAACACAATTACTTATTGTTTGGTAAAATACTACAAACATAAAATTATGCACCCATATTATGTATAGAATATTATTATGTTCTCACCTCTGGGATTCGAAACGATGGGCTCTTGGGGCCTGGAAGCCAAAAATCGTTTAAGGACCTTTCGGCGCGTCTCATCAAGACCACTGGCGACCGCAGGGCTGGCAGCTTCCTGGCTCAAAGAATCAGTCTAGCCATTCAGAAGGGGAATGTGCCAGTATCCTGGGCACCATGTCTGGCGGGGACGCGCTGGACGAAGTGTTTTTTTTTCATTTGTGACTGTTTTTTTTTATTTGTCTTATTTGTATCCTATTTGACTTTTTAGAAATAAATGTACCCATTAGGTGACAATACTGGCTTGACATGTCGTTCTTATTCCTTCAAAGCTAGTAGGTAGAGTACCAGTAAAGACAAGCTAAGTGTAAACAAGGATGGCCCAGAAAAAAAATGTAGCTGACTTAAATATGAATCGTCTCAAAATTTGTATGAGCGATACTAGATGCTATTTAAAAATATCTGATTTGACTAACGAGCCACAACCTATTGACGGCGAAACATGATTAATTTTGTTGAAGTGTGAAAAACGTAAAATTAATAATAAATATTCTGGAATTTAATATTCTCTGACGCTATTATACTTCGGTACCTATAAACGCAGCCTAAGGATGAAAACATACGGGTTGGAATTACTAAAACAAAATATCGGACCCCTAAAAGAGCCGTGTTTTTTATTTATGTTATTACGCTATTATAATAGTAATTTTTGTATACATTTTTATAAAAAGCTCTATCGGTCACACATTCATCAATCACCCAACACTTAAAAGTAATTTTTATAACGTGTACCCGCTACGTACTTTTAAATTCTGAAATTAAAAACTTTTTTAAATACTCAATTTATGGAGTAGAGTTGGTTAGGTCAAGATAAAAAAACTCGAAAATAGTAACTCAAAGTATAGTACATTTTAAAATAAGGGCGCAAAGCAATATTTTTCCGACGAGGGCGCTGCTGTGCTGTTTTGATTCCAGGGTGGAGTGAATAATAAACATTATCGCACACAAGTAAACTTTATTTAAATTACGATTAAAATGAGAATAAGACTAGGTGACCACTCTGTGACGTCATTGTGTCAGACTCTTATTTTGTATGGTCAGACTAATACAAAAAATAATTGTAGTCCATACAAAATTTACGTGGAGTTAGACAAAAGCCCATCCTGTTCTTATTTTAATTCTAATACACCTACTTCTAATAATGCTAAAATAAGTGGTCATTGTAAATAGAAATATATTCGCTGTTATTCTTGCGGAAAATTTAAATAAAAACATAATAACAAATAATTTTAGTATTTTTATGTAAATAGACATAATATCAGTATATTATGTCTAATTACATACAAATTTACATGCGCCAGTGCGCATCTATCCAGTAGAACAAGTTTTCAGTAACTACAGAAGAACCTACACCCTATTATTTGTCATTAATCGAGCAGGCTTTTGCGGTAATATTACGAAAACAAGTCCGTATGTTTCCCAAACCGAACACGCCCGAACGCGCGGTGGCGCTACCGTCGGCGATCAATCGATACTCCACGTTGCCAAGCAACGATCATGTTGCAAAACAAACAATCAGAATCGGTGCCCAGCTAAAAGCAAATTTACTTTTCTATTTTATTACTCGTGCAAACATTTTAGATCGATATTATAGGATTATTAACTGACAACGCATCGTGTAACATGTGTTTTTGATTTCATTTATAAAAGATGATTTTGCCGGTGTGTTTGCCCAAGGAGTGCGGGAGGGATTTTCGGGATTCTCTGAAGAAGCCAAGTCCTAACTATCCCTATGGATATAAGACAAAGAAGCCGCGGCTTGTGCCGGCTTTCACCATCCAGGCAATGCAGAAAAACACAAGGGTTGTTCCTCCGCCTAAAAGCAGTGTGTACGACCCTAGACCGCTACGCCCCACAATGTTCAGGAAATGTTACAAGCGTGGGGAGTTCCCTGTAGCTATTGAGTTCACTATCAACGGAAAACGGCTTGCTTGGAAGGTAAGAAAACTGCAGTCTATATTTAAGGTTCCAACGCTACAGATATTTGGTTTTTAACCCACAACTAATCAAGAGCTTTTACGCGTCTGTCATCATCATCATCGTGGTTGTAAGGTCGACAACCGACCTCATTAACCCTGGTGTCAGTGTGATAGAGCCGCCAAAGGCCACTGACTTGGCTCGTGTAACGACTAATAGTAGCCGGGACCAATGGCTTAACGTGCCTTCCGAAGCACGGAATTCATCTTTCTTTTCGGACAATCAGGTGATTTAGCCTGCAATGTCCTAACCAAACTGGGGAAAGTCTCACAAAGAGATTTTTACTTGACTCTCACCGGGAGTCCCCACCCGGAACCTCCATTATGGGCGTCAAAATCTTGACCACTTGGCCACGGAGGCTGTTGACGCATCTGTCATGACATAGCTCAGCTCCCAAACGGATAGACTAAATATAATGATGTATTATTTTTCCTTCCGAGGCATGACTGTTCACATGTCTGAACGTTCAAAGGGTTCGATTGTGTGTCTTCCGATCGAACATTGCCAAAGGATCAAACTGGATGCAGATATTACAAAGCCTTAAGAAGTAGCATAGTAGAGAAGAGGCCTTAGCAATAGTGGGTTGAATATAGGCTGAGAACGCTGATGATAGTGATTAGTTTTTAAGTCCTGATTCATCATCATCATCATCAACAGCTCATACACGTCCCAACCGAGAGGCTCGAGCCTACCTTGAATTGGGGCGACTAGGCCTTTGTCGACCACGCTGGCCCAGTGCGGGTTGGTCGACTTCACACACAACCTTTGAATTCCTTCGCAAGAGTGTGCAGGTTTCATCACGATGTTTTCCTTCACCGTAAGAGCGTCGAACAAACGTACATATGAATTCGAAATTCAAAAACACATTGGTACGTAGTGGGGATCGAACCCGCGTCTCCCGGGCGGGAGGCAGCGGCCCTAGCCACTAGAACACCGACACACTTAAGTCCAGATTAAAACTTGTCAAATGGCCGTAAATTTCTTATTTATTGGTGTATTGTTCGTCCAGAACAATTTGCATTATTAGGTAGTTACAATGAAAAACATATTGCAGAGCTTTCATCTTTTTCAGGTGCCAATTGAGAAGCTAGACTTCCATCACTACCTTCCAATGTTCTTCGACGGCCTAGCTGAAGGGGCATACCCTTACACTTACATTGTGGAGCAAGGCATCAACGATCTTTGTCGTAAAGGGTCATACAAAGTTCTGCCGACTGTGCCACAGCTGATCATTCCCATCAAAAGTATGTATTGGCACTTTTTTCTGGTTACATGGGATCATGCTAACTACAGGTCATTGCTGATACAGTACTAGTTTACTGTCTCAAGCGCGACCCAAACGCAGTAATGCATACCGAATTAGACTGAATTTATCCAAGTGTAAAGGCGCTTTTACTCTGTTTACACTACACTTACCCAACGTCCAAAAAATGGTAATAGAGGTTGTCTTTTAATGTTAAAATAGTGGGTCAGGTGGCAGTCGTCCCATACAAATCTGGTCCCAAAGGGATGTGGACGAGTTATCTAATTTTAAGTGGTTTACTGGTTAGGACTATTAATTTTGTTGGGTTTTGAGGTAAGTCGTCTTCGCGGGATGGAGGCAGCTCATCTCATCATCAACGGCCCGTTACAATCCACTGCTGGACTATGAGCCTCCTCCACTTAAGTGGAGGGATTTTTCATAATCTCCACGCTTGGCAGGCGGGTTGGAGATCGCAGATTAAAAGGTTACTGTATCAGAGAGCGCTGCTGCCCGTTCCCTGTTCAATGTGTAGTCCCTAAGTCGCCTCTTACGACACCCACGGGAAGAGTAGGGGTTGGTGACAAATGTATTCTTCACTGCCGTCACCACACGGCATCGTCAGGTCATCTCTTAGTTATTTGTAAACGGACACACCATTTATTTAAAAAAACGAATTGAACTGAAAGTAAGACATAAAGAAACAGTCAATGATATAAAATCATTATTATCGTAAGATTTTGTAATAGTGATCCCACAAAATAATCAGAGTTTGAAGCAGTCTTTTTAGACTTATGTATTTAACCAGGCGATTATATCTTAAGTTGAATAAAAAAATCTTTGTATTCATTTGATGAAAAGAAAGTTTTTTAAACTGACAACGAAATTACAGCGCTCTTTAAACCCATCTGCAAAAACGATCACTGGTTTCATATTGCACGGAAGTAGCTAAAAACGGCGAATCAAAAGAGTGTTGTTGATTGCTTCCTGTCAACGAACAAATTTGTAGAGTATTCATGATGAACGTGGAATGTACAATGAAGAGTGAAAGACCCTTTTGCGAGAACCATGTAGGTTTACGTTACAAGCACTCGTTGAGTTGATTGAGATACTTGATTCTTCAGAAACTCTGATAAATCAACATTGAGCAGATAATAATGTTAAACTTGATTCCGTTACAATATATTCTTTAATTCTGAATTTTGGAACAAACCCCCTACAAAGATAATAAAAAGTTGATCCAATGAATAATTTGGAGAAAACACTAAAGGATGATTGTTTTGGTTGAGACCAACCTCAAAAATTATGGCTACATGTTTTGAATAGGTTTTTCAGGGAATAGCATTTTGAGACCCCAGGTTAAGAGTCAACTAATTGGTTTTTGTTAGCCAAAACATACCTTTGTAGCAGGATACGCTTGATAAAGGCTACGTAAAATCATATTTCAATGTTTATTAAAAAATTAATGAGTATCATATTATATTAATGATATCTTTGTGAATTGTGAATAAATCACATTTAGTTGGTTTTAAAGACACTGAGCAGATATAATAGTTATAGATACGGAGCTGCCCTCATGGCTCATGCATTGATTTGTTTATATGACAGCGAAATTGGAGAACACCGATAGGTTCTTATTTCACATTAAAACATGCTTTATATTAAAGTTTATATCATGTACATTACATTACTTTTTATTTCACTTCAATACATGCAATATTACCAAAGTTATGACCGCGAGAAGTTCCGAGCGTGTGACGTCATATGCAGGCGGTTGCGGGCGGTGTAATAGGAACATTGCGTGCATATGACGTCACAGCTACCACTCGCCTCGTGCGGAAATGTGCACTTTGATTGTTAATAACTCAGTCATTTTTAAAGATATTAAAAAAATAAAAATACAGTATTTTTTGTAATTTTTTATGGAACATTTTGGCATTTTCAGCTATAATCGTTGCACAGACCCAATAGTTATTCTTAGATATTTTTAAACTAGGCTTACTGTTTTAATCATTGATAATAGTTAGTTCATATAGTGGACTACTTGATTCAAAGGCGGTCTCTAAGGCAGTAGTTTCACTATGTCACTGCACTCCGTTGTATAACATCGTTTTTATTTCAGGAGCATTGGAAACCAAGCGTCCTGAAGTGATATGCCACGTGCTGAAATGTATCCAGATGATTGTGACGGGCTGCGACAAGGTTGGGGAGGCTCTGGTGCCGTACTACCGGCAGATGTTGCCCATGCTTAATCTCTTTAAGGATAGGAACCGTGAGTATTTTTTAACGTGTGACTGATACATATAAATATGTTAAATAATTATAAAGCAGAAAATGAAAATTTTTGTCGATCTTAGACAGGACTTGAACCTGTATCTCTTTGGCTATTCGGGCCAGAAACAGGCCAACCAATTATGCCACTCTCAAAAGGTACACGAAATTTGTCACTGCTATTTACTTTTAATGCTCGGAGTACATTACATTACCTAGATAGCTAAGAGTGCATTACCCGGAATAGCCAAAAAGATGCAGGTTCGAGTCCCTTCCAAAATCGAAATTTTTATTCATTTTCCGCTTTATAACTAATAGATATTTCGTTAACAGACGTAATCTGTATCAAAAATAATCTGTAAATATTAAATTGCTTTAATAATAACAATAAAATGTAGTATAATAATGCAAGAACTGACAACACAATAATTAGCGTTCTGAAAGAAAACAACTAAAAACTCAGTTATGCACACAAAATATAACTCTGAAACTTAATCCCGGCTCAGGTAGGGTTTGATAATGACACGCAATTTACTACACATTAGGCAAGCAAAGTAAAGTGAGGAGCAAAAACGACCTAAGCCCGCCACAACTATTTTACACCGAGAGAAATGAGGCGTTAGCTAGCAACCAACAAGAATTGACTGAAAAACAATAAGACTCCGCTATAGAAGAAATAAAATATATAATCTAAATAAGTGGGCGTCGGTGGTCTAGTGGTTAGGGCAGCTGCCTCCCACCCGGGAGACGCGGGTTCAATCCTCACCACGTACCAATGTGTTTTCGAATTTTGAATTCATATTATATACGTTTATTCGACGCTCTTACGGTAAAGGAAATCGTGATGAAACCTGCATATTCCTGCAAAGAATCAAAGGTTGTGTGTGAAGACGACTAACCCACACTGGGCCAGCGTAGTCTACTAAGGCCCTCGGTGGGGACGTATATGCGCTGTTGATGAGAAATACTCGTAAGATTTAATCTTTCTTATAGCTAACTTGAAAATTAGAAAAAAGGTTGAAATCTTCTGTGAAAATCATCTGGCAAAGACGATAAGTAATTTAAGACTTAGGTAGCCTTTCAAATAAAATACACGAATGTTTCTCTTGCTGTGAACGTTTTTCGGGTAAATTTGTTCTTTATTTTATGAAATTACACTTTATAGTTCTAATGAGTTATTTTTGACTGCTGAATTTGTATTTTTCGGAACATTTGGTCACTATTAACTGAAAATGGATAGAAATATTGTATTGATTCACAATCTAAAAGTTAAGTTAAGTTATAATATTTATTCAATCTACTCGAATTTATTGCGATATCCAAAATGTTTGAAATTCACAAATATACTTCTCATCAATAAAACAATTAGCAAGTTTATGTTTTGTAAGGACAGAAAAATGTGTATATTTAGGAATACGTATGGCAAATTTCATTTAATAGTGAGTAATGAATGATCACATAGGATTTGAAAACCTCATATTACTAAATATATACATTTGACATAGCATGTTCCTAAAATTATTATGTCAAATACATTTTTCTGTTATTCCTTACAAAACATAAACTTGCAAGGTAATTCAATTTTTTGGATGAGAAGTGTACTTAGTAAGCTCCGTAAAAATTATTTCATGTGTTGAGTCTTCTTTCGGTTAGATAGTCTATGAACTACACGAGACAAAGCTCGTTAGGTAAACATATACCGAATAACTTTTTAGGGTCGTGCATACAAATAGTGACCGGCTTTAGTTTTCCGCAAATTGCTTTAAAAATCATTTTCAGGGAGGAATCCTTTTTATATTATGTAAACAAGGGTTTGAATTCTGTTGCTTAAATACGAGTAATAATGAAAAATGTATTGATGACAATGAAAATAAATAATAAAATTAAATCGTTTTGATCAAACAATCAGCCTATTGCTGTCCACTGCTGGACGTAGGCCTACCCAAGGGCACGCCAAAGCGCACGATCACCCGCTTACCTCATCCAGCCACCACCAGCAACCTTCCTCAGGTCATCAATCCACCTGGCAGGGGGGCATCCTACACTACGTTTCCCGAGACGTGGTTTCCATTCGAGAACCCGTCTGCTTCAATCCTTTTATTAAAATAAACCAAATCCATGCTGCTTGGGAGCCAAGTATATTTGAAATAAATATAGATAGGTAGTATTGTAAAGTCGAAAAACAAATATAATTATTTGTGCCAAAGATGCCCTAAAACGTGTCAAGGTTGTACGACATTTACGTAACTCGAAATTAATCTTATAACTTTTAATTTGTTGAAATGAATCAAAACTTCAAAAAGCAGGAGGGGCATCTCTTAACGTGAAAGACTTTCAAAGTTCCGAGCCCGCAAGTTTGTTTTCGCGATTCTGATTTGAAATTTGCCAGTTGCTGTGTAGTTACAGAGCCTTTATAGATCGCCAAAAATTATCATTTTGAAATTAAAAAGCAATATCGCAAAGTAGGTGTCAAAAAGTAACGAAATTAAATGTTACACTCAAGAGCAATGAATCCGGTTCATCTGAAGATGGGTGGGTACCTACCCAGTGACAAATATATTTTATTGAAAGTAATAATAACTGCTACTGAAGTTTTTTGGTCACGTCTCTAGAAATGAGAACTCGATGGAGAGACTGTCGTAGTTCAGGGCCAGGTGGAAGGTAAGAGAGCACGCGGTCGATCGAACCCGCTGGATAGACGCCATCACAAAGGCTACTGAGTCCACCATGGTCCAGTGTATTCGCGACGCCTCTAACCGTCAGAAATGGAAGCACATAGCCAGGAGAGCTACCCTCGGAAAAGATATCGACCCACCGAACACTCCACCGTGTACCTCGTCAGCGCAACCACGACCACTCTGACAAGAGTGTCTGACTAAGAAGAAGAATAATAACTGAGCCCGCGGGCTGAGTGGTTGTGGGCTGAGTTAACCCCGGAGGGAATCTAGAACAGGAACATGAAGCCATGAAACATTAACATTATTATATTATTATTATTTCACTAATTAACATTCTTAGTTACCGTTTTTTTCACGTGTGTTTATTTACTCGACCCGGATTCTTTGCTTTTGTGTCTTTGTTTTGTCTTGTTTTAATGTGGATTCAGACACAGTAAGTACGCCATCATAAGCCATTACATTTTGGTGGTTCCAAAGTACTGACACCAAGATTTATGAGGTTAGTGTTGACCTTACAATCCAAATATGAAGAAAAAGACTGTATAAAGGATATCCCAGGTTTGGTTTTTGTACCACGGATATTATATATATTCTTTATTGCAACAGTACACTATACAGAAATGATGTTATTAATAGCTGTAGCAAAGGCGAGTTTATCTCTAAAGAGAGATCTCTTCCAGCCAACCAATGTGTTGTGAGAGACACTTAATTAAAGTGGGATGACAAGAACGTGTACTAGAATTTAACGTACTTAATTAATACATACATACATGCCAATAGACTACATAAATACATTTACGAGTATATATGCCTACCCAAATATAATAAACATATAAATACTAATTGCAGTATTTCAAATATCTTATTTATGTATATTTACGTTTATGTAAGTGTATTGATATTTACATAAACATTAATAAGTTATTTGAAATGATAGATTAAATATCGGCTTTGTGTAAATTGTGCACGAGTAGGACTGTCATATCTAATACAAACGTTTTACAACGATATAAGTAAGTGGACCGCTTTTTTTTATTGCTGCTCAAACTCAATTTAAATAAATTTTAGTTAGAATATATTTTTTTTTGGAGCTTTTTGATCCTTCTCATGAAAAATGTATAGACTTGATAATTATGGTCATATATACGCACAGAATCTTTTTAAAAATAAATGTCAACAAAATACAGCATTAAAGTAACAGTAACCAGTCCTATTTACCACCCTAACTCACTCGACACCTCGTAAGTTGACCAACAATGCCACACTCCCCCGGATTGCTCGGATCCTAACACCTTATTTATCTCGTGTGACAAAAACCGAGACAGACACGCGTAGAATTTCTCTAACAATGTGGTCGGGTGTCGGTACGGCCTCAGTGCGAGATAGTGATGGGCAATAGGGGTTTTTGTTTTAGTTCTACAAATGCCTGCTATGTGGCGCTGGGTTCCACTCTCGAATTCAAATAAATAAATTCAAATATTTATTATTTGCTGGAATTCGCTACACTTGAACAAAAACCTTCCTCTTAAATAAGGTAAAAGAAAAACTAAAACGGTTTTTTAAATTTGTTTTTATACTTTTTACTTCATTAATAAAATATTGTAGTTAAGTGTATTAAACTTTTTTTTTTTTTTTTTTCAATTTTTTGATAGCTCATGTCAAAAGAAAACCAACAGCATTTAATTTTATTTTTATGTCGCGGCGACACTGCTATCATGCTGGCTTAAATAGTCTGTACCCAGAGCAATAAAACTGAATAATAAAGAAACTTGTTTGCGATACTTCGTACGCAAAGCCATACAATTTATTATAAAAAAACTTTAATTTGATAACTAAATTAAAACTCACTATGGCAAAACAATCATCTGGTGAATAAATAAGAAACATTTTTTTTTTTTGCAATCGAATAATTTGTTTTTGTCATTAATAACCGCATTATCATTCGTCTATCAAGTGTTTTTTATTGGAATGAGTTTTCGATATTCAAATATCGTTTCCCATTCGAGTGATGATGAATACGCTATTCAAATAACGAAACAAGCATTCGAATTGAAACGAGTCTATCAAAAAAGGGTGCTTTTAAAATTCTGTATTCTGATAACTTACAAACAAAACTAAAGTGCAAGCCGCTTATGCGGATAGAATAGCCTGAATCAATCTTTGCTTAATAAAAAATGTACTAAAACTGACACGATAAAAAAACTTTCTATTTAAATATTTTTGTTCAAATAATTTTCATTAATTTGTATCATTCGGATGGGTAGTTCATTTGAGCAGGTGAATCTTTCGATTAGCGAGTTGAACGAATGAACCATTCACTTTCGCGCATCCCTACTGTGACACGCCCAAAATTCAGCGTCTCCCGACACATATAATTAATCTACTCCATCGCATCGTTGACAAGTCTATTAGTTGAAAACAAGATCTGACGTGGTTTTCATGTCAATTATGCCGGTGATTGATCGCAGCTCGTAACGGAAAATCAGCATGTTCGGAAAACTAATAACTGCACTAACAAGTTAGCAGTAAATAAAAATAATTGATTTATAACACGATAATAAAGTACAGAGAATAGCACATCAAGCTATACACCGCGCATAAAAGTAAAGTTTTACATCGTGCAATGAAAAGTAATGGGCAACATTTGTCACAAGTACCTTCTCAGGAATAAGTTCTTGTGGTTTTAAGCTAGCACTAGTAAGTTATTTATAAGTTACGCGCCAGATAATAAAACAGTTGAAATGTAAAGGAATAAAATAGAAATATGAAACACAATTGAATCAAAACCTATTTTATTAGTATTAAATAGTAGACCCGTACGGAGACGAGCGGAACATGATGGTGAAGCTAGCCCACCGGCTACATGTCACTCAGCGAGCTATGGACAGATCTATGCTTGGTATTTTGCTACGGGATAAAATCCGAAACGAAATCATCCGGCAGAGGACCAAAGTAGTTGATATCGTCCAGAACTGTAGCAAGCTGAAGTGGCAGTGGCCACGTCTGTCGCAGAACCGATGAGCGTTGGAGCAGACAGGTTCTCGAATGAAGACCACGTCCCGGAAAACGTGGTGTGGGACGCCCCCCTGACAGGTGGACTGATGACCTGAGGAAGGTCGCTAGTGGTGGCTGGGTGAGGAAAGCGGGTGATCACGGGGACGTCCAGCAGTGGATTTCAATAGGCTGATTGATTGATTATATTAATAAACTTTTATAATTTAAACAAAATTTCACAAGAACTAATAATATTTAACAATTTGCCGTTATTATATAAGGAAATAAAGAAGCACAGATAAAATAAATATAAAGGTACTACAATATTAGAGTATCATTATATTACACTCACTAAGGCCTAATCTTTCTGGGCGACGTTCATCATCGACCACATCTCGTCCCTCGCGGACCAGATTGTGGTTAAGAGTAAGCCCATCAATTATAAAAAAATAAAATTAAAAAAAACGCATATGAGCTGTTGATTATTGATTATAATATTAATAATGATGACGATAATGTTTTTATCTGATAAGTAATTGTGAATAAAAAACAATTGATGATGATGCCAGTCAACTGCATGTCTCTTTCATCATCATCATCATCAGTTCAGCCTATTAAAGTCCACTGCTGAACATAGGCCTCTCCAATCGTACTCCAGCGCAACCAGTCTATAGCCACCTGCATCCAACGAGACCCAGCGACCCTTACCAGGTCGTCGGTCCATCTCGTAGGTCGCCGTCCCACACTGCGGTTGCCAGTACGTGGTCTCCATTTAAGGACTTTCTTGCCCCATCGGCAATACGATCTTCGCGCTATGTGGCCTGCCCATTGCCACTTCAGCGTGTCTTTTTATGTACAGGTAATCTGGGATCAGGAATAGATCACACGACGACCAGGAGGGAGAACGTTGCAGATCTAATTGAAGAGACTCTCCAGATTCTGGAGCGTTACGGTGGGCCCGACGCATTCATCAACATTAAATACATGATCCCGACATACGAATCTTGTGTACTGAACTAAGACCATTCTTTAGGTTCATTCAACTCTCAGTAATGTAACGTATATTACCTAGCAGCTAGAATTATGTGACAATGCAATAATGTGTTTCAGTGCTGTTTTTCGCACTAACTAAACTGCATAATTATGATCCAAAATTTTCGTATGGAATTTCTGAACAATGTAGTTTCGACAGTTCTAAATTTAAAAATTTCAACTTAACTAGATTTATACATTCGAAAACAAAAAGTTTTTCGACACAAACTATCCTTCTCGATTGATCAATCGAATCTCAATTATCGACAAAATTATTTCAATGCACTTTAAACAAATATATAACACTATTAAACATTACGCACTTAAAGTCGAGTATGGCATATTGAAATACACTCATCAAAAGTGTTCACCCTAGGGATTCACTTTATTTCTTCACAAAAACTAAAATAAAAACCGTTATGACTGTGTCAATGATGAGTTTCAATACATATTCTAACTTCTTCAAATTATTCTGAAAGAGTAAGACAGTTTTATTTAGGTACAGTACGGAGACAAACAGTCAACTCTAAAAATTTTTTTGAAGAAAAAAAGTTTATCCCTATATGGCCTATATTGTATTTAATCATTGTAAGTAATGCACTTGAATACTAATAAATTCAATTAATATTCGTCAACTGAATCTCATGAGCACAAATTATTGATGTAGTTAAACTATGCACTTTACAAAGTTGTTAATAACTTAAGTTTGGTTAATTCAAATGACTGTTGTTTGAATAATTGTGATTTTAGTGATTTTTTACAAATCAAATTAGGTACCTACGATTTCACACCTTGTCTCTTTTTGTACCAACCTAAAGATTTGTAAGTTGTCTTACTCAAAGATCAATGAAATTATAAAAAAAAATAAGAATGAGGTAAAAAAACAATAAGATTGTCTTTTCGTAATAAATAAGTAGTTTATTATGGAATGGCTAAGTTAACTCAATATTTTGCCTCGTGCATTATTCCTTGCCATATTTTTTTATTTTTACTAGTATTTAGGTACGGTTAAGACTGGACAACTTTTTTTTATAAACATAATTTCAAAACTACCCAAAATTTGACAACCCTTACAAATATAATACGGTCAGACGACCGAAATACTATGGGAAGAAGGTTTTTAATTTCTCGCTAGTGTCATTTAAAAAAGTTGTTCAGATTTTCGAATACTGTGATTTTGTTTTCTAAATTATAATAAAAAATTAACGAGTCGAACATAAAACATGCTGATTCACATGAAGTGTACATACAATTCACTGTACTCATAATTTTACCCACCTAGAGCCAGTACAAGCGGGTCTCTCAACAATGTTTTTCTCATTTGTAACACATGCCAGCTTACACTGGGGCTCCCAACATTGCGAATTGATCGTTGAGTAGGCGGGTTTTACTCTCTCATGCGGCTAAAAGATGGAGAGGTGTTAAACCACGGCTAAATTTAAATGCCACGCGCTTCGCACACATTGTATTCAATTTGTAGCAATTTGTTTTGGTGGCTTAATGTAGACATGTTTCGAGTTTCTAGTAATAATCCCCTTGAAACATTTTACAAACATCTTGAGAGGTATAAACGTGTTATCTCGCGGTGTCAGGTTGGTTTTAGTGTGTGGGTGCAAAATGGTTCAAGTAGAGATGATGATGACTACTTTTTTATTCTTTGTCTATCAGGTAGATCATAAAAAGTATTGGACAATTAGGACATAATATCACCGTTAGATTATGAACATCGTTGACGTAAAATTGTGAACTGCAGCCAACCATTTACAATTTAAAGTATTATTTCTCGTTAGTTTATAATCTATCGGTGTCCAATCGTCAAATTGTGAACAAAGCTGCAGAGTTCATAATATGTCGGGATATATTGGAAAATAACGGAGATATATTGAGTTAAAAAGCGTATGACGTCATGCCCCCAATCAACTTTAATGCGGTAAATTTAGGTAAGTATATTTTTGTTAATTTGATAAAACAATAAATACGTAACTAATGTTTTTGTGTTACCTGACTGACGGACAAATAGAATAAGTTTTCTTTACCCATGCATCATTTCTATTCTTGCAGTAATGCTCTGCATCTTAATTCTAGTCCATAAAGATCTTATTTTCAGAGCTGTCAAATAGGTATCGGATTAGAATGTTATGGACGTGTGTAGGTGGATCCGTCCATTGTGTAAAGTAAGGTTAGTTAAGACATCAGACTCTAAAATTAATAGGCCTTAATTAATAGGTAGGTGTAGATTCTCATATACAATTCTTTTAAAACACCACCTCTTATTAATTCCATACTAAATAAAAGAAAGAAAAGATCGGTTAATCTTAAATTAAGGTTAAGAGCATTAACTGCTAGAATTAGTGTCAGTCATTGCAGTTTTTGTATTTGTAAGGTCAAAATACCTCAAAACTATAGGTGGTTTACGCAAACACACATACATACGAGTGACTATCTACATATACACGTCACAACTACAAGTAACTCTCACCCACATTAGTGAAATAAAACATCTATAGGGTCTTGATACGTTCAGTTGGCCAAAAATTTTTGTTTACAACCCTAAGGTTACTATAGGACAGCAAAAAAAAAAATAGTTTGTAGATTGATCTGTCAGATACCTACTGTGTGAGCCTAAACCTTGTTGAAATATCTAGGAATATTACGTAAAAATTATGGTAGACCACTTTTTTGGCCCACAATAATTAATTGCTCTTATAATTTTATACTCGTTAAAAATGTAACGTTAATTATTTTATTTGTTTTCTTATTTGGAAATCTAGATTTAAGTCCTAGTTTGTTAACTTAATTTTAATTCACTAGTCAGATTTGCTGGTAGAAAAATATTTTGATCGTTTCTATGTTTTATGGTGTTAGTATTTTATTGGTATTACATCAAAATTAAAATGTATCTGTTTTAATCGTTGTTTTATTTGGAGTATTAGACATTTTTTCCTTGATTCTTCTATTTTTTATTATATATCCTTTAGCTATAATCTTTGCATAAAGAACACATAAATGAATCTGAATAAATATTTGTTATTATGCGGTGTTCCACTGTCGTTACTTTCATTCAAAATATTAAATAAAAATTACAGAGTTATTCTAATACGCAATCTACTCATCTTCTTTGTTAGTCGATTAAAAACTAATTCTTATATAGAGCCTCAAAGGATCCCTTTCGGACCGTTGCGTTGGTTCCACTGATGGGTCCAAATTATTTTGGTGGTGGAACCAAACAGTTTAGGACTAAATAGTTTCCGAGATAAAATAATCAAAACGCGTTATAAATTTATAATAGGTACGTACATTTTGTTAAAATGTAACTCAACGGGCATGAGACGCTTCTGTACCTTACGTTTCATACCTATATTACACGCTTGACTCTGATGCCAAAATTGATGACATATGCATTGCAAATTGCATACAGTGTAAATTCGCTTCCAGATTGTAAATTTGCTGCCTTGCTTTGATCTAAATATTGACCAGAGACCTTTGAGGCTAGGATTATAATTAGACACAGACATAGCACAATGAATTAAAGGAATAAATCTTAAAGTTGGCAGTTTGTGCTTACTCGTATTTACAAAAAATACATATTTTTTACATATTCAACCCTAATAGGTATAAAATATTTCTAGAAATGGCACAGAGCAAATAAAATTAGAAATCAGCAAAAATAACATTATATACGTAATCTATAATGCACGAGTTGGACTTGCACTTGGCTGGTTTTTTATAAGTAAATTCTAATTTATTTTATTTACGCTATTGTTAAAACTTTTAAAATTTCTCCAGCTAATAAATGACAAAATCACTCTTCGTTACATCTTTGCAACTTTGATTTTTTTTAACTTTTTCAATGTTCTCTTAGTTAACCCTTTGTTTTACTGATCAGTTTTTTTTCCACTAGGAGTTTATTTAATTTTTAGTAGTCTTAAAACTTTATAGGTACTTACTTTTGTTTCTAAGTGCAGATTTATTATATTTGTATGTTTATTATTGGAATGCGCTAACGCAGAAAGTAACTTTTATAGCCACTAAATTAAGTATGATATGAGGTCATAATCATAATAGAAGCAGAGGTAGCATAATTTTTGAGAAGCTAAAAAGCAGTCACAAACATTTATACTAGAAATTTGGAAGATATTTTAATTTTCCACGACGAAAATCTAAGGTTCTTAGCTGATTTAGGAAACAAAAATCTGTATGACAACTTTTATAGACGTGTCACGGGTAAAAATTTGTCGAAATGTGTACTTATACCACAACGAGTTGTACAATGCAGTTGTGCAACGGGGCCGACGGGGATCACATTACATAACCGGCCAGATTGCTGGTGCAGTTTGTAGTTTGATAAGGCTAAAATCAGAGAGAGACGGTCAAAATGATGACCAATTGTCTAATGGTTGCATTCAGAACATCCGGCTACTATCAGTCGATATACGAGCCAAGTCAGTGGCCTTTGGCGGCTCTATAACACTGACAAAGGGGTTTGTGAGGACTGTTGTCAACCAATCAACCCATAAGATGAAGAGAAGAGATTCAGATCTGTTTTGTTTTAGAAATTTTTCAATATATAGACCTCCACTACATCAATACGCATCACATTATACTTGGAAATAGAATAAAAAATATAAACGACATCAATCCGTGCTACAAAAAGTACATTTCTAAAATAAGTTTATGCAATGAAAACGTAATAAATTCGATACTTGCTTTTTATCAATGGTTATTACGACCTTTTAAAAATGTGTTTCTTGTAAAAATACTTAGATAAGTTTCCGAATAGTGAATATACTTTTATTTTACTTTACTTATACTTAGATGACATGACGTGTATGTAGGTATGATCCTGCTAATATTATAAATGCGAAAGTTTGGATGTTTGTTGCCGAATCATGCTTGAACTACTAGACGGATCGGGATAAAACTTGGCACACATATAGGCTAGGTCCTGGAATAGGACATAGGATACTTTTTATCGCGGGAAAACACTTAATTCCTACGGAAAAACTCATTAAACGCGGGTGAAATCGCGGGCGGAACGCTAGTTATTACCGAACCCTATCAGGTGTTCCAAAGACCATCCTATACATCGTATATTAAAGCACTCAGTCTGCGAAAATAATACAGAGTATTTTCAGCATGCACGCCTGCTCTCGCTGCAATATTGGCAAAGGTTGTCGTGTGATGCTGCCAGTATGAGATACGTGACGTCAAAGGCATGTCGTATGCTATTGGCGCTCATACACCGATAAAGAAAACGGCAGAGTACGTAAAGCTATTCTTAGTATTTACGCACCAGTAGCGTCTTATTAGGCTTATACATTTAAATAAATAATAAAATATGTGGGGACATCTTCACACACGGCAATCTGATCCCAAACTAAGCAGAGCTTGTACTATGGGTACCAGACAGCTGATATACATTACATAAATAGATAAATAAATACTTATATAGATAAACAACAACCAGACACAAGGCAAACACAAGTGCTCATCACACGAATGTTTGCCCTGGGCGGGATTCGAACCCGCGACCATGTGCGTCGGAGGCAGATACACTACCACCTGGGCTACGGAGCCGTAAAATTTCTTTATAATATTAATTAATAGAATAAAATAAATGCGTTGGGACTCACACACGCCCATGATTAAAACTAAGCAGAGCCTGTATAGACAAATGTCCCCATTTTAAGTAATGAGTACATAATACAAATGTTTGCCCGGGGTGAGGTTCGAACCCGCGACCCCGAGATTCGTAGGCAGCCGTATTATCGACTAGGATACGGAGCCGACAATAAATAATAAATTATGTGTAAAATAAATTAGTGATAGAATAATTCTACCGCACATAGTTCCTTTTGTGATCAAAGCTATTACAATTACAAGTTCCATTACAAACACTACATGAAATAAAAAGATTGGATACAAACTTAACAGCCAGCATATTTCATTAATTCATTCATTCATTCGTTCATATCTTTAGAGCAGCTTTAGCAGAAAAATTGCAACGATTAAATACGGAAGCGGGGCCCACTGTAATACCATATTTTTCATCATTATGTGCTCATTAAAAAGACGGCATTGCCTCGAAATCGGATCAAGAAAAAAGTAAAAGAACACAGACGGTAGATTTATTCAGTCTGCTTGCGTGCCGGTTTATGTAGGTATGAAACTTTTTCAGGTAGCCACGGGTATAATAACTTCTTATTTTTTGTTGTGCTTAGACAAATATCATAAGAGCGAAGCCTGTATTAATTATTTATTGACTGACATCAACGCAGAGACGAAACGACTGAGAACAGTAATACAAAATTTGAATGAATGAACGAATAAATTTACAAAAAATACCGAAAATAACACAAAATACAAAAAAAAATACTGAAAAATACTGAAACTTTGAAATACTTGTAAAAAGGGAATTTAGGTTTCTTATCCAATTTACTTCTTTTACTTTCAGCTCTAAGGTATATTAGGTCACCTATATCTTGGCTGCACCAGACGAATGCGCGCAACGTTAATGCATAAAAGAAAGCAAACTTGATTTCAAAAGTGGCCAATGTATTTTTTTCTTATGTAATGTTACGTTAACCATGTTTGGTTTTAAACAAAAGGCGATTAGTCCTTCACTTAAAGTTTTTATTGCTGCACTCTAACCACATACAAATAGATATTTTGCACCTTAAATCGTTCCAAATTGTTGACTTCAAATTAAATTATGGACTTGAATTAATATTGCACTATCACTTTAGTAACAGGAAATGGCCAATTTAATAATTGCCAAGAAACTCGAACTTCTGTTGTAATTTGTCTTTGCATTTGCAGTTTACATAGTGTATTAGCATGGTAGAGGTGCTATTACCTTAATTAACGTTTTCTTTGCTTCGAGTTTCTTGGTTTCAGTATTATGTAATTAAGTTATGTGTGAATTTGATGTTAATTTAATGGTCTTACGGTGAAGAAAGACATTGTAGGGAAACCTACACACACTGTAAAGAAATAGGGGATCGGACTACTTTTTTTTTATTTTATAAATTTTAACTTCTTAGTTTCTGCTATCGAACACAATAAGAATTTTTGCTCTATCTTTAAAATTTACCGAAATATAAAGGTTTGAAATTCAAGATTAGACAGAGAGGCACATAGCCTATAATCTCCATACAATAAATCGTTTTTGAAAGAGACAGACATATTAAAACTTCAAAAAATCACTTTAAATTCGTTTTTCAACCGATTCTGTTTTTTTCTTCGCGAATCGTCTGCTGCTAATCTATATTTTAAAAATAATTAATAAAATATGGTAAATTCATAAAATATGGTGAACAGTCCGATCCCCTATTCAATGGTTGTGTATGAAATCGCGCAACCAACCCGCACTGGGCCAGCATGAAGGATTACTGCTTCATCACAAGCATCAAGCTTCTTGGTTGGGACGTACAAGAGCTTACAGCAGGATTTGAGGACGCAGTTCCTGTTATTCATGGTTTAAATTCGAAATTGAGTTAATATAATTAAGTAGAACAGCCTCCATAGCCGAGTGGTCGAGATTTCGCAGCTCATTACGGAGGTTTCAGGTTCGATTCCCGGTGGGGACATTATCAAGCAAAACTTTCTTTGTGAGACTTTCCCCAGTTTGGTTAAAACGTTGCACGCTGAATCACCTGATTGTCCGAAAAGAAAATTGATTTCGTGCTTCGGAAGGCACGTTAAGCCGTTGGTCCCGGCTACTATCTAGTCGTTACATGAGCCGTGTCAGTGGCCTTTGGTGGCTCTATAGCACTGACACTAGGGTTTGTGAGGTCGCTTGTCTACATAACAATCTAATCCATTAGATGTTGGATTGGATTGGACTATGGTAAGTCTATTGTAGAATGAAAAGTACAAAAAAAAACCTTAGTAATATGGAACCTGAATAAAATTCAATGAAGTTGCAATTATGCGCTACCGGATGGATGTAATATTACTTTAAAAAAACGGGGTATCCACTTTCACAGAAGCAATAAACGCTAGCGATGCTCGGGTAAATAAATTCACGGTAGAAGGCATCGGTTTCGTTGATCGTATCCACCATTTAAAATGGTGACTTCACGCACAACCTTTTCTTCGGAGGAGTGTGCAGGTTTCATCACGATGTTTTCCTTTACCGTAAAAGCGTCGAATAAACGTATCTTACTTATAAATTCGAAATTCGAAAACACATTGGTACGTGGTGGGCATCGAACCCCCGTCTCCCGGGCGGAAGACAGCGGCCCTAACTAAACCACCAACGCTCTCAATTATGATCTTAAATTAACTTAAAACAATAAAATTTTAAACTGCTACTTCTTAGCGGTGATGATTTGTTAAAGGAACAAAATGAGTTCTGATAAACAGCTATAAGAAAGAGACAATGGACGTTTCAATACCGTACGATGAAAACTAAAAAGTGAAAAATGAAAATTTTGGTATTTTGAAAGACGCCCTAGGAAAGAAAGCCAGAAGACGAACACGAAAGAAGAATAAAATAACGCAGTCTGGTCTGTTTGAGCAATCGTACTATGAAAAGTTAAAGGTCTTACACTATTTCACAGCATCGCCTAGACAAATTTTGCAGTGAGATAAGAAAGAAGCAGCACAAAAGCCGTATTACGCCGGCTTCGGGTCTTAGTGCGGATTAACCGGACGAATGACGGGGTCCACTGTGACCCGGCTTTCTCCACAGATAATGGTGATTAAATGAATTTCTGGGATTTTGGCGCCTCGCTCTGTGTAATTTTGTGCGGTTAAGAATTGCGGGGATACGATTTTGTTTTTAATTACGTGTTTGTTTTCATTCAAGTATGTTTTGGAAATTTCAAGGCTGGGTTATGACGTTATTTTTTGTCCGAATCTGAGAATAATTTAATATATATTATTATTGTATAGGTACTTATCATCTAACTTAGCCTATCGATCACCAGGGGGCCGTTTCATGAAGCTACAAATTACAAGTACAATTCGACGTACAATGTACAATGTACATTGCGTAGACGATTAGATAAAACGATAAGGGCTTACAGTTTAGGCCTAGGAACAAGGAAAAGCGTTTAGGCGAATTGGCTACGCAATGTATATCAATTTGTAACTTGTTACTAGTAACTTGTTGCTTCGTGAAACGGGGCCCAGTCAATATCGTTGATAATCGTAATTTTACGCTGATTTTAAAGTTATTTATGCAGGTAAGTACCGAAAAACAAGCTCGTTTTTTTCCATGTCAATATTATTATCTACTGGATGTGTTAAAACAGTCTGCAGCTTTTAGTAAGTAAGACTCATCAGGAAAATGGACACCCGGCTCACTTTAATCAACAGTGCACTGTGATGTTATTATGAAGTATCGATTTCCTGTCGGCGACATGATTGGATATAGTGTTGTAACGCAACTCTACACAGGTTTTCTTTTCGATACGAGTATACCCCTGTCGCCGCGTGGTGACGGCAGAGTATAATACATTTGTCACCAACCCCTACTCTTCCCGTGGGTGTCGTAAGAGGTGACTTAGGGACTAGATATTGAACAGGGAACGGGCAGCAGCGCTCTCTGATACAGTAACCTTTTAATCTGCGATCTCCAACCCGCCTGCCAAGCGTGGAGATTATGGTAAAACCCTCCACTTAAGTGGAGGAGGCTTATAGTTCAGCAGTGGACTGTAACGGGCCGTTGATGTTGATGATACCACTGTCGTGCTTTTAAAATTAAAACTGGTGGGTTTTATGTATGTGAAGATAACATGATATACCTGTAATTAATTCTATTTAAGGCTTTCTGTAAGCCGCCCAGGAGCTGTCTTCCGTCATCCAGGAGACTCAGGTTCGACCACGTAAGTACCAACGCGTATTCATACGATGCAAACAGATGTTTCTTACAGCCATCGACTATCAATGCGTTCAACACTAGCAACTTTAACCCGATTGAGATTATAATTATTATTATAATGAAGTGGCGGTAGAGCTGTGGTTGGACCAATATTGAGGTACAAAAGGCTGGATAGCCAAATTAATCACAAGCTTTATAATTTTACTAGCGGTCCAGCTCGCGTTGTATAATATTTTCCAATGGGAATAAGATTTTTTCCCGTAAAAAGTATCTTATGTGTTAATCTAGGGTGCAAACTATCTCTGTTACAAATTTTATCCCAATCCGTTTTGTA
Organism: Carpatolechia fugitivella; assembly: GCA_951230895.1. Lineage (NCBI taxonomy): Eukaryota > Metazoa > Arthropoda > Insecta > Lepidoptera > Gelechiidae > Carpatolechia > Carpatolechia fugitivella. Next base: position 2,678,419 of record OX579655.1, on the reverse strand, counting down.
GTTTTAGCGTGAAACAGTAACAAACATCCATCCTCACATCTATACTTACAAACTTTCACGTTTATAATGTTAGTAAGGATTAAAAAAATGCAATTGGGTGCTTATATCTTTGATAATATCCCACTACGACTCGGTATAACATAACACGTTTGTCGACTATATCGTCTCCATTTCAGTCTCACGGACTCTCACGAAGAGAAAGCTTGTTTGTTTGCGTGGGAACCTGCAGATGTCGCTACAATGTTTCCGCCTGGCTACCTAAACGGACGGAACCACCTCTGTTCACTAAAGGCCGCAACGCTGTGTCTGTCTTATCTTTTTACAACAGGTGTAAGCTTATATCTTGATGACATATTACAGTTACAGCAAAATGTGATGTTATTTATTTATTAAACACACTAATATTACTAGTATAAATGTAAACATATGTTTGGATATTTGGATATTTGTTCCGCCTTCACGCTTAAAGTTGGATTTGGATGAAATTTGGAATGGAGATAGTTTGTAACCTGATTTAACACATAGGATACCTTTTACGGGAAAAAGCCTTATTTCCACGGTAAAATCTTACACAACGCGAGCGTCGCCGCGGGCGGATAATATACACATGAAATCTTAAGAACTAAGTGTCATGTAAATATACCCTGTAAAGGTGTAGCAAATATAGATAGCAGTCTTATCTCAATATTTTGACTAATAATTTCTTAATATTAATAATTATTGACTTATATTTACTACTATTATTAAATACTTTTACACTATTGCTCAAAAAAAGGAGGGTGATCAGTTCAAGGGTCTTGTATGTATGTATGTATGTATGTATGTATGTATGCAAGTTTATTTATTCCACCATAACTTCTAAACGTCTCCACAGATTTGGATGTATATAGGTATCGTTAGAGTGACACCAGCCACATTTTTTTTTATTAACATGTTGGCTGTATGTTGCCATTTTCAAATGTAAGTAAAAAATAACTTCGTTCAATTGGCAAGGCAGTCGTGTTTTTTTTTATTATTTGCTTCTGAAAACAAAAGGCTTGTTGAGTTAAGATTTAATGATTTTGCATTGAGCACTTTGCTTATAAAGGTAAAGTGTACTTCATAAATAAAATTGAAAATGTCTACCGTCATTCAAAAACTCCTCCGTAGCAAAGAACTACGCCCATGCTCTCTAGGTACGTCATAAATTACTCAAATCGTGACATTGTCGAACATACTCGTACAGCGTCAAAGTTATCTAATCTCTTCTTAAATCAAGAATGAAATCAACAATATTACAATACTCGAAGTTCTACCAATGCATCCACACATTCGACTAAAACGAGATACGAGTTTACTAACAGTAGTAACGCAAAAATATCATCTGTAAGTTTGAGAACCAGACAACAATATTCCACGTGAGCAGTTTCTCTAACTAAGATACGGTTCAGTGACGAAACAGTTGTAGCATATGATGTTGTTAGTAGAAGTAGGAACGATCATTGAAGAAACTCGTATTGAACTCGTTTATCAGTACGTTTACAGGATGTCCGATTTTCTAGGAGTAACGATGGCGTTAATAGGGAATATACATAAATAAATATTAGTTTTTTTCATAGTTCATCTGAAAGTATACAAAAATTGAATACTGGCAGCCAAAACAGAATCGAAATTGATCGAAAAACAACCAACAAATATATCTGTCTCTCTTACGAAAACATTTTCTATGGTGGATGTATGGACCGCGTGACATATAACGTCCCATGTCACTTCGGACATCTCTGTCTAACCATCTACTTTGAAGCCTTATAACTATGTTTCTGAGCAAGGTATTTGAAAAAAATATTTTTTAAGTGATTATCTGGAACTTAAAATATTTCGATTTATGAATTTTAAAAAAATGTGCATATTCCCTATTTGGATTCAGCTGGAGGAAATTGCGATTTAATTGTTGCCAACAACTTGAGTGAACTTAAGTAAATAGGTTAGCGTGTAACACCTTAGGCTTTGTCGTCACTAGAGTAGATTTTATTGTCGCGCGAAGACAACTATTCCAAACTGTTTTAAACAATTTCAAACTGATTCATAGTTTCGATCATTTTAAATCGCGATGTTTATTGTCAAAAATGTTACTAAAATTATTCTAAACTTTTGGAACGGTTTTTTCACCGGTATACAAGCACCATGTAAGGTTATCAACAGCCCGTTACAGTCCACTGCTGGACTATGAGCCTCCTCCACTTAAGTGTTTGGTTTTGCCATAATCTCCACGCTTGGCAGGCGGGTTGGAGATCGCAGATTAAAAGGTTACTGTATCAGAGAGCGCTGCTGCCCGTTCCCTGTTCAATGTGTAGTCCCTAAGTCACCTCTTACGACACCCACGGGTAGAGTAGGAGTTGGTGACAAATGTATTCTACTCTACCGTCACCACACGGCGTATCCTGGTACCATTAATGGTACAACTGGCAATATTTTTTTCTAGAGATGTTTAAAATGAGGTTCGATGTGATTTTCTTAGGAGGATTTAAATGATTAAATGATTAATGATTAATGATTAAATGTATTTATTTGCTTAAAACATGGTAAAATAACAGTTGTTAAAAATATCTTATAGAACAATCATGTTTTGCTTATAATCAGCATGCAAATATAAAAAAAAATGTTATTATAAGAAAAAGAAACAGTCGACTTCTTAACAAATCTAAATAAAATACATACACAAAATGAGAGAATAAATTGTCATTTCAGTTAATAAGAATAGTAAAAATTATGTCAGTTTATGATAGTTGTCAATTTATTAATTCTTTACGGGTAATGTAAGATTTTATTTTAACAACTAGTTGATATCATCCTGTGGTAAGTTTTATATTCGCTCGCACTGTACTTACGTACTAGTTAATTGAGTTGTGAGACGAAACAGGTTGTTAGTCGCTTCAATATGTATTGTGAATTTAAATAAAAATTTCAATACCAATTAAATACCTATATAGGTAATTGAATTTTGTTATAGATAAAGTGAAGGTTTTTTGTATTATGGTAGGAAATTTTAGAGAAGCAAGAAATGTTGCTTTGTCGTTTGTACAGGTAGTGTGTACAGGACTTTATTAATATAAATAAAGGTCATAATAATGAAAAGATATTTCAAAGTAAAGAAGCACGTGATATGACTCCAATTTTGCAAGCGACTGTACGTTTATTCGACGCTCTTACGGTGAAAGAAAACATCGTAATGAAACCTGCACACTCCTGCGAAGAAATTCAAAGTGTGAAGTGAAGTCGATCAACCCGCACTGGGCCAGCGTGGTGGACTAAGGCCTAATCGCTCTAATTCGGAGTAAGCTCGAGCCCCTCTGTGGGGACGTATATGAGCTGTTGATAGTTGAATTTCACAGCTCTCAAATAGTATCGAATTACCTGCTCCAATAATTTCTTACCTCTTTGGCCACCTACTGACCTACATCGTGACGTCACTATATTTCCACCAATAGCAAACTGCAGCTTGTCAATTGGTTAACTTTATTAACCAATGGTGGGCCTAGGCGTGGCATGGCACGGTGCCAGGTTAGAATGCGAACCGACTGCATCTTTTACGCCTAGCACTTGTTGATACTGGGTCCAACTACCAGGCAGCCAGAAACCGTAGGCGGTCTTTTATTATTATGTCTAAGGCGGTTCAGTAGGCTTGTTCCGTTTGTTTTAGTAAATTGTCATTTTCCAGTGTGCTGTAAAGAAATAATGGACAAAGTGAGGTAACTCATTTTTATCTAAAACTAGCCGTCGGCCCGTGGCCACGGGTTTTTTTCCGGGATATCGTTTATTGTTTTTTGCACGCTTATTTCTTTATCAACTTAATTAATTCAACATCAACGGCCTGGTACAGTCCACTGCTGGACTATGAGCCGCCTCCACTTGTTGGCTGTCGACAAATCGCTTTTAACTTAATTAAATACTTTTGAATAATCTTTTAGTTTTTTTTTATATTACCTATATTATTTTGTTTCCGTTGATATTAATTTATTAGCTGACATCGAGAAAAGAATTAAGTATTAATATTAAAATTAAAATAAACAATTTATTGTAATGACGTTTAATCACAAACATTTTAAAATTGTCCGCTTCGCAACTTAGATATAGGATTTTTATTTAATAGTAGGGAAATAAGAGGAAAAGCAATATCAGATAACCTGTGAAACTGGAACCGAAAACAATTAAAAACAAAAGTTGTTTAGAAGACGTGGGGGGGATTGTATGACACCTCGACGAGCTCTGAAATCGCTTTCAGATAAAACTGGAGAGGGTTTGAAAAAAAATACAGGTAGAGAAAGCCTGAAATGAATTTAAGTAAAGATAAATAAAAAAAAGATATTCTGGCCTATATTTATTTTCACCTATAATTACTGCAAATAAATAAAATATTATTTACTGCAATTAAACTGTGGTCGTGTTAGATAGCACAACATGGATATGTGAAGTTGGTTGTCGACTAATCGCTATCAATTCTTACCTTTTAATCTTTCTCATTTTATAATAATTTCAAGAAAGAAAGAAGAAAGAAAGAAAAGTAATTTATTGCCAAATTATTAACTTATTAACTATTAACACAAAAAGCACAATGTAAATATATCCACGTGAAAGACTAAGGGTAATTACAAACAATATTAATAAAAAAATAAGACAAAGATATTCACACACTGACAGATAACAATTTTTGGGGTGGTATATTAATAACTTAGGGCAAAAGGAATTGACTCAGCGTGTGTTTTGTTAGACCGGTTCTTCGATGAGCTCTTCTCCACAGATTCCGCCATTGTGTTAGTGAACTCACCCAAAAAAAAATGTAATGACGAATCTTAGTGATGTAATAACATCGTATGGAAATAAATAATTTTGACTTTGACTTTGACTTTCAGCCATATCCTGCGGTGTTATGAAGAAATGTGCACCGAGGGCCGGACGCCCACCATTATAGCTTTGACGTCGAAAAATGATTTGTAAAAATCTTAATTCGAATAAATAATTTTGACTTTGACTTTGACACTGAAGAAAAAAATAATAAAACTAAAATAAGTATAAATTACATAGAAGAAATAAAATACAATTGATACCCTTGAGTTAGGGGAGGTGAGGGCAAAAGCGAATATAAATGTGTGTATATTATTATGAAGATGTGCTGTTGTGTATAATGTGTTGCCAAATTTACTTTATTTCATTTACAGAAATGAAATGAATAGATTTTTGTAAATTTTAGATGTTACATCTCTTAGTTTCAGTGAGTTCACTACACAATGTGTGGACGCTGTGGAGAAGAACACACGCACGTCGCATCTTCTGCGGTTTATCAAATAATAGTATGGTAGTAGTTACAAAATTGATGCATGATGAAATAGCATGTCATGGTCACATGTTCTGTAAGTAGTCGGATATTCTATAAAACCTTTTTTATAACTTAACAATAGCTTTGAACTTATCTAAAGATATTTTTAATAAATCGGTAGGGACCTTATTGTAAATGTGTATACAATTGCGAATGTGTTATTCTACACAGTCGTCTAAAATGAGCAGCCAACTTATCCTTATTTCTAGTATTAAAATTGTGTTTATCACCATTCCTTTTCAAATTATGGATATTTCTTTCTACATACACAAGATTGTCATAGATTGAGACACAAATGTCAGAATATTGATTTCTTTATACTTTTCCCTCAGTGACACATTTAAAAATTGCACGAACAGCCCGTTTCTGTAGCGTAAGAATACCATTTGTGTTCGCAGCGAGGCCCCATAAGAAATAATAACATCAGCTTTATTGCAACTTAACTATTTAATCCAGGCAGTCTTTATTAAATTTGCAGGATGATCTCTGTAGAGTTTAGATAATATTGGCTTGGCATATTTTAATATTCTTTCAAAGCAGCGAAGCTGCATCACTGCAACTCGCAGTGTAATATCCAGTCATGAGTATTATACTCTGCAATCTCATCAGATAGACGTGCATGAGATGCTATAATGTCTTGCTACGGTTTGGCCCGGTGCCTAGAAGGAGCAAGATGCGCTATCTACCAAGACATTCTTTTACATAAATGTCGGATGTGGTTTCGTGCTTAGGAAAAAGCGATTTTATCGTTATTTGTATAACGTACTAGTGGCTCTGTGAACTGTAGATTTGCAGGTCTGTATAATATCTCGTTATATTTATTTTTTCTTTACAAACATCCCCGACCCCTTGAAATGTTTTTATTTCAGTTTTTTAGTTATTGAGTTTTATTAGTTGGGAAATGTGTCCTGTACCTAAAGGAAAACAGCCTCAGTGGTAGACCTTGTAATCTAGTAACCCCCATAACTCCGTCATTTAAAAAAAAAACTGACTCGACAAAACAAATCGATTAATTCATCGAACCTGCTCACTAAATTGCACGAGAATCGATTGAGAAACGCGACCTGCCGAGTGGAACAAACAGATAGATGGACAGATAGACATACAATAGTACATTGTTATACGAGGGGTGAAAGTAACTTATTTAGCGCCGAGACGGGGTTTTGGGGCTCGAGCGTAGCGTAGCCCCTTTTGGTAAAAGTGTAAAATTTAATTGTAAATAAGATATGCTAAAAAAGAAGGCGTACACTAGTAGTGAATGGGCCATCTTGCTTTGACTTCTAAAAACGATTTTGTTAAATCTTACTTCGAATAAATAAATACACTTCTATCTTTATCTTCAAAAGTTATGCAATACTAAACTGCAATTTTCTTACAGTTTATACTAGACACTACCTATATATCTCACATGCATACTATTTGTTGAAAGAAACTATGGGGCTTGCAATTTTTATTATCATGCCTGAATTTCACTAGGGGTTTCTTTGCCGTATTTTGTATCTTAACGTTTCTTTGCTTGGAAATTGTAATATTGTGTGTAAGATAAGTTTTGCTACTTAGCTGCACGAAATTACAGAAGAGTTTTGTTTGTAACATAATAATATGAACGTTAATTATTGGCCCCGATTCACACTGTCACGCTCTAATCCTTAATTTAAGTGAGTCTGTCCTTTTTACCTTTTAAAGATTGAAAAGGGACAGGAGATGGCCATTCTTATATTAGAGCTATCAAACATCGAATTTGAACCTTATGTCCGTGTCGATTGCACAATTTTAGAGAGCACTTAAACATGCAACTTAAAAATCTCTTAAACTGACAGGTATGACCTTATTTTAGGTAATCATTCGTTCAAAATAATATCATTCGTTCATCACCTCTCTTTCATTGGTCATAAAAAAGAAAAGGATAGCTGGATTTTAAAATTAGAATTAGGTCATGACATCCCGAATCGAGGCCATTGTCTTCTAAATTAGGCAACCCTGGCACACCTTGACCACTCGATATAACTGTCGCATTATGTCTACTGCTCGATTTATTAGTAGTGCGCGCGAAGCTATTAGGGTTATCGATGTGCTGCTAGAATGCGTGTATGATGTATGACTGGCGGACAGACGCGGCCATTTTTAATTCTGTGGCCCTTATATAAAGATTTTTCCATAAGCCCAGTGCGGGTTGATTGACTTGATAAAACATCTTTGCAGGCGTGTGTAGGTTTCTACGTGATGTATCGTTTGCCTTCACCGTAAGAGCAACGAATAAACGTGTTCATTCTGAAAAAAGTGGTTACAGTGTAGTTCGACACGGCGATTTCCGAAAATGGCGAAAATATGTTTTGCTACGTCAGCAATCTCTTATTGCTTAGCAAAAAAAGATTACTGCTAATCGCTTAACAAAATGATGTATCATAAAGACAAAAACCTATTAATGGGTATAAATCCAGATACTCATAACAAAACAATCCTAAACAAAAAGTGGTGTCACAAATATTGGTTACGCTGATTAATTCTGGACTTTAGCACAAAAGGTAGACATCCGTACTCGAGAGTAGTTGACAAACGTTGACACTATGAAAGCTTGATGACAACTGTCTGAGTAGTAACAATCAGTAACCATACTCATTTATCATAATCAGTAACCTTACCCATTAGGTTTATTAAAACTTTGTATCGGCAACGCAGCTATAAAAAACATAAATTGCTCAAAAAAAAAACATAAGAGTTTAGTTTTTTTATCTAACATTTTCCATCAGAGCGTCGGTGTTCTGGTGGCTAGGGCCACTGCCTCCCATCCAGGATACGCGGGTTCAATCCCCACCACATACCAATGTGTTTTCGAATTTCGAATTCATTATGTACGTTTGTTCGACTCTCTTACTGTGAAGGATAACATTGTGATGAAACCTGCAAACTCCTGCAAAGAAATTCAAAAGTTGTGTGTGAAGTCGACCAGCCCGCATTGGGCCAGCGAGGTCGACTAAGGCCTAATCACCCTTATTCTGGGTTGGCTCGAGCCCCTCGGTGGGAACGTATATGAGCTGCTGATGATCTTATATTTTTAAGAAACTTATAAGAAAGAACAAAAATATTCAAAACTAAATGCATATTACAATGATTATGGTAGCAATGTTATCGTTAATTACAACTATTATATGTTAAACACTCTAACCAAAAGGTTTTCTACTGGCAATACTTGTACCTATATAAGCCGTTGTGTTAACAATAGTTTTTTTTTTCAAAGTCATTCCATGTTTTTCTCTACAACAACCAACACTTTAGCAGTTAACAATTATTCCAGCATCACGTACGTTTGTATCCACACCATCTAAATAACAATAAATCGTTTAAGCTCCCCGGCACGACGTCCCTCGCGAATAATTAATGAGTCCTGGATATGATTAACCCACCACAATACTGTCATCAACGTCAATGACGTACCTTCACATATATAGGTAAACGTACACAGTATGTCTCGCACCTAATCGTATTAGTCTGTGGCAGCCACAATTTAATACATTCTAGGTTTGCACAATATGTGCTATATGTATATCTATTTAATAATAACGTAATGTAACGTAACTACAAGTGGCTCTGTAATCTATAGACTTCGTGAGTTTTATTTTTTTCAAATTTACTAAAAAATTATATATTTTACGTTTTCAACACCTCTACTCCATTGAATCGACAAAATAAATCTATACATATATTTATCGAAACTGCTTACAAAATTCCAGAATCGGTTGAGAAACGCGACTTGTAGAGGATATCAAACAGACAGATGGACAGACGGACATACAAAAGCAATTTTGGCCAAGCTGAAACGGAGACACTTCGCGCTCGCTCGGTCAATTAAGTCCGCGCCCGCTATATTACCAGGGGGCCGTTTCACGAAGCTACAAGTTACAAATTACAAGTACAATTCGATGTACATTGCGTAGATAAAACGATAAGGGTATACAGTTTAAGCGAATTGGCTACGCAATGAATATCAAATTCTAACTTGTTACTATATAAGTAACTAGCCGTTCTAAAAAACATGCATAACAACCTCCGTGGCAGAGCGGTAAAACGTTCGATTCTAATTATGAAGTTTTCGGGTTCGAATTTCTGTAAAAACCAAGGCTTGAATAGCTGGTTGAATTTTAAAACCAGTTTGCATGTCCACACATTTTAAGAACAGCTTTTTCATTACAATTCGACCCGCATCGCAAGAAGTGGTATTTTTTTCGGTTCTGATCATAAAGCATTTTCATTTTGATTCCAGCTCAAATATCAGACTGATTTGCTTGACTCTTTGGTCCTCAATCTGGTTTCGCTGCATTTATGCACAAGAAAGAAAAAAATAGTGCATCGCGCTTTACTCGTCACGCGCTGCTTGGGATTAACCAGGTTTATCCCTGAAGCGATATCGCTCGTAAGTTGGTTTCGCTTTACGAGTGATTCGCCTGGGATCTGGTTTGAAACCGAAATTTACCAGGTTAAAAAATACCGGTTTCCAGCCTTGGTAAGAACGTAATAAACGCTTTGTCAGACTCACTTCAGTTCGGTTAGGACATTCACCTGATTGTCCGAAAAGAAAGATAATGAGGGTAATTCTCACTGTCACGCTCAAATTCCTAAATGAAGTTCGTCCGTCCTTTTCACCTTTTAAAGATTAAAAAGGGACAGGAGATGGCCATCCTAATATTAGACCTATCAAACATCGAATTTGAACCTTATGGCCGCGTCGATTGCACAATTTTAGAGAGCACTTAAAATATACACCCTGACAGCTACGCCTTTATTTTAGGTTTTCATTCATTCAAAATAATATCATTCGTTCATCTGAATTCATTTCCTCTCTTTCATTGGTCATACAACGTAAAGGATAGCTGGATTTTAAAATTAGAATTAGAGCATGACTTCCCGAATCGTGGCCAATGTCTATGTGCTTCAAAAGAAGCCAATGGTCCCAGCCTCTATGAAATAGTCATGGTAAAAGCTATGTCAGTGGCCTTTGGCGGATCTATAATGCTGGCTCCAGGGTTTGTGAGGTCGGTTGTCGACCTTACAACCGACACGATACTACTACCCTGATTTTGGATGATCTAGTAAACGAAGAAATTTTATTTTGTGACCGACGACGTACCTGAAACAAAAAGACAATATGTTAAATAATTTTTATTACACTTTTTAATACTGCTTCAAAAATATACAGGGTGTTTAACAGAACAAAACGGCGGCCTTTCATCCTATATATATGTACATACATTTTTAATTACATTATGACAATTTATTTCAATCTATTTAAAACTTCAACTAGCAGTTTGGCTGATTCTAAAAAAGCGTAAAATTATGTCTTTTTCTGAAAGAATAAAAATATTTATTTTATGAATTTTTACTTAAAATATCACAGTAATAGCATTAAAATAACATGCAAAAGGGGCACTAAATACTTTTTAACATCAAAGTACCGAAATACAAAATTTTCCCTAGAGTTGAAAGGAAAGCTTTGATTTCGTGCTTCATTTTCCTCTTAAAGCAGTAAAAGGGTTATATTTGGTGTGGCAAATGCAAAAACAGTGTAAGGCAGATAGGGTGAAGTTTACCGGAGTACCAACGGGAGGGATCATTTGTTATATCAAAATGACACCCCATTACGTGGCCTTCAGTTTGAGACATTGAGAGCAGCGATGTTCAAAATATGCAATACTTAATTCCTTCTACAATTTTTAAATAACTTTATTTTTCATCGAAAATTAAAAAAAAAAAACAAAATGTAATATTATTGTTATGTGCAGAAAGGAAAACTATTGGCCAATATTGCAAATAAATATAGTTTTTTTAAATATGTTTTTATTTCAAACATTATTTCACTCGTGATAATTTGTAATATTAACTAAAAATTCTAAGTTAGAAACTCTTAAAGTACTCTTATGATTTATGTAACAGGACCACGCATAAAGTAGGGTTCCGTAGTAATTTTTGACACCGCGCTGTTTCGCATTTCTTGCATCATCATCATCTCCATCTCGGCTACTTAATCTAGGGGATTTGACGAGAATACTGGTATTCACACAGAGCGACTGCCATCTGAACTCCGCAACCCAGAGCGGAAACCAGGACCAAACCTAGATTAGGTTTAGTTTCTTTCTAGTTCTTAGTAGGTGATTTATTTATTCTTCCCTGGATATTATTTTAAATGATTAATCTACATTCAGTCCTAACAGTAAAGAATGTAAAAAAACTTTATAGTTACTGTTCTTTTGGAAAAAAGTATATATTTTTATTTTATTTATAATTTCAAAAGTATTTATCACAAGATACCCGAAACAATTTTAATTAAGAGTTTCCGCACCAGTTTATTTACGTGACTGATTTGAAGTTTTAGTCCAAGACTTTAGAAATTACAGGGGGGGGGACACCGTGTTAACGACTTTGGCTATATCTCACATATGGTAAAGCTGATAAAAAAATGTTGTACGGAAACCCAACTTCATTTTTAAAGACAATTTCAACGATACAAGGGGGTGTGCTAAAAAAAAATAATTTATCCCCACTTTACATGTATGGGGAGGTACCCTTAAAAAGAGGTAATTTTAATTTTTTGTATTTTTAAAATTGAGATCTGTATTCAAAGTATCGTCGAACCAAGTTACGTGTAAATCGGTTCATAAACGTAGAAGATATTGTGCTGTGACAGACTGGGACGGACAGACAGACGGACTGAACGATCTTATAAGGGTTCCTTGTCGGACTACGGAACCCTAAAAAGGACTGACTCGTTTACATCTCTCTTATACGCGCTATTTACTTATATATACTACACTAGTCAAACCAGTTAAATAGCTAAATTATACAAGAGTTTCTTTTAATTAAAAAACAAAAATAACCCATTTACAAAATCTCTTCACGATCTGTGTTTACCAGTTCCAAATTCAAAACTAGACATTCAAACAAACGGAAAACTTCAAAAACACGAAGCCGTATTAAATTCTATTCGTAATATTCGTACACAGGGATCCGGAAGCCGGTTACAAAGAGCAGGAAATTGCCTATCAGGGGCTTGTAGTAATCACAGCGGTGCGCGCCAATCTAACTTCTGTGGACGCCGTATTCGATTTAATGAGATATTTCGAGAAAGTAAAGGAAACAGAGATGGCGTTAGTGGCGTTTAAAAAGAATGAACATTTTTAGCTCCTGTTTTTTTTATTATTGCTTAAAAAATATGTTTTCATTACGTATTTTGAATAACTTTTAATTATTTACAAACTAAATTTAGTTTAGTCTATGATGTCCCACTTCAGGACAAAGGTTCCCAACTTATTCATTGTTAATGAACATAAAAACCTGAAAAAAACTTACATGCACATCCAAAACGACTTGTCATGTGATGCTTTAAGAATAAGAGGTCCAGCTTTTTACATAGAACTAATAAAGTGCCTATCGATTAATACTTGTCTCCAGAAGTTTATTTTTAAACTGCAAGCACACATAAAATACCGACGGCATTTCGTTACAACTCGTATAATCGCATCTACCGTCCGCCATATTGGAGATACCCTTCAAATATTGACAAACTTTTCATTTTCCAGCAGACTTCCATCGTCTAACTTTTAAGTGTCTCAGATAAATTAAGATCCCAGTTAGTCTTGTGTGTAAACTGTGGAATCGATACTCAATTTCCGACTGGTTGGAAGTAATTTGTTTTGATTTACAGATTGAGAATTGTTTTTGTTTCATTTTATTCCGTTTGTTAACATGGAATAAAATATTGAATAAATTCTCCTGTTATATTGCGAAATGCTCCGGTAAAACTAATAATAATCTTTAATTACCACCATGAAATTATATGCTATATAATTAGATCACCATAAAATAACTGTGTATTAAAAGTCAATGTATTTTCTTTCTCCATTTTTTGATAATTTATATTTGAATACCTATAGGTAATTATAAAATGATTTTGTTTAATCTTTCTTGTCTAACCAAAAAACTTAATACATACTTTTCTTTTAGAACCTTCTTAAGTTTTCTTATTCCATAGTAAAAGTAGTCAGTTTTTCCATATTTTTCTTTGATTCGCGCCGTGCATTTTGTTGTTTTTCTTTGTTTTACTCCGCCCAAGCGCTCTGTCTACGTTTTCAGTAAAGTGACGTCATTTATTTATGTCGTCTGCTCACTATGAGTTAACGACTTAAGTTCTATTTATTTCTTTGTATCACTATGTGTTAGGTATGAGTGCATACCTACACCTCTTTGCCTCCTTGGCTGTTGCTGGCCGTAAACATTTAGATTATTTTTGAATTAAGAAAGTAAGTTTTGACGTGAGAAAAAGAGCAGATTCTAATTCGATTTTCTGATGTGTAAAGACGGACATTAAAAATTATAATATATGATTTTCCCTGAGAAATCCTAGTGTCTTTTCGAAGTTTCCCACCCCACCGCCGCATGGTGGAGGCGCCGGGTAAGAAAATAAGTTTTGACGTGAGTAAAAGAGCAGATTCTAATTCGGTTTTCTCATGTATATAGACGGACATTAAAAAAGGTATTAAATGATTTTTCCTGAGTATACCTAGTGTCTTGTTGAAGATTCCCACCCCACCGCCGCCCTATGTTAGTGATGGTAGTGGTTTTTTCTTAGTTATACGAATAATAATAACATTCCATCTATTTTCATGTTGTCTATTCAAGATTTCGAAGTGTTACTCTAGACAGACATGTAGATTTTTTATAGTTGTTAGACATTTAGACTTGCATTACCTAAAAGTTTTATTATTTTAGAAATTGCAATCTTTTTAATTTTCGTTCGCCTTTATTTTCTTTGCATAACACAGCTAAATCCATGATACTTTTAAAATAATTATCTTTTTTCGGTCAATCTCTAAAAAAAACACAAAAAATAATGACCAAACATCACCTATTTATTGTTTGGGAACGTTGAAGGGTCTTCAGCGATATAATCGGTCGGCCTGTTCAAGTTGTCGGTTCCACGTGACATGTGCAAACAGGTCACATACACCTCAAGGGATCGGCTTTTGTTTTTACTTTGGTAAAGTGGATGCTTTACTACCTGGGCTTGGCTTATGTTTGCCACAAGAATTGAGTGGATTACTTGAAATTGCAATTAGATTTTATCAACATTAAGACATTTTTGGAACACTCAATAGGAAAGTAGGGCATGTTTTCTTTCAGGAAGAGAGGAATATGAAAACAGATGGGTGTTTATATAATGTTTCTGCTAAACCGGAGTGAAGATGATTTTTTTTTTGTTTAAAGCAAATCAGTGTCAGAAAAATTTAGGTTTTTAGGGTTCCGTAGTAAAAAAAAAACCCTTATAGTTTCACCATGTCCGTCTGTCTGTCCGTCCGAGGCTTAGCTCAGAGACTCTTAGTACTAGAAGGCTGTAATGTGGCATTGATATAAAACATATTAACGAAGCTGAACATAAAAAATATAAAAAATAAAATTTAGGGTTCTTCTGGTACACGCAAAGTAGGGGTTATTTTTTTATTCACGACTACCTCATAGTGTAAGGTACTGATGGATAGGTTTTTGAAGGTTTTCTAAAACAATTATTCGATGCTAGTGACAAGTTCCCCCCCCCCTACCAGCGAAACTGTTGTATTTGGAAATGAGAAATAAATCACGGAATAGACCAACTTATAAAATGTTCTTGTACAAGTAAAAAATTAGTTAATGGAATGTTAACTGTCTTGAGCAGGTACGTAAGTATTGGACAACTACGGAACCCTACACTTTGCGTGGCCCGACACGTGCTTGGCCGGTTTTATTCTTCTCTACTCTGCTTCTTTGTGTTTTGAAAAATCAGATTGTATTGCTGCTGCACTAGTGAATGCATACAAGCTGCGCTGTTGTGATGCAGCAGCTATGGTGCTGTTTGATGCATCTGGTCTTCATCATGACAGAATTTCAATGATGCTGCTGTACAGCCTCCGTGGCCCGGTGTTCGAGATTTTGACGCCCATTACGGAGGTTCCGGGTTCGATTCCCGGTGGGAATTGTCCGAAAGAAAGATGATTCTTTGCTTTGGAAGGCACGTTAAGCCGTTGTTGGTCCCAGCTACTATCTAGTTATTACATGAGCCAAGTCAGTGGCCTTCGGCGGCTCTATAACACAGACACCAGGGTTTGTGAGGTGGGTTGTCAACCTTACAACCCACACGATGATGATGATGATGAATAATGCTGCTAGAATTTAGATACAATGAAAACCGTGAGTGAAGACTTTTATTTATAAATTGAAAACAATAATCTTCTTAACATTTACGATGATTTCCGTTCAAAAATCCATTCTCCGTTGTTCTGCCCAAAGGGTGCTCAAAATATAAAGCACAGAAATTTTATGGAACTTTTTATTATCTGAATATTACTGAACGTATTATAGAAAGGAATGCCTTTGTCAGCCTCTGGTATGGCTAACATATTTGTTATCATGTGGTTATACAAAAATTTTATTGACGTTACTACAAGCTCTGTAAACAATTTGTTACATTGTTAAAATCTCGACCAGTCAGATGAATAATTAAATGAAGAATAATCAACCTTGGTTTTTTTTATTGCTCACATACTTCTTTTTATTTTACGATTTACACCAATTCAACTATCAGGAGGCATGTAAATAAATATATTCTTTGGTAAAAAAAAGGTTATGGAGATCATTATCGAATATTACTATATGAACTTCTAAGTTGCCTAACTGGGAAGTGGCCGAACAAGGAAATTGGATGGTGGCCGTCCAAGGAAATGGTCGAACTGGGAAGTGGCCCTTCAAGAAAGTGGCCGAACTGGGAAGTGGTCAAATAAGGAATTTGAGTGGTGGCCGTCTAAGGAAGTGGCCGTAGGTGACCGGATCCTTAGAAATATACACAAAGCTGCCAGCGTAGTACAAGTAGTCGAAATTAGTCTGTTTCGTAAGAACAAAAAGAATACCTAATAGAAAAATTATAAGGACAACGAAAATACAGGCTAACTAAACTCACGCAGCACACCCCATTTGTTTTGCAATCGGCTTATTAGCCAAGCGAGCGTAGCGTATAATATTTAATACGTAAAATAAAAAAATCAACAGTTAACAAACGCATCATTCATGCATTCATTGAGACAACAAAAAAACAGCTTAGGAATGTGTATAGACATTGGAAAAATACACCCACTATATTGCTTTAATTTTTCAAATTGATATTCTAGGTTTTCGAACTCACTAGAAACTCATTTTCTATTTGAAACAAAGTACAAACAAATGGTACCAAACCGGTCGGAATATTCAAATTCTTTGCCATATCCGATAATACCGCTCTCATGCAAAATGCATACAATATCATTCTTTACTTCATACGTGAATGCTTTTCCTGCGTAATTCATGTAAAACTGGCTTTATTTGAATTTTATACGTTCAAATTTTTGGTGTGTTTCAACATAATATTTGAAATATTACACTGAGGTATGTTTTGAACCATATTAACTGTCAAGTTAGCAATAATAATTTGTCTTTATAGAAATAATATTTTATGTTTTTGTACAATTTCCTATCATTTGTGCACTTCTCACAAAGTTTTGTAGCTTCTCGCATGCCAGATTTGAACAAAATTACACACTTCTAGTATTTTTACCAAAAACGCAAAACAATGCAAAATTATAGAAATCCGGAAATTAAAATTATCTTTAATAAAAAATCTGTGCTTTTTTATTATTTTCATTTAAGGGTGTGTCAAAAAAATTTAAACTCACGAACCTTTGTCACACTTCTTGAGTTTATTAATAATATCTCTGTGCTATCACTTAGTACCTAATGTAGCAGTACAAAATAGAATAATAAAATGATTATTTTTTGTTGGTTATCTTTTTTGTTGTATTAAAACCACCAACTCACGACCGCGATGGTTGGAAAAGGGAGGGGAGAGCAGGACTGAGTACTACTAAAATATTAAATCACAAAAACACTCCATAACCTATTGTATTAAGACTCAATTTTGGCAACCAACATTGACACAGGCAAAACGAGCCGAGTGAAATAGCTAGAATGCAGGCCGTTTGTCCCTTTCTAAAGGTTGCCATGCGATAGAAACGTGATAGTTGGTAGAAAGTGATTTCAGACAATTATTCAATTATTATACTATCTTAAAGGGTTAACTTATTAGTATAAACAAAGTTCTTATTTAATTGGGTATTTATTTTGTAACTTACCTCTTAATATAGTAATTCTCTCATTACTTAGAACATTTGGGAGTATTTTTACTACCTACTATGTCAGCACTTTGATTGATGTGACACAAGATGTGACATGGCGTGGTTGGTAGCTTGCTTGGGCTAGGGTTTATTCTCGTCTAGTTTGTTTGTTTAATAGGGTAACCATGCGATGCGGGATTAGTTGGTTCTGTTGTGTCTGTTATTAATCGAATGTAGGTAAAAAAGGTCTCTTTTCCCAGTGTGTTTGCATATGCCATGACTTATTATTGCTTTTATTTCTAATACAGATTTCCGAAAAGTGAAGAAAAAAAACACAAACTAAACTGACATTTTACCTGGGTTAACCCGAACTAATCGTCTAATTAATACATTAAAAAAAACGATTAAACAAAACGGTACCTATAGTAGGTATTAACGCAGCACAATAAAACCAAGTGATATGATTTGTAAACTTAAATTGTGAACAGCATCTGCCAACTTGTCTCCGAGATAAAAATAGACTTAATTCATAAAGTATCACAAGACCGCCGGCCATCTCTCAACTAAAAAATATTGAATGTGTCTCATTTTCCTATATCTGACGAGACAATCGCTAAATAATCGACCCTGACCGACACGTTGAAAGTTTGAATCAACTAAATTCAATCTATAGGTCCCATCCCGTGTCCCACGTAACAAAAATATTGTGGTCACCCCATTAGAAAGGGACACAAAGCCTGTGTATTACACATCTTGCTCGGCTCGCTTTTAGGCTGCGAGTACTCAGTCCGGAGAGCATAACGTCCTTGGAAAGGCCTTTGCCCAGCACTGGAAAACAAAAGAGGCTACATAAAAAAATTTAAACATCGCTCTGATGCGTTATATCACTAGCGTTCCACCCGATGACGTCCCACTTCATCCGCGTAACAGCTTCCGTGGCCAAGTGGTTGAGATTTCGACGCCCATTATGGAGGTTCCGGGTTCGATTGCCGGTGGGTCAAGCAAAAATCTCTTTGCGAGACTTTCCCTAGTTTGGTTCAGACATTTGCAGGCTGAATCACCTGATTGGTCCCGGCTACTATCTAATCATTACATGAGCCAAGTCAGTAGCCATTGGCTACACCGTGAAAACATCGTTTACAAAATAGGTCGGTCGGGAGTCTCACTTTGTATGGAGAGACCAAAATTTTTTTTTGTCGCAGGATTTTTTTTTTTACTAAAAGTTGTTCAGTTTTAGTTTAAAGCCGAATATAATGACCAATCTTACAAAAGACTAAGCTACAGAACAGAACTATTCAAAGTACGATACAACAAACTTCCAAAGTAAACACAACGTTATTAACTACCATAATGAAAACACAGTTATACCTACTAGTTCTTCAACTTCATAGTTCAATAGGCTTCAATCACAAATAGGTAGTTACTTGTTTAAGGTACCTACGTATCCATTTTGTATTCATTATATTGGTGCTCATAGAATCTCGAGTGGGGGGCGGTTGCCATAGATACGGGGGGCAGCCTCCTCGTTGCTATAGGTGATTCCTGGTTGCCAAGCACCCTGGCTTCAATCGGAGGTAAGTGGGGAAAAATAAGGTATTTTTTATTAACCTGTTATGAATACTCGTCGGTAGGTTCTCGTTTAAGTATTGTGCTACGCGGGCGTGATATTTTCATCGAATTTCCTCGTAAAATAGAACGTTATTTGATAAAGCGTCACAGGGCGTTTAATTTACATTATTCGCCTATAACCGTATTGGTAACGTACAAGTTTATTGTGTTTTGCCTAACATTAAAATATTATAAATGTTTGGTATTTGAATTTTGGGATTCCGTATCGCACTCGTTTGATTCGTGTATAAAAATGTATGTATTTATTTATGTATGTTATCACTTTATAGCACAAAAAAAAGAAACAATAGATTTTTTAAGGTGCAAAGACGCACTTATCCCATGATGGGATCTCTTCTAGTCAACCTTTTAGCATCCAGAAGGAGTTGAAATGGCAGACACTGTATACAGTTTTTATATACACACTACTTCAATATACACATACTTACTATTATTACCTATCATCTTCATAATTATCATCATCCAGTTGTAAGGTCGACAACCGACCTCACAAACCCTGGTGTCAGTGTTATAGAGCCGCCAAAGCCACTAACTTGACTCGTGTAACAACTAAATAGTAGCCGGGACCAACGGAATCATCTTTCTTTTCGGACAATCAGGTGATTTAACCTGCAATGACCTAACCAAACTGGGGAAAGTCTTACAAAGATATTTTTTGCCTGTAAGTGTCCGTAACCTCCGTAATGGGCATCGAAATCTCAACCTCGAGGCTACGGATGTAATACCTCTTGAGGCTTCTCAGGCTTCTGAGGTCTATCTGAGGCTTATTCAGACACAAAGCAAAAACAAGTCATCGTCACTGGGATTCAAACCAGCAAGCTCTATTTTTAAATGACAATTTTAAAAAGAGGGTTCTAATGGTATATAATGCTATAGATTAATATTGGTATTCTAAGCTGTATATCTCTATGTAATTTTTTAATTACACTAGGCAATGCGATAGAATGAAAAACACAGATGTTTTTTATCTCAAAGTTGTGGCTTTATGTGGATAATTTCGATGTAGGCAATATAGAGTGACTGCGGGGTGATATTTTACTAAATATATCTCCTAAAATTAAAAACCTATAAGACAAGGTATCTAATCCACTTTTGCTCTTTCACCAAACTCATTAGAATTCGAAGAAAATAAATAGCGTCTTTGCAATTGGACAGTATTTGTTGAGCCTTTGAAAGCGCTTTCAAAACACGTTTTGTTATACCTAGCTATTAATTGCTTGTTATTATTGCGAACGTCTGCCAACGCTTTTTTGTTCAGCATAGGCACCTCGCCGTTTTGCCCTTCTACGTCAGTATGAAGCTAACTAAGTAGCAATAAAAGTAACCATTATTGTTGTTTTCATGATGTAACGAGTACATATACATAGTAAATCTATCAAATTTTAATCATACGTATGTTTGAATTATCTTGGCATTCAATACTAAATGCATCTGATATTTTTGAAACAATTATAAGATGAGAAGCATAATATTATATTTAAGGCCAAAGACTATAAATTGAAACGAATATGATAATAAATACTATTTAATACGAAACTGTAATGTAGGTAGTTTTGCATTAACTCTCTGATATTGTTAACTGGGCAGGTAGGTTGTTCAGTTTGATATAAAAGCTTCAATGTAACGGTCGTTGTTTCATTTACTCGCCTACACAACAACTGGTGATCGAGGATTTCTTTGGTGTTTTGTGTGCGACGTTTTGCGTTTAGCGTTGGCGCAGGGGGCGCGCGCGGCAGTACACCGGCACGGCTCCCTTTCGCACGTGCAACGTGGCTTTCCCGTCCCTGTGCTTCCGCCGCCGCCGCCCCCCAAACCGCCGCCGCCACCGCTGCCCTACGCGCTGCGCGAGCGCGTCGACGCCGAGCTGGACGCCATGCTGCGCGCCGGCGTCATCGAGCCCGTCGACACCTCTGACTGGGCCACACCGCTTGTCATTGTAAACAAACCTGATGGAGCTATCCGGTTGTGTGCTGATTTTAAGGTGACATTAATTCGCTTCTTATCCCTCGACAAATACCCTGTGCCAAAAATTGATGATTTACTAACTAATTTAGGTGGATGTCAGTACTATAGCAAAATCGATTTATCACAAGCTTATGTCAAATTGAGTTGGATGATAATGCAAAGAAATTTACAGTAATGAATACCCATCGGGGTTTATTTATGTACAATAGACTGGTATTCAGTTTAGCGTCAAGTCCAGGAATATTTCAAAGATTAATGACCAACCTTTTAAGGGATATTTCGAATGCAGTTGTATTGTTAGATGATATTTTAATTTTTACTAAAACAAAGGCTGGTCATATAGAAGTATTAATTTATTTTTTTTCTCTACAAATCATGTACTCACCAAACTGTTTAACAGTTTGTTGGCGAAAAATATGCACTCCCTAAATTAAATATAACTCCAAAAGCATGCATCCCATCCAATATAATTTTAAATTTAGCATTAAAAGCGTTTAAATTACAATTATGGTCACAGGTGATACTATTGAATAACCTAGGTATTATATACTTTCGAGTTCGCTTACCATAATAATTTGTATCACTAGGTTCTTTGTATCGCTTACGTGAGGTTTTCCTTAAATTAACAGTGTAAGTTCTATTAATTTTAAAAGAGGGGTTATCAAACTGTTCAATAGCTAACAAATATTTAACTTTTTCGTGGACTGGTAGAACGTTACATTTTTTAAAAAGCTGTTTATAATTATCACTACATTTTTCTTTTATCTTTTTGTCAACAAGACATTTCATAAATCAAGTCATATATTTTATCCAAGTAAGACCGAAACGTGAGACCATAAGTAGTCAAACCATAGCCTGCTGAGTACAGCATCTGGTAATGCGTGATATAACATGCGTAGTGTCTTTCTATCTAATATATAGCTGAGCTGTTTAATTTTACATAAGAGAGATCTGAGTTTATTACAAACAATAGCAACGTGAGTCTTCCAGTTTATATTATTATCTATCGTCATACCTAAGTACTTATATTCATTAACAAAGTCAATATTCTTACAATCTACGCACACATTGTTATTATTATGCAAACATTGGTATGAATGACCAGTTATACAGATATTTCTTTGTGGTGGTTTCATATATGGAGAAGAAATCAACATACATTTTGTTTTTGATATATTTAAAATAATGCCATTGTCGTGGGACCATTTTATTAAATTTTCGAAATCTTGTTGTAATAAAGTATTACAAAGATTATCAGAGTATGGTATGAAATTAAAAAAGGAAAAGTGCAAGTTCTTCGTAAATAAAGTTAAGTATTTAGGGTATGTAATCGATAGTGAAGGCATTAGTGCGGATACCGATAAAGTCAGACCAATTTTGGAAATGTCAGTCCCAAAAGATGTCACAGAACTAAGATCTTTCATAGGAATGGTAAATTTCTATAGCCGGTTCATTAAAAATTTAAGTACACATTTAAGTCCATTGTATACACTGCTTAAGAAAGATAATATGTGGGTGTGGGGTCACAAGCAACAAGAATCTTTTATGCAGGTGAAGCGTTTATTAGGTAATAATATGAGCTTAACACATTACGATGGGTCACAGCCATTGGTTTTGACGTACGACGCGAGCGCACACGGCGTGGGCGCGGTGTTGGCGCAACGGGACACGGCGGCGGCGGGGCGGGAGCGTCCGGTGGCGTGTGTATCTCGGGCTCAGTGCGGCGGAAATCAACTACAGTCAGATTCAAAAAGAAGCTTTAGCTATATAGTACATGCAGTTAAAAAATTTCATCAATATATTTTTGGAAGACAGTTTACATTACGTACAGATCATAAACCACTTGTTACCATTTTTGGTCCCCATCAGGGCATACCTAGTATGAGCGCTAGTAGATTACAAAGATGGGCGTTGATTTTATCAGCATATGATTACAAAATCGAGTATGTAAGAACTGATGAAAATGTCGCAGATCCGTTGTCAAGAATGATTAAAGCTTACAAGGAGAATGAGGGGAACGATTATAAGGAATTGCCAGAACAAACTTATTTGCATTTTGCTATCGAGGCCTTGCTATTAGATTACACACAAATTAAAAAAGAAACAGCAAGGGATTTTTTATTGTGTAGAATTTTGAGTTACATAAGGGATGGATGGCCATCACATTTAGAAACAGATGAATTAAAACCATTCTACAATAGGAAAAATGAATTATATGAGGAGTTAGGGTGTATTATGTTGGGCTATAGGGTAGTAGTGCCTAAATCGTGTACCCAAAAAGTATTAAAAGAACTTCATGACTAGCATATGGGTATTATTAGATCTAAACAATTAGCCCGAAGTTATGTGTGGTGGCCAGGGATCGATGAGGCGGTGGAGAGCGTATGTCGTGCGTGTGCAGTGTGTGCGAGCGTGGCCGACGCGCCGCCGGCGCACGTCCCGCGATCGTGGCCGGCTATGGTACGTCCTTGGTCAAGGTTGCACGTCGATTTTTTAGGGCCGATAGGTGGATGTGTCTATTTAGTGACCATTGATGCAGGATCGAAATTATTGGAAATTGTTAAGGTAAATAGTACGTCTGCAAAATGTGTAATCCGCGAGCTAAGGGCCTTATTTTCTCGTTTTGGTCTACCAAAACAGGTTGTTAGTGACAATGGCCCGCCGTTTAGTAGCGCTGAATTTCAGGAATTTCTTAAAAATAATGGAATAGAACATAATATTTCTGCGTCATATCATCCTGCATCAAATGGGGCAGCCGAAAATGCCGTAAAAATATGTAAAAGGGTTATTAAAAAAGCGAATGCATAAAATTTAGATGTCGAAGTAGCATTGCAAAGATATTTATTGATTTATAGAAACACAGCACACTGCACCACGGGTGAAAGTCCTGCCAAGTTGCTACAGGGTCGGGCTTTGCGTACTAGGCTGGATTGTTTAAAACCAGAACGGGAGTCACGTCCGCAGGCGGTGTGGTGCGACTTCACGGAGGGGACTCCAGTGTGGTATCGTAACTATAGTTCAGGACCAAAATGGATTGCGGGAAAGGTTGTTAATAAATTAGGTAGTACGGATTATAATTTAGTATCATTAGAAGGCACAATTTGTCACAGGCATGTTGATCAGATAAGAAAGCGACACGAAATCAATTTGTCATCATATAATCATCCTTCAAGCGGTAATAAGAAGTTATCAGCACAGTCAGTGAAGCTTTGTCCGGGTGGCTCAGTGGGGGTCGACGGGATCGGTTCAGCGTTGGGGCAGGGGGCGCGCGTTCGGTCGCCGGTGCAGGCTTCGTCTCCCATGAGCGCTCAAGTGGAGTTTGACCTACCCCCCAAGGAAAGAAGGCCACCAAGATATTACGGCTTTGAAATAGATTAATATTAAAGTAGTTATAATGGTTAATTTGTTAATGGATTTTGTTAACTGTATTGTAATCATTACTTTAAATGTTTTTTTTGTATTAATATAAAGTATATTCTATTCTATTCTATTCTATTCTAATAAAATAAAATAAATTTATTTTCATTAAACTTAATATCTAATAACACATAGTGGCTGGTCCCTCCTTGTAAGCCAAAAGGCCTGTGTTAGGAGGTACCGCTCTTCCTTACTTACATTTACATTTATTTGCGAATTGCTAGTTTTATATAGCGCCTCAGTTGGAAACAGTCTATTCTTAAAGTACATGACTTTGATTAGTGTACGTTGAGCCCGTTAAAGGTTTAGAAAATGGGTTTTTGTTGAACCACCCCAAACAGGAATGCAGTAGGTCAATACCGATTGCACCAATGAGGTGTATATTTGGTTTAAAAGGATTTTTGGAGTGGACCGCGAGTAATTTTTTTTTTTTCCGGAACTACGTGTCTGAGAGCTTTGAAGATCCAGATCAGCTTCCTAACCCTGTTCGTGACTTGTTCGAGATGTTGATGCCAAGACAGTCTTTGATCTATCAAAACTCCCAGGTATTTAGTATGTGTGACTTTTCCTATTTTTGGGCATTAATTATACTGTTACACAACATTTCTTATTATTGTTAATATATTAAATAAGAGTGGAGGTGTCATGTAGGTAGTTTTGCATTAACTCTCTGATATTGTTAACTGGGTAGGTAGGTTGTTCAGTTTGATATAAAAGCTTCAATGTAACGGTCGTGGTTTCATTTACTCGCTTACACAACAGAAACAATATAAAATTTGATCTTGTGGATGTAGACATTTTTAAAGTACAAATATTTTTATTTTTTTTGCACCGTTGCAATGTATCAAAATCTTTACCTATATACTGAAATGAGAAATTCAAATCAATAATATTTTTGAAAATAGCGTTCCTAGCGCCATCTCTACAATTCAGCTAGTAACATTTAACTTAGGCGGGCGGCGAGTACTCTGGGCGGGTGAAGTTACAAACTGAAACGTATGGAGGCTTACCAGATGTCGCTACTAGCTAGCTGAAAGCCTGCGAACCTCATCAGAAGAGATGGAAAGATAAAGTATGAAGAGATGGCGCTTGAGAGACAATTATTAATAATGTCCACGATACTAAAAATACATACGAATACAATTATAAATTTCCAATTTGATACAGCGATAAAAGCCAACAAAGTTGTATTACAAAAATATTCGTTACAACAGAGAAACGACATAAGAAGACAAAATAAATTTTATTGTCAGTTCAAATGCATCATCTCCACCAAGGGATTCAATTTATTATAAATTACGCGTAATAATTAACACATTGTTTCATACGTATGCGTAGTAATGTATACATTAAAATACATTATTGCTACGATTACTACGCCGTAGACCCGTAGCCCGCACGGAGTCGTAGCAAGCGGTGTCCGCCTTGCTACGACTCTGTAGCTTTTGCGTATATTATAAATATATTCAATAAGATAATTTTAGTCTCGTATGCAATGAATTATTTACAGTGGATTGTTAACGGGCCCTTGATGATGATAATGATGTTAATATCATGTGGTTCATTTTTTAGGGTTCAAAGCAATCAAAATCAATCAAATTAAGCTAACATTTTGATATTCTCAGGGTTTATAGATATTAAGCCGTAGATTACAGAAAACTGCAGATTTTTTCGATTTCATAATAGTTTCGGAAAAAAACAAGTATTTTTTCATAAAAGTAGGTATATACTTACGGAGGTTTTTTAACCTACAAGCAATCAATTCTTATCAAATATAAGAAGTTCTGTATATTCTGTTCATCGTGCTATTTAAATGTATACTTTACGAGCTAGCAAAGGTGTAATAATTACGCGCCTAGTCCCGACACTACAAAGAAACATGGGGGGATAACGTTGCTCCGGTGCGTAAGCTTTTATAGTTCAATAATAGGGAATATGCACATAATTTTAATTCATTAATCGAAATATTTAATGTTTCAGATATACACATAAAAAATATTTTTTCATAAATCTTGCTCAGAAAAAAAGTTATAAGGCTTTTTAGACAGAGAGGGAGGACAGAGGGCCATACATCCGCCATAGAAAATTTTGTTTTCGTAAGAGGGACAGATATTATAATAATATTTGTTTAATAATGTTGTATCTGGTTTGTTTTTCGATCAATTTCGATTCTGTTTTGACTGGTCAGTATTATATTTTTGTATACTTCCAGATGAACTATGAAAAAAACGAATATTTTTTTATTAATATTATCTATTCCAAATTCAAAATTTTAAATACTTGAAGCCGATTTCAGCCAGCAACTCAGCTGAGTTCAGTAAGCAGGCAGAAGCGTCATGTTCTAATTTAAAATTTTATCATAGGTCGTGAGAGTTCTTGAATACAGCCAGAGATCGCATTTGTTGCAAGATAATTAGTAGAATATAACATTTATTGTAATATAAATTGAAATAAGCTTTTACTTTACGGCCTATTTACTATATAAATTAATACGAAACCCAGATAGTGCGAATCTATCTTGTTCTTGTTTTTTAAAAGTATTATTATTTGTTAATTTAAATCTGGAAGAAATTACTGCTTTAGTGTATTCATCACCAAAAAGCGGCTGATTTTTGCGTTCATTAGACACGACAGATAATATTATAATTTGCTATAAACAAAAATCAAGTCACTAAATTATATCTGATACAATTTTCGTTTTGGACCAATTGTATTGAAAATGCATACGAGCACGAAGTAAAGGCCGTTGAAATTATTGCTCTTTCCACAAGAATTCTCTTTGGCGAGGGAAAGTTCAAATTTACATTCACCTGGGCTCCAGAAACCCAATAGTCGAAAATAAACACCGGGCCAAACTGCAGGACACTGGCTGTGAAATCGTACCTGCGACGAGAAACAAGGACGAAAGACAGATACCGGGGAGGAGCTAGACTTAGCAGTTTGGTGTGACATTTGTCTTCTTCATAGAACAATAAACAAAAAGATGATGGTGCTTAAAAAGTGTTGGTGGTGTAAGTATTGGTTAGGGCCACTGTCTCTCGTCCGGGAAACGTGGTTTTGAACACCACCACTTATGTGTTTTCGAATTATATGTTTAGGGAGGCAACCTACTAGTATCTGAGTTATATCATGTTTTTGGCATTGAATTTATTATTTACGTACGTTTACGTCTTATTACAGCCATCGCAAACCAGGTGGGGTGCGTTGGCGTAGATACTGAGCTTCTTTATTCTTTATTTTTTTTAGATTGTTTAGCTTCTTCACCGCGCCTCGCTTGGTGTGCGCTACAGTTTACGGTGAAGAAATTAAAAATGCTTGCAAATAAATTAAAATACGCATCGCATCTCAACCCATAGTAGACTGAAGCCTATGAAAAGGGTAACGTTTTTTTTACAGAAAGGGAATATGTTCTATAAATAGATTGTAAAAAATAGTTTATGGCATCTTTCTTTTTCCAATAAAAGACAATTCCTTAACCTCTACAATCTCCGGATTGTTTGTTTAAGAAGACTTGTATTAGGAAACGTAAATTCGCATGAAAGAAATTATATAAATTAGAGACACGCTTTCCTCAAACTTCATGCTCTCTCCCAAAGAACGTTGTCTAGCTTCTAGTTGCATGGCCGGTGGGACCGCTCTAGCAGTGTCATCTGATAGTGTCTGACACCGCGACACCGCTACTGAACAAATTACTGTGGAAGTTTTGCCGGGTTTAGCTGCAATAGTGCATGTGTCCGTTCTGATTTGTGTTACATTGCATTTAAAAAAAAAAAGGATTAAAATGGTAATACTAGGTTCAATTATTCGTATCAAATAAGAGTGACAGACATGGGGATTTTTAACAATTACTTCTCTACTTTTGTTAAAACTACACTATGCTTGAAGTAATAAGAAAAGAGTGCTCTTCAATAAAGAGGTTTGTTTCGTACTTCAGGCGGTAAATAATGTCAAAATGATCATTTAACATCTAAAAATAACACACAAAATTCAATCCGAAAGTCACAATCCGTTCAACTCAGCGGAGTAACACGAAAATCGTGTTCCTGACCACAAAAGCGAGCCTTGCCAAAAACTTCGCCCGTAAATAGGCTGGTGGTACACCACCGAAAATCCGAAATTAGCATGTTATTCAAATCAAAAGACACAGCCTATAAACAGCCCTGAAACATATGCAAACGTACCACGGTTTTATCGCAAGGTTTTTCGCGGTGTCCGGCGCGGCACCGGCGCCGAATTCCAAAGAAGGTAAAGTAGAAAGTTGAAATAAATTCGCGTCTAAGTGAGGTGGGCGAGGTATTAAAACCGACGGGTTGTCGTTTCACTTAAAACTGCTTTTAACGTGCAAATAAGCGGGATATATTACGCAAGTTGTTTTTCTTCTTAGCAGTGGAAAGTTTTTTTTTTTAATATTTTGGGACATCTTCACACACGGCCATCCGATCCCAAACTAAGCAAAGCTTGTACTATGGGTACCAGACGGCTGATATACATTACATTAATAGCCAAGCCTGTTTTCAAAAAACATTTTAAAATATGGTTGCTGGAGCGACAAGCTTTGCTGTGACTGTTGGCGGAAGCAGCCGATTTTGAGCAGCTGCCTTATTGCATTTTCTATTTATTGTATGAGTTGTATGTTGTTTTATTTGTATGTTATGTGTATATCTTTTATGTTATTTATTCTTATAAATATGTATTTTACTTATTTTGCACCTTAAATTTACCTATTCCTCCCTTTCTACTCGTCTTAGGGCGCGGCAGAATAACAGCGCCTGCCTCTGCTGAGGTTGGAATTATGCTGAGTCGTGCCTTTTCGCTGCTGTGACGCACATATTAGTATTAAATATATTATTAATCTTTTTACTTATTGTCACAGCAATACGAATAAATATTTTTTCTTTCTTTCTAATAGATAAATACATACTTATATAGATAAACAACATCCAGAGACAAGCAAACACAAGTGCTCATCACACGAATGTTTGCCCTGGGCGGGATTCGAACCCGCGATCCTGTGCGTCGGAAGCAGATACACTACCACCTGGGCTACGGAGCCGTCGAGTTTATCATTATGATTGTTGCATGCACTTATTGATTGGTTTCTAAATAAGATCCATCAGAGAATTTCTATTAATTAGAGGCAATATTTAGTTAGAGGCAGTATCAGCATTTTACCAACAACGGAACAATATGAATCGAAATAGAATAGACACCAATCAAATTGAAAACAAATGGTCATAATCCCTTAATTTTGTACTTGTATGCAAAATCCTGTTTTAAAATTGTAATAATTTAAAAAAAAAAAGAGCCAGCGTTCGAGACACAAGCTGGCATCACATTTTTTATGATCCTCATTACTCATTCATTAAACTATACTTATCAAGTTCACACTTTAGATGCCAATAATGATAAAATTTATTTCAATAAAAACAATAAAATATAGTTTAAAAAATAGAAAACGCGTGGGTTGCTCGATATACCTATAGGTACGAAAAATCCCCACGCTTTTTTCACAATAAAACTAGTATTTTTCGTTTATTATTGTTTTCAGCTTATATTAAGAATTATTTTTCACTTTTTAGTTTGATGTGCTTTAAAAGCGTGTTTTTTATTTTTTATTTTTTAAATTATATTTTATTTTTCACTTAGTTTGATGTATTGTGAAAGCGTGTATTTTTTTGGTTTTTGTTTTTTTTTTTTAGTTTGATGTAGTTACTGTGAAAGCGTGAATTTTTTTTTCAAATTATTGTATTGTCACCGGTTCTTAAGTGTACAAAGTTTCAATTAAATCTGTCCGTTTAAAGTGGGTCAAAATCGAGTCCAAACAAAGGAGTCGGTTACATACATACAAGCATACAGACATACAGGTGAAGCTAATAAAAGCGTGTTAAAAAATAATAGAATGAATTTTGCATGTAAACCCAGACATCTTTTAATGAAAAAATGATTGAATTTACTAGTAAATGGCGACAGGTCGTAGCGTGTTAGAATCAATTGAACTTTACCACTTTGAGCGACGTAATTATCGTAAATGTCAACAGTTAATTACTGACTTCAAACGGAAGGTTTTTATGGTTAATTGAAAATCTTGGATTCAATACAAGTCAATCACCTACAGTTATTTTATAGGTTGATTATAATATTTATATAATGTATTGTTATTATGTAGGTATGGTATTTATATACACCGTGAAATTTACATCGTTTTGTTCCCGCCGTGTAATGATAGTACCCGTCAAACTGAACAACTTTTCGCGAAAGAAAAAATCCCTGCGGGTCGGTCGGGAGTCTCACTTTGTATGGAGAGACCAAAAATTTTTTTGTCACAGGAAATTATTTTTTCGTGAAAAGTTGTTCAGTTTGACGGGTACTATCACTACACGGCGGGAACAAAACGATGTAAATTTCATGCTGTATGTACTTTATGTACCTATTTAAAGGATGTATTTATATGTAAGTGTTATTTATAATGTATTGATCTATGTACGTACCACATGTTATTATTATACAAATTATGTAATTATAATTGTTTGATGTAATTAGTCTATTTATAATTCTATTTTATACGTAAATTATATTACGCACTATCCCGCAGTATTCGTTACATTTTTCCGGCACCCGAAGGTTGCCTGGAAGAAAATGCTACCTTAGCAATAAGGCCGCCTATCTGTATACTTTTATTTTAACTGTTTTTTTCTGTTTATATTTTGGGTGCAATAATAGTAGATTTTACAACAAGTGCACAAAACGAACCATTTTTGTATAAAATGGTTTTGTGGACGAGTTATAAACTCTGCTTTTCACTTCAATTGCGAGGAAATAAAACAGTAGTATAACATAACATTTCTTTAATTAAAATTCAAAGTAAAATTAGTACAGTTTTGAATACTGAAGGAAATTGTTTTTCCCGGCATATAAAACAAGAGCTGTTTCCCGCCGCTTTAATTTTTTTAAATCTTACGACATCGATATTAGGCTTGGGCTGCAGACCTATACAATACAGTCTTAAAAAAACACATTTATAAGGCAAATAAATTAAAGTAAATATTATAAAATAACAAATTAAATCTATGAACTTCTTATTGTGTTTGGCTGTATGGCTCATTTTCTTTGCCTTAATATAGATATATTTATGAGTCTGTATATAGATACGTTATTGTACTTGTGCACAAAATTCGATTTTGTGCAGCCTATATCCTGCACAAACTTTCAGAGCATGAAAGTGAAAAGTATGTTCTATTCTATTCTAGAACACAAAACTAGGTTTCTTTAAAACCTGCACACTTCTTCGAAAAAATTCAAATGTTATGTGTAATGTCCACCAAACCGCATTGGGCCAGCATGGACAACTAAGGCCTGATAGCCCAGATTCAGGGTAGGCTCAAGCTCCTCGGTGGGGATGTATGAGAGCAGCAGCTGGGTGATGATAAAATAAATTAAGTACACTGCTAATAATACCGTTCCCAATATTGAAGTTACAACTATCGACCTTCTTGACATATTGCCTGAGATTTACCGTGGCCGCTTTCATTATTCACACGCCCCTCGAATGGCCCGGTGCTGCCATCTGGTCGATAGAGTGATTACCTTTATTAATTATGGCCCGCTGTGGGTAGTTTTCAATCAATTTACAGTTGAGTTTGATTTAAGCTTCGGGTGTGGGGAATTCTGTTAACCAAGATTGGATAACTGATTAGAAGCTTTTATCATAGGATACAATCACCCTAATTGTTTAAGTTTCAATTAGAATAAGATTAGAATAATAATTTTGGCAAGAGAACTTGAAACTTTACAATCTTCCGAATTATTTCATAAATAAATCCATCAAAAAAGTGTCAGCGGTCCATAAAAAGTAAAAACATTTACATGAATAGCAGTGGCCTAATCACTTGAAGGAATCTCTTCCAAACAACTGTTAGGTACGATAAAGTTTCAACTGGGTCGTTATCATCAGAACGACAGATTGCAGTTCTAATTTCTTGACTTTATAGAAATGCAAAAAATATTTTAAGGATTTCCTCTAGAAAAAAGTAAAAGGCTACGTTAAAAAATCTAAAAAACCCAAATGACCTATTTGACCTTTGTGACGTCATCTTCCACACAAATTTAAGTTTTTACAAAAACCGTGTAGAAGGTAAGCTTTTACGTTTGACGATTTGATATTAGAAAGGGTGACATATATGGTTGGTATGGTTGTCCGTCGTCGGTCGTATGACGTCATTATAAAAAGTTAAAACCATTATATAAAAATGATAAATGATCAAAACAATAGAACAGCCAAATCAGTTTCTTAAAATAAAATAGTGTAAATTTATAATTTTTAAAAATATTATAAAAAATACCGATTTATTTTTACCATACCCCATTGCATAAATAATATAGGTACATGCTCCTCCTCGTTCTTATCGTGTCGATGGAAACATATACCTTTAACTATTTTAAACCACAGGAGAAAATTATTTTGTCTTTACATTGGTACTTTAAAAATACATTCGAACAAAAGGCATACACAAACGCTCATCACACAAAAGATGATTCCGTGCTTCGGTAGGCATGTTAAGCCGTTGATCCCGGCTACTATCTAGCCATTACACGAGCCATGTCAGTGGCCTTTGGCGGTTCTATAACACAGACACTAGGGTTTGTGAGGTTGGTTTTCAACCTTACACCCCACACAATGAAGAAGAAGAATCACAAAAACTTTGCCCTAGGCGGGATTCGAACTACAACCTTGAATTTCGAAAGACGACGTAGTATCGACTAAGCAAGCAGTCAAGGCATCACAATTACTTAAAGCGTTTTCACGATGTTCATGCTGAAGTTTTCTGACCCAACATCGAACCTTTGACCGCCCTTAACCAAGGTCTCAACTTATATGAGTGGTAGAATTTTACAGACGTGAATAAACCCATAAACAATGACGGTAAATAAAGCTTGAATGTCGAAATGATAAAGTTAAAGGTTGCTTGAATGTTGAATAAACTTTTTGTTTAATAATACTTGTTGTATAATTTTGCACTGTAAGGTTTTTCCAAAAACAGAAGTATTTTTAAAGTGTTATAGTACATAATATAATGCATAAATTAGATAGGTATTTAGAATAGTAGTGTAAATAAAAGATAGAATATAGATAGTCTAATAAAATTAGTACTTACTTAAGTTAGCATAAAAATGTAAATAAACTGTTCTTTAGAGCGCTACGCCTACTGCTATGGTAGATCACCGATGCTTTTTTAGGGTTTCGTAGTAAAAAAGGAACCCTTATAGTTTCGGTCTGTCCGTCTGTCTGTCTGTCTGTCCGCGGCTTAGCTCAGAGACTCTTCGTACCAGAAGGCTGTAATTTGGCATGGATATACATATGAATCATGCCGACAAAGCTGAAGAATATTATGTTATTGATATTAAAACAAAAAAAAAACTGGTACTCAAACCTATCACTTCCGGAAACGGAAACGCTCTGACCTGGTCAAGAATGGTTCTATTTTTATACTTTTTCTGATAATTTCTCGCTCACAAAACTATTCACCTGTGAAACATCCTATGGGTATTTTCGGGCTGAAATTGCTCCAAGAATCCACTTTGGAAACAAATGGAGCAAACTAATGTTCCCTCTACTAGAATCATAGCTGCGACTCAGTGAATATTGGATCCATAAAGTGACCCTCGTACCGTTAGAAGGTACGTTAATAGTTTATTCTCGTTTTGTGACAAACAATTCAGCCTGGCTGAGAGGGCAAGCATTAAGAACACAAACATTATTTATTCATTTTCAGAAAAGAAACAATTAATTAATTTATGACTTCAAAATAATTTTGAAAAGAAAACATGCAATGATAAACTCCAGATTTATAGAATAGAATAAAATATACTTTATTGCACACAAGGATATAGCTTGAAAGTACAAAAGATAGATGAAGGGGTGTACAGATAGGCGGCCTTATTGCTAAGGTAGCAATTTTTTCCAGGCAACCTTGAAGAACGTTGCATTGGAACTGCGGGACTGTGCACACAAGAAAGCTAATACTATTAATTAAATTTACATAAACAAACTACTTATACTTAAGGCATACTAAGATTTATGTGGCTACAGCGACTGCTTCAACATTACAATACAATGAAATACAAATATACTCAACAACAACAGCTTAACATTCAACTTTGACAAAATTATTTTGATAGTAAAGGCACGGGAAAAAGTTTAAAAGTTTAAGATCTCGTTTTATTTAGTGTTTCAGCTTCGTTGCGAATCAACTAAATAATTTGAAAAAGAAAACAAGCTATCTCTCGCAACCTTTTTATAAAATCAACAGCATCAACCTTTTTGTGAAATAAAAATCGATAAAATAATTAAAATATCAGACCATTCCTTGATTAATGATTCATATTTATCGCTCGCCTCAAGTTGGTCTTATGAATATTCATGAGAACCAAATTATTCAGATGGCTTTCAAAGTAAGTCGACTGCGGTACCGATCTTCCTTGCGACGAGAACTATTGGGAAATTGATTTACAAAGACGACTTTGTGTAAAAGTTTAGTAATTAATAATATTTATTCAGCTATTTAATATTTGCATTTGTCTGTTTGATAGAAAATTAAAAATTATAAAAACAAAACAAAAAAATTAGTCACATACAATATTCACAGTTAACTTGCAAAAAACATTAACAACCTGCTTTTTTTTCTTTTTGTTATAGTTCGTATTGTTTTT
The DNA here is from genome assembly GCA_951230895.1 of Carpatolechia fugitivella. Lineage (NCBI taxonomy): Eukaryota > Metazoa > Arthropoda > Insecta > Lepidoptera > Gelechiidae > Carpatolechia > Carpatolechia fugitivella. The sequence continues at coordinate 2,643,184 of OX579655.1, read as the reverse complement.
CAGTCAATAAAGGTGTTTCGATAAAGGTAGGATGTTTTTAATTTTGTATTGATTCAGTCGCAGGCAGGTCTAGGGACAAAAATATCTCATTGGTGAAAAGAAAAGTAATAATTGACTAAATTTTAAAGTATGGCTTTTTAATATTATTCAAACTAAATTATACACCCTCATTTACCCGGGTTCAATCCCCACCATGTACCAATGTGTTTTCAAATTTCGAATTAATTATGTACGTTTATTTGACACTCTTCATCAACATCAACGGCCCGTTACAGTCCACTGCTGGACTTTGAGCCTCCTCCACTTAAGTGGAGGGTTTTGCTATAATCTCCACGCTTGGCAGGCGGGTTGGAGATCGCAGATTAAAAGGTTACTGTATCAGAGAGCGCTGCTGCCCGTTTCTTGTTCAATGTGTAGTCCCTAAGTCGCCTCTTACGACACCCACGGGAAGAGTATGGGTTGGTGACAAATGTATTCTACTCTGCCGTCACCACACGGCGACACTCTTACGGTGAAGGAAAACATCGTAATGAAACCTGCACACTCCTGCGATAAAATTTAAAGGTTCTGTGTGAAGTCATTCAGCCCGCACTGGGCCAGCGTGGTCGACTAAGGCCTAATCGCGCCTACCCTGAATTAATTTGATTTGAGCTGTTGATGAAGACACATAACGTCGGCATGACCCATCTTGAAGTGATTAAAACATTATAACACCCTTTTCTATTCTACAAACAATACTCCGAGTAGTCTCATATACATTTAGAATAAAAGATATAAGACTTTTGTCTCAAGTAAACTTCTCGTAAGATTTCTCAAAAACGGATTTCCTTAAATTGGATTACGTCTGGGTCTGGAAAATATAAAGACACGTAGATTTCGTTGCAAAAATAAACTTTATCACAAGCACAGAGATTGCATTAACCACACCTCTTGGGTTTGACTGTTAAAACAAGCGATTGTTAGATCGTATCAGTGAACTGAAATAGATACGTTAACTTTTTTCACAAACCCTAGTATCAGTCAGTTTAATAGTCAGAAAACCCAAAGTTCACTGACATGACTCGTATAAGTACTAGTGGCTTTGTGAGCTGTAGGCCTCGCGAGTATTTCTTTTTTTAATTTGAATAGCTAATTTATGAATTTTCTACGTTTTCAACCCTCGTAACTCCGTCATTTTTTTTAATAATTCAAAAAACTAACTCGACAAAAAAAACGATTATTTTATCGAACCTGCTCACAAAATTTCACGAGAATCAGTTGAGAATCGAGACCTGTAGAGTGGAAAAAACAGACAGATGGATGGATGGAAAGATGGACAGACGGACAGGTAGACATACAAAAGCAATTTTGGCCAAGCTGAAACGGAGACACTTCGCGCTCGCTCAATCAATAATGACTACTTCCGACTAGAAGATACCCAACCCAAGCATAGTTCAATTTACCTTCCGAAGAAGATGTTTTTCTTTTTGGACTGTCGGGTGTTTTATAAGCCTGTAATGTCCTAGAAGAACTGGAAAAAATCTCCCAAAAAATATTTTTTTGTTTGAAACCTTCCCTACCGAGATTTGAACACAAAATCACCACAATGAGAGTTGAGTGCACAACTTCTTGGCAACAGGGGCGGTATTCTGGTAATGCTTGCAGAATGTACAACCATTTAGGTGAAATATTCTTAAATTACGGCGCGACTAAATACATACATATATAGATAAACAACAACCAGACACAAGGCAAACACAAGTGCTCATCACACAAATGTTTGCCCTGGGCGGGATTCGAACCCGCGACCCTGTGCGTCGGAGGCAGATACACTACCACCTGGGCTACGGAGCCGTCAAATTTAGTGACCAATCCTATTCTAAACCTTCCCAAATGCGTCCTACTGTGGTTTCCTATGAAGTAAGGTTTATGCAGCAAGCCGCTCGCATATTATCATATAGTTTGCGTGCGTTCTGAAAGCCGTTCAGCACCCGCTGCATGATGAACGTCGTCGATAAAATATACCGCGTGACATAAAACCGCCAATAGTAACATAGTTTTTTTAATGTTATTTAAGCAGGCAAACGAGCGGACGAGCCACAATGGTGGTATGTGGTCATCGTCGCCCATGGACATTCGCAAGACCAGGGGGGTTGCCAACGCGTATCTTCGCGCGATACAAACTTGGATACTACTGGCAGTCACTTTACATGTCGCGCGGATAATTTTATCGACGGTCGCCATGCAGCAGGGGCTGAAAAGTAAATTTATTCCGTGATTTATTTATTGTAGGTACTAAGTAGTCCTGTACAATGTTTATATTAGCCTAAGATTTCACAGAATAAAATCTTTACCTGTATTGTTAGAATGTGCTATATTACAAATGCGTTGAGATCACGCGCAGACAGAAGATTGACGATACGTAAAAGTCACAGGAAGGTATAGTGTTATTGTGATGTTGTGTCGTTTTACTGTATAATTTGTCTTTTTTTGTTTATTGTGTACAGTAAATTGTTAAATAAATAAATATTTTTGGCAGTTATAGGTAAAGTTTGAAATGCATAAGCTTATTGGCTTACAAGCAATGATATTATAAGTAAAATGGCGTAGATAGGTCACTTACAAGGTAAACGGTGTTATAACATGGCACAAAACTTAGACAAGGACGGCAAGTCTAAGCATAAGTGCGAAAAAGAGACAAAGCGACGCGTGACTAAGTTCAGGTTGGCTAATTAGCCAACTTTTGGTGTGCCGCTTTTTGAGCGCGCATGACTTATCTACACCTTTTTACCTAGTATATCAATGCTTACAAGCGTAATTTTATGATGGTGTTTCAATTTCACTCACACTAAGAAGTGAAATTTGCATACGAGATTGATTAAATGGAATGAATCATGCATGCTAGAAAAATGCCCTCTCACATTTATGTTGCTATGCTCCTACAGGGTGTCACATGTACAATAATATGTAAATAATGTACTTTATGTAAGACCATGTGTGACTTGCAATTTAATAAATTGAAATTGAAATTAATATATTAGTGTGGAGATATCCAAAGGAGCCCTTTGTCAAACAATATACGTTTTGCGGCAGATGATGAATCCGTCCGTTTGCATAAAGAGGTAGGTAGCTACAATTAATAAACAATGCTTTCTCTCCAACCTAAAAAACATCGATAATGTATGACAGTAATGTGTTTATGTGTATTTTCATTACTTTCAGTCGTGTGTGACATAAAAGCGTATATCTCAATAATTGCATTTAACATAAAGCCATTACAGGTTTTACGGCCATTTTACGATTTTGGATTGCGTCTGTAATCCTCTTGATGAGTTCGTTCGACGCATTGAAATGAATCATAGCCATAAAACAATGCCATTTACATAATCCAGAGCTTCAGTACCGTTCTGCGTAGTCAATAGATAGTAAACCTGTCTCAACAATATCTTACTGGCAATCTGTGAATTTAGTGTGTTCGGCATATCAATCATATTGCAGGCTTTACAAAATTTTACGATTTTGTAATAATCTTGATGAGTTCGTTCGACGCATTGAAATGAGTATCTTACTACACTAGCCATTTGTGAAGTTAGTGTGCTTTAAATTTCAATCATTATCAGGCTTCATCATCATCATCATCAACTAAGTTAAAAATCAACTAAGTAACAACGAAGCAGTGTACTGACTGATTTTTTTGCGTTGGAAAAATAAAATATTTCTACTGAAAAAAAAAACTAAATCATCGCTAGTGTTGTCATGGGCAGACCGCTAATTTGATATGTTGTTTTTTTATTGTCTACAGAACAGACCAACAAAGTTTTTCAACAGTCCTTTGTGTAAAGGGAAAATATTTATTTAATAAGACGGCGTAAAAAATAAGGAAATGGTAAGTATAGACTGTCTGTGAAATACCAAAGGAAAGGTGGAGAGGCAAAAGAGCTTTTATAGAACAACTTCGGCGTACCGTGTCGTGCTATCGTACTGAGGGCGTTTGCTGGGAACGAGGATTAGTTCTTTAGTTTTTAATCGTGGAGAAAAAATACGCTATTACAAGCTCAACGTGGACAGCGGGAATAGAAATGCTTTTCTGCGTAAAAATGTACACTAAAATTATGTAGGTATATCTGTGTACTTTTCATCAACGAAACCTATTCAACTCTTCATGCATAATTAAATAATCAATCAAAACTAATTTAAGCCACCCACTTAAAGTAGGACTGGGCTGGGCACATCACCTGAATGCCTAACAAACTGTGGACTAAAAGGACTAATCTGTTAGGTGCCCAAGAACGCAGCAAGATGTCGTGGTTGACCCCGCAAGAGGTGGCGAGACGAGTTGGTGGGAGTGGGAAAGTTCAGGATCGGAATAAGTGGAAGGTGGCGAGGGAGGCATTTAACCTACAGTGGGACACCTCAGGCTAATAAGAATAAACTAGACACCAGATCAAATTTAAATACTATTTTAATATTAATAAGGCGTTTTATTGTGTTGGTCCAGGGTTTGTGAAGTGACCTTACGACCTTCACGACAAGAAGGCGATACCTAAATATACAGAAATCAAAACTTACAGCACTCAAAGTTTTCTTTGCATATAAATAGCAAAGCTATGACAATGTTTTTCTTTTTAAATTAGATTATTTTGAGTAAGGCACGCTTGTATTTCGTCGCTCTAAAACAGAACGCACCCCAAAAAACAAAGAAAAATAACACCAACGGGCGCAAAACGTCTACGGCGACAAACATCGCGTCGCTCGATCTCTGTAGATATGCAAAGCGTTCTTTGTAACATGATCTTATTGTGTCGCAAATCCCCAGACCCGCACTGCATGCGAAACGACTTATGTCGATTTAGAAATTTATTAGAATGTGAAGCGAATTTTTATGCGAAACGCGAAACGTTCAGATGCATCGTGCGCAAGTTATTGTTGCATTTCAGCTTTGCATTCGCGAGTTCACCCAACCGTTTGATTTATGGGAATGCAGGTAGGTACGTGAGGTAAGTCGAGTTCTGATGCCGATATTGCGTTAGTTGAAACATATTGGTTGCCGCGGTATTGCCATTCTTGCTAGCAATAAAGGGAGTATGTGTTGTTTGACGGCCTTTTATTTGCGTTCGTTGAAGGTGTATCAGATATTTACTACAATACTATACTAGAAGTGTTTTCTCTTGACGCCACAATACAAGTGTAGGTGTACCTTTTTAAAATTAAACATGGAGTTAAATCTAGTACTTCCACTGCGTTTATAGACAAATCCGAGAATAATTCGTTCTTTCTACAAAACCTATACAATTTCCTTCCTTTCCAAAATCTGCAATCCAACACGATCCATACAAAAATGATAACCCAATTCACAATAAAAATTCTCATCACTCAAACAGCAATTCGGAACGAAAGCCATCGCGAATCCTTTCACAAATCATCTGTCAGCGGTCCGAATCTCGTACCGAAGCTCGTTCGGTGTCCATCGCCCCGGCAGCGCTACAATGACAAGTCGAAGATTGCATCGAGCGTTGCAAATCCCGCGGGGTCTGTCCCAAAATTGATCGCAGTAATTTGCTCGCGTTGAACTGCTCCCGTTCAGAGATTCATCTCTGAACTGAACGAAATACAAGCGGAAGCGGGAAAATGAATATTACGGGAAATTCAATTCACTGATAATTAAAGGAGAAGAAAAATAAACAAACAAACCAAATAAATAACAGGCAGACGCATATACAATTCAGTTAACACTATTACTTACTACGAAATACTATTCTATTACATGAAGTATACAAAAACTAAGGAACTATTTATTTGATTTCGAACAAAAATGTATGATTCGGACAATGAATGAATGAATGAATCAAATATTGTTTATTGCACACAGACAGAAACATACAGTAATACACAAGTAAAAATAGTACAATTGGCGGCCTCATTGCTAAGGTAGCAATTTCTTCCAGGCAACCGGTTAACATGAAGACATTTAAGTAGGATAAAAACGGTGCGGGTCGGTGCACCTATTCTAAACAAATAAATAAATAAAACTATATGATAAATTGATACCTATCTACATTCTACATACATATACAATAATAATATAAGTATAATACATACATACACACATACATGTATTATACAATAAAAATATACATATAATAAATTATGATATACGTAGGATACATTACAGATGGTAATTTAAGAGTAGCCACACTGATGCTCAAAGTGGGTGCGCACAGAACTCTTAAAACTCTCACTGACAATGAAGATTAAGTCTGTAATAATTTAGCAACAATGACGTAGAATTTCAAAAACAAAACACAATTAAAACATATTTCCATAAAATATCCCAAATCATCATTGAATCGTTTTATAAGTAAGTTGAATTATTTCAAAATATTACCGATGCCATTTTCAATACTTTCAAAGAAGCTATCACAAACTGATATCAAGTTCTATAATATATGAGCCAACCTTTAGGTCAACCTCTAAATCTTGCCTCATAAATACAAACGTCAACAACACTCCTGGCGCAAAATATACGCATGCATATATTATCAAGTTTATTCTCCAAATCTTAGGTTTACGCCTTCCAAATGTCCTCTTCCAAATAACCTGATCCATTGTCAAATACTCTGCCAAATAAACTGCGAAATATACGTCGTGTACCGACCTATAAACATCAGTTTTGCGAAATATAACTCTTGTCTGGCGACGAGTTTGGCGCTAACTGAGCCAATTTTCGATAGCATGGAGATTGGAGACCAAAGCTAACACGTTATGTAAGATCAAATATAATAAAAACAAAATTATACGATTCTCAAAGATTAAAATCATTACCTTTTAGCCATAAAACATCCAGTTGAAGGGTTTCCTTTATTATCATTTATTAGATAAGTACAATCGAATTCATAACTGGATTCATATCACGGGCGTGTATACTTAAAATTATTTTTTAAATAATATAACCCGTTTTGTATTTTTTATCGCTGTAGACACGGTCCCGTGAATTCACTTACCTGGTACTATCTAACCTACCTTCGAGTATTTACTAAAAAATATTTCTATAATTTTTATTTTGATAATTTGCAATGCGTTATTCATACAATTATAAAAATGCAACTAAAAAGATTGCGGTAACCATGGTATGAAACCAAAATTATATAGTTTATTTAGACACGCTGTGATCAAATTTACTTTCAAGTATAAAAGTAAAAGAATAAAAAAACAATACAAACAGTACAATTAAAATTTATATCCTGATTCGTTTATAAATAGGTCACCTCAAGCGACCAATGCAAAATTTTTAGAAGAATTTCAATTCAGCCCGGAGAGAGAATAGACAGGAGACGAGAGCGTCAATTTCACGGGAGATTTCGCATACAATTCTGAGAGCTATCGTATACGTGAGTGTCTGTGTGGGAGAGTTGAAAGAGTCTTTCATTCTGAGCCAACCGTTTAGCTTGGCTGGAGAGTTGGTAGGGTTGGGCACAAAGTTGCTACTGTTTCTTTTGCTAATTGGTTTGACTCTTTTTACTACACTCGCGTTGTGTAAGATCTTCCCGTGGGAATAAATCTTTTTCCCGTAAAATGTATTCTATGTGTTAATCCATGTTGGAATCCATACACATTCCAAATTTAATTCAAATCCGTTGAGTACTATAAGCGTGACGGCGGAACATACATCCAAACAATACTTTCACATTTATAAATATTAGTGTGAAGTGTGATAAATTAGTTTAGTGTGATGTGATAAGAACAAGCTACTGTCAGATAGACCACAACAAAACTAGACACATGATAATAACAATTTCAAAGACGCAATAGATAAATGTGGAAACTAGACGCGTCGTCGTCGTCGCCGTCGCAGCTGACATCCACTCACTGTTAGGTGTCGTCCCACACCTAATAACAATATCAAGGACGCCATAAGACAATGATATTTTAGTAGAAATGATGTTTATTTCTACTGTTCGGTGTTCAAATTTGATTCTTTTTTTTAATACAGGCAGGCAGGCATTTGGCTGCTACTATACGACTGTTTTTTTTTTCCTTAATCAAATTGCGACAATTGTCTTGATTTGACCGCCTCAGTCTTCGCGCGTTAGTGCGACATCTAACCTCACTTTATATATAATAACATAACTGCCATAAGATACATGTGCAAACTCCAAAATGTTACAATAGTACTAAAATAGTATTGATTTGCCAGTTCTAAACAAATATAAATATTGAAGGTTTTTGAGAGAAATCCATTATTATAATATTGATGTAGGAAAAAAGTCAATAATCACCAACATTAAAATTACAAGGAAACCCACAGTTCAAAAATGACTGTTATTTGATTTTAGCGTACGATAAACACTTTACATCTGAATAATTTAAGAGTTAAAATTTAAAATAAAAATTAGTGTTTTTTACAATTATTATGATGATTGTTATATGAAACTGCTACTACGAGTCCCGCCCTAGTGATATTTTTATATCTAGCAAAGAAATGGAGCAAATTTGTGGTGTTGGGGAAAAATGGTGCAATTTCTCGATTTATTCAAGTGTAAGAAGTCTACGCTGTTATAAGTGTAATCTTTAGTCTCAGTCGACTTTTAAATAACTTTTGAACCCTTTCAAAATGACAAACTGAAATGAAAAGCGTCAATTTTATTATCGTCAGATAAACCTTCCAAGTTTAACTGGTTGGGAAGGCTTTTAAAGTTTTTCAGCAGTCCTAGATGAACCAATACATACAAATTGTATAATTATTTTTCCAAATACTAATTTAATAATATACCACCCCATATTTTGATAAAACGTTAATTTTATAAAAAGCGATTTCGAAATCAACCCGACGGTTTAGATTTTGTTACTTTATAAAATACATCTGTCACCAGTTAAAATTTTAGAAAAATAAATGTTTTAACTTTTTCAAAATATCTGCAAAAGAATCAGTATTATGATTGCTAAAAAACACATAAAGCCTTAGCTTACCCTATATTTATCGATCAAAAGCCAACGCATGCCAATCATTCTTTTACTGTCGAACAAACAGCAATCGTCTCACAAAACCGAATACGTAGATAAAAGAGAATTATAGCCGACAAGATTAATTATAGCAACTTATTGTTGTAACCATTATTACCCGCTTTATCATAAAGGATATAATCTGAGACCTCTGTAATCCGTGCCACATGATACGATACATTGCTGGAATCTGCTAGAAGTGTTATTTTCTTGTATTTTCAAACTAAATGAAACTATTTGACATCTCTACAATGTGTCATTTAAAATTATTCGCCTGCTTAGCGAAATTAAAAAAAAACTTTGAAGTCATCATCATCAAGCAAGTTTATTATGTGTGAAGCATTAATATACTAGATAAGAATGAGACATGATTTAGTAAAACAGGATTCTCTAATCTAGCATCATAAAATGTGTAAATGTGCCGTGTGGTGACGGCAGAGTAGAATACATTTATCACCAACCCCTACTCTTCCCGTGGGTGTCGTAAGAGGTGACTTAGGGACTACACATTGAATAGGGAACGGGCAGCAGCGCTCTCTGATACAGTACACCTTTTAATCTGCGATCTCCAACCCGCCTGCCAAGCGTGGAGATTATGGCAAAACCCTCCGCTTAATTTGAGGAGGCTCATAGTCCAGCAGTGAACTGTAACGGGCCGTTGCCGCTTTCACGCCTAAACTACTAGACGGATTTGGACGAAATTTGGAATTAAGATAGTTTGTAACCTGGATTAACACATAGGATACTTTTTACCGGAAAAAGTCTTATTCCCACGGGAAAATCTTATATAGCGCGAGCGTAGCCGCGGGCGGACCGCTAGTTTTGAATATTATGATTGTATAAATTATTATCTGTTTTAGGAAACCAGACCGATTTCCAGGATATTCTAGTCCCTTCCATTCCTTCCAGAACTTTACATCTTCTTCTGCTCCTATCAAACGCTCGTTTGCACAAAGTATAGAGTAAGTATATCTTGAAGCGGCTGCGAATGTGGCGGGTACCAAGAAGGCTTTACGAACACTTTTTCCCTATTCCTGAACGAATATAAAGGATTCAAAGTAAACTACACGACTTTTGTTTTACCGTATCGTATCGATTCGAACATGTTTGCATGCCAAACTGCCAAGCAAATTTCCTAAAACGTTTGTTAGACCTTTGTAAGGGTTTAATCTGCACTGAAACGGTGGCGTTGCAGTTTTGCTTTCAGACGTTATTTTGAGTTTGTCGGCGACTGTGCTTTCAGCATTATAGAGATTGTCGTTAATATTTTTAACGAGAAGCAAAATTCTTACTTTGAGTCTGGTTGCTTCGTTTAACTTTATAATTAAATAATTATTATAAATCTTCTGTGTTGCAGACACTAAAATAATTTACGCGTTTTTTGTTTCATAATAGTCAAGCTTTTGCAACCAAGACATAACTTTGTGTTTAGCTTCATATTTATTCAAATTATCTATTTGTAAAAGTTTACTCACCTTGTTATAGATTCTACTACCTGAGGAATATATCTGTCTTTTGGCGAATTCAGTTTTGCAAAATATTATAGTATTAAGTACCGGTTTTCGTCTCCTTTTGGGGGGAGATGCTTGCTTTGGTTTCGGCGGGAGGCAGGTGTGATGTCGTAGAACAGACCTATGTTTAAACAGTTGTCTAACCCTCAGCACTCCTACATCTCGATATAATTGTGGGATATCTGAACGGCTTCTAGAGCATTGCCCTCTGAGATCGTTCGATGTTTATAAAATTTGTTTTACAAAGACCTCCCCAAATAAGAACGCAGTAAGTTAAAACAGATTCGCATAGGGAAGTATACACAGTATTTACTCTAAGTGAAAGCTCAACTCTATCTATCTTGGTGCTACGTAGATAATCAAAGTATTATATAAGAGTAACCTTGGCCTTGAGACGCTCTATTCAGACGCAATGCAGACACATACCTAAATAGAGTACTACGAGTATAGTTATATTGTTAAGAAAAGGTGCGTGGTTTCGCTTAAAGTTTGAAAAGAAATTTCGGAATAATAGGATATACATTTCCTATTTGAATACTTGCTTTGATTTTGCAAAGACCATTAAATCTATTTATATAAATTATGGCGGTGGTAGTGTAATGGTAAGTTTTCTAAACAAAAGATTTCAGTTTGAACATAAACCATACCTTTTCTTTAAATATTTTAAATTCATTAGGATTGTAAGAACGTAAACGTAACTTCTCGTCGAAACGTAGTGTAGGACGCCCTCCTGCCAGGGGGACTAATGACCTAAAGAAGGTCGCTGGTGGTAGCTGGATGAGGAAAGCGGGTGATCGTGCGCTTTGGCGTACCCTTGGGAGGCCTACGTCCAGCATTGGACTGCAATAGGCTGATTGATTGATTGAAACTTATTTATTATAGTTACAAAAGGGCAGTTAAAGTATTCAATGGCTGGACCCTATGTTAGTTGACCATACGGGTGTACTGCAGGTTCATCGTCACACAAGCAAAACTATTGAATTTCTTTGTATGTCAGTGCCAGTCAAAATTTCTTCACAATATTTTCTTTTAGAGCATCAAATACCAACATCAACATCAACGGCCCGTTACAGTCCACTGCTGGACTATGAGCCTCCTCCACTTAAGTGAAGGGTTTTGCCATAATCTGCAGCAGCAGGCGGGTTGGAGATCGCAGATTAAAAGGTTACTGTATCAGAGAGCGTTGCTGACCGTTCCCTGTTCAATGTGTATGCATCAAAATATACTATGTATTAATACGTAAATCAGTACTTGAAACAGTTCAAACCGCAAATCTCAGTAAAGGAGGTAGATAGATACCCTAACGATTACACTACCAAACCGATGCTTTTTATTATCGAACGATACGTGATTTTTATACATGAATATTTATTGAAGAAGACCCTTGTACAGGACCGAAACGTTGGAAGACATAGTTTCCATTTTTACAAACCATGCTCTTAAATTATTAACTCACCGAATAAAAACTCATTGCCATAGCCAATCTAGCGCAAAGACTACTTGATGAAGCATTAAATACTTTATTAGCTCCGTATCGATCGATGGGATTAGCAAGATAAATCGCTTCACAGGGACAGGTAAAACATTCTAAACACCTTTGGACACCGGCTATTAACTTTTATAAAGCGAACCCTAATTGGGTTTAAGCGGGGCGTGTCGTTGATTAGTGTCAGTTTTAAAAAGCTTTTTACTATATTGTTACAGTATTTTACTACTAATTATGTAAATCCAAACTTTTAATAAGGTCTGCTCTTTAACAGTAAAATATTTTTTGTATTGTCTTTAAAATTTACTAAGTTAAAAAGTTTGAAATTGAAGATTAGACTGAGAGGCAATAGGAACAGACCAGTGACAGTAGCGCCATACATTCTTCATAAAGGAAGCGTTTTAGAAAGAGACAGATATATGGAAACACTAAAAATCTATGTAAATTAGTTTTTGGAATATACTTTTCATCTTTTTTATTCTTATTCTTTCATATTTGTGTTGTCCTAAACATGAATATTCCAAAATTTTCTCGTCATAATTTCAATTAATAAAAAAAAAGAAAAATAATAAAAAGAATCCACTAACCCGCACTGGGCCAGCGTGGTCGATTAAAGCATGGTCGCCCTAAATCAGAGTAGGCTCGAGCTCCTCGGTAGGGACGTATATGAGCTGTTAATTATGAAAAAAAAATAAAAAGAACAAAAAAAAATACTCACTACAATGTGACGATTTATCCACTCAGAAATCATTGTAGGTAAATCGCAATTAACCAGTCGCGCTTACCTGAAAGAAAAAATAAAAACAGTATAGAAATGGAAACCAATATAATATCGAGTCTTTTTATGACTAAATTGAAATTTAACGGAGTTTTGTCAAAAAAAATGGTTCACACAAAGCAACAATCACTTCAAAAACATGGTTTCATGGGGACATGTCTGACTATGAACCTTGTTTTCAGTTTCCCCGTGACCATGGTATTTGTAACGGCGCCTAAATATCAGGTTTACTCTACAGTAAATGTCGTAGTCAGCCCGTAAATAATGTCTTACAAATGTGATGTTAATGACCGCGAAAGTTTAAAATCATATCATGGAGGCTCATAGTCCAGCAGTGGACTGTAACGGGCCGTTGATGAAAGGTCTTAGTTCTGGTGAAACGTCTTTAAATTTCTATCAGTTCTCTTTATTGAATTTTATAATAATAATTGAGGACCAAGGTAGTTGATATCGTCCAGTAGTTTAGCAAGCTGAAGTGGCAGCGGGCTGGCCACGTCTGTCGCAGATCCGATGAGTGTTGGAACAGACGGGTTCTCGAATGGAGACCACGTCTCGGGAAACGTAGTGTGGGACGTCCCCCTGCCAGGTGGAGTGATGACCTGAGGAAGGTCACTGGATGAGGAAAGCGGGTGATCGTGCGCTTTGGCGTACACTTGGAGAGGCCTACGTCCAGCAGTGGACTATAATAGACTGATTGATTGATTTAATAATAATTTATATTTGTTATACTCGTAAAGCATCAGTCGTCAAATCATCACTGACAAACCAATCCGCAGTCCAGCTGGTCGTTTAATTCTGCTCACATACCAAATCGGTGCCTGAACTCGGCGTGTTCGGAATGCATCACAGGGGACTGTGTTGTGATTTGCACGCTTAATAACAAAGCTATCTCGAACAAACCAGTACCCATTAACAGGTATTGCTGGTCGAACAAGGCAGTTAATGATGTCACATGTCAGTCTATAATGGTATTGTGTTAACACGTGCTCTTTTCCAGTACCAACCCTAAACGTACGTAGAAGGTTGCCTGGTTGTGTACTAAGTTGTTGATGGGGAGTGCTGTTGTACTTGAAAAGATTTTTAATAATGGATTAGATAATATCAATCAATCAATCAACGGCACGTTACAGTCCACTGCTGGACTATGAGCGGGTTTTGCCATAATCTCCACGCTTGGCAGGCGGGTTGGAGATCGTAGATTAAAAGGTATCAGAGAGCGCTGCTGCCCGTTCCCTATTCAATGTGTAGTCCCTAAGTCACCTCTTAAGACACCCACGGGAAGAGTAGGGGTTGGTGACATATATTAGATAATAATTTATTAAATAACTGCTTTACGGTTATGTCAGCGATATTGTTTTTTTTTTATAGTTGCTTTGAGTATAAGTTTTTTTTAAATGGTAAAAAGTTGCTACAAAATTTTACTCTTCAATTATTGCTATGCAAAAAATCGAGTTGATTGCTACGTGAAAGAAGAGCAAACAAGTTAAAACAGTATGAGTTTGATTGACCACTTGTTAAACAAACATACCACAAAATATTATGTTCTCTACATTTCATATTTGCGATTAAAATGATGGCATATAGTGAGTGGGCGTTGGCGGGTCACATATCGCGGCGGGATGACGGAAGGTGGGCCAAAGCAGTGACAGAGTGGCGGCCCAGACTTGGAAAACGCTCGGTAGGCAGACCACCAGCCCGATGGTCAGATGATATAGTGACAGTGGCCTTCCCTTGAAGTACTGGATGAGAAATGCACATGACCGTAAAAAATGGCGCAATAAAGAAGAGGGTGGCTGTGGGCTAGATAGATAGTATACTAGAATACTGTTTTATCCACTAGCTTTCCACCAGCGGTTACTCTCGCGTTATGTAAAACTTTCCCGTGGGAATAAGACTTTTTCCCGTATCCTATATGTTAATCCAAGACACAAACTATCTCCATTCCAAATTTAATCTAGTTCCGTTCAATAGTTAGGCGTGAATAAACATCCAAACATCTAAACATCGAAATATAAATAATTTGAAATTAGAATTCTTAGCAAAAAAACAAATTGGACTTGAAATACGGCCAGTACGGCAGAACGGCAATTTCATAGGTATAGACCTATTATTTTCACATTTATAATATACGTGTGACGTGTGATGTGATTGTGACTTAAAACCTATAGTCCAAGCTAAAAACCTACAATTTCCTTCGGTAAAGTCTACTATAAAGTTCTACGTTATTCAATCGACCGACTTGCATGTCGTCGATACGATAGTCTGTAGCTCGTTGTGTTATTTATTCAAAATTGGCTGCTATTAGCGCGACTAGACAATGAAAAACAAATGCAATTTAGGTTCGACGTTCAAAATTGCTACTGCGTTCCACCGTTATTATTACCAACAGCCATAATCACATGTAATTGAAAACATATGTTGTTATAGTGTGACGACATCAGTGAGAGTGTTTTTGTAAACGGTTACAGTTTAGTTTTGATATTTAAATATTTTTTTATTATATTGATGAGCCATTTTCAGAAAAATCTGCTAATCGAGTAGGCTTTTTTAATGACGTCAGTGTCAATAGATGAAAATAAATATTTAATAAATATAAATAAATATTCTGAAATGTTGTTAGGCAGCGACGTGGCAGACCTCGGCGGAGATGGCAGGACTAGCTAAAAAAACATATTAATAGCGAATACCCACTAAAACTGAATAATACTGAAAAAAAATACAGATAATACTCACTACAACATCAATACCTCGTCTGAAGTCCTAAATTTGATTTTAATTTGTGATTTTATTTTGCACCGATAAAGTTTAAAATGATTTTAGAAATCCTTATTGTTTTTATTAATACCATTCACCCATTTAAGCGCCGGGCTATTGATCTTGATCTTGACCTATTTAAATATTTCACTGTCAAAAAGTTATAAAAATGAGGCAATAAAACATATATAAAAACTCATACTCAAACTCATACGTCCCCACCGAGGGGCCCGCTCAATCAGGGCGACTAGAGTTCACCACGCTGGTTTAGTGCAAAAAAAACATTAACGTATACTAAAATTAATACTAAGTCAAATTGTATATATGTAAATAAAGATACACAAAATGAATATAAGTCGTTACAAACAATCAGAAACCGGGAATAAAAATTAAGTACCTACGCAGCATTTTTTTTACGCTGGTTAATTTTTTTACGTATTAAAACAGAAAAATACCTAACACAAATCTAGGCCGAGTGGAGCGCAGACTGTTTTAGTAGCGTTTTTTCAGTTGCGCCTACGCAGGAAAACAATTAAACCCTCTGCTAGTCCCGGGAAGTTTGTGGGGAGACCGCTGCATCCGTCTTCTTTGTACCTTGAGGGTGTGGGCCAAGTTGGGAGATCCGGGTCCACAATCATACTAAACATTGAAATATCCAGCCGGTTAAGTGGTGGTTAATATTAATTTTAGAGCACATAAATTACTTAAATGTTTGTCTTAGGCACAAACTCATTTATAAACAAATTTACAAGATTATTTTAAAATAATTAAATAATCCCGAGCAAACTAGCTACTCGTATTACTAAAATATATTGATTTTATTATAAAATAAGGGGGTTACAATGTCATTAAAAATAAATGGAGTTGAACCAATTTTATCCAAGTGTCTCCTAAATCGCTTGAACATTCGGTAGGAGTACAAAAGATACAAGTCCTGGCCGTTCTTCTCCACAGAGGGCGGAGGGCGTACACTGGTAGTGAACGTGCCATCCATGATAGCTTTGACGTCGAAAAATGATTTGTAAAAATCCTAATTTTAATAAAAAAAAATTACTTTGACTCCTTAAAATAATTAACGCAACAATTGTAAGAGTATTCGTATCACGCTTTACCTGTTATCATTATTTAGCCCAAAGTTTTTGTCTTAGTTTTTCTAGTTTATTTAGCGTAAGTTACTATAACAACAACCACCACACCATTCTTAATAATAACGTACTTACTAGTTTTCAGCCCGCGGCTACGCTCGCTATTGGATAGTGTGATGAACGCTATCCTAAATTAGCTAGGAACTTGCAAATTGTACCAACCTCCACCACTAGAGACTCAGGCTATGAACGTTCGCTTTAATACAGCTTCGCTCACCTTGTTGAAGCACATGTACTTGTCACCCTGAATTGGATGTATTTTCAGACATATTTTCGAAGTTTAAGTGTCACTTGGACCACTGCCAAATGAAGGCATAGTCAAGTTAATTAAAAGATGTTCCGAAAACCACTAGTTTTCACAAAATTTTCACGCAATTTCATCGAAATTATCCACGCAAACTCAATAAATGCAAATTTATATTACTACTAGCGCCGCCTTTACCACTGTATCAGTGAAGTGGCCAAAATTGGAACTACTGCTAATAAGTTGGTAGGTTAGTTGGTATGGTAATAATTTATTTTCCTATAAAATCCTTTCTGATTCCTATCAAAAGTCCCATCCTATTATTTTATAATACATAATATATTCTTTTCCTCGTTTTACTCGGGCCATTTGATGGTAAACTTTCAGACCACCAAAAAATTTATCAGAAATTTTCTTTCATTTTTGTATTTAAATAACTAAATGAAAGAATAAAAAAAATATAAAAAAGAAACAAACGAAAAAAGAACAAAGAAATAAAAAAAATATATTTGTCGAGATTCAAACTGCAAACTCGCGGTGTCCCGACTGAGCCAAATTTACCTTTCTATTTCAATGATATCGCGTATCAATTCTTTTAAGCCTGAAAATACGGGGAAATCTATTTTATAAGCTAGATCAATTTATTGCCCCCGAAACTAAATTGCGAAATCGTTGCAGCCGTACGTTTCCGAGATCCTTATTATTCTTATCTTGCTCGTTTAAAGTATAAGAGTGGTGCTACTATGTCTAGCCGCGTGTACTTTCTTCTGAACGTATGAAGTAAATAGAGTTTATCGAAATGCGTAGGTGTCTTACAAAAAAAATAAACGAGCTAAGCTCGGTCAACCAGGTACTTTATAGTAAACATACACAAAATAAAACGACAGTATAATATTGTATTGGTTATTTATTATACCTCTGTAATAACTTGCAACTTAATTACAATTAAATAAATACTTTAAGTTACTTAAATACTAAGTTAAACTTATGTCGTGCTATTGTTTGTGCCTGTAATTGGGTGTACTCTACTAAAGTATCCTCATCGCGTAAACATAATTATATGGTGTATTTCCTGCTGGCGAACCTTAATTTTTTTTATGTAGCCTGTAATGTGTCCCACTGCTGGGCAAAGGCCTCCCCTATATATTTCCACCGTTCACGATCTTTAGCTTCCGTATGCCACTCTGTCAGAAACGTCTCCGAGGTCTACCCCTTCGTCGGCGGCCATTGTCTGGCAACCAATCTGTGGTCATCCTCGCCCATCTTTCAGGATGCATACGAGCAATATGCCCTGCCCAATCCCATTTCAGCCAAGCGGACATCATCCCGACATCCGTTATGCCAGTTTAAGAGCGCAGTTTTAAATAAATAAATAAATAAAATATAAATGGCGACACCCTACACACGGTCATCTGATCCCAAACTAAGCAAATCGAATTTAAATACTTTGCAGGTGCAATAACCATATTTTTGTTCATTATAAAGTTAACAAAGAGCAGAAAAAAATATTAATCATGCTTTTAACAGCCTCCGTGGCTGAGCGGTCGAGATTTCGCCGCTCATTACGGAGGTTCCGGATTCGAACCCCGCTGGAGACACTGTCGAACAAAAATCTCTTTGTGAGATTTCCCCAGTTTGGTTAGGACATTGCAGGCTGAATCACCCGATTGTCCGAAAAGGAAAGATGATTCCGTGCTTCGGAAGTCACGCCTACTACGAATATCTAGACGTTACATGAGCCAAGCCAGCTACTATCTAGTCGTTACATAAACCAAGTCAGTGGCTTTTGGCGGCTCTATAACACTGACACCAGGGATTGTGAAATCGGTTGTTGACTTTACAACCCACACGATGAAGAAGAAGGCAGCCATAATAAAATGGTTCAAAAAACCGATATTTAAATGAATGAATGAATATACTTTAATAAATGTTTGAATCTTTAAACATTTTGTCCCATTTCACATCTCCAATATCAATTTTTTTCTAAGACTCTCGAGCTTAAACATAACAACGTAGTTATTTCAAGGTCGTATCTAATGAAGAGGCTTTAAGCGATGAATTGTGTAATTTAGCTGTTTATTAATTCCACAGACGAGAGCGAGATGATTACGGAATACTAATAACAGTTACCAGATACCAGATACTAGTGTTTGGCAAATAAGCTACGTTTAATTAGTATAAAATGTCTTCAAAGAAACGATAATAAATAAGCGGTCCACCCGCGAATATGCTCGCGTTATGTACGATTTTCCCGTGGGAATAAGACTTTTCCCGGTAAAAAGTATTTTATGTGTTAATCCAGGATACAATCTATCTTTAATTTAAATTTAATCCAAATCCATCACGTAGTTTAGGCGTGAAAGCGGAACAAACATCCAAATATATTTTCGCATCTATAAATATTAGTGTGATTAGTGTGCGCAAAGTCAAAGTCAAATTAATTTATTTCCATAGGATGTTATTACATCACTTAGATCCGTCATTACATTTTTTTGGGTGAGTTCACTAACACAATGGCGGAATATTCATGGGATCTTTTTTAACAATTTATATAAAAAACGCAACGTATTAATATATTTTTCAAATCCGCAGCCGTTGAAAATTATCCGTAAACACAAATCAGTGACAAGATCCATAGACATTTACCCCTCACACTTTAGCTATAAATCTTGAATTATAAATAAGTAGCATACATATCTTAAATGCATAGCAATTCACTTGAGTGGATAACTATTAGTAGCCTAAAGTTTTATTTTACTGAGATCACTGTATTTATGTTGCTGGTGTGATGCCAAATAATTAAAAAAGAAATAAAAAAATTAAACCTATTTAGATAAAATTATATCTCAAGTGAGGGCGGCCGCTGTAACCTGTATCCTGACTCGAGTTCGGTACCAATGTATTTTCGAAGTTATGAGCTACTAAGAGAGAGCGTTGGTGGTCTAGTGGCTAGTCCGGGAGACGCGGGTTCGATCCCCACTACCTACCAATGTGTTTTCGAATTTCGAATACGCTCTTATGGTGAAGGAAAACATCGCGATGAAACCTGCACACTCCTGCGAAGAAATTCAAAGGTTGTGTGTGAAGTCGACCAACCCGCACTGGGCCAGCATTGTCGACTAAGGTCAAATCGCCCTAATTCAGGGAAGGCTCGAGCCTCTCGGTGGAAACGTATATGAGCTGTTGATGTTGAGCTACTAATTGGTTGCTGATGATAATAACGTAAGCATATTAACATTGTAAAGCGTAGGTGGAGACGGTATTTCAACTAAAAGATGGATGTTACACGAAATGCTTTTTTATTTACTTTTTCCAAAGATCTTTTCACACGCGCAGTCTAACCTAGAATCCGCTTTTTTTTCTCATGTCAAAACTTATCTTCCTAATTCAAATTAATCTAAATGTTTACGGCCAGCAACAGCCAAAGAGGCAAAGAGGTATAGGTATGTACACATATCCGGCGCCTCCACCATAAAGCGTAGGTGAAGACGGTATTTCAACTAAAAGATGGATGTTACACGAAATGCTTTTTTATTTACTTTTCCAAAGATCTTTTCACTTTTCACTTTTTGATTGATTGAATGATGGTAGTCTTGAAATAATTTTTAAGAGACTACAGAAAAAAATAAGAATCATTTTTGCTTATATTGTCTTTGGATGTAAAGAACAATTCCTTTATATCAGTAAAATTTTGATGCCTTAATACTAATGACTAAGCTAAAATTACGTTCCAATTGTGTCTTATAGTAGGTTAAAACGCGCCGACAGTAATCTGTTAACTAGGGAGCTTACGTTGTCAACACACTCCTAAGTTCGTAGGTTTATTTCGAAAGTCACCAACGAAGTCTGAGATTAGCAACATTTAGAAAATATCCGAGTAGAGTTCAGTTTTCTTCTGAAAATAAATTTAGTCTCTAGAAAAATAAGATATTGGCCTCGATTCGGGATGTCGCGCTCTAATCCTTAATTAAAGTTAGACCGTCCTTTTTACCTTTTAAAAATTTAAAAGGGACAGGAGATGGCCATCCTAATATTAGAGCTGTCAAACATGGAATTAGAACCTTATGGCCGTGGCGATTGCACAATTTTAGAGAGCACTTAAAACATACGACTTAAAAATATCTTAAACTGACAGCTATGCTCTTATTTTAGGTTATCATTCGTTCAAATGAATATCATTCGTTCATCACCTCTCTTTCATTGGTCATAAAAACGAAAAGGATAGCTGGTTTTTAAATTAAAATTAGAGCATGACATCCCGAATCGATTGATTCAAAATCATTTCATTATCTAATATTTGTTGTCAGCAGCCCAGTATTTATTGAAAAGAACATGATGAAATTATAGCTTTTTACATGAAAGCACTGGCTATTTCACATACCTAAAAATGGTTAAATAAATAGATAAATACCTAATCAATTTCATTGTTTGGGTTGTCAGACAAAGCCATTTACATTTCTAAGTTGGTAGTAGCCCAGTTTATAGTACACCTGCTATGAAGTTCAGGGTCACGGGTTCGAATCCGGTAAAGGACATACATTTTTGTGTGATGAACTTTCGTTTGATTTGTGTATGGCCTGGATGAGTTGTTAATTTATGTATGTATATGGCTTTGGGATTAGATGGCCAATTTTAATTTTATTCAAAACTCAGTACATACAATGAAATATTTTAGAGCTATGCTATAGAGTATTCATCATCATCATCATCGTGTGAATTGTAAGGGCGACAACCGACCTCACAAACCCTGGTGTCAATGTTATAGAGCCGCCAAAGGCCACTGACTTGGCTCATGTAACGACTAGATATTAGCCGGGACCAACGGCTTAACGTGCCTTCCGAAGCACGGAATCATCTTTCTTTTCGGACAATCAGGTGATTCAGCCTGCAATGTCCTAACCCAACCGGGGAAAGTCTCACAAGGAGATTTTTGCTTGACAATGTCCCCACCGGGAATCGAACCTGGAACCTCTGTTATGGGCGTCGGAATCTCGACCACTCGGCCACGGAGGCTGTATCCCCGATGTAATGTTTTTTTCAATGACATTCGTCATAAAACGCTCTCATGACCTTTTAAGTCAACCCATTGCAGCCATTCCCATCAATAGGTACTTTACAAAGAAAAAATATGCAATAAATATCTCTTCATTTACTGAGATAGTGAACATTCACTAGAGTCGTTGCCCGAGTGATGTCACTTTCAACAAACGTTGAAGAAAATTGATAGTGTTTTCTCTGAACTGAAGTCGACTCATTTTCTGTTTTTATGAGTCAGACAGATGCAATGAGTGGTGGGTTTCGTATTGGATTTTTTGCATTCAAGGCTAAAAGGTTCGAGCACATTGCTCTCCCATCAGTCCTTGAATAAATAAAGTGGCGAGTAACTCCGTCAACTAAAATGGTTGATCGTTTAAAAAAATGGTAGTGTAAGTAGCTAACAAAACAAAACAGACCAGGTTTTTTTCTGTTTCATGGAAACTTACTACTTATTGACGTGTAAATTACACGAGATAGATCATTTGATGTCAAATGACTAGCAAATTATACCTATATATTAGTCTGGGCGGCGGCCGTCGCACGAGTACTTACCTCATCGAGTTACTGAAAAATACCACTTTCCACGAAAAGTAGACCTAAAATAGGTAGGAAAAGTGTTTGTCTGCCGGGGCTCAGCGTGGGGAGACGGGGGGGGGGGGGGGAAAGATACGATTATGCTTTAGTCAACGACGCTGGACCAGTGCGGGTTGGTCGACTTCACACACAAACTTTGAATTTCTTCGCAGGAGTGCGCAGGTTTCATTACGATGTTTTCCTTCACCGTAAGAGCGTCGAATAAACGTACATTATGAATTCGAAATTCGAAAACACTTTGGTACGTGGTGGGGATCGAACCCGCGTCTCCCGGATGGTAGGCAGCGGCCCTAGCCACTAGACCACTGACGCACTCAATTTATGTTATTCTCTTAAACTATTTTAAGAAATAATTAAATTCTGTTTAACACTACACACACAGCCACCATTTTCCCAACGTTCAAGAACTTGTAAGAAGATAGTTAGAAACTAATTAAAACACCTACTTCGTTTCAATTAATTACATTGTGTGTTGACTCTCTAAGGAATCCAGAAGGTGTTTGTGCAGCAAGAACTTATTTTAAAGTAAAATATATTATTTAATTCATTGCAATGTTGGTTTTGCAGGTAAATAATTTTGGATAGCACTTGCTCGCTTACTTGCTTGCTCTGTAAACCCAATAAAAAATAAGTAGTTCCTTAGTAGACAAGAACCCAGTTGAAAATCTACCATCGTAATATCAGGTATACGTGAGTGAGGACATCTCACACAGCAATCTTATCCCAAACTAAACAGGGTCTGTACTATTGCAGTCCACTGCTGGACGTAGGCCTCCCCAAGGGCACGGCAATGCGCACGATCACTCGCTTTCCTCATCCAGCCACCACCAGCGACCTTCCTCAGGCCATCAGTCCACCTGGCTAGTTAATGTACATACATAAATAACATAATTATATATAAACCATATACACGAGACAAACACCAGTATATTCACTCATCCCAAAAAAAATGCTCTGGGTGGGATTCGAACTCGCTACTCTGAGCTTTGACGGCAGGTAATTAGGCTACGGAGATGGCTCTGTAGAGATAGCATGGAATTATCAGTTGTGGTCTGATAGAGTACACCAAAACCAGACGAAGTTCACAGTTCACCGCTCATTATCATAAGTAAAGTTTATGTTTACACTACGACAATTTATTGACAAAGTTTATTAATTACAATCACCCAGTTAGATAGTTTGTTTACTTTGTAAATGTTTAATTGGAATTTCGGAGGAAGGACGGTTTTGAGAAGTTTTGTAAGTGCGAGGACTTGTTTGATTTAAGTTTATATTGTTTTTTGCAGTGACGTTTTGTTTTAATAACTAACCTATAGATTTTAAAAATAATAATAAATTAAATAATCATAATAAATCTTATATCATACATATGCACAATGTTAGTCAAAAATACCTCCCCGGGTCATACCCGCCGCAAAGGTGCCCATGAATGATATTTGTAATTTACCTATAGATTTAGTGTTTGTTTTTAATAACATAGAAATAATCTATCTTTTATTTGGGTACCTATTTTATTTTTTTTTAAAGTAAAAAGAAACGTTGCCAAAATTGTAAATAATACACAATTTGAATTTACGATATCTCATCTCACTAATATTATAGATGTGAAAATATAATATTTGCATGTTTGGATATTTAGATGTTTGGACGCTTGTTCCACCTTCACGCTTAAAGTACTTAACGGATTTGGATGAAATTTGGAATAAAGCTAGTTTGTAGCCACATAGGATACCTTTTACGGGGGAAAGTCTTATTCCCACGGGAAAATCTTACATTACGCAAGTGTAGCCTTGGACGGGCCGCTATATAGTATTAATTTAATATTGCAAAGCCTTCCAGTCCATGAAATTACGAGTATAACTGTTAGTAAAAACTTTTTGAAAAACGAAAAAACAACTCTTTTTTCAAAATGACTCGGTTAGCTGATTAGTTTTTTGTTATATCAAACTTAATATTTTTGGTAAAATTCTATCAAAGAGTTGTTCACATCAGTTTCTTCAACAGAGCTAGCATCAGAGGGGTTGTACGATATTAAATTAGGAGTAACACGAAACAAAGAGAAAAGTAGATCAGAAATAAGCACACATGCCAGAACAGATTTACATTTCGATAACGAAAACTGAACAGACAAAGGCTCATCAAGGACTGGAAGATAGAGTATTATTAAACCTTATTCAAGCACCTAACTACCTATATACAACTTTAACGACAGCAGAAGGTCAAAGACTGCCGGAGTAACCTTTTCAAATTTAAAGGCGCGGCGACTGAACTCTATATACACTTCGTGTCGGAGGATTTTGACCTGACGATGTTTCCAGTTATTCATTTGCTTCTTGCATTACTAAGATTAACATTTTGTTTCATAGAAGATTTATAACAGACAGAAATGATTGAAATTTAAGTATGAAAACATACATGATACCATACATAGGTAGAATTTAAATCAAATCAAGAAGAAACTTTAATTTGTACAGCGATAAAAATCTTTTGAAATTATGAAAAAGTCGAAAGTGGAACATGCTTTCTCAGATGCAGGTGTATGTTTTGACAAAATGCTCTTACGCGTTATTGGCCTATCACCAACGCTATGCAATTCGTGTTAGGCCGGCCTGTACAGCTGAAAATTCAGTAGGAAATGTAGATTCAAATGATTTGTTTATGATGAACAACATCTTCGTTTTGAGCTCAATAATTAGATATCTAAAAACATGCCTTACATCAAATTCTGATCTGCCTACATTAAAATTGTCATAATTTTCGGGTTTGTTACCACGGTCATGTTTAATATTGTTACCTTGATATTTCGAAATGGTTGCACGCTCTATGGTCACGTGGTAACAAACACGAAAATTGTGACTCTCTCTGTATATCAAAATGCATAACCGCACCAATCTTATTTTATTTTGCGCAAGTTTTTTAAACTTACCAGATTGATTTTAGTTTTTATTAAGTGATATAAATTTATCTCAGACAGCTCGCTGTGATAACAAAGAAGTGAAATTTATGCTAAAGGTTGTAGATCAACCACTTTGTAAAACGACGTATCTCATTCGTACCACAAAAAGTCACATTAGACCATTTCAACAAAAAAATTGGCAGAGACGGACTGCTTTTATCGTTTTGAGCGATTAGCGGTCATTACACAAAGACAACTAAAACAGGAAAGTCGCCTTAAAACAAAGATGACATCTGAGGTTTTGATTTCATTGTTTTTAAAAGAAAAAAATAAGGTATCTTCTAGGTAGGTATTGTCAGTCTATTGACTGTTGAATGAATGAATGAATAGAATATACTTTATTGCACACAGACTGAAACACACAGTAATTACAGAAGTAAAAATATTATAATTTAAAAAAGTAAAGCTTATATAATTAGGTATGTTTATCAGAATTTTCATACTACGAACCGTGAGGAATAATTTGAGATTGGCTACAAATGGTGCCATTGTTTGAGTGTTTTATTGATTAAAGATGGATTGTTTAACGTATTTTCGCTCAAAATGCTCAATTACGAATAAGAAAATAACAGGAAACTCGACAAACTACTCAATGATGAAGTTAATTACTAATCTGACACTGCCGTCACCTAAAGGTAGATGTTGTGAATCGGTAGTTTTTACATGTTTGGGGAAACCTTTATAATCTCTATGGTATTTTTAAGAAATAAAAAGATTGTTCTCTATGGTCTCGACCGTGTAAATGGAAACTGCGTTTTATTATAATCTCCTCAAAAGAATGCCTTCCGAAGTACTCCAGCACCCCAAAGCCAACACAAACTGGCGACCGTAGACAGGCTAAACGATGACCGAGTTGGAAAACAGAAGGAAAGAAAGGTCAGTGGCGAGGAGATTGTTTTCAAAATGCGCCAACGATTTCGAGGCCATCTTGTCACCGAAAAGCGCATGCAACGAAATCGAAATGAACGTTGCATTCGCAAAATTGAAGCAGTTTAAAGAAGAACTCGTTAGACTAGACAAGATAATCAAAGATATTCTTCTAGTATCTGTTAACGAGGAGGAGCTGGAGAAGGAGTTGGAAGACGCCATAAAATATCAGACAAAATGGCTGCTCCTTGAAGGCACCTATAACGAAACTGTTACGACTAATAATAATAACAGAAATCAACGTAATTTTAAACTGCCTAAGCTACAATTAACCGTCTTTGACGGCGATATAAAAAATTGGTTGGGATTTTGGGGCCAGTTCACTAAAATACATAACGACAGACAAATGGACGACCTCGATAAATATCAGTATCTCATTCAATCACGGAAAGAACACTCTGACGTCAGAAAACTTGTAGAAAGTTTCCCACCCAGTGCATACAACGATTGCATAGAACAACTAAAGGCTCGCTATGCTAGAGAAGACCTGCTCATACAAATCTATGTACGCGAAATATTAGCACTAGTACTACTAAAAGAAGACACCATGACCACCACTCATCTCTACGATAAGCTTAACGCCCAGCTAAGAGCTCTAGATACCCTCGGAGTTACTAAGGACAAATATGCGGCATTTTTACTACCTATGGTGGAGTCGGCTTTAAGTCAAGAGTTATTGAAAACCTGGGAACGTTCAAAGAGCCAAAACAAAGGAGTAGCAGAAGAGCTGGCTAGCTTGCTAGATTTTTTACAAAAAGAAGTTGAGAGCGAGCAGAGAATACAACTGACAAAACAGACGTTTGCTAACAATAAGGAGCAAGAGTGCATCCAGAATGGAAAAAGAGGAACTGCAGAATGTTTACTAACAGGTGTTAAAATGCAGAAAACAACATGCTGCATCTGGTGCGACAAGGAGACGCACGCTAGTGTGGAATGTTATAAATTCAAAAAATGAATTTCAAACAAAGGAGGATAATTTTAAATACACAGCTCCAGTTATGTTGACCCCTAAGCTGATTCTACAAGAAACATGGCGACGACAGCTGTCATGGGACGACGAACTGCCAGAAGACTTGCTCTCCAAATTCCTGAACTGGTATAAGTACATCACTTACCTGAATGACTGCAGAGTGCCCCGTAGGTTGACAGCAGACATCCTAAAAGAAAGCAAAGCTAGTATACACATGTTCTGTGATGCAAGCAAAGACGGGTGCGGCGCATGTATTCTGCTAAGAGCTGAAAAAGATGGAAAAGTGTCAGTTCAACTAATAGCCGCAAAGTCTAGAGTCACACCACCACAGAAAATAACCATACCAAGATTGGAGCTGACAGCAGCCTTGATTGGCTCACGATTACTTACCACTGTAAGAGAAAGCCTGTCACTCCATGATTGTCCAGAATATTACTGGACTGATTCCGGCGTTGCCTTATGCTGGATAAAAAGAGAATTGCCCTTAAATACATTTGTAGGCAATAGAGTTAAAGAAACAAGACAAAACACTAATATAAAACATTGGTCACACATTCCAGGTGAACTGAACTGGGCGGACTTGGCGTCCAGAGGCTGCGACGCGAAGGTGCTCCTTGACTGTCGCTGGTGGGAGGGGCCGGCGTGGCTACGTCTGGCGCCGGAAGAATGGCCGCGTTCCGAGCTGGTCGTAAACGAACACGAAGTAAACCTGGAAACTAAAAAGTTTGTATGTAATACTAATCTTTCTACTGAGCAAAATATACTACATGCACTACAAAACTATTTTTCCAAATATTCCAAAATAATAAGGATATGGAGATTTATAAATAATACTAGGTATGTAAATAATATAAAGAAGGGAGAAATAACTGTGGAGCGGGACGTTAGGGAAACAAGTAAACACTGCGAGTGCTGACAACAGACTACTTTTATTAATTAATAACCTAGCTTATAAGTACATTAGTCGCTTAACATAAGACAATAAACTTACTCCTTACATCTCCCACCAAAAGAAATAAAAAAAAATACTTATCATGTATTTTTTTTTTACATCATAAAAAACTTTTTTTTTTAACATTAAAAGGCTTAGTCCTATTCTTATGTACTAACATTGTTTTTCCATTAATGTCAATTTCTACATTAGGTGAAAGATCTTTCAAAACTTTATATATAAAGTATCTAACTTCTTACCAACTTCATTCTTAATTAAAACTAAATCATTTTTACTATATACTACTGGATTCTTAGTTAAGTCATATTTGTCTTTCCTTTTCATTTTAGATTTTATCAAGTTGTCTCTGGCCTCTTTTTGTGACAACTGAAGCCTATACTTTAACTCTTTAGGATAACTTTCATGGTTATATAAGGGTTCTACTATATCCCCTGACAAGTTACTAGGAAGAGAGCATTTTCTACCATATACAAGTTCAAATGGAGTGAACTTCGTTTCCGAGTGAACTGAAGTATTAAAAGAAAAACTCCAATATGGTAGCCAGGAACTCCATGTCTCCGGATGTCTTTCCGTCTGTATGCGTAAGAAAGCAGCCAAATGCTTATGTGTATTTTCTAAAGCGCCTATACTCTGGTGGTGATAGGCTGTGGAGTTAAGTTGTTCAATATTAAGTAACTTACTTACCTCTTTGAAGGTCGTCGATAGAAACTCCGTACCCCTGTCTGTAGCTATCTGCTTCGGTACGCCATTCCTAAAATTACTAACAAAGACTTGAGCAACCTCTTCACTTTTCTTTGTAACCAATGGATAGGCCTCTACGTACTTACTTAATTCACATTGAATTGTTAGTATATATGAATAATTTTTACTATCAATATCTAGAGGTCCTACAAGGTCTAAAAATATTTTCTCGAATGCGAAAGTAGCAGTAGTAGTGATAACCATTGGCTCTTTTACTGGAATTGTGTATTTATATTTCTGACATTTTTCACAACGTTTAACGAATTTCCTCACGTCGTTTTCCATACCCGGCCAAAAGTAATACTTCTTAACATTATTATACATCCTTCTCATGCCCGCGTGGCCACTAGTGGGCAGGAGATGAAAGTCATTCAGTATTACTCTCCGTTGGTCTTGGTCCTCTACTCGAATTACGTCTTTTAATATACTTAGTCTTAACTTTGTAGTATCTTTCTGGTTAACAAATTCCTTCATAATTTTTTCTACAAATATATTATTATTCCTATTCTTCAATATGTATATAACGTCGACATTTATTTTCTTACAAAATTCATCTAGTTCTTTCACAAATTCGCATGGCGATAGTTGCGATGAAGAATCTAGATATTTTACAAAAAATATATTATTTTTTGAATCATAAAAAAATATTTCATTTACTAACTCTATCAAGTTTTCCTTTCGTTTTTTATTTAATTCTTGCTATGTAATAAACTTTAACTCTACTGTCTCCTGTGGCTTACTATGTGTTTCCACGATTTTCGGTTGATCAGGCCGATCATCTTGAGAACGCATAGTTTGCCTGGAAGTAGTATAAGCCTTCCTATACTGTGATCGCGTCATTACATTTATCTGCTCATTTATATCCTTCAACTCTTTACAAGTGATATAAACCCTTGACAAAGCATCAGCCGGTGCGTTATCTGATCCCCTGACATACTCTATATTAAAATCATATTCTTCGAGCGCTAGTCTGAATTTTAGTAAGCGGCTGGAAGGATCGCGCATTCCAAACAAATACACTAACGGCTTATGATCCGTAGGAATATGAAAAGTACGTCCATATAGATACGGTCGAAAGTGCTTTATGGCCCAAACAATGGCGAGAAGTTCCTTTTCGATTGTTGGATAATTTGATTCTGCTTTATTCAAAGTTCTACTTGCAAATGCTACTGGTCGGTTGTCTTTATTACTCAGAACTGCTCCTAAAGCAAAAGCTGAAGCATCTGTTTGTAGAACGAATGTATTATTTTCTGTTAAATCCGGATATTGTAATACAGGTGGCGTTGATATTTTTTCTTTAAGAAGTTGGAAAGATTTTTGGCATTTTTCATCCCATTCAAATGGTACATTTTTACGTGTAAGGTGATTTAATGGTAATACTATCGCTGCAAAATTCCGAATAAATTTTCTATAATAGTTTGTAAATGCCACAAATCTTTTTACTTCGTCGGTACTTGTTGGAGTCGGATAGTTTTTAATAGCAATAATTTTCTCCGGATCAGGTAACACACCGTCGCTTGATACTACGTGCCCTAGATACAAAATTTCCTTCTTTAAAAATTCGCACTTATCAGGATTTAACTTCAAATTCACTTTACGTATTCTTTTAAAAACATCCATTAAATTTTTGTTGTGGTCATTTAAATTTTTACCAAATTCTATCAAATCGTCCAAATAAATTAAACACTTTTCATACGTTAATCCAGACATTGCTAAATTCATCATTCTAGAAAAAGAATTGGGACTAGTCTTAAGACCCATGGGCATCCGCGTCATCTGATATTGCCTACTATCCGGGTCAAGGTCACATTGATAATATCCATTCGCTAAATCCAAGTGTGTGAAATATATACAGCCTGATAGTGAATCTATAATTTCCGTTATATTGGGGAGTGGGAATTTATCGTCTTGTATGCAATTGTTTAATTTTCTATAGTCAATTACAACACGCTATTTTTTTTCGCAATTTTTTTTTTCGGAACTATCAATAGTGAACTTGACCATTCGCTCGAACACTTCACTATTATACCTTCCTGCAACATTTTGTCTAATTGATTGTTAATTATATCTTTCTGTGCATGAGGCAATCTATATGGTTTTGTATAGACGGGAATAGTATCAGGTTTCAAAGAGATAGTATGTTTATAAATATTCGTGGTAGTCAAGATATCTCCCGGTAAATAAAATATATCCGAAAACTTAGCACATAAGTTTTCGATAGATATCTGTTCCTCTTTGTTTAGTTTTCCTAACTTTAAGTATGTAAATAATGTCTTAATTCGATTTGCATTTACGGAATTACATTTTTCAAAAGTACAAATATCATAATCACTTGCTTTGTGTATATCTATTTTGATGTCGCTTAAATTTATTTCTTTCTCGGTGGTATTTAGAATTCTCACTGGTATTTTTCCATTTACTGGACAAACAAGAGCACTAGCCAAAAATATGCCTTCTTGTAGCTCTGACGAACATATTATACAGTCTTCTTGCAAGTTTGTTGCTATCCAGTGAACTGATTCTGTCCTTGACGGAAGTGTAAAATATCTTTTACCATTTTGTAACGGTAAACAGATTGCATTGTCATTAATAATTAATGTCAAATTTCTAGTTTGTAAGTTAATCAAAGCTTTATATTTCAAAAGAAAATCCTGACCTATAATTCCATCATATTGACATGGCAAGTCGTCAAATATAAAAAACTTATGTTCAAACATGTGACCATTTTGCATTAATTCTAAATAAGCATATCCGATTGCCTGTGTTTTACCTCCAATTCCATTTATAATTAATTCTTGCTTATAAACCGGTATATCTAATTCCAAAGCATTCCGCAACTTTAATGCGCAAATCGACGCGCCGGTGTCAACTAACAACAATTGTTTTTTGTTACGTACATTAAAATTCACAGAACAAGTGTTGTTACTTGCAAAAATATATTCTGAATTATTGTTATTCACAAAAAAATTGATTTGGTGCAACTTTTCCCTCTTCTTCGTTCATATAGATACGTTCCCTGCGGTATCCATTGTTTACACGAGAAGTGAACGTACCTCGATTAGCTCAACCACCTCGTCCTTGATTTGGGTCTCTGTAACCACCTCTGCCAGTAGCTCTGGTCGCAGAACCGTAAACGCGCCATTGGTGTTGCGGCGGCGGCGGGGGCGGTGGTGGTGGCGGCCTGTGTCTGTGAAACGCGTACGATGACCCTCTAAAAGAACCGCGTCCTCGAACGTAGCCTCTGCCAAAATTATGATGTTTCCTGTTATTAAAAACAAATACATCACTAGATGTAGTCACCAAACTCGTCTCTTCATCCTTCGCTCCTTGTACAGCATCCTTTAAAGAGTCATAATCACGAGCTGCAATAATCGTGCTGATTCGACGATTGCGCAAACCATCTGCAAATCTTTTGACGGCTTGTTTTTCGTTTATGGTTTTTAAAACATTGTAAGCATTTGTGTTTCCATCTGATTGCGCAATTGTTAAATCAACAAACATTTTAGACAATTGTTGACCAAAATCGTCTATAGATGTTTCACCTTGCCTGAGTGTCTGCATTTTATTTTGTATAGCAGTGGCTGATTTCTTAGGTAGCAAATTTTTTCTCATATCAATTATTAGGTCTTGTACGGTGGCATACGACGTGCATAATTTTAACTTTGCAATTTGAGTCAACCTATTCTTTAATACAAAGTTAATAAGGTTTTGTTTCGACTCAGCTTTTAAGGTAGTCTCATAGTATTCTATGGAATCGATAAGTTGTTGTATAACAATCTCATCATCGGTCATTACCGGTATTAAAGATAACGCGACTTTTAAATAGAAATCACCCATTTTGGAGTTTTTACTGCTCTCAAAGTTCTCACCGTTATTTGATCTTGTATACGATTTACTACAAAACTCCTCTATCTGTTTGTAAACTAACTTTATCTTATCACAAAATTCTTGAACATCTGACAAACTTTTCCCTTTTAACTCCTTACGTTCTACCTGTTCATGTAACTCTTTTGTAATTTTAATATAGTCTACATATATTAAAGAAGCCTCTTCCAATTTTTCTTTTAGTAAATTTTGGCTTTCGTCGTTCATAGGAAAGCTTTACTAAATTATCTTTTATCTTTACTAAATTAGAATAGACTTCTTCCAATCTACTTGTCATATCAGCATACTTATTATCCTGTGATTATGTAAGCTCCAATTATAAAAAAAAAAACATACACTAAATCATACTCACTTATATGTTATTTTTAAAAATAGGTTTTTATGATTATTAATATTAATATTTTGTTTTTTATTTTATAAACTTATATTCTACGTACTTATTATTATTTATTTATTTTTGAAAAGAGCTCATATTATTTTATTTTCCGCACTTCACTGCACTGCACATCACTTCACTTCTTTTTTTTTATATATACGCGCGTTTTAATTTACGTTTTTGTTATTTACGTATGGTTTTTTTTTTACGATTTGAAGATATGTCCCATTGCCGTAGACCTACTTATTTCCCGAAGATCCTGGTTGATTAGCAGACTCACATCTGCGGCAGCGTGATTCACGTTGATCCCGAATGAAAGAACGGCGTAGGTTGTATCGTACAACCAAATCATTTGACCAACTGGTATGGCACTTCTTGTATAGTTTGTAGCAGCAATACAGGAATCCAATTGCCAATAAAGTACAAATTACCATCACCACGATACTAATGGCTGATAGGTGATATTTCATCTCATGAAATGTAGCATCGTTTTTTCCTCCAACAGCATTCTGATTGATGAAAACATCTTCTTTTTCGACTTTTGATTGGCACATCGTTAGTCCTTGGCGTCAAATACTCCCTTATGAAAACTAAAATTTAAAATAAAACCTCCCTTGGTTTCTTCCGAACACACGTCAATCGCGGTATAAAAATCAAAGCATTCCCACGGTACAATCATCGCTACGCGAACCCGACACCTCACGTGGCAGGGTCGCCATGTGGAGCGGGACGTTAGGGAAACAAGTAAACACTGCGAGTGCTGACAACAGACTACTTTTATTAATTAATAACCTAGCTTAAGTACATTAGTCGCTTAACATAAGACAATAAACTTACTCCTTACATAACATATAAAGAGTATGAAAAGGCAGAAAGGACTATAATTAAATTGATACAAACAGAAAATAGTGAATCTTTACAAGAAAAATCTGGGAACCTGACTAAATTCATTGACAGAGAAGGAATAACTAGAATTAAGACTAAACTTATATTATCAGACTTTCCAGAAAATGTACGTACACCTTACCTGCTTCCGGCGAAGGATCCAGTTGTGATGATGATGGTGAAACAGCGGCATGTGCAGCTACAACATGCAGGTACCAATCAGCTGATCACTGACATCCGATCGAGATTCTGTATAATCGGGATACGACGTCTTGTAAGGTCGGTAATTTCAACTTGTACTATTTGTACAAGATATAGGTCGAAACCTACACAGGCGCCTACAGCACCGCTTCCTCCAGAACGCGTCACGTGCTCGGCACCATTCCAAACAACGGGTGTTGATTTCGCAGGCCCCTTACACTTACGTGATGGATCGAAGTGCTGGATAGTACTGTACACTTGCGCCGTGTATCGCGCAGTACATCTAGAGCTAACAAGGTCCTTGTCTACAGAAGCTTTTATTATGACACTACGCAGATTCATCGCGAGGCGAGGTCGTGTTTCTATGTTGATGTCGGATCAAGGTACTAATTTTCATGGCACTAGAAATCTACTTAATAACATAAATTGGGACGAAATCCAGAGACACGCGACTATTCGACGCATCACCTGGAAAATGAACGCACCCTCCGCTGCCTGGTGGGGAGGCTACTGGGAGCGCCTCATTCGTATAATGAAGGATCTACTCCGACGCAAACTGGGTACTGCTTCCATTTCCTACGAAGAATTAGAAACGTTGTTATGCGACTGCGAAGCTACGATGAATGGGCGTCCTCTGACGTACATAAACAGTGACAAAGGTGAGTGTCTGGAGCCGTTGACCCCTACTTAAGTATTTTATACAACCTATTCCTAATTCTGATGTGACTGATTTTGACAAAATCGACTCGAATAGTTTGAACAGCAGACTACAATATTTACAATCGCTTAGAGATCAGTTTCGTCAAAGGTTCACATCTGAATATTTAACTTACCTGGTGCAGAAGGGGAAAGAGAAAAAGGATGATATTACTAAAGGTGACATAGTTTTAATAGAGACAGAAGAAAAAAGAATTAAATGGCCTTTAGGTATCATAGAAGAAATGCTTACAGGAAGAGATGGAGTACAGAGGACAGCACGAGTAAAGACTGCCACAGGTATAAAAATTCGTCCTGTTCAACGACTATACAAATTAGAGGTATCAGATAATAATATTCCTTTACATCATACTCCTCAAGTTCCAGTGGCTAGTAAAGTCAACCCGCCTGAGACTGCAGTGGCTCCCGACTGTTGCGAGATACCAGATCTCCATGACAAGCCTCTACAATCCACTCGTAGTGGAAGACAGGTAAAGCTACCTAGTAAATTTGATTTGTATGTTTAGTTTCTTATTGTGGGGATAATTTCTTACAATGGTTTCGTAATTCATTTGTTATAAGTTAACACATATTG
Source organism: Carpatolechia fugitivella (assembly GCA_951230895.1). NCBI lineage: Eukaryota > Metazoa > Arthropoda > Insecta > Lepidoptera > Gelechiidae > Carpatolechia > Carpatolechia fugitivella. Next base: position 2,607,472 of record OX579655.1, on the reverse strand, counting down.
TTTTGGTATCTGAGTCTGTCAGGGTAACTAAATTACAAATAAGTAAACAATTTTTAGGTATTAAAGTAATTTTTAATGCTATTTACATAATATTTACATGGTTAATTTTTAATATACTTGACAAGTTAATAAATATGACTTTTATAAGATAATATACTTAATAATTGTATGTTCAAGATCTATAGCATTGTAATTTTAATTGAAAATAATAAAATTATTATTATTGTGTAAGCATATACTTTGCAAGTCTAATATTGTATAACTTGTTTTAATAATAACACTGTAACTACTACGACTACTGTAATACTGTACTTTAACTTTCAGCATAATTAAGACTTTTGCGTGTTGGGAGGATGTTGTGAATCGGTAGTTTTTACATGTTTGGGGAAACCTTTATTATCTATGTCTATGGTATTTTTAAGAAATAAAAAGATTTTTCTCTATGGTCTCGACCGTGTAAATGGAAACTGCGTTTTATTATAATCTCCTCAAAAGAATCCCTTCCGAAGTACTCCAGCACCCCAAAGCCAACACAGTAGCATTCGGATCTCGGCGGTCGCTGCCCAGCGGCGACGCCGTGGGCCCGGCAGTACCGCCACAGTACCGCACCGCTTTGTAGGGATTTGTATGAAACGCATTCCGATGCACGCCGCCGGGCGGCGCTGCCGAGCGGCGCTGCCCACGGCGGCGCTGCCGAGCCGCTCCGGGAGCAGTATGGCGGCGCCGCCCAAACATTACGGAAGGCAAAACAACTGTTCACACCGACGACTCCTTGTTGACTACTGCACGTGGCAGTTGCCGCCGGGCGGCGGCCGCTCCTATCCGAAAGGACCTTGCAGCGCCGCCGGGCAGCGACCGCCGAGATCCGAAGGCTACCTTAACCTGGGCACCTTACTTGACGGTGACTCATTGCGCGTGGCTACCGCCCTCCGCCTTGGCTGCAAACTATGTGAACCACATCAATGCATTTGCGAGCAACGGTGGAGGCTAACGGCTATCACCCTCTGAGCTGCTGTCGTTGTTCAGGCAGGTTTCCACGTCACCATGCCCTCAACGATCTTATTCGCAGAGCTTTGGTTGCCGCTGATATCCCATGCGTGCTTGAGCCTCCAGGCCTTTGTCGAACTGATGGAAAGAGGCCCAACGGTCTAACATTGGTCCCCTGGCAAAATGGCAGAAGTCTTGTGTTAGCCCGTCGGAAATAGACAGAAAATCATTCTAAATTCGCAAAGCGTGATGTAGTTTTGCATTTTTGGTATGTTGTACGGGTGTGTTAGGGTAGTTTAAATAAAAAAATGCAACTCCGAAAACCTTGTGGAAAATGAGAAAATCGATAAAATTTTCGAAATTTGCGGTGTTTTTATGGTATTCGCCCTGCATGGCCAAAACTATGCATTTTTTGCGTACGATGTTGTCTACAAGTATAAACTGTATTCAATAACCTACAATTTGAATCCTATTTTGGCTCTATTGACCCTATAAAAGCTGAGCTAGAGCACTTGAAAATTACCAATTTTTCTCGAAAATAGCTTTTTCTCGATTTTTATGACATATTTCGTAAGATATTCGCAAAACTGCTTGTTTTATAAAAAACAATAACCAAAAATATTTTTAAGTACATATTTAGCTACCATTACTACCTAAAACGAGGTCTGTGAGATTTCAATCTTAATAAAACGCGAAAAGCTAAATAATTAACAGAGTCAAAATAATCTAAGTATACAGGTTTATTGCAAATTAGACAGAAATTTTATTAATAGCTTGGAAGGTCTTTTACATTCATACCCAAAATTCGGTTACTGCTGACCAGCCAAGAAGGAGTCAGACTCACGCACGAAGGGTTCCATATCATTTTCTTAAAAAAATGGCAAAAAGATACGTTTGTTGAATGGAAGCGTTTAGTATTTTTTTTACAGTGGTAACAGAAGTATATTATGATTGATGGTTTATGAAATACAGCCTGGTAACATACAGACAAACAGTGGAACATCCAGTTCTGGGTACGGAACCGTAAAAAAGGCCATTGACTATGAATTGTTCATAGTCAATCTTCGTTTTTTCCGGGGTTGGGATTCCCGTTCCTCGTGATGATGGGGAAGATCAAAAAGAACGCGTTCATGGTCTTCCTCTTGTTCGTGTTCCTCTTCATTATTCTGAGGAAGAAGTTCTTTTTCGTCTTCCTCTGAGTCATCCCCAATGGATGCTGTTGTTGCACGACTTCCCTCCACAATTCAAACAAATAGCTGAGCATTTCAGCCCAGCTTTTAAGCAACTGCATGCCCCTTTACATCCCCTTTTGCATTTGCAGGCTATCATTTTTAGAAGCTGGGCTGGAGCTGGCTCTTTGTTTGTTGTGATCGGGATTAGGCCACGGGTGCTGATTTCCCAGCCCCACTCGGTGGGATCCTTTTCTACCCCCAGCCACTTTTGCACTTGGTGGTAGGTGCGAAAGGCATGAAAAGCGGAAGCTTCGGTAGTAGGTGGCAAACGTGCGAGATTCATTTTTGCATTTGCCGCTGTTTTCACAAACAACGTGAATCTCAGGTTATGCAGTGTCTGAGTACTCGCAATGCCTCCGTATAGAGCTACCAGACACTTTTCACCAGCTTCCGCAATATTTTCCTGCGTTGCATCTGGCTGGAGGAAAATGGTAGCCAAGTCTACAAGGTCCTGCCTTTTCTGAAATTGACCCCACAATTTCTGTTTTCCTTGCCAGAAAAGAGCAGATGTGGTATCACATCCCGTGAAAGCGTGGATAAACAGTTCCATTTTATTGGGCATTTCAACTTCTCCTCGGTTGAACGCGTTAGTGGTATATTGAACGCACCCGGCCTCGTTTCTATTGCGCCCAGTATGGATGTTAACAAACGACAGAAACATTAATTCTAATTTTTGCCTCTAAAACCCATTTTACCTATTTCATTGTTTTGAGATTGTGAGTGACCTGTTAGTCTTACAGACTTCATTTTGGGCTCTTATAAATGCTTAATAAGTACTTAAAAATATTTTTGGTTATTGTTTTTTGTAAAACAAGCAGTTTTGCGAATATCTTACGAAATATGTCATAAAAATCGAGAAAAAGCTATTTTCGAGAAAAATTGGTCATCTTTCAAGTGCTCTAGCTCAGCTTTTATAGGGTCAATAGAGCCAAAATAGGATTCAAATTGTAGGTTATTGAATACAATTTATACTTGTAGACAACATCGTACGCAAAAAATGCATAGTTTTGGCCATGCAGGGCGAATACCATAAAAACACCGCAAATTTCGAAAATTTTATCGATTTTCTCATTTTCCACAAGGTTTTCGGAGTTGCATTTTTTTTTTAAACTACCTTAACACACCCGTACAACATACCAAAAATGCAAAACTACATCACGCTTTGCGAATTTATTGTCTATTTCCGACGGGCTATGTGGGATGCTACCTGCGTCAGCACTGTGGAGTTTGTATGCTCTGTGTGCAAACTCCGCGATCTTTTCTTCTTTTGGATTGATTCTTTTTAGTTATTACTGGCACTCGAGAGATGCCTGATATTGGTAAAAAAGCATATAACATTAGGGAGTCAGGAAATGAAGAGCAGACGATACTTTGTCAAATAGGTTTTTCGTGAAAAAGATTAAAATATATTTACATCAAGAAACTGTGCATTTATTCCAATCGCAAGCGAGTTGCCTCTACCACATCTGGGCTACGTGGAGCTGCCACAGAGTATTGTAAGGAGCGGTCTCCTTTGAGGTGACTGGCTGTTCGTTTAGTTCGATTGGATTTGAATATTTTGAAATATCGAATGATTATTTTTTGTTTTTTTGACTCGGGATGCCAACGGGCTACTGAGTGGAATATATTTTCATATTGAAGAGATAAGGGATTACCACTTTGTCCCCGTAGCAGTGGAGACTTTTGGCTCTTGGGGTACCGAGGTGCTTCGTTAGAGAAATCGGTCGTCGAGTGCGAGACAGGGGCGACGATCCTTGCTCCGGGGCATTTCTGGCGCAAAGGATGTCCATAGCTATTCAGTGTGGCAACGCCGCAAGCATTATGGGCTCCTTTGCGTCAGGCATGGTGCGGGACAAGTTGTTTGAGTTTTAGGTTAAGTTAGGTTAGATTTGTTTATTTTGTATAGTTTTATATTTTATTGTTATTTTAAATTTTTGTCTTTTTTTATGAATAAATGTTTTTGTCTGACACTGGCATTAGTGACAGACTAAAAAAAATACAATTGGATGTGGTCACCTCTGAGCTACGTGTCGTCTGCGCTCCGTCGCAGGCGTCCCCCATAAGTCATACATACATACCCGAAGACTTCGCTCGCAATGTCATCAAACGACAAAAACACATCGTTACCTAGTTCTGGAAACTAACAACGCCATCTGTCGTCATACGTACGTAATGAACTCAGTACATTTAATTTGTTCAGCAGGGTAACGCTTCGGCCGCCTCAGAATACTTTTTATTTGATATTCCATTTTTTTATGTTGCATGCTCTTTAGCATTCATCATCTTTAGCTGTCTTTGAGCCGCACCGGGCCAGCGTGGTCGACTAAGGCCTAATCGCCCTAATTCAGGGTAGGCTCGAGTCTCGAGTCCCTAGGTGGGGACGTATATGAGCTGTTAATGATGCTCTGAGTCTGACCCTAGTCCTTCAAAGATCCTTAAAAATGTAAATTTGACTAGTTCTGTATAGCAGTTTTTTTTTTTTTAGGGGGTGGCTACATTTGTAGCCTTGACGTGTTACTGCTGTATGTGCCACATACATACCTTTTTGACTCGCGATGACAACAGAATTTCTGCTTGCCATCTATCTAGCTATTTATTTATTTTTCAAGTAGCAGTTCGCTCCTCAAGAATGTCGCTGGTGGTGGCTGGATGAGGAAAGCGGGTGATCGTGCGCTTTGACGTGCCTTTGGGGAGGCCTACGTCCAGCAGTGGACTTTAATAGGCTGATTGATTGAGTTCGCCCCTAGCTTTGCCTACCACGCGGTGAAAAATTTTTTCTCGCAGTAAACGTAGCCTGTGTTTATTGTGTCAAGTGAACTTGGACTGTGCAGCAAACTTATCAATTTGGTGAAGGTCCATATAAAATGACAAAGCTGAACTAACTTTGACAAAAACCATTTATACATACATGTGACAAATCGATCATGGAGAGTTAAAGAAGCGCTAGAAGAGACAATAAAAATCGTGGAACAAATTATAATATTTTTTTTAGTTATTATAATAAAATGTTATGAAGTCAAATTGTATATTAAAATTAAATTTCAAAATTAATGCACGAAATAATGTATCAATCTTAATTTATTTATGATACCTTGAATATTTTTGCCGTCAATACGTTTTGACAATCGCATATAACGGGTTAAACCCTAAAAAGGATGAGTGTACTATATTGGTAGAGTGGTTATTCAGAAAATGGTTAAATTCAGAAAATTGTCTATTATTTATTAATTGGTGTTACAATTAAAATTATATTAATAATTTGGAAAATGTGGCAATACTTTGTACTGCAGGTAAAGTACAAAACGTTTAACAAAATTTTAATTTTACGGTTAACTATTTCCAAACACACCCATTCGGGTACAGGTTACAGAAAAAAAAACTTTTAGTTTTATCTAGAATCTTTTGTATTACAATACAAGATACAGAGCACGAAGTACTCTTAACGGGTTGGTGCCAACAAAATGAAATTCCGGATAGAGACGAATGATGTACATTGCTCTTTTTGTTAGTTTACATTACACAGCTATGACAGCTTGTTCTTATGACAAAACGTACAATCACATGTGTTATTGTTGTATACTTTATAAATCAAACGCGAAAAAAGTCAAATTAATATTTATATTTTTATCATTTCGCGATTCCACATTTTTTACGAGAGAGTCAACAATTGAATGGCTCAAAGCGCGTTCGAAACAGATTTGTTTTTAAATAATTCAAATAACATCAAAGATTCTAAAATATTATCCGCCAGTACTTACAAATAAGGTTTAGGAGTATAGAGGTATGTATTCATACCTAAAAAAGTGTTAGGAAGATCTTCTTGGAAGTGATGGTAAATTAGCAGCTGGTGGAAAAATATACAATAAGTCGGTTATTTCACAAATGCAATGCGTATATTATGCCTATTGGCGTAACACCGACTGGGCACCGTGCCGCGCCGCACCGTGCTCGCTGCGCACAACCCGCGCGTTATCGGGCCTACCTATTATGAGCAGCTACCCGAAGAACTTAGAAGTGAACCCAATGACGAAACATTTAAACACCGACTGAAGGACCTGTTGTTAGAAAAAGAGTTATACTCATTAAATTAGTTTTTATAGTATCTTGTTATACTTATGAGTTAACTGTTATAGTTACACTTATTTTGTAATTATTATTATTGTTATTAATTAATTAGATCTGAAGTTGTTTGACATTGTTATTATCAGTAATAAATTATTGTTTTATCTTCCTTTTGTCATTTGTGTTTTCCTTGACGATCTTATGATGAATGAACCTTTTTTATATTATTTTGTAAAAATGTGGAATTTTGGTCGTAAGAAATAAATATTTCTATTCTATTCTATTGTATTTTTTTTGTTAAAAAATATTATTTGTAGCCGACGTGGCAGACCTCGAAAACGTTGGCGAGACGATCTCGACGCTTTCGAGGATGATTGGGAGTCACTGGCACAAGATCGAGAACGGTGGAAGAAAAGAGGGGAGGCCTTTGCCCAAAAGTGGGACAGCTCAGGCTAGAAAAAAAAACATGTTCTGCTTATTTGTCGACTTTACATACAACCCACATAATGAAGAGGAAGTATAGACTCTAACTTACAAAAGACATGAGAAGTAAAAGAAGGGGGAGACAAGTAATTGCTTGAATCAATTAATACATTTTTTTTATTATGTCATCAGCACATATAGATCTCCCATAATATTAAAGGATACACAAGAACTATAGGACCGAAAAATTTGAGTATCAAATACAGTGAGAAAGCATTGGAGATACATAATTCATTCATTATCACGCCTAATAAAGTGGGTGAATTAAATGCTAGAAAGAAAAATAAGAACATGTTGTAAAAAAAGGTCTACTAACATTAGGTAGTATAAAATAAAAATAAAAATGATTGTCTACAACTCACAAGGTTAATTTTGCAATATTGAATATAATCTATTAAAAAAAAACAGAGATACTAACCAATTACAATGAAATTACACAGTTTTCTGAATCGAATACAAAGATAATAACAAATTTAATATATGCCATAAAGGCCAGTCAAAAGAAATACCTAATATGGTACCCTAAATTGGTATCGTCTCTTCGAATTTTAAAAGTACTTTTTCTGTTGAAAAAAACCTACATCTACCTGACCAGGACTACACTGCGCAATGTAACCCCAGAGCAAGAGTGGTAAAAGATCCGAAAGAACGCCAAAAAGTATAGGTCGATGGCGGTACTTGCCTCATATTGAATTTTGTAAAAACAACCAAAAATCCGGTCCAATTATTGGGATTCAGAGGAGTAAGGAAATGGATAATAAAAAAAAATATATATATATTTCAGACTGTGTCCGTCCATATTTTTTTGTTAGTAAACTTAAAAATAAAATAAACTTATGTAAGTAAATTAAAAATTAAAAATCAATACAATAAAATCATTAAAATTTAAAACTTGATAAAATTTCCAATTCAATAAAAATAATAATAATAAATTATATTTAACTTAATAATAATAATGGTACTAGAAAAATTTTTCAAAACTAATTTAAAAAAGTTCCAAAACTCCTACAGCCAAATCTACACTCAGTATTAGCAGTGCAGTACTCTAGTTACGAACACAACAAGCTTTTTAATCCGAAGTCCGGCGACGACGCACCTCAATAACGGAAATGTACCAGCTCACCGCGCAGCGTGCAGTTACACTAAATGTACCAAAGCAAATCTGCCCCGACGACACAAGATTATAAATCTTCCCAGGGTAAAACCGCGCGTTCAGTGCTTGGTAGAAAAAAAACTCCATCAAGTCACGAACAACACAATATTCCACACGAACAACCTAATTACGCCTCGTGCTATTTTATTGAGTACTCCTCGCACAAGAAAATGATCTAGCACTTCTTTGCTTCAACAATATTAAAATATTTTCACAGTCGAGATCAAGAAATCCAATTCCAGGCAATGGTCAGAAAAATCTCCTATCAAGAACACATCAAGAAAGACAAATCCAAACCAACCAAAACAACCGCCTTTCAAAATCACCTAAGTTTAAAAACGCCAGAAAAAGAGGTAAACAATAAAAAAGTTTCAAACACCGTAGCAACGCTACAGTAGCTACTAACCCTGCGTTCCGAGACGCACTGAAATCGATTAAAGTACCCGTAATCGCGTTCCGAATCACTGTCAGCCATACATTTTTTTGCTTTTCTGATCGCTGATAGCGCTGAAAGTCTAACTCGGAATGCGCCCTAACTGTAATTTTCTTTCAAAATTCTATTTCAAGCGTTAGCTTGATGATGATCTCCATTATTAAATCCATAATACCACAAACCCTTGCATGGCCCTCTCCCCGCTTCCGCCCCTATCCCGCCCCCAATAATCAAGTTTGCGAGTCTCGTCCAAGATGTCACCACGGCCGAAATATTCCAACATTGTCCTCCCTGAATATCTTAACGGCACGTCTGTGTGAGTTATCATACAATTTGCTTTGGGAATTATTATTATAACGGGTTTTGATGTGAACTTGACAAATTTTGTTTTTAATGAAAAGGTTTCTTTACTGTTTTTTTTTAGTTCTAACATTTTGTAATGCCGTTATTCAAAACTATAAAAGTTTTTAAAAATAATGGATTCAATAGAGCGAAGTCTTATTTTTTTGACAGTACTGAACTACTGACATTATTAATATAGTGAAACAAGGCTCACGCTTTGCGCCCAACACAAAACTTAAAGTTTTTTTAAAAATAAGTCACAATTTACAAAAGTTTTTCACAAAAATAAAAAGGTAGGGAGTCCACGTGAATGTTTTTCTATAGCCTCAAATTTCACAATTGTCAAAATGAGCATTTATGAAAAAAAAACTAACGTTATTATGATTTTATCACTAAAACAGTCATTTTATCATAACATAATTTTCATCCAGCAAAAATGATTACAAGTAAAATAAAATAAAATTTACCATGTTATTTCACGTACAAATTTCTTGCATTGTTACAGTAACAGCCAAACAGATACAACAGTAGCTAAAGAGTGTCGTAATTAATAGTACAGTACTGACTGGCGTTCTAACCAACAACGTTCGCAAACGGGTGCAATTATAGCCGTTGATTGATTCGCAATGCATAGAAACAATTGCAGCTGTTCAAACTAGTTTCAAACATTTGTACGGACTGTAACGACGATGACGTAAACAATAATGTTACTGTCTAACGCAGGTTTTGATAATATACTACTGCTTCTGCAGTGGCGAATGTCCATAGTTATATTAAACAACTAAGAAATAATAACTTCTTCAATAACACTACTCTACTCTTTATTTTGAAAACAACTAAACTGATTTACTTTCACAGTAATTTAATATTATGCAAATCTAACAATTTTTTTCTTTGCTTCGTCAGTCTCATGGTGTGGTTAGCTCAAAGAGTCGTGCTATTACCTAGCTAGATGTTGTTTTAGCAGCTTAAGCTGAATCTACAGACATCAGACACAAACAATCTTAATTTGACCCTTTGATATTTTACTGTTTGAGGTTTCAAAACTTAATTTCATCATTATTTTACATGATTAAACAGACTAAGGTTTCTGTTTTTGTGACCGTAGCCATAATGATATGTTTTGCGACTATCAGGCAAAACAGCAACTCCATATAGGAATATTAGGTAACCTGCTATCTTTAAAAAAACATAAGCCTTAGACCACCAACTACCAAGCTTGATAGCACTTTGTAAAATTGAAATCTAAAATTTATTTTAAAATCCAGTCTACACAAAATAAATTTCGCTGAATATAATAAAGGCTGTAAAAGCAAATCTTGTGACATTTTTACTCATAGCCGTGGAGCACTCGACTAATGAATGCAAATTTCATCAGCCCTCCCGACACACGCTTCCACAAAATGTTTAATTTGAGAAAAAAATAAAAATAAAAAGCTTACTTTTATTATTAAATCCGTAACTTACGTTTATTAAAAATGAAGCCTTTTTATTGTATTGCCTGTGACGCAGCATTTTCTGTTGTTTGCTCATTTTTTTATTATTTGCACTGTTTGGACTTTATTTCTTTCCAAGTTTAAAAATGAATAACTTCAGTTTCACAAAGTGCTTATTACTTTATTTGCTATTTCAATGCATGCATGTCATAAAAACTAAACAAACAGAAAAAGTCTAAAGCATTTTGATTAAAATAAATTGTGTTTACTATTATATCCTATTCCGTAAAGGGATACAAATACTTTTTTCAATTTTCTACGTAAAATATACAAAATTTACTTCAAAATGCAATTTCGAAAAAGCTCGCACCTACAAAGATAAAACTCCCTATAGAGCCCCAAACAAAACAAAGAAACAGAAAGTTTTTAACTAAAAGCAGCAGCTCCCTTTTAATTTTGAACTAATTAGCTAATTTAAAGTTGGTAGCGAACAAACAAAGTAGAGTTGCAGTTCAAAACTGAAACAGGTGTTGACGTGACGACCAAGTGTGCTAATTAGATAAACTTTATCTGCACCAAAGAGTCCAATGATGCACCCAGACTTGGTGAGTCTAAACTTCGACATTGAGACACACAAAGTGTTTGTTCGGCAACGCATGAATACAAACTCACAGATAACTAAATAACAAGTATAACTACCATGCAATACAGGTGTCGTTTGATAAAACCGCACAATGTATAAACGACACATAGGTTTTGCTATCTTTGATTATTTCGCATGGCTTTATCTCTTTTCACGCATCATCCTCTTCTTATATTGTTTTAAATTAAAATGACAGTTTTACGCACATAAATGATAAAAAAAATTTTTTTGGTGGTCTTTTCAAAAGTCCGATTTGGTATAAGAAAGTAAAATTTTAGGTGATGTTATGACGTATCAACATTTTTCAAAATCAAACGACGACGGTGCGTACGCGTACCTATACTATAATTTGTACGTAATAATTTCTAGAAACTATTATGAAATTCCAAGGAGCAAAAATAAGACTGCCCCGTGACTGTTTTATGCGGCCGCCGCCTTGATTACTAAAAGTACCCCTTACTCGGCACTTCTTGTGTAATAAAATAACAACAAAGAACGCTTTCATATTTTCCCCTCCAATTCTTTTGTAATTACCGTTTAAGTCTCATGAAAAGGAAATGTTCTTGTAGCTATAAATTAAGACCGGTTATGAGGGTGATAAAATTGACCCTAACCTCCACTCTGCACTTCTGCTTTCTTTGTGCTCTTATCGGCTTTATGCAAAAATTTATTGCGGTTGCCTTTAGAAATCAGCGCCAATAAATTAGGATTTACGAGTATAAGAAATTACTGAAGGGTTTGGCGATGGGCAGTCACGTTTCGGACGATAATTTGTCGCTCAAAAAGATTATTTCAATTTTTTATTGGATTTGGTTTAATACCCCTTTCTTGAGGAGTCGTTTGAAGATTTATTATTAAATTTTATTTTTTAAAAGGTTTTCTTGCTTCATCATTGTTTTTTTTGAGTATTTCATCGTCTTTCAAAATAATGTTCCTACGTAATATATAATTTTAAACTTTCGCGGTCATTATCATAACACCCGCGACCATGGTGCTTGCAACAGCGCCGAAATATCGGGTCTTCTCAACAAAAATAATATCGCGTTAAGCCCGTAAAATGTCTCATAAATGTTATGTTAATGTTCCTACGTACTTTTCATCCATCAAACCAAATAAATTTTAAATAAACCTTGTAGACATAAAAATCTAATACTTATAATAAGCTATAAATAGCTACAAAACCTGTGTACTAAAAAAAGAAAAAATAAAGATTTTACTAATAGTTTGAAAAAACCTGAGCTGTTTCTTCTTTGTTTGTTTTTTAAGGTGCTTATAAGAAGCTTTTAAGCTCAAAAACAAAGGAGCAACCATGGGCAACAACAACCTAAATCGTAAGAAACACAATCAGCGTGCTTTTGTGCAGATGCATACTATAAAAATACATTTAGTTTTGGTAACTTTATTGGTAACAGATGCATCATTTAAAGATAAGAGTTATGTATTTATGCAGATACTGCAAAAAAATCTATCGGAGATTTGATGACGACAATCTTTCCTCGTGAGAACGTGAGTACAAAGACTTAACTCGGTGCTCGTGAGATCTAAAACCCTCTTTCGCAAGAAGAGAAGGCTGATACGGATTAAAGTTTGAATATGTACGAGCAACTTTAGTTCAGTGACATTGGCCTCGATTCGGGATGTCATGCTCTAATTCTAAAATCCAGCTATTCTTTTTGTTTTTACGACCAATGAAAAAGAGGTGATGAACGAATGATATTAATTTGAACGAATGATAACCTAAAATAAGGGCAAAGCTGTCAGTTTAAGAGATTTTTAAGCCCCATGTTTTAAGTGCTCTCTAAAACTCTGCAATCGACACGAACATAAGGTTCAAATTCGATGTTTGACAGCTCTAATATTAGGATGGCCATCTCTTGTCCCTTTTCAATCTTTAAAAGGTAAAAAAGACGATTAAGGATTAGAGCGTGACAGTGAGAATTGGCTTCATAAGGCTTCATTGTTCTGTACGTTTTCCCCGCAGTCTCAGCTAACAGGACGCGACGTTTTTTGGATTACAAGTTACACTTTACCGGTAAAGTTTAAGTTTTATTTAACTACTGAATTTTTGAAGTTTTAACTATGTTTTTCTAACATCATGGTGAATTTGGCATCGCAGAATGTTTTTTATGTACTTGTGGTTAAAATTATTTGGCATTGTGATAACTTCCAGATCTAAAAATCGACTTTCCGACTACTAGACTACAGTCAAATGCCTGTCTTTGTCATTTGGATTGGTTGTAAGGTCAAAAACTGAACTCTCAAACTTTAGTATCAGCATCGTCAACACTTAACAAGCCTCGTAGCGACTACTTCTGCAGATGGAAGAAAAGTGTTGTTAGAAGCATCAAATGAAAAAAATCGCGAGTCTAACATACTCTGGCTTTTCATGAAAGACCCTATACCTACTCGCTGACCGAATAGTATTTGCGAATAATGACCCAAATTATAAATTACTTACTCATGGTGACTTGAAAAAAGCGCGAAGGATATCTGGTGCCCGAAAGAATAACGTTTTTTTCTTTGCCATTTGAAAATTTTGTAGAGGATCGCTGCCACTATAAGTTTGAGCACATCTGTCTTATACATAATTTATTAAGTAATCCGCTACTTAAAGCTAACTACAGACATATAATTAGTAATAGGAAGTAAATTAATCATGTTTTAATTTTACATACAATTTCTTTTTCAACTTTACCAAAGTTTGGTAATTGAACGAGAGGCGCCATGCTGGTGCGATCCCACTATGTAACAAAGTATTTTCAAGTTTCGAATTCATATTATTTATGTTAGTCTTCACGGTGGAAGTTAGACATTTGCCCTAAGAAGATTGTTTTTATCGACTTTGGTCTGATTACCCTAATAGGTTAGGCTCTAGACCCTTACTGGGAATAAAAACAAGTTGATAACGATGTAACGAACACGAAAAAAGGTCCAATTCGAATAATAAATAATCTTAGCATGAAAAATTCTCGTCACAAAGAATTTTTTCATCAAATTACAGAACACTTAGCGTACAATTCAGACACGTTTCGCATTCACACCGTCACGCCATGGAATTTGGGGGAGAGTTACATCAAAGGCAGTATTCGATCGGCGTGTTTCGCGCATTTTTTTGGTTCATTTACCACGCGCCATACGTTTTCTGAAGCTCGCGTTATGGCACGGTATGAGTGATGCACGAAAGCGGAAACATTTTCATGATCGTATCAACTTTTTATTAGCTTAAACTATATGGTGATACGTCAAAACTGTGCGCCATTGGATAGTGACACATCGAAAATTCCTTCCGTAATTTTTTTAATAATTGTGGATTAAATTATCTTTTTGGGACCAGTCAAATTGTAGCGTCATAATTTAATAGAACTACAAGTTTTGTAAGTTTGTTCAGAACGCACAATTCATCGAGATGAAAGAGAAGTAGTTTTTGTTTTAAGATTTTTGCAAAGTTATTTACTAAGTAATTGTTAATAACCAGTTGCTTTTTTTAGGCATAAAATAGTAATGTGGTCATATGTCTATTTTCTGTGGTGACAGCTCTCTGATTCAGTGACCGTGGTAACAAACCTGAAAATTGTGACAATTTTAGTGTAACTCTGATCCTGTCATTAAGGTAGTCTGACAACGATAATTTTTTGAAGTGTTTTTGAATTAATAATGATGAATTTGATTTATTTCGCATTTTTAATATTACCATTTTGCGTGGTGTCGGTTTTGCGTGGTATTGCACTAGTGTCGGTCTAGCGTGGTGTCCGTCTTGCGTGATGTCAAACTAACGTGTGTCACACTAGCGTACAGTCGCACTACCATCCGTCGATCTTCCGTGTGTCGCACTTCAGTAGCCGAGTCATTTTAAGACGCTTTTTCTTGTGAGTTGTACCACATCGTTAATGTTCGGTTTATGTAAATATTATGAGAGTTTAACTATTCAGTTATTCACTTAACGTCAGTTCTCTCAAATGTCTTTTAGTATCGCAAGTAGAAACATCCTTTTATTTTCGCTCCGTCGGTTTAACTTCTTCTTAATTAAATTTTCAAACGATTAATTTATCAAGTTAAAAAGTTTGCAACAAATTGAATTTAACTACATACAAGGGACTTCTTAACAGCCTTCACGAACAGACAATTTCGTTTCAAATTTAAATGAGCCTTCAAAGTTTATATATTTTGAACCCGAAGGTGGGAGGATGGAAGGAAATTCAAATCTCGGAAAATATTTAGTTAAATGAGATCAAACAAAACGGCATCTAATACAATAACGGTCAATAAAGTTCCATAATATTCAATTTTTATTTTGCAGAACAAATGCCAAGAAAAACGCAAAAGTAATTACCTAAAAATACAATTAAAAAGTTATTAAATGCATATATTTTTACAGGATCATTAAAAAACATGATAAAAATGTATGTTCATATTGCAATTCAATCAAGTATCGTGTCAACATCAACGGCCCGTTACAGTCCATTGCTGGACTATGAGCCTCCTCCACTTAAGTGGAGGGTTTTGCCATAATCTCCACGCTTGGCAGGCGGGTTGGAGATCGCAAATTAAAAGGTTACTGTATCAGAGAGCGCTGCTGCCCGTTCCCTATTCAACGTGTAGTCTCTAAGTCGCCTCTTACGACACCCACGGGAAGAGTAGGAGATGATGACAAATGTATTCTACTCTGTCGTGTAAAAAAACAATACTTTTGTTATTATCATTCGTTAGTTGCTACTGTATAAAATGTTAAGCATTACATCCTCTTCTTAAATGCGTATTTAGTAATGTTTTTGAGTTTATGACATAAAATATTAACTATATTAATTTAATCAAAGTAAAACAATTGCATGAAATACATTATTAAACTAAAAGTACGTACCTACTGGATGATTAACTTAATAAAGAAAAGTTACATGAGATCAAAGGATGTTCTAAAATCAAGTTACCTAACACGCGCTATCGCTCTAAGCACATAGAAGAACAGGCTACCTAGACCAAATTAAGTTGAACTTAAAACGGGGCCAAGAATCAAGCGAGGGAAGGAATCTTTTCACAACCCCGAGTTAAACAGAATTCGAAAGTTAATTATTTGTCACCAAATTATTTCACATGATTCCATTGTAGAGTATTTTTAGGGTTCCGTACCTCAAAAGGATAAAAGGAACCCTTATAGGATCAGTTTGTTGTCTGTCTGTCAAAACCCTTTATCTCTGAAATGCGTGGGGCATCAAATTAAAATTAATATCAAATACTTAAACCGGTGGCCCTTGGAAGCTCTGAATACAAGTCGTATTTCAAGTATCTGTTGTTAATGCAATAAAAAGATACAGCCAATTAAATTTACATTTTTGTACAAATTTCAAAACTAACAGCGTACTTGCTTTACTTATCGTTGACATAGAATCATGAAATTTGGCAAGAAGCAAGCTCTTACAGCACAAGTAAAGATAAGCAAAAAAAATCTGAAAGTCGGAAATTCGTGTTAATTTACAACATTAACACTTCCCAGTCAAACTCTCTTAATTTTTACTGAATGGCGTTTTAGCGGAGTATCGCAAATGAGTACACGGTTCATCAAGTTTATTTCAGTGAGCTCGTGTGGTACCCAAATAACAATCTTTTTTGTATAGCCAGACTTTTTCAAATGAGCTAAAATCTACTTGTGGTCAATTTCCATTTCTTCAGAAATGTCGTAACTACTAATATGCCTATGTTGTTCCACTTTTTCAAAAATGGCGTCGACTTTATCCGTAACAGGGTGACGAAGGAAAATGGAAGGCAGCGATTCTAGCTATTATAACTGTTTTCAATGGCCCAACTAGAAAGCAGGAGTCAGCTCACGTTCCCTCCTCTACGTCTAGTGTGTCCACCTTGCGAGACTTGCTTCCTTACTGGAATTAACCGAATTAAGATCTCAGTTACGTTTCTAAAGAATTCGGAGTTGGAAAATAAAAGGCGATTGTACGTGGTGTAAATGTCGTGGCCATGTAGTAGAATTGATCACATCATGAACTTTTCGATCATTTCATGAAATGGTCACATTTCATGAAATTTTCACTGACCATTGGCCACACACATCATGATGTGCCTTGGCCAGATCAATGATAAGAAATCGTTTGACGATATTATGTTCAACTAAAACGCAGCTACTTCATGAAATAGTCAAGATTATTTGATCATATCCTAAAATTATTACATTTATTGCCGATAGAGGCGCTGGAAGCACTTTGTTTATGTACCAAAATGGCGGCTGCCTTATTTCTCGCAGTGAAAAAGTGAATTATTCGTTATTAAAATGAGGAAGAAAAAAAGAGTTATGATGAAAAAGTACTCTGAAAATGTCTGTCGGACTTAGAGAATAATAAGAACCAAACATAATTTAGATTCTTTTTAAATATTTCATAGACGCCCTATTTTCACGATATGGCCAATCGTGGACGACAAAATCGTAAAATGCACATGATTTAATGATCTGGTCAAATTTAGTTGGCCACATCATGAAATGCGACCATTTCATGAAATTATCGAAATTTTCATGATGTGGTCAATTCTACGATATGGCCACGACATAAATATGGAGAAAAATATTGGAATATTGCGAAAGCTAGTGCTTTCTACTGTGACTTTCCTGAAGTCAACCTGAATCCACCTATCTAATATCAAATGTCCATTTATGTCTTAGGTTCATGTCTTAGGTTACTTATAGGTATTTTTTTGGTATTGACATTGATGAACTTTTATTGATCATTGCTTGACTATTGACTTTTATTTTACATTGTAATTAATTGTGAACCATAGTTATTTAGGGTAAACCTGTGACGGCTATGTATTGACTGTGTGTTGGGTATGTGTACATACCTATACCTCTTTGCCTCTTTGGCTGTTGCTGGCCGTGAACATTTAGATTTATTTGAATTAGGAAGATAAGTTTTGACATGAGAAAAAAGAGCGGATTCTAGGTTAGACTGCGCGCGTGTAAAGATCTTTGAAAAAGTAATTAAAAAAGCATCTCTCGTAATTTCTTACTTTTAGTTAAAATACCACCTCCACCTACGCTTTACTGTGTATAGATTGAATAAATTGAATTGAATTGGATGTATTCAAATTTTTCTTTGTATCTTTTTTGCCTCTAGCGCTTCGGTTGCATCTTTTCTTAGACCTAGTTTAACCATCCAAAATCTCTAAAACTAAATAACTTTTCACTAACATTATTTTTAATTAAATTTACTTGAGCATGGTTATAAAGTTTAAATGAAACTCTTCAAATTTGTCAATTCGAAAAAATTTAGAAAAAGTTATTTTTAGGTTCAGGAGCTAGGTTTTATCTTATTTACTTAACTCGACCAACCAAGCGAAGAAATTCAAAGATTGTGTGTTTAGTCGACCAACTTGCACTGGGCCAGCGTGGTTGACTTAGGCCTAATCGCCGACTTCAGAATACGTCCTAATTCAGGGTAGGCTCGAGCCCCTCTGTGGGGCTGTACATGAGCTGTTGATGAGACTTAACTCGATGTAAAGAGATAGATACCACGTGTCGTATTAGAAAAAAAATAAAAAAGTTGGTCAGAAAACAACTCTCAGAACCTTATTCTATATATCTATAGGTATTCGATGATCCATACGTTGTCTGTACGTACGGGTCTAGTTACATACAGTGACGAGTTCACTCGACCGATGTATAATTCAGACGCGTGCCGACGACAGCGCTCACATGGCCTTAACAAACGGCTGGCGTTTCAATAATTCCATACCAAACATTTTGTGTGATAGTGCACGAATATTTGCCGGATTTTCTACGTCATGTCCGAATGTGGTGACAGTTTTGACATTGTTATGGATGGCATGACGTCACTGAGCTGCGTTTGGAACTATATTTATGCATAGGTTCATGGTAATATGTGGAGTGATGGAGTAAGTATAAAATTGTGGGTCACCTAAGAGTAATCAGTTGAATGTTCTTTTCAGACTTTCAAATTCAAAGCTCTGTGCAACACTCAGTAAAAAAAAATGAACAGACTAGTAATTTGAAAAGCAAATTTTATAAAAAATACTAGCTGGACAAACATCAAAGCACAGGCGCAATATTCTCCTGATTATTTCATAACCTGTGAATAACATCATCATCAACGGCTCGTTACAGTCCACTGCTGGACTATGATCCTCCTCCACTTAAGTGGAGGGTTTTGCCTTAATCTCCACGCTTGGCAGGCGGGTTGAAGATCGCAGATTAAAAGGTTACTGTATCAGAGAGCGCTGCTGCCCGTTCCCTGTTCAATGTGTAGTCCCTAAGTCGCCTTTTACGACACCGGGAAGAGTAGGGGTTGGTGACAAATGTATTCTACTCTGCCGTCACCACACGGCAGGTTATGAATAAAATTATCTAAAAATTAGTATTTACTTTTACCCAAGAAATGAGTCATACATGTTTTATCGTCTTTATATCACTGTGTAGTTGACCGAGCGAGCGCGAAGCGCGAGTAAAACGTCTCCGTTTTAGCTTGGGGCAAAAATGGTTTCGTATGTCCGGATGTCCGGGGGACGTCCGGCTGTTTTTCTCTGCAAGTCGCAGTTTTTCAAGCAATTTTCATGAAGATTTGTTAGCAGGTTCCATAATTATATAGGCGTACATAATTGTTTTTGTTTTGTTGTGTAGATGTATTTTTAGTTATTTTTTTAATGTCGCAGAAATAAGCAGTGCCTGTTGTGTCGTTTTTCTATGTGATCATTTTCTGTTAACTTTATTGTGTATAAATAATAAAATAAAATAAATAAATAAATAATGAAAATGTAAAAAATTATGATATTTTGAACATTAAAAAAAAATTCGCGAGGACTACACAGCTTAGTAAAAATAAATTACCGGAAAAAATATGCTAAGATGTTTGATAAAACCTAAAAATGAAACTGTAATTTTATGAAAACTATGACACGTTGTTGTGCAAAACATTTCAAAAATTCACAAGGTAACAAACCTTTCACCAGGCTCATGTTAAATTTTATATTCAAGTGCAGGTAGATGTACATTAAAACTACGTAGACATTGGAGTTTGGATGCTGGAATATTTTCACACTCCGAAAGGCGAGCATTTGGTGTAAACCAAGGGCGGATCTAGATGGGAGTCCTTCATGGAAGTTATGACCCCCCTGGACGTTAGTCGTTTTATTTGTATACTTATATTTAACCATCAAAGAACTATATCTTATTCTCAATCTCAAAAGGCAATTTTAACGTCACTCTTACACTACCAGTCTTTTATTTTTTTTATCATTTTATCTATTATATACTTAGTTTATAATCTGACTTGCGATATTATAAACTGTCATAAAATTGTAAACTGCAGCCAACTATTTACAATTTAACGTTTTATTTCTTGTTAGTTTATAATCTATCTTCAAGCTTACCTGAGCCAATGGCTTAAATAGTGTATGAAAAAAAAACTATTATTTTATGGCTATGAAACGAACAACCATACTCGTAGACTTGATTGACAACAACAATACGAAACATCACCCTTTCTAATGTCATCGTCACACGTAAACAAAGCTTACTTTGTAAGGTCGACCAATATATTGGTTTACCACCCTAAGGTTGAATGTCAGTTGCAAATTCGCTTGCAGAACGATCTGTCAGATACCGAGTATATACCTTATTGAAATTTTCGATAACTAGGAAATTGAATAAAAATTGGTAAACCACTTTCTTAGTCGACCTTACAAGGTTTTTGTAAAAATTTAGATTTGTTAATAACATAACGTCACAAAGGTCAAATAGGTCATTATATGTTTTTTGTATTTTAAATGAAATCTTTAACTTTTTTCGTTTAAAAGTACGAAAATATAACGTAAAACAATAAAGACTCCAAATGGTTTTCGTGTTCCAAAAGTCGAGAAATTTTTGCATACTCAATGGGGGATTTTCTGACAGCTAAAAACCATAGTTCTAATTAAGACGATAGATGGCGCCAGGTGGATTCTTTCTTTTAAATCTTTTTATGGCCCTGAGTGACAAAGTCCCCCATTGGAAATTAAATAAATCATACTTAAAATTTACCAATTTTTTAATAGTAATCATGACGTAAAATCTTATCTGCTCACGATAACGCAGTAATTTTTTTAAAAGCTTGGCAGCTTCACGTATTCCCTCAAAGCCTGGATCCGTCCGTGGCGTAAACCAGACACACCTGGACACGTGCAAAAGCTCACACGATATTTCCCGGCTTGGATAGCTTTATTCGACCCTGTCCTTTAATAATGTGTACCAAAATTCTTAGCTGGAAAAGCTTGCAAGTAGCTACTACTTCTCCAGATTAGTTTTAGTGTGTTAGTTTTATTTATTGTATGGATTTATTGAAATACTAGCGGTCCGTCCGTGGCTACGCTTGCGTTGTGTTAGATTTTCCCGTGGGAATAAGGCTTTCCCGTAAAAAGTATCTCATGTGTTACTCCAGGATTCAAACAATCTTAATTCAAAATTGTATCCCAATCCATCCGGTAGTTTTTGCGTGAAAGAGTAACCTACACACAAAAACACAACTATAACACGAAACAAACATAACATCATACGGACGTAGTTACACGAAAAGGATCCAATCCACACAAAGTTACTTTTCAGATATTGAAGTTTGAAGTTACTTTTCAGATATTGAAGGTATTTGTTTCAAGATAATTTTACGTGTTATGTTTTGTGAGAAACATTAAAACATTTTTATTGTTAATAATATATTTATGGGACGATTGGTATTATTTGCGGTCAGTTTTGTGTACTAAAGTCATTTTTGACAATGTTGTGGATTGGATCCTTTTCGTGTAACTACGTCCATACATACAAACTTTCGCGTTTATAATATTACAGTAAAATTGTAACTGGTCGATATTTGCACGTATAAGACAAAGGTGTAAGATAATTAAGAAAAAAGAGTCTTAAGTAATAGTTCTATTTCCGAAATCATTATCGTTAGATTTCTTTTTCTCTATCTGTCTGTTTGTTTGTCGATAAACTTAAAGTTGTGCGTCAGTTTTGATCAATGATAAGCGTTTACTATTGTATAGTAATATTTTGTCTACGCGCGGTTCCTTTCTTCTATGCTGCAGCTCTTTTACTATCTTTAGCTGTTTTAGCTACCTATAACACGTAGCTTACTTTAGTGACATCTAGTCTGTTTATAGTCTGTCTCTTTAAGGGGATACATACATGTCTAGCTTTAGAGACGGGACAAGGATTTATATACGAAGTTTATTGGACGATTAAAACTGGATGGAACTGGATAGTGACTCGTCTCGTCTAGAAATCTTGAAGTCTTGGTTAACATAAATCTGTGTTGATGAGAATTTTACATCTTTACTTCACTGGATATAGTACTACTCATATATAAGTATACTAATATATACGTTAAGTAAAAGTAGGTTGTGAAGTTTATTCGTTGGTTACATTAAAATTTTATCAAAATCAATCAAAAAAATCAAAATCAACGGCCCGTTACAGTCTACTGCTCTGCCGTCGTATCAGAAAACACAGTATCTCAAGTTACTGTGTTTTCACTTTTATTTTATTACCGTAACAATGAGAATGAACTCTACCCGGCCAAATTTTCGGTTTATTTCTAGCACTTCTGGTTCCAGAGATACGGTTACTAAAAACACAGTAAATTTAACAAACTAAGACCAAACAATAGAACAAAACACAGCATGTAGGTATTACATAACTTGAAAACAGTAAGTAAGAGATTACTGTGTTAATGGTAACAAACAATAAATACAATAAGGAACAAACTTTAGATAAGAACACAGTAAAATGCTCTTGCTTGTCTAAAACACAGCATTTTTTCCAAATACTGTGTTATAGATTAGCTCAAGATTTCAAGATTATAATATATCACTTGGCAACAATACAGTATCTAAGATACTGTGTTATAAAAGAAATACGCTAGCAATCGATTATTTAAGTTCCTTGACAAAATAACAGTATTTAACTACTTACTGTTGTTTTGCCTAGACCTTTCGAGCGCGGAAACAATACTTATTGGGTTTTAGCTAAGTTTAAGGGATCTGCGGGGTGGGTGGGAGATGAGAGGCGTGTGTATTTTGGAGTGACGAGTCAGTCGGCGCACGGACATCTTGCGGGCTTTGCGTTTGCGCTAACGATATTCGACGAGTACGCAGCAAAACATCGTAAGCTTTTTTACCTTTATTACATATTATAATTAAATATTAGTTTTAATCTAAGAGAATGCATTTTATAGATACTTTATAATATTCTAACTTTTTCTCATTAGTCAGTCCGAACTTTAGATTAGGACTTTCTAAAGTTAAAAACGATTACCTACGCTAGGGCAAGCTGGATATTTTGACTTCTAGGGTGTTCCCGCCATATAAGTACCTAGATAGAAAGAAACACCTCTCAAAAATCGCGTCGAATTAGGCATGATATCTCACCGATGTATAAACTACTTCACAAAATAAAATGGGTTACAGAAGGACCACTCCCGCTTTCCTCGAATATAATTACGTCATCTTGCAATACTCACTAGGATTGCTACTGTATTGATCCTGAAAAAAGGTTGTACTTTGCAAAGATATAATACATACATTCATCTTATCATGCTCACATGTTTTAGAGGGTAGACAGAGCATCAAATATCCATAAAAGATCCCGATGCCGATGAGTGAAGAACGCATAAGCAACGAAATGCTGTTATAATGCCGCTTGTTCATTTTAATCAAAGCAATCACATTTTAAGTAAAATAATTATTTATGTAATTATTATGAATATAGAATCAAAGAGTATCCTATTATTTTGATAATACTACGTGACAAACATTAGGACTCGCGAAATCGATGAAAAAATCTCGCGAATGAGTTTTAATCTAAACTTGCGTACGATTGCAACAAACGCTTTGGTCAAACGTGATGGAGCTCTGTTTAAGACTGTTTGAGGACGTCTGTAAACGTAGCGTCAATTTGTGCGTGCGAGGAATGGCGTTTTGTTCTGAGTGGATTCTCTGTTATGTCTGGCGCGCGCCGCTTTACCTACTTTGTGACTACTTCGCGTTCGCTCGTGAATTACGAAAGCAATTTTAAAACTTGTGGTTAAATGTATTATTTTTACAATAATGCCTTACTCGTGAACTGTTTGCATTCATAATTCAAAGAAAATATACTTAGAGTTCTTTTTTGTACCCAAGCAGCAAACTTTACAATTTATTAGATAGGTAGTTAAGTTAGATGGGACTATAAAGACTTAATTTTTCATGTTTTTAAGAAGGTATTGATAGGCATCATTGGTTTGACTGACCTGTAGAGGGATCAGGAGAGATGAACGAGTAATAATTAGATTTTATTTAAATACAATTATATAATTACTAATATAATAATTTTCAAAGTTTAGTCTATAACACAGTATTACAAAATACTGTATTAGTCAACCATCGCTAGCCTTTATCATTTTAAGTTAAAACAGCAATTTGACTTACTAGATTCACAATTAACTAAATTTCGTTAAGTAAATTAGATTAAAACACAGCAAAATAACAGTAACTGCGATCAAGTAAAGAATTTATCAGTATCTTTACATAGCTTAATCACAGTATTTCGTAAATCTTAGCTAGTACACAGTAACTACGTCAGTTACTGCTATTTACTCTAGTATAACCAATTTTTGTTTATTTATTTTACCAACAAGAACACAGTTATGTATTTAACACGAAATATAATAAAGATACATAAAAATTAAAAATACACATTTATAGAACAACGTTTTTTTTATCACTCTACATTTTAGATAGGTTGCTAACTTTCATAAATTTGTCACAATCAAACATAGTTTCCAAAAAACTTTACGCGCGTTTTTCTCGAAACGACTTTTTCAAAGTTACTGTGTTCTCTGTTACGACGGCAGTGCTGGACTATGAGCCTCCTCCACTTAAGTGGAGGGTTTTGCCATAATCTCCACGCTTGGCAGGCGGGTTGGAGATCGCATATTAAAAGGTTACTGTATCAGAGAGCGCTGCTGCCCGTTCCCTGTTCAATGTGTAGTCCCTAAGTCGCCTCTTACGACACCCACGGGAAGAGTAGGGGTCGGTGACAAATGTATTCTACTCTGCCGTCTCGGCGGACTACTAGTATTTATACGGAAAAATTTATAAACTCGTTTAAATATATTGATTTGCATGTCTAGCGTAAAGCTAAAAAAGACGTAAATATTTGGTTATTTAAATTTAACGAAGATAAACTTTTAATATAGACCATTCGATTTTGTGTCAAAACCTAGGTAGGTAGATAGGTTACAACGTTTAAAAGCAAAATCGGATATCTGACTGTAAATATTTTTGGGTTATATGCCACTTACGAGTATTACAGAACAGATGAATCACGGAATGACATTTTGATGCATAAAGCCACCCCCAATATGAAGGGTCGTATAAATCGTATCGTCTCAAATACATCAAGTCGAGACGTGTCTGTTGCGTTTGCGCGACGATCGCTACGGCTACAGTTTTACACTAGGCTTGTTCGAAACACATTTCATCGAAATTTACTTTGGTCTTTGTTAACTACAGCATGAAATTTACATCGTTTTGTTCCCGCCGTGTAGTGATAGTACCCGTCAAACTGAACAACTTTTCACGAAAAAAAATCCTGTGACAAAAAAATTTTTGATCTCTCCATACAAAATGGGTCGGTCGGGAGTCTCACTTTGTATGGAGAGACCAAAACCTTTTTTGTCGCAGGAAATTTTTTTTTCGTGAAAAGTTGTTCAGTTTGACGGGTACTATCACTACACAGCGCGAACAAAACGATGTAAATTTCAGGGTGTATGTTAATTTCAACGTTATGTTTTTCGTTTATTTGATATATTTTCGTTTATACTGTAGATGATAGATCTGGTTATTTATAACGAAATATCATACAATCTCTGTTTACGGCACTTATGATATTATGTATTTTGAATACATTGTATTATACTAAGTGAAATTTTAATCGTTTTAATCGCGAATATATATGATTATTTTATTATATTTATATAAATAAAACGAAATTTTTAATACTATTTTGTATGATGTTAATTGACCTATTAAATTGTGTAAATCTTCGTTTTTCCAATAAAATTATTATGTTTTTTTTTTATGACGACAAAGAAAATTTGGCCTACTCCATACAAAACTATGCGGCTTTTTAATCCAACAATAACAATATGTTGTATTGTGGACTGATCTTGATCACCTTCTTGAAACGTAAGTAGAAGGTCATATTAAAAATTCAACAAAATATCTTTACACGAAGTATACATAAGTGAACCATAAATGAATTATGATAGTTGTATTGTTAGTAGGTATATTCTCTTACGGTTTGTCAAATCAAAATACACTTAATTAAATACTTGTTTTAATTATGATCTAGCTAACATAGGTTTAAGAATAGGTTTTAGATTCCTTAGGAGCCAAGCTTCTAACATTTAGTGCAACGCTTTGAGGTAAAAATTGGATGTCATTACCTCGAAATGTCGTCGTGAACCCCCGACCACAGGCTATAAATCTAGTTGTTCTACGCAGTGGGTTCCGCCTGCGCGTTACCCAGCATACTACCCTGACGTCTTGGCGTGACAGGATGGATACCAGTCTTACGTGGCTCTTCAGCTATTTTAGCTAACGTGGCTTTGTTTGATGTACACAAATAATTTATAAGTACTATCGTAAGTTCAGCGTTTGTGCCATAATTATTGTTTGTAGAGTTGTAATCACAAGATAATTAATTAATTCACTTTTATTTACATCTTAACTTTTTTTTAAACGCCGAAGGTGTACATGCCAGAGCCAGTACGGCATCGCACAAGTGAACTCCCAACACCCACCGCATGTCGCTACGTCGAAGACTGTATGTCTCCAGCCTGCACGAAACTACCATTCAGGAAGACGTCCTGGATTTTAGGAAAAATTCCAGGATTCAATGTGATAGTAGAACCCCTGGATTTGCGCCACTACGTCAACTTCAGGTAGTTCGTGGTGCGGGTCCCGACTGTTCACCTGGGCATATTCATCTCACCAGAATTTTGGCCGTAGAGGGTAGTATTTCGACGTTTCAGGGCGTGGAAGGACGTATAAATTAAGTGCTGTGATTTAGTTTTAACTTTTTAATTCTTATTTGGTTGGTTGGTTTTGTTTTTTTTTTGTTTGGTATTGTATTTAAGTATAAATATCTATGGACCTTGTTGCCTGAATACACATAAAGAATTACAAAAATAAAGAAATGTCAAGTCAATTCCAAAAAAACAAATTAATGTCAATTACAAAATAAAAAAAATACTAGTTTTTACCTAGTACATACCAAGTATGCTCCAAAGAGGGGTCGTAACATTGTCCCCCGCAGGCATTGCCCAAGCTCTTGAACTCTCGTCTCCATCGCAAATAGTACGATTGTATACTTTTGCTCCAATTCAGCGTTGGAATTATTTACTTATTAATCTGTTATTAATCTGTCATGAAAATCCTCAACCCCCACTTAAATCAAATTTTAATTTATTTATGTTGAAAGTTAGGTATGTTGCATAGTATCACATTTTTTCACATCACATTTTATCACATTTTATTAATATAGTTAATATAGTTTTTTGGTTATAGTTCTTGTTTTCGATGTTGTATAAAAATTAAAAGATTTTATCAATTCCCTCTAGATAGCCTGTTTGCTTAATCACGTCGTACGTTCACACTTGTGGTTTACAATCTAAAACTATACCCAAGCTAGTAATAAAATGTACTGATTGTTAACTGTTGTGTACGTCTAAGAAATAAAATAAAATAAAAACTTAGCATTGCTACTATACTGATACAAAACCAGTAAAAAATAAGGTTTTTAATAACAAAAATAACGACGAATCTAAGAGACGTACCAGCATCTTATGGAAAGTAAACGTTCTAATTTTCAACTCACTTGTGTTTTTGTTCGTACTCCATGAGATAATTCTTTAAAGGATTTTTTACGTAAGACTAAGATACCATCCTTCTTCAATTATTTTTTATACTTCTTCTCTTTACCTAACGCTGTTCTTGTTTTTTTTTTTACTATTTATTTTGATTCAGACATTAATTTATATACCGAAAAGATGCCTGATTTTCCCTACAGAATCCGCACATAGTGGGAGTAACTAAGAGATCAAACATTCAATAAATAAACGATAAATTCATTCATTAATTCAAGTTAACAAACGAACGTGTAATTATAACAAACTTAATCAACTACTAAATTCAAATTTGGAGCCGGCAATGATATAGCCTTTACCCAATTAAGCATTAGGAACACAGAGCAACCAATCAGCAAGTCATAATTAGTATCTCATCACAGTCTATCACAGCACTATGATGAATATCATAAGACCCACAGACTAATAAACCAGGGAGAACCCTGGAGGAGTAGTCTTTTATGAACAAGTGAGCATTTGACCTAATCTAATAAATTATAATATCTAAAGCGGGCGTAGACTTACACTAAGTATTTTTATTAATTAAAATATTGGCTATCAACACTGGCTCCATTCAATTTTTTTTATCTAATGAGGATATAGGTCCTGTCGAAAATTATTCATTAAAATTAGAGGCGGTCTAAGATTGTACAAAATATATTATATTTATACAAAAAGGATTTTTAAGTCTGCGCTGTGACGTCAAACGTTTTGTTGTACCTGGCGATCTTTTTAAAACACTTTTTTTTCACATTAATTTGACCTTGAATTTGTAAATCATCTTTTCTACTTAAAGAGATAAAAAAAAGAAATTTGATGTTCGAGGTTATGGCTTATAGTACTATAGTACTTAATAAATACAATAAAAAATCTATTTATTTATTTATCTATTTATGTATTGTATATCAGCTGTCTGGTACCCATTGCTTAGTTTGGGATCAGATGGCCGTGTATGAAGATGTCCCAACATATTTATTTTTATTCTATTTTATTTTTTATCCCGTAGTTCACTCCACACACAGGCAAGCCCATTGATTTTTTCTTCGTTTCAATTCTCTTAAAAGTATGATTTTCATCATTTTATTTAAAATCGGTTGCCTAACAACACTAACAGAATAATTCCCAAACATGTAAAAGATAAAACATAAAAATAGCACATTAATACATAATAAAATC
The DNA here is from genome assembly GCA_951230895.1 of Carpatolechia fugitivella. Taxonomy (NCBI): domain Eukaryota; kingdom Metazoa; phylum Arthropoda; class Insecta; order Lepidoptera; family Gelechiidae; genus Carpatolechia; species Carpatolechia fugitivella. The sequence continues at coordinate 2,578,594 of OX579655.1, read as the reverse complement.
GTAGCAGAGTCTATTGGTTCCTGTGTGATAGTTACTCCTTATACGAGTATAATGATGTGTAGCGAGCGAGTTTCAATCACATGCATGACCGACGTGAACTTAATTGCCTAGTATGTCACTTACACAATGTTCTAGTTGTTTCTATGTGCATACATCAACATCAACGGCCCGTTACAGTCCACTGCTGGACTATGAGCCTCCTCCACTTAAGTGGAGGGTTTTGCCATAATCTCTACGCTTGGCAGGCGGGTTGGAGATCGCAAATTAAAAGGTTACTGTATCAGACAGCGCTGCTGCCCGTTCCCTGTTCAATGTGTAGTCCCTAAGTCGCCTCTTACGACACCCACGGGAAGAGTTGGGGTTGGTGACAAATGTATTCTACTCTGCCGTCACCACACGGCGTAAATATAGTAATGTGCATACACATTAATATATTTAGTTTTTTATAAAAAAAAAAATGCCGTAACGCAAAAAAAATAACACATCAGGCCTATTTTTTTCCCACGTAAGGGAGAGAAGATGTTAACGCGTAAAAAATGTGCGCAAACAAAGAGAAAATAATATACTTTTCATTAAATAAAACTAAATGAATACTCTTTTTTTTATGTACTTATGTATCAACTAAAACACGTAATCGTCATACTTGGGGATTTAGAGTGTAATATCTAAACCTCTTGCTTGGTTTAGATATTACAGTCTAAATCCCCAAGTATGACGATTTATGCATTGTATATATTTATGTATTGTGCCAACAAAGATAGATCATTATAGATATAATAACACATTAATCTCACATACCAGGAAACTCGGTAAAAATGCTCTATCGTTTTACCACAGAGACTATCTGTTAGATAAAACTGTACCACGCACAGATGCTCAAGTCAAGACGGTTTAAATAGTACAGCGAGGCCTATTTATGCTATGATATGATAGGTAGATTGCCTTGACATTAACTGTACCGTACTAGGTAGGTATAAGACAAGCCAGGCAGATGTACTAATGTTTATGTATGTTAATGGGAGCTGGGTGCCTGCAGGCCCTGAATATAGATTGTAGTACTAAGCTGCCGGATAAGATGCAGTTTACCAAAGAACGTCTCAAACTCGTCGTGAAAACTAAATATATTATTATATAGGAGTTTGGAATTAATAAACAAGGATTATACTTAAATATGCTGCGGAGGGGCCTCGGTAGGGAAACCTAGGCTCCAATCCGCAAGCAAGAAGAAAACTCGACGGAGAACGTGTAGGTGATTTATTAAACAATAAAAACACTTAATTTGGGTACTACACAGACGGGTGCGAATTAAAATGACTCTAAAGATATTGATTACACCAGAAAAAACAGACTAAACATGTTGTTGTAGCAAAATTACCAAAACGACTGATAAAGAGAAAAATAAAATTGAAAAACAGCCAGAAAAGGATTCGAATTTTGAAAGTTTGAATTTTAAAAGTAAAACGCAAATGACGAAAAGGAACCGAAAAAGAAAGAGGACGCGTAGCACCACTACAACCGGTTCTTTCATTTCATGAGTAAAGATGAGCATATTTTGGAAGGTAGTCGTACACGTCCATACCTAAATAAATAATAATAAATAAATAAATATGTGGGGACATCTTCACAAACAGCCATCTGATCCCAAACTAAGCAGAGCTTGTACTAAGGGTACCAGACAGCTGATATACATTACATAAGTAGATAAATACATACTTATATAGATAAACAACAACCAGACACAAGGCAAACACAAGTGCTTATCACACAAATGTTTGCCCTGGGCGGGATTCGAACCCGCGACCCTGTGCGTCGGAGGCAGATACACTACCACCTGGGCTACGGAGCCGTAATTTGACTATGCTGACATATAGTGGGTGGTAGAAATGATGATAGCATGTTGGTGACGACGACGACGACGACCTCAAACTGGCGTTTCCCAAACGTGTCGGGTGCAACGAATTATCTATAGACTAGAAGAGTAACCGTCTAACAAAGCCTGCTAAAACATGGCACCTATTTAATTTTGACAGACGACGACAACGACTGACAGGCAGATGATGTCGCTGTTATACATTGAAGCTCACTTTCGACGTTCTTACAAACCGAGTCATATAAAACATTATTGTACTGCGTATTCGAATGTCGTATGGTATAATTTTGCTTCTTCGGTATTCATTTGGTGGGGTCAAGTTTGAAGCGTAGTTACTCTTCTAGACTATACATATTATAATTCGTTATTCGGGTGGTCTTCCACGGCGCGGTCTTTCTACTTTGATACTCCCAAACTACGGGGTGGGGTAAGGTGTCTGGGATTGGCGGGAGAGGGCAGGCAGCCGTTCTGTGCGTGAACTATATTAATTCTGAGACTGAACCAAGTTGTGTACACCATGATAAAAATTTCAATCGGTCTACGTTCCACACATGCGCAGTGGGAATCAATGGTGGCGTCAGGCGTGACAAATGACGCTGGTGCCGGTTTTGACGGCAGATCAGACGTCGGTGACGAATGCGCGATGCCTAGTGGGGATAGGGCTGTCAGGAAGGAGAAATAAAATAGGTATTCTGAAAAAAAATTACATTATAAAATATTAGGCTCGAAAAATAACTTATGAACGGTCCAAAACGTTATGTGTAAATATTTCTAGCACACTTTAAAATAATACCGCATATTAGACCAAATTGTGGGGACATATTTATGAGCTGTTGGTGATGATGCTACGCATTAGGGAGTTATTCTAATAATCTCCATTGACTTGTCCCATTAGAGTTCAATATTTGTGTTTAGCTAAATGTGTTTTTAAATATGACGTAATAACGTGCGTGCATAGTAAAGGGTTTTTTTCACCAATGATTCCCTTCAATACTAGTGTTTATCTATTATCTAAATAAGTTCCTTTAAGTTTTATGCGTACCAAATGCAAACAGGAAAATAATAAAAATAACATTTTTTTAATTTAAATATAACTCACAAATAAGCAAGACTCTAAAAAACCTTTAATCAGACGCTGCATTTAAATATGTAACGTCATCAAGCTACGATATTGTCACATTATGTAGCTACGGCCTACGGCGTAGCATTTGTCTACGCTCTCTACGTATGAACAAAGTACCCAAACCAAGATGGCGGAAAATTGGCGTCAACTAATGACAAGCGTGTTCCAAGCTCACGCTACGCAAAACGTAAAGACTTTAGGACCTTAAAATACGTAAACGTTCGTTTCAAAGACAATTAATGTATAAGAACTAATTAAGCGGGTCCTTAACCAAGTTTGATAATGGTGGTCTTCATTTAAAAATAATGTACATTTTGAATCTTTGATAAAATAGCATTCTTTACCATGATAAAAATATACCACAAAATAAAAGTAAATATTGACACTACCGACACAAAAAACAAGCAATTTGACTACCCACAACATAAACTTTATTAGTTCTTGTCAAAGGTTTTTAACTTTTTCATGAATTAAAGTATTTTCATGATCATTTATAAAAAAAAACATCAGTAACTTTTTCAGCCACCAAAATACTGCCAACCCTAAACGCAGATTAGATACTACATACTCGATAGATTTTCAGCATCGCCTTTGCACCATGTGTACAGAACCTAATTTGTAACCACGTACCGTTAGGCCCAGCCTGCCAATCAGGGAGCACGCAATCACTGTTTGAGAACCATCGCACGTATGTGGTGTGTGTATTATATACGCATACACATAGGCACACTTTTGTAGGAACGAGGTTTTGTAAAGAAAGATTGGATTTGAGAAATTGCTGCGTAATTCAGTAGTTGGCGACACGGCTTCATTACAATTAAATGCTTTCTCCAACAAGGTTTCAGCAATAGAAATAAAGGGTGAATTGCTCTTACTAATTTAAGTTTCATCTTTGGGATGTGACTATGTGACTGACCTTAATAACTTAAAATTTGAGAGCTGCCAAAAGCCTTTGATATGTTACAACTTTCGTAGAACCAAACTTCGATCAATAAAACGATCAAAAAATTAGCGTGTATGTCGAATCGAAGCATGGATTCAGGCTGTCATGTCAAAACCAAATAAGGAACAGTCTCTCAAAAATGACAGTTTTGACAACAGTGTTCTCACCGGGATTTAAACCTTGAACTGCTTGATCGAGAGCCATACGCTTTGACCTATCCTACTAATATTATAAATGCGAAAGTTTGGATATTTGGATGTTTGTTGCCGAATCACGCTTGAATCACAAGACGGATCGTAATGAAACTTGGCACACATATAGGTTAGATCCTGGAATAGGACATAGGCTACTTTTTACCGCGGGAAAATACTTCATTCCTTCGGGAAAACTCATTAAACGCGGGTGAAACCGTGGGCGGAAAGCTAGTATAATATAACAATCACAAACAACGGGTGGGGTCATTAAAATATAAAATCATTTTTTTATTAAAGACACAATCTTACACCTGTGTAGTAAGATTTGACATTATAAAATGTAATAATTGTAAATCAGAAAATGAAAATATATATATATATATTGTAGGTCTCCAATCAATACCAATATTTTTATCTATCTAAAGCTGAAGCAACCCCTCCCGCCTTGACCTTATTCAAACAAGTAAAAAATAAAAACAAAAAAGTCAACTGGAGAAACTCCCAACAATAACTCTGCCTACAGTTCCATCCGCGAGTTTGCGTGAAATACCAACGGACACTTCCGTAGGCCGACGGGTTATGCCTGCATTATTGTCTTGTTAGTAAACTTTGTGTCGGGCCACGTCATTTTAGGTTCGGGCCAAAGGAATGGCGGAAATGGCTCTGTAAACCGAGCCGTTTGTTTACCAGGTTAATCTTCCCCTTTATTTGGCAGTAAAGTTAATTGGTGGGACAACAGGGTTTATGAATGTTTAGGATTTAAGATTGAGCCACAATTAAGTTGTTCGTACACGAATTTTGGTTGAGATTGTTTGATCGACTTGTTGATTCTTTTTTTGTGGCTGTGCTTGATACTCCAATCTTTGGATTTCAATTTTTTTTCAGCAACAAACTGCTATTTAAGTAGCAAAAGTTGTAGATAGAGTTTCGGTGCACATGTAAGTTACGCAAGCTTGTCAAGTCATCAATACGCATCAATTACAAATTATACTCAATACAATACAATAAAAATATTCTATACTCATTCATATATTGTTTTATACTCATTTGTGTTCGTGAAATAATATATTAAAGCTATATTTTTGTTTAAATATTTTCTAAGTTTAATTAAAATATTTTTTTGCTAGCCACACCATGTTTTCTATTATCCAAAGCTATTTTCATATACGTCTGTTTTCAGCACCAACCCGCGCCAACTTCTAAACTCAAACTACGGGTTAGTGTTCGATATAAGCTCGCAGTGCGTCTGCGCAGTTTATTGAATACCTAATTATGAATGATTGAATAAATGAAATATACTTTAAAAACTTTTAGGTTTTCGCGGTTGTAATCGTGGTAATAACCCGTGTGTTATTGAAATATACTTTGTTCCACACAGACACAAAAGAAACAGAAATTCGAATAGTAAAAACTACAATTCTGACTATAGCAGACAAATTCTTCAGTTTTTTATAGCTTTAGATACATATTACAAGATTTCATCGCTCATTTTGAAGTTATTAATCTGTTTATTTTTGGTATCAAAATTACTATTATTTATAATTACGATTACTATTATTTGGTTCCTTTTTTGTCACGTTTCACACTAGATAAGAATATAAAATGAATATTTAAGTTGCTTTTTTCTTTCAGCTAAATATTTCTTCTTGGCCGTGTGGTGACGGCAGAGAAGAATACATTTGTCACCAACCCCTACTCTTCCCGTGGGTGTCGTAAGAGGCGACTTAGGGACTACACATTGAACAAGGAACGGGCAGCAGCGCTCTCTGATACAGTAACCTTTTAATCTGCGATCTCCAACCCGCCTGCCAAGCGTGGATATTATGGCAAAACCCTCCACTTAAGTGTCCAGTGTAGTGGACTGTAACGGCCGTTGTTTTTTTTTTATTTGAAATATTTCTTCTATTCCATTTGTGTTTCTGGGTCGACTAAGGCCTAATCGCCCTAATTCAGGGTAGGCTCGTATATGAGCTGTTGATGATTAAACAAAATACCCACACAAAATCACCTACAATTTGAGCACTAAACGTATAACTGTTAGAATGTAGAAAAACCACCGCAGACAGCTCTTTGAAATATAATTAACAAGACTCGTCCGTCCCTGTTAAAACGAAGTTCGTATTTCTACGTCTCTCTTGTGAACGTGTTATACATTGTAGCAGCCATTTAGCGCTTTTGTAGCTCTATATGTTTTAAATTCTAGCGTTTTAACGCAACGTATAAAAAATAATTATAAAATTACGCCTCTTTAATTTAAGTACATATCTACATTCACTTTTTTCTACTTGGTTTATTTTAACACATTCGTGTTTTGTGTCCGTAAGCTTCATTTATGAACCAATGCTTGTCTGGAAATATATTGCCGCTTAATTCGCATTTATTTTCTGTATTATTTCTCTGTAAATCTGATTTTCAAATATTACCTTATTTCAAATAATATTAAACTAAAAAAGATAAGTTTTTTTCCTAACGGACTTAATCGCATTTTCTAAGTAGTAATCATTGCAATATCAAGCCCCCTCGGTGGGGACGTATGTGAGCCGACAACAATATCACAAAACAAATAGGAAATATGCATAAAAAAATTATTAGTTTTTTCATAGTTCATCTGAAAGTATACCTAAATAGCATACTGACAGTCAGAACAGAATCGAAATTGATCGAAGAACAAACTAGATACAACAATATTAAACAAATATATCTGTCCCTCTTTTCATCATCAACGAAAACAAAATTTTCTATGGCGGATGTATGGCCCGCGTGACCAATGACGTCAATGGTCATGTCAGACCTCTCTGTCTAACCATCAACTTTGAAGCCTAACTTTGTTTCTGTGCAAGATACTTATTTGAAAAAAAATTTTTTATGTGTTTATCTGGCACTTGAAATATTCGATTAATTAATTAAAAATTATCGAATCTAGCCAAGTCACTGATGGGTGGTACGACAAAGTCACGTTTTAGATAATATTTAATATTCTTGCATTGAAAAGCGCGCTTAACCGTTGGCTCTGGAGTCTATTTGGCTTTGTTCATTGTTAGACATATTTTAAGTAGGTAGAAGACTTTCTCTCTACTTTGTATGTGAGCACACAATGGCTGTCATGCCTTACCCCTCCGGGAAGACAGGTTGCTCATCTTGTCCTACTTTTGCGTGTAAATATAAGGTTCATTTTTGTAAATTTCAGTACCATTGATATAAAACTAACTGAATAATTGTATATGACAATATTCGTCTGCTAAAAGTCTCCTCATTCAAAATCAAAAATATTTTATTCGAATTAAGATTTTTACAAATAATTTTTCGACGTCAAAGCTATCATGGATGGCAAATCTCTTCTCAATCTCCTTTATCGTGTGGGTTGTATTGCAACGTCGACTACCGACCTCACGAACCCTGGTTTCAGTATTATACAGACACCAAAGATTAATGACAAGGCTCACTTAACTAATACTTCCATAGAGTAGCCGAGACCAACGACTAATATCTCCCAACATGGGGGGGGGGAGGCTGTTTGTTTATGTACAAATAGAAAGAAGTTGCTGATCTGTAAAATAACATATTTTACTATAAAGACGTCCTTATATAACTAGGACCAAACGCTATGCAGCTTTTATTAAAATAACTACTATTTATATTACTATTAGGTACTATTTGATGTTACGCATATTCTAAAACTGGCCGCACATTTCGGCTCCTGGATAAAGACTGTGTCAAAATACTCGGTAGCGTCTGTATGAAGTTTATTTGCTCTTTTTTCCAATATTTGAAAAATAATCATGCATCCAGCAATAAATTACAAGGCCAGTACATCTCTCTTTTCGGCCATTCAGTTGCTTCTTTACCTTACTTGGGAAAGTCTCACAAAGAGATTTTGATTTGGCAGTGTTCTCATCGGACTCAAACAAACTTGGAACATCCGTAATGAGTCGACCATGGAGGCAGCATTAATATAATATAACGTACGTGCAGGTATATAACGATCAATAAAGCCACATATATATGTGTAAAATAACATCACAGTTAATAAATCTGATCGAATCCAGCCCATTCTATAAATAAATTGGTACTAAACGTAGCATATAAAATCAATAGCTGGACTGAACAGTGCGGTTCCATAAAAATATTGTATTCGGTTCAAACCTGCTGTTTAGAACCAATTCGGTGGTTTTTCGTTAATATGGCAACTCGACATATGTCGTTGAGAACTGTCACTTTCAGCTGTCACGTCGTCGTCTGGTTCTGGCGGGAGCGAGCTGGCCCACGGGGGCTCCGCGAGGTTTTGTTAGGGTTTCGATGGCTGTATGGATAAACGGGCTGCCTGGCTGCACGGATTGGGGAGGGTCTGAATCGGTGCAGGCTCAATAGGTCAAAACACCCATCACATTTACTCCTTCTTTTCCAAACTCCATGTTCCTTCTCCGCTTAGACCTAGTGTGTCATCGGTCCACCTCAGGAGTTCGGTAAGGAGTACGTCATATATTTATAGAATAAGTCAGCTCCGCGTTATTGCGGACGGGACTGATCAGACCCTCGTGGTAGAAACCGCATGGTCTCCACACCTTCGGCACGCGGTCAGGGTCTGAATTGTACACCTGCATTGAGTATATTTAAATAGACTAGTACTTAGATGGGAGATAGCGTGAAGGGAAATGTAATGGAGATAGACACAAGATTACGCGTTAAGCGGCTATCAGTCTGAACCCAATGATTTTCATGATAGCCGAAGAGGACAGTAAATGCCATTAGAATACTCTATACAGTATACGCTTCAAGCACATGAATGATGATGGTCTTTCCGACCGATTTCGGACATGGCAACCGACACCTAGTCAGTCGAGCGCTGCTGCAAGTACATAATTAATATAATTTATGTGGCTCTGTGAGCTGTAGACCTCGCGAGTCTGTATATCTTTTCATATTTATTTTTATTTTTTCTCCACAAACATTCCCGACACCTTGTTTTTTTTTTAATTTTTAATTTTTAATCTTTATTTTATTTTATCTTATTTTATTTTATTGGTTAAGGAATGTGACCTGTAAATGAAAATTTGGCCAAGCTGAAACAAAGACGCTTCGCTCGCTTCGCTCACTCGGTCAATTAATCATTTATGTTGCGAGCAGTTAAGACTTTCAATTCGTTGTCCAGCAAACTTGACTTAGATTTATTCAATAACAGCTGTGAGTCAGTAAGACGTCAACTTACTAGTTACATCTTTACATTGGTTGATTAATTGTAATTCCTACATATTCTATAAATTTTGTGCATTGCGGTTCTCATCTGCGGGTTTTTTTTGTTTAATGTTTCAATTTGTGTTTTGTGGTGTTGGTAAGCTGTTACTTAATGTACTTACTTGTCACGTGAATGTCTTCTTAGTTGTTAGTCTCACCGTACCAAATGAGTGCAGAAAAATGTAATTCAACCCATGTGACGAAATGACGTATACGTTACCATTTGCATTTCCAATTCTGTGTTATTCGTGTTTTGAAAAGCACGTTTACCCGTTGATCCTAACTACTATATATTAAAACTTACTCTTGTAGTTGCCAGATTGATTCCCAAATAGCCACTGATTCCCATATTTCCTGTTTAAATATGCCTTATATTCACACTATGTAAGCTTTTGTACGAGTGTGTCTACTTTCTGGTATTTAATTTATTAATTGAAGCGCTAAATCCGCTGTTTCAATAAAAAATACATTTTTATGAAATTGTTAGCAAATTAATTGCAACGTGAAACGTGATGCACGATTTAAAACGTTAGCAATGGTACAATAAACTCGGGCATACAGTAATCAACTTCATTATGTTAGTAAATCGACGTTGACATTGAGCGAGGTCTTTATGTTGCACTCTACATTAGACTTAGTAACTAGTGCTGTCGATCGATATCGATAGTTTATCGATAGACCTGCTATGTGTCGAGTTGAAAATAGAAAGTTCGATAGCACCAAATGTAATTTGCTAATACCAATACTGTCGATACTAAGGACCAGGAACTATCATAATAAAGAACAATGAATATTAAAAATAAACCACAAAACCAATCGGTAATATTATTTTCAAGAATTTAGGTATTGTAGCTTATGGTATCGATAGTTCATCTATAAGCAACGATACTAACACTAACAACGATATCGATAGATTACCGTATATTGGATCAAAACCATCGATAGCGAAAATATCGATATTTTGGCAACACTATACGTAACGAAACATTGCATACTGTGCAATAGCTAATAATTATATGCCGTACAATGATGGCCATTTAACATAAGAATCAGTAAAAATACATATTCATTAACATATACACAAGGCTAGTGAAAATTAACGAAATATATTCAATTGTCACCTCATTCGGCACAGTCATAGCATATCGGTCTTTAAATACATTTTTTTTTATATATTTGCTCTTTAAATAAGAAAACTTAAGTAGATTGAAGATAAAAATATCCATACTAACATAAAAATTGCTATAATTTCTAACAATAAAAAAGTGCCTCCCGGTTTCACATTAAAAACCACGTTGAGGAATATAATAAGTTGTCATCTGCCTTTTTTCTTTTTCAGGAAATGTACGGCAGGACAAATTGTAGTTTACATCTTTACCATTACACCGTTATACAATGTTACATACAATATAGGTTGGACGGTTGTATGTATATATGTATGTATAAGGGGGGACGTCTGCGAGGAGCGCAGACGGGTGACCTGCTCTATATTTAAGAACCATTTCACCATTAATCCCAGTATTGATGGATGCTCCTTTCATGATAGCGCCGCATCAGCTCAGCCGTACCGCGTGATACTCTCGGTAGGTGAGTTGTGTTAGGTCTATCCCTTGTTCTCTCCGCTTCTGGCATGGAGTGACCCAATGGCCCCCGCGACTACCCAAGAAGAACCAGCTTGGCAGCGGCTATTGCCACCACCAGCCAGCCCCCCCGAGCGCCGCGTGAGTCCCAGTGCCTCCCCACGCCTTAAGCTTCGAAAATTCTGGGTTCCTCCACACGGTTGTTCTCCCCCCGTGAGATCGCAATCGGCCGGGCCTACCGGTACCGGTTTTACTGTAGCTCCTACGTGATGGCCCCCTCAAGTCAGCCTGTTGCTCTACAGTATCTCAGTATGTTCTTGAATGACAGATTATTCAGTTCTTCCTTTTCGATGCTGTCTGTTCCTAGTACTTCCCATCATGGACGGTTACCAAGCGACTGTTTCCTTGTATTACTTCTGGTATAATGAGATTTCATGTCCTTGCAAAGCTTACCTCGACCAAATGGGGAGCCTCGCCCGAGACCCTGCGAACGACTGGGTTGGCGCTCTGTTTTAGTACCGGAGAATATGCTTCGCCGGTATGGAACCGTTCTGCTCACACCAAACTAGAGGATACAGCTCTTAACCAGACTTGTCGGACAATTACAGGTTGTTTAAAACCAACTCCGATAAACAAGCTGTACCCACTGGCAGGCATTGCGCCACCCAGCGTTCGTAGAGAAGTAGCAAGCTCAATCGAGAAAACAAAGCAGGAGCTGGACCCCAAGCACCCCTTGTTCGGAAAGTGCCCAGCCCTTCCTAGACTTAAAAGCCGTAGAAGTTTCCTCACCACTGTAACTGCAGTGGAGGACGCCCCTATTCAGGCTAAATCAAGTCTATGGAAGAGGGCGTTCCCCGTTATGGAAAGCTTTATTCCCCAAAAAGAAGCCCTTCCTCCGGGTGACGACTTGCAGTGGCCAATATAGAAGTCTCTGATCCGGCCCAAGTTGGCCGCTGCAAGGACAACCTCTGCCGATGGGGTTACACTAATAGCAGTCAATGCCAGTGTGGTGCCACTCCACAAATAATGGCTCATTTATTGTGATGCCCTTCGTGCCCTGACACCTGCACGCTACGAGACCTGTGGGAGGCGACCGACAATGCTCGCCGGGTGGCTGCCTACTGGTCCACCAAAATATAAAACCATCGACTCGAAAAGAAGATGTCCTTGTCATGTGGATTGAGAACTGAATTTCGATTCTAGAGTTTTAAATTCAAGCAGCATTGTTGAGTCGTTGAATGGTACCTACTCGAAATATCGGTAATCTATCAATTGGTGAGACCGATAACTAAGCAGAGCTTGTACTATGGGTACCAGAAAACTGATATACATTACATAAATAGATAAATACATACATAATATGTATGTGTTTGCCTTGTGTCTGGTTGTTGTTTATCTATATAATATATAGCAAACAAGGAAAACACAAGTGCTCATCACACGAATGTTTGCCCTGGGCGGGATTCAAACCCGCGACCCTGTGCGTCGCAAGCAGACACACTACCACCTGGGCTACGGAGCCATCAATTCATACTATTACTATTTTTTTTTGTTATTCATTTATTACGTGGGGCCATTATAACGAGCTATTCCACCAAGCCTTAGGCGTTAAAAACTGTTTATTTAAACATCGACAGATGGCGTTGCTAGTATTTTAAAACTCGGTAACGACTTGTCGCAGCGTTTTGATGACTTCACTTACTATTAAAGGCTTTATAGAACAGCAAGCGGCTCACTGCTCAGTTGGGTATTTTTTAAATTGCTCTCAAATATTTGAAGAGAGTGATTTTATTTAGTGCTCTAGCAAAATCACTCACACTAATATTAAAATATATAATATAATAATAATAATAATAATACTAGTGGCTCTGTGAGCTGCAGACCTCACGAGTCTGTATAACCATGGACAAATTCTGTCCATGGTATAACTTTTCATATTTATTTTTAATTGTCCTCCACAAACATCCCCGACCCCTTGATTTTGTATTTATAAATTTAATTTAATTTTATCTTATTTTATTTTAATGGTTAATAAATGTGACCTGTAGAGGAAAACAGCCTCAGCGGTAGACCTTGTAAACAAGCTGGCAGGCAACCCCCATAACTCCGTCATTATTTAAAATTTCCAAAAACTGTCTCGACAAAAAAATTCGATTAATTTATCGAACCTGCTCACAAAATTTCACGAGAATCAGTTGAGAAACGCGACCTGTAGAGTAAAACAAATAAACAAACGGATGGACATACAAAAGCAAATTTGGCCAAGCTGAAACAGAGACGCTTCGCTCGCTCGGTCAATTATTTAGATCTAATATAACTGTTGGTTCTCCTGTATAAATAAAATAAAATAATACTACCTACCGTACTAAACAGCCGGTCACCCCCTCCCATCTACGCTTCCTCACCTCGTCCCGCAGTTAAGGGTCAGTTGGGAGTGTCGAATAAAGACGGCGCGGTGGCAACCGCGCACGGCTGCCTGCCAGTCGTGCAGCGTTCTACTTCATCAACGGCCCGTTACAGTCCACTGCTGGACTATGAGCCTCCTCCACTTAAGTGGAGGGTTTTGCCATTATCTCCACGCTTGGCAGGCGGGTTGGAGATCGCAGATTAAAAGGTTACTGTATCAGCGTTTTACTTATACTACGATAACCCAAGAAGCTACGCGCGCACTTAACTAATAAAGAAGAGTTTTGAGCAGTTGCCTTATTGCATTTTCTATTTATTCATAATATGTTTTTTAATAAGTTGTACAGCTGAATTCATTTGTATCATAATGTTGGGTATGAGTTGTATGTTGTTTTATTTGTATGTTGTGTGTATATGTGTATATATGTTAGTATATGTTATGTTATTTATCTTTATAATAATTTATTTTACTTATTTTGCACCTTACGTCTACCTACCCTTTCTACCCGTCTTAGGGCGCAGCAGAATAACAGCGCCTGCCTCTGCTGTGGCTGGCATTATGCTGAGTCGTGCCTTTTCGCTGCTGTGACTCACATATTAGTATTAAATATATTATTTTTTTACTTATTGTCACAGCAATACGAACTATAAGTTCAATAACTTTGTATTTACGTGTTCTTTGACTGCACAATTTAGTCTATGTTTTGAGGGAATATATTCAAAACAAATCATGATACTCAGTTCACGAATGTTACCGCATTTTATTCAGATATTACAACTTGTGTCTCAAATTAGCGAAAACTAATGTAAGACGTAATCTAAATGATAAGCAGCGCAGTGCGCACGAGGTTGGCTAGGAGCACCGGGAACGACTGGCGAGCCCAGTGTTGCAAAACGTCACGTCAGCAAACTGTGACGTATGTACCCCTACAGAATAAATGTTTTTTCTTTCTATCTTTCTTTCTAGTAGTAAACAAGCGGTCGTATGAAGTGGCCAAGCTTCTCTCTCATGTGAACGTCTCCTTAGCTTTCATACCCCCCCCCCCCCCCCAACCAAGTTCTATCTTAGGCCTGAAGAAACAATTTTTTTTTTGCATTCCCTACGATTTCGAAAAAGACTCAGTGAGACTAGACGAAAAAAAGTCTTGGATTTTAACAGTTTCAGGGGAAGACCTACGTACTGCAGTGGATTTCGATTGATCGTAAACGTAAATTTTCTACTTTAATAGAACATTCCGAATAAAAGCTTCACTAAAAGCCCCTGGGATGAAAGCACCCAGGCCTAAGATTTCTCGAAGATACTGGGAATGGGAACTGAGAAAATATGAATATTCCCCATTTAAGCGGGCGTTGAGCAAAGTAACTCGACTGCCATAATCTGTAACTGCCTCGTATCTAGAGTTTTACTGTTACTTTTAATAGTTTCATTTTAATAACAAGTATTGCACTTATTTTTAATTACTTTTTTTACTTGTGTAGATTTAGGTTCACAATAAAAAAATAATTTCATTCCCGAGTCAATTAAATAAATGTATTGCATCACTCAGGAAAAAATAAATTCTTTAATTTATTACTATGAAATTGTTACTAGCTGTCTGCCCGTGGCTACGCTCGCGTTATGTAAGATTTTTCCGTGGGAATAAAACCTTTTCCCGAAGTAGTATTAAGTCTCCAAATCTGGTTAGTAGTTAAAGCGTAAATGCGTAACAAACATCGAAATATATTTTCACATTTATAATAAAAAATATCTTGCAATTACAGTAGCCGTAATACAGTATACAAATAAAATAACAGCTACCGCCTAGTGTCTTCTCATCTCTAGATACTTGTATCGCGCTGTTAGTGGTACGTAGTTTCTTTTAACGGTAATGAGCCACTACGTCGAGAAAGTCCATAGTGAGCGCTAGTAAAAGCAGTGGCAGCAAATAATGACCATTATAATAGTGAATTTGATCGTTTTCTTTTGGTGAAGTATAAGAGATGAAATAAGGATAATAAAACAGTCTATGTTTTTGTCAGCCGTGTGGTGACGGCAGAGTAGAATACATTTGTCACCAACCCCGTGGGTGTCGTAAGAGGCGACTTAGGGACTACACATTGAACAGGGAACGGGCAGCAGCGCTCTCTGATACAGTAACCTTTTAATCTGCGATCTCCAACCCGCCTGCCAAGCGTGGAGATTATGGCAAAACCCTCCACGTGGAGGAGGCTCATAGTCCAGCAGTGGACTGTAACGGGCTGTTGATGGTGATGTTGAATGTAAATTCATTACCAAATTGAAGTAAATATTTTTTAACATAACACGTTTTTAACGCACTAAAAATTATTTATAAAATAATTGAGATTGTGATGTTTGCTGTAGTTCTCACTTCAGGAATTAACTTACCTGAAAAAGAAAAAAAGAAAATATTAGTATTATTTTACCCTCAAATTTAACATATTATTTTCTAGTGCAGATTCAACGACTTAGCATTCAAATAGCTCAAAAAAATAAATCGTGTATTCTATGATATATCATAACTTTGAAAGATTCTCGTAAGTTATTCAATACTTTTATCCCGAGCAGTCTCATCATCAACAGCTCATATATGTCCCTACAGAGGGGCTCGAGCCTACCATGAGTTACACACAACACACAATTCCTACACACAATCTTTGAATTTCTTCGCAGGAGTGTGCAGGGTTTCATCACGATGTTTTCCTTCACCATAAGAGTGTCGAATAAACGTACATAATATGAATTTGAAATTTGAAAATACATTGGTATGTGGTGGGGATCGAACTCGCGTCTCCCGGACGGGAGGCAGCGGCTCTAGCCACTAGACCACCGACGCAGTCTAGTCGGCTATAATCCTTGATTGAACTAGGCTATAATAAAGTATTATGTCTCCGATTGGCTACTTTTATTGCCTGGCTTAGACCTTATCTCTACGGCGCATGCAAGGATCATGGATGCAGAATAAGTAATATGGACTGAAGCTAATGCTATTAACTGCGTAATGGACTGTGCTATACACCGTGAAATTTACATCGTTTTGTTCCCGCCGTGTAGTGATAGTACCCGTCAAACTGAACAACTTTTCACGAATAAAAAAATTCCTGTGACAAAAAAATTTTTGGTCTTTTCATACAAAATGGGTCGGTCGGGAGTCTCACTTTGTATGGAGAGACCAAAAATTTTTATTTTTCGTGAAAAGTTGTTCAGTTTGACGGGTACTATCACTACACGGCGGGAACAAAACGATGTAAATTTCATGCTGTATGCTGTATGATAAATCATAGTTAGGTATTCACGTTTTATATCGTGCGGTTTATCTTATCTACGGTCGTCATGCTGCGCGGGGTCAGGCAAAAATAGCTAGCCGATTAAATACAATCTTTCCGCCCGCATCTCACGTTATGTAAGATTTTCCCGTTGGAATACGATTTTTCCCGGTAAAAAGTATCCTTTGTGTTAATACAGGGTACAAACTATGTTTATTCCAAATTTCATCCAAATCCGTCTAGTAGTTAAGGCGTGAAAGCGGAACAAACATCCAAACATCTAAATATCCAAAGTCCAAACATCTAAACATCCAAATATATTTTCACATTAATAATATTTGTGTGATGTGATATTAGTAACAAAATCACATACAAAAACCATGAAGCGTCGCCCAAATATTAATCCGACCGGATAAAACCGTTTGAAACTCTGCGGCCACTCCATTCATTACCAACTATCGAATCTGCAACTAAATCCGTTCGGACCCAGGTTTGATTCCCGTTTAAAGTCGAATAGGCCGGAAATCGATTGCTTTGGAAGCTTTACGTTCCAATTGTAGGCGAAAGTCGAGGGTTTATAGATGCTGGAAATGACTCTAATATTTTCAATTGTATAAATTTCAATTGTTTAATGGTAACGCAGGTCGTTATTTTCGTTTTACAACAAAAAAAAAGAAGGTTCTAATCGTCCCAAATAAGAAAAAGGATTATGTGACGATAGCGAGAGCTTGAAACATTTTATTGAAAATACACAAAATAAAAAATACTATCCAAAAATAATCACCTGACCAATTAAAAAAAAAATTTTGTGTAGATTTGTTTTGTTTCTACTATTTTATTTGGCACATTATTTATTACTTTAAGTATTAGCTTGAAGTATTTTATTGCTCTTTGAAATTTTTTATCTGTTTGCTGTTTGTATCTTTATTCCGAGAATCTGTATCAGAATAGTGTTTTTACATAAATAACGAAGTCATTTTCAATACAAGCTTGGACATTTCTTAGTTATATACTGAAAATCTTTTTAACTTCACATTCAAAAAATATTAATATTATATATTTGAAATCCCATAAACTTTTTCGTATCCTATTTATTGATGAGCTGTTTTCAATATCGAATGTACCTATATCTAAGAGTGCAATAAAAAGCCTCATTAAAAGGCCATTTCCAGTTCATTTCTATAGCCAGTCCAGTCTGCGCAAACGGAAATAACGCGCTTAATAGATTCGCTTCGGCTCACAAGTGCGCTGACAACTGGATAATCTATTTATGAGGAAAACTCCCCGCCCCTGCTCTACGTAGTACAGTATGGGAGCCGAAGTAGGCTTTACCTGTGTCAAAGATTAATGGCCATACATTTTGTTTTTCTGTTTCACCGCATTTAAAATTGGGTATTTCACAAAGTAAGCATCTGTTTCACTGTGAATTGAATGGTTATTGTCCAGTACAAGGTAACATTGGTCCAAATTGATATATTCAATCAATCAATTAATTTAATCAGCCTATTGCAGTCCACTGCTGGACGTAGGCCTCCCCAAGGGCACGCCAAAGCGCACGATCACCCGCTTTCCTCATCCAGCCACCACCAGCGAACTTCCTCAGGTCATCAGTCCACCTGGCTGGCAAGGGGGCATCCCACACTACGTTTCCCGAGACGTTGTCTCCATACGAGAACCCGTCTGCTCCAACGCTCATCAATTGATCAATTGATATTATAAATGTATTTTATCAAAAAAGTATTGATCCTTTATCACGAATTAATGTGTGGATTGTTTGTACTGGAGCTGCAGTGATTTTGCAACTAATTAATATTTATTTACTCTATCAACTAAATGTTTTGTATAATCGCAGCTATTAAACACCTCGGTGAACATTCTGTAACATTACTGTTAAGGCTAATATCAAAGCGCAACGTCGTGATGGAAGTTTCTCGCAACATCGCAGAAGTACTCAAACTTGAAGGTAAAGTTAGGTCCGTGCCCTGAGCTATAATCGGACGGGACAAAACGTACCGTCCGACATTTGCATGGCTTTGTGCACGTGTCGAGCGAACCCAGGTAGGCATTCAGACAGCTGTGTAACTACTCACACGTAATCGGAATTGGAAGATGACTTCATGCGTTTAACCATAGGTTTAACTAATGCAGTACAAATTAAGGCGATGTCATTTGCATTTACGTCGGCTAATTTTCGAATTTTTAACTTCGGAATCATAACTTTAAAAGTAAGTTCCATGTCATTATTTTGGAAGACTGTTTATAATCGATTTTTTAAGGCTTGAGCCTCATGGTGGTAGAAAAAGAGTCAATTAAAAAATCATAAACCTACTATCGCCAACTATGTTATATAAAATAAAATTTCCTATGCTATTAGCCGTGTGGTGACGGTAGAGTAGAATACATTTGTCACTAACCCCTACTCTTCCCGTGGGTGTCGTAAGAGGCGACTTAGGGACTACATATTGAACAGGGAACGGGCAGCAGCGCTCTCTGATACAGTAAACTTTTAATCTGCGATCTCCGCCTGCCAAGCGTGGAGATCATGGTAAAACCCTCCACTTAAGTGGAGAAGGCTTATAGTCCAGCAGTGGACTGTAACGGTCCGTTGATGTTGAGTAAATATTTAAAACGGAAATCCTTACATTTACCAGGTCAATTACTTTTCTTCGCTTTTAAAAACAGATTAAAATTGTTGTGATAAATATTTTATCGTCACTTTTAATCTGACAAGCTTTAAAGTTTTAATCTCACGATAACGTTTTTAAACTGGTTTAAAATTGAGCTCCTACATAATTTATCTCAGATTCATCCTCTTAAAGTTTAACAAAAAAGCTCGCTGCGGTAATCCATCAATATGATTAACCATAAACTGCATACATTATACTCAAAATCAAATTTTTCATACTGCTTTACATAACCTCATACGTCATTTTAAACATTACCTACTTCTAAGTAACTTTAAGCCCAGGTTATTGCAAAAATTAGCAACTCAACGCGGTTTAGTTGAAAGTTCAACCGACGCATTACTGAAATAACGTTCATATTAGCGTGCGATGCTTCACGGTGGTTACGTCTGACACTGCGCAGGAGTCGTGCGAAAAACTCGTTTTTCTTGAACTCTTTTGCTTATTAACAGAAAATGGCAGAGTTTATGAAAAATGTGATCGATTTAAAATCTAAGTCAGTAATTGGCAAGTTATATTTACGAAAAAAAAAACTATGGTTATCGCTTTAAGTTACGAGATCTAGGACGTCAAAAAACTTTTTTACTGCTTTTTTTTTTAAGCTTGTGCTTTTTATTTTAAAATTATTATAATGTATTTAAAAATTCTACTCGATTTAAAATTTAATTAAGGATATATTCTGTTAGCATATATTTTTTTACATTTATGAAATCAATAGAAGTGCTGGTATTTGATCGTCAAAGTAGCGACTATGGGCGCTATTTCCACATAACCCCGCCTTAATGTCATATCTCATAATAATCAACGAACTACAATAGTCAAGAAGAGTAACCGCCTAGCAAAGCAAAGCCCGCTAAAACATAGCACCTCTCGCATAATTAATTTTGACAGACAATGACGTTGACAGACAGGCAGATGATGTCGCTGCTGTACATTGAAGCTTACTATTGACGTTCTTACCAATCGAGTCATATAAAACATCATTGTACCGCGTATTCGCATGTCGTATGGTATAGTTTTTTTTCCCGGCTTCTTTGGTATTCATTTGGTGGGGTCAAGTTTGAAGCCTAGTTACGTTTCTTGACTATGAGTTTATTACTATATGAGCTTTTATAGAATACTTTGACCTATTAGCTCAAAATTATTAAAAACATAAATATTTTTTTTTATTATTTCAGCAAGAGTATTGGGACAGTTCTAACCCCAACAAAACTGACATAAAGAGTGATTAAATTGATTGGGAACTGATAGGCGTTGGTCATAATCGACTCGCTTCTCACTGGACGTGCAACTATGCAGCATGACTTAAAATTCTTGCTCAATTTGTTTTTGTTTAGTATTAATTTTTGACATTATTTTTGTAAATTGATTTTTCATATTTATTGCTTGACTTTGTGAGCTTTATAGAACAACTGGCTGGCTGTATAGAACAACTGTTCTAATATAAATGTTTTTCATTCATTCATTCATTTTGTGATCGCCATACAGTGCGCAATAAAAAGTGCGCAAATTAAAAGCGCACTCAATCATCAATCAGTTAATGGTGTTTCGGCATTACGGCCGTTTCATTTCGATGATGTATGCGAGTTTCATTGCAACCATTTTGTAATGACTCCATTTGCGATTGCTGTTTTTCGAATGGTACGTGCGAGCGATAAATCATTGGTGTATCCGAATATTCTCGTTAATGGGGAAGATTTAGTAAGTCGGTGATAAGTGATGAGGATTTCCCGAGGTATTAGTTACAGTCAATTTAACCGAAAACGTTTTGGGTTACATACGAAAAAGAAATAGAAACAAATATTATCTCTATTTATTTCTCTTTTTTAAGCAAGTTAATAATAAAAATAAAGATATACATTTGAATGAAATAGATGAATAAAAAGTTTTAAAATTGATAACACATATAATATAAAATATAAAAAAAATACTAAATGTTTAAAACTATTAAAATTTCATAAAAATATACTTGTATTCTCAAAACTAAATAATGAATCAACGTTATCTAGGTATAGTCTAGACCCAATTTGACCCAAACAATATAGGTACATAGTATTAAATTTAAATAAAGCCTATGAAGTTGTCAAATAAAATAAAATGTTTAACCAATAATAACTTGTTCACAACTCCAATTTATATAATTCAAGCTCTAATAACATGCAAATAAAAAAAAACAAGCAGACTTTAATGTTAATTTTATGTTCCTATCCTTATATACTTATCCTTAAATACTTATTATTTGTGTTTATGTGTTGAAAGCAGCTACTGAAATCTCTGAAATACAGAGTGTATAATGATGGAAGGCAAACTAATTTTATTCTACAACAATTGGCATAAAAATTTGTTGAGGAATGGTAAGTTACCTAAGTAACCAAAAAACCGGGTTTCTATTACTTTCCTTTAACAATTTTTTTCAAATAACTATCTAAGAATATTATAAAAACTGTGACATCAAAGTCTTGAAATTCCTCTTAGTAAATGAACTTAAATGATAAAATATCGGTTTTTGGGGAAGCTCCTTAGGGCATTATGGACTTTTTTCGATTATCTAGATCTATCTATCATAGACGGACACAATAATGCTCTAGTGTTTACTAATGTCAAAACATACCTTGAACTGATTAGGATTAAAATGTTGTTGCTTGTCAACTCACAATTTTTATCCCCACTGAAGGTTTGAATTTATTTCCACCATCAAGGTGTATGAGAGCGCGGCATATCGGCAGCCGGACAAAAGTTTCTGGACACCCTGTATAAAGCTGTGACGGCATGACCGGTCATGATGAATGGCACTGAATGTTGCTGACGGCACAAAAACGGCTACTATGACCCAATTACTGAGTGAGTTTTAATGACATTCGGCTGATAAATGAATAGCAGCGAGCCATTATTACAGCAGCAATTTTTTTGCTTTTTTAATTGTATTCTTACTAAAATGTACGTAGATTTTGTTTTGTTACTTGAAGATTTATCTTTCTTTAAGTTATAGGCATAATTATCCAATGTCTTACGAGCACTGTTATCTGTACAGTTTAACTTACTAGTATTACTCCACTCATTTTGTTAGTCCTCATCATCATCGTGTGGGTTGTAAGGTCGACAACCGACCTCACAAACCCTGGTGTCAGTGTTATAGAGCCGCCAAAGGCCACTGACTTGGCTCATGTAACGACTAGATAGTAGCCGGGACCAACGGCTTAACGTGCCTTCTGAAGTACGGAATCATCTTTTTTTTTTCAGACAAACAGGAGATTCAGCCTGCAATGTCTAACTAAACTGGGGAAAGTCAAACAAAGAGATTTTTGCTTGACAATGTCCCCATCGGGACTCGAACCCGGAACCTCCGTAATGGGCGTCGAAATTTCGACCACTTGGCCACGGAGGCTGTAATTTGTATTTTGTTTGTAACTTGCCGTATTGTATGCTTCCAATGCAATTATAAAGTATTTTTCAATAAAAAGCCATGGTTAAATTTAAAAATACTACCTTATATAATATAACAAACGCTTATTAATTCTAACAATGCATTCTTTTTTACAATACCACAAAAACTACAATAACGTTTTATGGTATTTATAATACACCTTACTCGTATTTAACTTTAATGACATAATTTTGCAGACAAAACAGCAACTAAATTTCGAAACAAAAATATGACGTAGGTAATGAACTAATGACTTAAATTGCAACCTAACACTGAACTAAAGGTAAAGGATACAATTTTGGCGCCTAACATGATAATCCAGTGTTGGAATATGGATATTTTCAGTGGTTGCGTGTTACCAAGCGTTGATTGAGCCGAATTACATTTTGAGCAATGCAATTGCATTAGTTAATGCAGCGATAGCCACGAAAAACGGCGATGCAAATGACGAAGATATAGAGAAAATTATGATTATTTTAAAATATATTGTTTTTTATTTACACCATGTTTTGTCTTATGAAGATTTCATTTTCTGAGGCTTAGCCGACTCTTTGTGACGATCCGCACTCGGTCATGTTCCGTGTTTGATAGACAACTTAATATTACTCCTTTGCCGTTTACTTATTGCTATTATTTTTTTTATTTTTATATATTTTTTTAACCACAGTGTATATAGCGGGAGCGGACACTCCCAGTTAACAGTTAACTACTCTTACAGTTAACATTTCGTTTAAGACTAAATAGAAAAAAAAAAAGACATTGAAATAAAATACCAACGCAAATAAAAAAAAATTAATATGATTTTATACTTAATTAAATTTTACTAGGTAGGTAACAAAAAATATTTACACAAAATATTTACTTTTGATTCCGCCACAAAATGCCAAGTGGCAAGCATCGTGAAATGAGATGAAAAATCTACCTAATAAGTCCAGATTAAACTTTTTAATCGAAAGTGCCTAATCAAATTTCAGAGATTAAAAAGTTAAAAGTAAAACAGCCTTTGCCACTTTCCTCGTAAAAAGTTAGACAATGCTGTTTAAGAAAACCGAGAAAACTCATAAAAAGTGCGAATTCTCTTAACTGAAATGGCTTTTCCATGTTTGTGTGGTAAAAATTTTAATTTGATCATTTATTTTTACCCGACGAATAGAAATAATAAAGCTTTTTTATGCTAATAAAAAATCAGAACCTTTGAATCTAGCTATGACGTCATCAGCGTTTTAAGTTCAAAATATTAAATATAAAGCTTCTTGGTCCTACTAGTTTAACAATATATATTAGTAGTTGGACCATACGATTGTGAACATGTGGTATGGTCATAATGGTAGACTTTGTTTTCATTGAAGTAACATACGTCATGCAATATCATTCATCTTTTGTGTGCAATAAAGTGTTTTTACTTACTTACATCATACCTATATTATATATTCACTACGTAAATTTAATTTTTTACGTTGTTCTAAATACCTGGCCATAGGTTTTAATCGTTCTTTGAACAAATGGTAGCCACTAGCCACGATACAGGCTGTGCCTAGTGTGGTTACTATTGTTATGCGTAATGTTTGTAACTGGACAATTTTAATAAAGTATTATTATTATTAAATCAATTAAAATTCTGCACCATCCAGTCAAAATCAACATCAAGCCACATT
This sequence comes from Carpatolechia fugitivella, assembly GCA_951230895.1. Lineage (NCBI taxonomy): Eukaryota > Metazoa > Arthropoda > Insecta > Lepidoptera > Gelechiidae > Carpatolechia > Carpatolechia fugitivella. The sequence continues at coordinate 2,554,219 of OX579655.1, read as the reverse complement.
ACCTAGCGTTCGGCTTTTACCGAAAATTTTAGACTGCCGTGTAATTGTGATTTAGTATGGCGGATCTGATGCGATAACCTATCCACCGAATACCAACGCCGAAAGCTATTTGTAATATGCATTTGCGGGTTGGTTGCGGGCAATCGTAGTGGAACATAGGTGTTGTAATATTAAATCGGAAAATGTTCTAAGCAGATTTAGTCTACTCAGATTACATTGATGCGATTGGGTCGCACTCGGGACAGTAAATTAGTATTGTTACAGCAATGGCCGCTGGTTAGCACCTGATAATTTTTTTTACTAGCTAAAAAATACAAAGATAGTACAAAGGTCCCGCGAAACCGGTATAAACGGTTTGACCTTAGGAGCAGAGATTTATCTCACTAATATTATAAATGTGAAAATATATTTGGATGTTTGTTCCGCATTCACGCTTAAAAACCTCAACGGATTTGGACGAAATTTGGAATGGAGATAGTTTGTAACCTGGATTAACACATATGATACTTTTTACGGGAAATAGTCTTATTCCCACGGGAAAACACAACGCGAGCGTAGCCGCGGGCGGAAAGCTAGTTTTACATAAGTAAAACATGATGTAACAATATTGTACTGAGTAATTAAGTACCTATATTGTTTCTATTTCTAAAAACCAATAATTCTTTAATAAAATTACAAGGTTAGTGATTTTGATTACAGTGAATGCCGACCATGAATGACGTGAAGGCTTAACGGTACAAGAAACAGGGGGAATACTAACTTGTGCATTGATAAATGCAAAAAATACTTATATTTGTAGTTACAAAAAAAGATAAAAGAACAGAATAATGCTAGTACATTTTTTCTGTTAATTTTTCTCTTCATTGAAATTGCATTTCAGTAAACGTGTCTATTGAACGTATTTCGATTTTTCGTTGCTCATCTGAACATTAAACCTCCATGACATTCAGTTAATTTTCTGTTTTACTGTAATCAATATATAATTACTTCTCATAAAAAAAATCAAAACACCTTGCAAGTTTATATTTTGTAAGGAATGACAGAAAAATGTGTTTATATATTTAGGAATACACATACAATATACACACTTTTCAACAATACAATATATCCACATTTTTCTGTTATTCCTTACAAAACATATACTTGCAAGGTGTTTCGATTTTTTTGAAGAGAAGTATATTTACCAGAACGTAACAATAAAATATCACAATTTTATTCATCAGTAAATACATTACGCAATATCATCACAAAATCGACGCAATAGTAATAACTTGGCAGCTATTGGTATTTGAATTTGCGAAATTATTGGGTTTTGCCACATCATTACGTATGATGATGAATGATGTCGGAATGGCAACCATTTGAGTGCTAATGTGGATTAAAGCTGATTGAATTGACTGAATGAGATCGTATTCAAGCTCTTGTGAATGGTTTCCCAAATTTAGCCCATGATTATCGGCAGAATTATAGTGGACGTTAGTATCGCCAAACAAACAGAAGAATAATTAGGCGCGCGCGCTCTAGAAGAGTATCCGTCTAAAAAAGCCCGCTAAAACATGCCACCTAATTAATTTTGACAGACGACGACGGAGGAAGATGATGTCGCTGCTGTACATTGAAGCTTTCTTTCGACGTTCTTACAAACCGAGTCATATAAAAACATCTTTGTACCGCGTATTCGAATGTCGTATGGTATAGTTTTGCTTTCTTTGGTATTCATTTGGTGGGGTCAAGTTTGAAGCGTAGTTACTCTTCTAGATTATACCTAAGATAATTCGTTGAGCAGATGTGATTACAACACAGCCAAGTTTATCTTTTAAATGGCGCAAGGTGCTAATTTGAATTGATCACTTTTTTAATGTCCATCCGTGGCTACACTCACGTTGTGTAAGATTTTTTGTGTGGGAAAAAGATTTTTTTCAATTAAAAAGTATCCTTTGTGTTAATCCAAAGTACAAACTAACTCCATTTAAATTTCATCCAAATCCGTTCAGTGGTTTAGGCGTGAAAGCGGAACAAACATCAAAACATACTTCACATTTATTTCGGGTCATCTTGCTTTGACGTCAAAAATGATTTTGTTAAATCTTACTTCGAATAAATACCCTTTTATCTTTATCTTTATTAATGTGCTTAAAATTTCTATTTTTAAATTACCTTGTCCACTTTATTGTTATTCAAAATAACCAAAATATTTTTTCCACAAAAAATTCTTTTAAGTTTGAAATTAAACCGTAATCATAATTAATTAAAAGCTGATTTCGTTCGTGTGAAGTATAATTATTAACGCATGAAAATGAAATGCTAATGAGTTGATGATACCACACGCAAACGTTTGATAAAATATTACTTTTCATCATAGAAATGATAGAGTGCTTCCATAACATTTAAAATGTTAAGTTCACGCTACTTGTCACTAACCTTTTATATGCAATATTTTTGCCAACGATATAAATAATGATATAAATAGCCATTTTCAACTTTTTACATTTTGATTTGTATTTCATGTTTATATATATAATGAAGCCGCATTTGTAATAGCTTTCTATGGAGGAGGAGCGGGGCCTTCTAAAACAAGCATCTTTAGCTTAAAAGAAGTGTCTCAAAGATATATGTAACAGTAGGTAAGAGAAAGTAAATAAACATTTTTGTATTTTTTTTTTTGTAAGTAAGGTAAAAGATTATATAGTTAACGATTACGTTAATTACATAATTTCTCTTTATTAAAAGAGAAACACTTCTAAAAAGACGATCTTCTTATCAGCTCATAAAATATACTCGTATAATACGCCCCCACCGATAGGCTGAAGCCTATTCTGAATTGAGAACGATCAGGTCTAAGATGATTACGCTGGCCCAGTGCGTGTTGGCCGATTTTTCGCACATCTTTTAAATTTCTAAACAGGCGTGTGTTTCATTCGATGTTTTCCCACACGGGCATCTCTCTCGTCGCCATTCACTTTCACGCAAAGCGGGGTTCAAACAAAATGGCGATTCAATCAGTGACCGGCCATTCTGCTTGACCCCCGTTTTGCACACAAAGTGAATGGTGATGAAAGAGCTGGCTGCCTCATGCTGTAATATATATTATAGCTCCGTCTGTGACGGGCTTTACCGTGAGAACAAATCGAAATGTCCGAGAATCGAATATATAATATACACGTATAAAAATGAGAATAAATCATGTGATTGATAAAGATTATTTACTTTTTATTAACGGTAATTTAAACAAAATTGCATCAAAACTTACAAACATTAGCATAAAAAGAATTCTACATCACCTGATATTTACGTGAAATATTGTAAAAAGTATTACTTTTAACATTTAAATTGTGAAATTACAGTAACAAATGAAGCGGCCATAATTCGTATAAATTGGCAAGGCAATTACACTTTGTGGGCGGAATTATTGTGGCTATAAACGTTAAGTAAAATGATAGCCATCAACATTTACAAATAATTTGACGTTCACCCCCGACCCGCAAGTCCAAAATATGTGTTCAAACATAAAGAAGAACACATAAAATTAAAAAAAAACACCGCGCTTACTTCGGCTAAAATTATGACATATTTTAATTTTATTACGTAAGTACCTTCCGCTTGCCTTGCAGGTGACGGACGGACGTACCTATAAAGTGTATCTTCGAATTACTTATACTTAATTTCAAATAACATTGGAAAAGAGGGTCTTTTGTCAGCATCTGACAATGGCGGACGTGTCTTCGTTTTATTTTTTTTATTTTAGTTAATTGAAGTGTTTAGTGTGTAATTTCGATAGTGCCATTATCCAGTGAATGTTTCGGGACTATAAACTTTAATAAAACAATTGAATCGCTTACACTTTGCTGACATTTTTAGATGATGCCAAGAGGCCTCGTGGTGGCTTCGGTAATTGTACTATCACATTACTGAGCCCAATTAACCGAACAATCATCCAAGGATATATCTAAAACCTACAAAAATACCACTCGACACTGGCGAAATACGTCTATACAAGATGTGTCGCCATTAGTTAGGAAGAAGAAAAAAAGAACATTGGAAAAAAAAATATGCATGGCAAAAAAAAGGTTATTTATTCGTGATTCACACTGGTCAGCTAATCAAGATTGACATATGTCTGGAAATGTATCCTATAAAAGATTTTTCGAATGTTATCTGAAACAGGGTATAGTCTCGTAACGTTCTTGAATGTACTTATCGATTTCAATTCTTATAATATAATAATAATGCTGGTTTGTGTCTTTCTGTTAAATTCGATTGTAACATTTATTTTTCACAGCCACAGCACGTCAAAAAGAGGCCATCTATAAATACTTTCAGAACGAAAGCATTACAAAAATTAGAACACGACCCCAATCGAACTCCCGGTTGAACTTTCATGATGATTATCATAACAAAACTTTACATTATATTATAATTTAGTTAACAGGCGTTGATTTTTACCACTTTTTCTAATAGTTGATTGTTATGTTATTTAAATAACAAAAAAATTTGAACTTGTTTAGGATATTTTTTTTCTGTATATAAATTATAATATGTATAACTACGTTTAATAATGATAATATTAAATTTGTATATATTTTTTACATATTTTCTAAACTGTTACCAAACAATCTCACTAAACTTGACGTCCGTCGATGAATAATGGAAATTATGTGGTTTTGGCGTGTTTGCGTGCAATAAAATGTAAAATATTAAACAAGAGGTCATCTCGCAACCGTGTGTGTGGTTACCCTTACAGTTTATAGTTTAATATTTTAATGACTTTATGAACGCTGTCGAAAATACTGACCGCTTTTGTTTCACGTAGTCAAACAGTGTAAATGTGTTGCCTACTTTTGTAGCTATCAGAAACCACTTTTATGCCTGTTGGAACTCTACATCGGTAGATATTGCTAGATAAATGAACCCACCCAAACACAGTTACTAAAAAAAACAAAATGGCCGCCATTTCAAAACACATTTTATTATAGCTGAACACTTAGACTATAATACACAGTGTTTACTTAATTGCCTTATTGTAGTGGATTTACCGGTGAAATTGATCATAATAATATACTACTTAGCTTTAACGAGTCGGACACCGGTAACCAGACACACACTGTATATAAATATGTAGGTACCTACACAGTTTTTCAATTCCAATTTTGAATCGGGAAACCGTTGAAACGTAGCTTCCGAATCAAAGCGCCAGATGCATGGAATAAATATTGCAATAATTTTTATCCGCATACGCCATGTGGCAGGAAAAATCGCTTGTACGACAATCTGCTATAAATATCAAGGTTGTTTAGTAGACTTCTAGTTATGTTAGTATGATAACATGATCAGTATTATACGCATTTAGATAAAACTTGGTAAAGTTTCATAAAAGCTTTTATTTCGTTTCAGTCCGGTGGTCGCCGAAGTTTTTGATAATTTCAGAAAAATGAGTCAGGCCGTAAATTTTGCCACAAATTAATAGCGCAAAGGTGACTCAAAAATTTCTTGCAAGTCGGTCGCGCAAAGTGGTGCAAAGTGACGCAAGGCGGTATCGAAGATGCGCGTATAATGATATATATTTTTAATTTTAAACGAATATATAAATACTATTTTCGAAGATTTTTGAACTATAAGACTGATTAAGGGATCTATCAGACAGAAAGTGGTCACGCGTTCAAGCGTTCTGCATTCGTTGTGTTGTGTTACGTTGCATAGACATAACCACACAGGAGGCATTCTGACCGCGTCGGTCAACTAGAACGGACGCGTTCGCGCGTTCTGTGCTGTTTGGTGATCAAATTTTCAAAAAACATGGCGACCGCGTAGACCGCCCAACAGTGGGGTTTGTGAGCAACTGCACACTCGAACGCAGAACGCGAACGCGGAACGTTTGAATGTGTGACTGCTGTCTGTCTGATAGAACCCTTATAGATAGGTTCTAGGTTGATAAGTACTTAACCAATAAAAATGCACGATTTTGGTGTTATTGTGGTTATGACAGTGAGTGCAAAACTGAGGGAGCTATTAAGCTACTAGTTTAGTTCATTTAATTAACAAGGAATCCTATAAAGTGCAATGTAAATATTAAGTATAAAGTAAGAGGCTACACCTTTATTGGGTAGCGCAAACAAAAGTGGCGCTAATTTTACGCCACCGGTATCGCAAAGTTGCATAAATAAATTGCATTATTACTCTATATTTATGTACGTTTTCAGGGCATTTTAAGCTTAAAAGATCACGCGTTCCTTTCTACATAGTGCACAAGAACAGTAACAGATATTTATTGAAAACTTACCTTACAATCTCCAAAATACACTCCGTAAAAAATGTAACACATGTGGCTTCGAATGTTGTTGACACCGAAATGTCAAAAATAGAACCGTTAACGCCATATAAAAATAGAAATAGAATAGACCAAAAAGCTAATATTATTATGCCGTTGCCACTACTCAAAAACCAATTTTTCTAAATTTCAACACCACGGTACGGGCAGAAATTAGTTACGCAATAAAAATGGCACAAATATTATGTGAATATGCTTAATTTTAATTAAATGTATGTATAAAAAATTATACATTTTCTAAGGAAACATAGAACGATATTAATTAGGCGGCTAGCTAATTATTACCGCAGAGCAAAAAGTCAAACAGATGAGATCGTTCGATCGATCGTTTAGATAAACGATTTATTTTGTTTTATTTTTAATAATGCTCAAAGTGCGCCATTATTACAGATGCGGATTCGCGGTTTTTATGAAAAAATCGATCTTTTTTTAGAGAAAATACCAAATATTTCCTAAACTTTTCAATTAATTCAAATGTCTCTAAATGGCCACCGTTTCAAGTGATTTGGGATTTTGAATTTTGGGATCCCGTATTGCATTCTTTACAATGCATTGATTGAAATATATCATACATGTATTAAAATTAAAAAAAAACCGTATGGCGCATGGCGTAGAGTTGAATTATACTTTTGTCGCAAAATCTACGGCCTGAACCAAATATTAGTAAGTCGTTGTAAAAAGTAATCAAAGCGTCAAAGCAAAACATCTTATGATTTTATTACAACCAACAACCCGCCTCTCGTTTTCTGTGTACTATTCCTACACCCAAAGTTGCCTGGAAGAGATTGCTACCTCAGCATAAGCCGCCTATAGTTGACTCTCATGTTTTTATGTTCTGTTCTTCTTTTTTTCGAGTCGATTCGGCGACTAAAAGTGGGAAGTGTTAATAAAAATAAATTATGTTTTTCTGTTTTGTTTGTCCTTTTGGTGTCAATAAAGTATATTTGTATTGTATTCTGTTACCTGGAAGAGATTGTTATGAAGCAATAAGGCCGCCGTATATGTTCCTGTGTGTGCAATGAAGTATATTCTTCCATTCTGTTGTTAAATTATATATTATGCTGGAAAAGCCACTAAGTATGCTTTTTGGATGTCTCGAAATATTCAGTACTGCTTAAGATGTGATGTGATGTTATATTTACTAAGATACAATATAATATACCTAGTTATAATGCTCTTAACGCGAGCTTCCAACTAAATTAGCTTTAACTAGGCAAGTTTCAATTTTGAACAGGTAAGTGCTTACGGATGTAGGAAAACTTCGTCTCGACACGTTCGTACTGATACTCTGATACTGTTGAGTTGAGATGGTAAATTTATGGGTAAATATTAAGTAAATATTATGACATTTAATGTATAGACCTTTATAAAATATAATTACTAATATTATAATTTTTTATCGCACACTAATAAATTATAAATGTGAAAATGTATTTGGATGTTTGTTCCTCTTTCACGACTAAACTACTAAACGGATTTGGACGAAATTTGAAATAAAGATAGTTTGTACCCTGGATTAACAAATGGAATACTGTTTACTGGAAAAAATTGTATTCCCACGGGAAAATCTTACATAACGCGAGCCGTAGAAAGTATATTTGGATGTTTGTTTCGCTTTCACACCTAAACTACTGAACAGATTTGGATTAAATTTAGAATATAGGTAGTTTGTACCCTAGAATAATACCTAAGATACTTTTTACAGGAAAAAAAATATTCTTACAAGAAAAGTACGCAAGCGTAGCCGAGGGGAACAGTTAGTCAATAATAAGAAAAAACCAACAACTCATTAATGGATCAATACATAAAAAACTGATAGACGTAGCAGAATATATTAGATCATTCTGAACATGTATTTGTTCATCGAGGGCTGATTGATAAGTTTCCGAAACGACAAAGAAAAACTTTAAAAATCTATTTAAAATAAATTTATTTCGCAACGTAGTTTCCTTCTACCTCGATGCATTTAGTCCAGCGCTTCTCCAATGCCGTTACACCAGTTTGATAAAATGTTTACTCCAACCCCTCAAAATACTCGTCCACGGCAACAATGACTTCTTCATTTGATGAAAATCTCTGGCCACCTAACCATTTCTTCAGGTTTGGAAATAAGTGGAAGTCACACGGGGCCAGATCCGGGGAATAGGGTGGATGCGGTAGCAATTCGAACCGCAATTCATGGAGTTTGGCGACTGCAACCATTGACGTGTGTGCAGGTGCGTTGTCATGGTGGAACAAAACTTTTTTCTTGGACAAATGTGGTCGTTTTTTCTGGATTTCTTCACTTAATTTTTGCAGCAAGCTTGCGTAGTACTCTCCATTTATTGTTTTTCCTTTTTGCAGATAATCCACTAAAATAATCCCTCGAGCATCCCAAAAAACAGTCGCCATCACTTTGCCGACCGACAAAACCGTTTTTGCTTTCTTCGGCGCAGGTCTTCCGCTCTCAGTCCACTGCTTAGATTGTTCTTTTGTCTCGGGAGTATAATGATGTATCCAGGTTTCATCGACTGTTACATAACGCCGCGAAAACTCGTTAGGATCTCGGTTAAACAGCGCCAAACACTCCGATGAATCGTCCACTCGGTGTTGCTTTTGGTCAACAGTGAGCAAACGCGGCACCCATCGCGCGCAAAGCTTTTTCATTCCCAAATGTTGGTGCAAAATATTAAAAACGCGTTCAGATGAAATACTCACCATCTCTGCTATCTCTCGCAACTTCAAGCGCCGATCATTTAATACAATTTTGAGAATTTTTTTGATCATGTCCGGATTCGTGACTTAACTTGGACGGCCAGACCTGTGGGCGTCTTCGCAGCTCTGTCTTCCACGTTTAAAATCAGTTACCCAGGTGTGAATTGTACTCAATGCAGGAGCAGAATTACCTAAAACACTGTCTAGCTTGGTTTTAATCTGGGTTGCTGTTTTCTGTTTTAAAACGTAAAACTTTATCACCGCACGAATTTCGTTTCTTTCCATTGTTAAGAAAATTTACGACAGAGAAAGTTCTACGTCCTATCAAACAAATTCCACCAGTTCGATTAAATTCAAATTTGGCGTTCTATTTTCAAAAAGATGCCAAAATATAATGTAATATTTTTTTTTTGCGTATCATTTTTTTAAGTTCGTCGTTTCGGCCAGTTATCAATCAGCCCAGGTATAATATGTTGGAACAAACAGATAGATGCTGTAAACAATAATCAACTTTTTTTTAATCAATGGTTAAAATGTGTCTCATCATCATCGTCATCATCAATCATATTATATGACCCTACTAAAGGGCTGGAGCCTACCCTAAATTGAGGCGATCAGGCCGTAGTCAACTACGCCGTCATAATGCGGGTTGACAGACTTCACACACAGCCTTTGAATTTATTTGTTTCCTCAAAGAGCATTAAATAAACGTAATGACATCGAAATTCAAAAACATATTGGTACGCGGTCCCACGTCACCTAGATGGGAAGCTAACAACTACATCACCAACGCACTTCTACTTTTTTTTAGTTTGGTTTGTAAGGTCGACAACCGACCTCACAAACCCTAGCGTCAGTGTTATAGAGTCGCCAAAGGCCTCTGACGTGGCTCGTGTAACGACTAGATAGTAGCCGGGACTATTAACTTCCGAAGTAAGGAATCATTTTTCTTTTCGGACAAACAAGTGATTAAGGCTGTAAGAGATTTTGGCGTGTCCCCACCGGGAATTGAACCCGAAACCAACGCACTTATGCAGTCAGTAGTGGAACCTTCATCAGAGCGAATAATTAAACCGCGTTCAACTATTCATGTAGCTATCTTACCAACGGAAACAATAACGATTGCACCAGATGTCGGTTCCGATAATTCATCCGATTTATTTTCGTATTCCATTGCATTTATTGTTTCCATTTTTTCATCCGACGGCCATTTATAACCAGCAGATGTTGCACTTAAAACTGTAATTGAGCGCCATAATAAATGAGTTTTGTAAATTTATTCACGTGGACCGAAGAATTCATTACTGCCCTGGAAGCGATTGTTTCATGCACGTCAATTGTTATTATGGGGAAACTTATTATTATTATTTTCATTAGAGCTATGTATATTCCACAGGGAAATTCATGGTAGGTTTTTCTACGCCTCCTTACTATACTGTTTTTGCTGTTGCGTCTTTTAATGCCTATTGTACGTTTTTTAATCCTAAATGTGGGAAAGTCTTATATGTCTGATACTGACCTGATCATTTTCTTTAATAAAAAAAAAACATAGAACGAGTGTATTATCATGCATTTCAAAACTGGTTAAGCGGAAGTATAAAATTAGTGTATTTCTTTTTTAACTCAAAAACTCAATCACGTTCGCGCGTACAGTACAAGGAAAATGTAAACTAATAGTTAAAATTCTATTGACACCAAGAATCATCATTCGCTTGGCCTTATCCCATCATTTGGGGTCGGCGCAGTATGTTTTCTTCCTTCATTCATCCCTATCAGCCGTCATTTCAACACTCACATCCTTCCTGGACATATCATCTTTTACACAATCCATCCATCTTTTCTTTGGTCGTCCTCTCCCAACATATCCATTCACATTCAAATTCAATGCCATTTCCCCTAAGTAACATTCATTCTATTGACACCAAGAACACAAACTAAATAACTTTTTTTTTTCAAACTTAATAAGTAAGGCTTTAATTAAATTATAAAGGATACAAGATAATATGCCCACTGATACAAAGTTTGCATAGAACACAGTAACAGCACACGCGAAAGTTTTGCGCTAAGGGATCTCCTACTTCATTTAGAATTTATATTCACTCAATACGAAAACTTTGCACTCAACTTAATCTTGCTAGTGTTGCTTTCACTTGTTGTTTATAATCTCATTAAAATATGGGTCAATTTGATTAGACAGCTGGACAGAGGAGTGGACAAAAGTAGAAATCAAGTTGATTACGGGACAAAGTAACAAAAGAAAGAACATGTACTGATATATGAAACTTTAGCTTTAGGAAATATCTATAAAAATATTTTCTGAGATATTTTTCCCGATGATATTATTAAATGTGATATTGGACATTGTAATAAAATTGTCAAAATGAATGTCGTCAGGTTACGGTGAGCCGACCACAAATAACATGGGACAAAAGCTGGGGATGATGATGATGATTATTGGACTAATAGTCCGCTCGTGGTTACGCTCACGTTATGTAAGATTTTCCCGTGAAATAAGACTATTTCCCGTAAAAAGTATCCCATATGTTAATTCAGGTTACAAACAATCTCTATTCCAAATCTCATCTCCGTTGATTACTTTAAGCGTGAAGGCGGAACAAACATCCAAACATTCAAACATCTAAACATATTTTCACATTTATAATATAAGTGTGATTGTAATGTACGTCTGTAAAAGTGGTGTTAATATTTATGTAAATAAAGTACCATAAACTTTATCCATAAATGCAAAAACGAAGAAATATAACTATCAGTAAATTTGTTATTGCAAAGTATAAAATCACGTCATGTGTTCCAGTAGGGTCATTAATATATCGACAGTGGAAAAGCAAAATCACTTAACCGCCACTTTTGTAATTTTACAAAAACGACGATTAAAGGTTTTTTAAAAAAAAATATCTCTTCAAATTGAGAGTAGTGCTATGAAAAATAAAACATATTCTTAAAAATACGTTTTCTACATAGTTTTTTTATCAAAAACATTTATAACGCCTTTATTTTGCGAGTTAAATGTCGCTTAAGTGAAAATTACTTCGACTGTTAAAAATTTTTGGTCAAACAAAAATTTCTGATTGACCAATATAAACATAAAAAATTTAATGACTAACAGGCAATACTGCTAGTATACGTTAAATTTTAAAATGGCTGATAAGCTATATTAAAATAGAAACAGTGGTTTCTTTATTGATATTCTTTGTAAACATAAATCGCTAACAGAAAAACTTACTTCAAACCTATGCGACGCTTATGATATAATACAGCGTTGGTTCAAAAACACCAAAATTAACGTCGCTTCAGCGTTATTACATTTAAAAAATATCAAAAAATTGAGTCGCTCAAGCGCCAAAAAAGTGCTCTGATCTGCATGAAACCCACACAAATCAACACAGAAAAAATCACTGATTCCAGTGATATATCTGTGCCTCCTGTGACGAGTGATTTAAGTTGAGTTGTACCCTTTTTATGTTTTTGACATGAGTATTATCAGAAAAAAATAACGTTTAAAATGGTCTAACTCACGTTCTTCTATCTGCTATAGTTTCAGAGATAATTTTGTGCAAGGTGATACAACTGCCCGGATTTTGGCAAAAAAGTCGTGAATATCAATATTTGTGGAGTTGTAACCTCAAAAGTATTCACTCAGCACACAATTTTTCGTGCTTCGTGATTTAAATGCGATTGTATTCAATTTCACTTTTTTTTTAGTACATTTATGGTGAATGTTGATGTGTATAGAGTAATATCCCTTTGAACCGACTCTTTCCGACATAATACCTAGGGTACAAATCGACATGTACCTACCATTTCGAAAAAGAATGTATGCCTTTTTTTGGGAAAAGTGATACATCGTGACATGAATCTTTCTACACAAAACAGTTTTTTGGTGTAAACAGATATAAATGTAATTGTATCTAAAACTCAAACCATTTTTAAAAATATTTCTGTAGAACAACTATGTGCTTAATGATACAAGTGCGGATGGCTGAGGTGCGCGGGGTGAAGCGCCCCGCGTGATCGGGGATGCGCGGGACCTTAAACCGTAGTGTCGCCGCGGTCTTGATGGACCAAACTAAACTAGCTTCGCTTTTCTGAATGTAGAAGGTATTTTGTTCTGCCATTCTTCCCTTTCGGGTATAAGAACTTCATATAACCTAACAAAGTTCTGTTTCATAGTCATCACAGCAGAGGGCATCGCCATGATAGGATTCCTGATTAGATTTTCAGCTAATCTACTCATCACATTAGAGGACCACCTCTTCCTTCCGGCTTCAAGCGAGCGAAGCATAGCTGTTCGAGCTTCTTTCTGGACATGTATGTGAAGCGGTGCTATGTTAAGTACCGCTTCCATGGCCGGAGTAGGTGTCGACGAGATGGCCCCTGTGATAATCAAACAGGCAAGTCTTTGCAGACTGTTCAGAGAAGCAATATTTGTTCGCATAGTGGTTTTCTTAAACCACGACAGGCAGCCATAGGTAACCATAGGCCTGACTATGGCAGTGTACAACCATAGAGCGTGTCGGGGTTTAAGCCCCCACCTAAAACCGACCAGGCGACAGAATGTGCCCAGTGCAGACTTTGCCTTTTTAACCACATAAGTGTTTATTCCATATGAGCTTATGATCAAGGTATATACCGAGATATTTAGCTTCATATGCAAAATTTATAGTTTTGCCGAAGAGTGTAGGAGGCAGAGTTTATCTAGAATCCTTCTCCTCGTGAAGGGAACTATGTATAACGGTTTTGCTAGCATTGACAAATGAGCATTGTTCAACTTTCCTAAGAGCATTTTGCATAAGACTTGATACCGTGTCGAGACATTTACCCACAATGGATATGACCAAGTCATCAGCATATCCCTGGGTATACAAGTCTGCCGAATTAAGTTCGTTTATCAGGCAATTAACTACAATGGACCACAGTAGCGGGGATAAGACCCATCCTTGCGGGCACCCCCTCGTCACTCTCACATCAAGAGTGCAATCAAAGAGGGTCATCCGAACTGTCCTTGTAGTCAGCATTGATTCGACCCACACTAAATGTCGTCTCATCAATACCTCTATCTCTCATACATTTGAGTATGATGTCTGTCTAGGTGTTATCAAAAGCTCCCTCAATATCTAGAAAGGCACAGAGGGCGATCTCCTTGTCTTCAAGCGCTCTCTCCAAACGATCCGTAAGCTCCATAAGGGTGGTTTCGGTCGATTTTCCTTTCTGGTACGCATGCTGCTTCACATGCAGGGGTATCACACTAAGGTAGTTCTCCCTGATGTGCAGATTAATAACCTTTTCAATCGTTTTCAGAATGAAAACGGTGAGACTTATCGCTCTCAAGTACTTAGGGTCGGCTTTATCCCCTTGGGAATAAACGTTACACGAACCCTAGTCCATTGTAGTGGAATATGTCCCTAAGCCAAACTAGCTCTGAAGATTCTCACTACAATCCCTAAGATGGCATCTTTACCTTGCTGGAGTAGTGCAGGAAAGACGCCATCCTCCCCTCCGGACTTATAGGGCTGGAAGCTATCAATCGCCCATGCAACTCTATGAGGTTTAATTATAGATGTGGCCCTCTTCCAGTCTTCTACAGAGGGCCTGGACTTAGTCATCCTTGTAGCCGGGGGGAGACTTGTGTGGCCCAGGACTTCTGAGCCAGGAAAGTGAACTTTTGTTAGGAGTTCTAGTGTCTCCCGGGCAGAGTTCGTAAAAATCCCATTCAGCCCTCTTAGTAGGCCGAGATGAGATGGAGGCGATTTAGACAGAACCTTGTGAATCTTGGCAATGTGAGGCGTGCTGTTGATCGCCTCACAGAACCTTCTCCAAGATTGTCTTTTTGCTCTCCTCAGTATCTTAGTTTAACCTAGCCCACTTAGTTCATGAACTAGAATTTTTTAAATCTTGTTTTTGCTCTCCTGTAAAATGATGATTTTTCATTTGTATCACTTATCACAGGAGGCACAGATATATAAGTCGTTTTCAACCAAAATGGCGGTTAAGCGATTTTGCTTTTCCACTGTCGATATATTAACATATTATACTTCTTCACCAGACAAGGTATGTTGCGTGCGACTAAAGTGCTACACTCGATAATATTAGTTAAAATTCGAGAAAAAATAGAACAAACACGTAACAAGAGATTGATTAAAACCTCATATACTTCCCTCTCTCTACAACGCTTAACTACTACATACATAGACAAAAATCTAAACAGTTCAGTGCCCTTTATACAATTTATTTTCTGGAACAGGCATCTGGCACAATCTTCAATCATCAACATCAACGGCCCGTTACAGTCCACTGCTGGACTATGAGCCTCCTCCACTTAAGTGGAGAATTTTGCCATAATCTCCACGCTTGGCAGGCGGGTTGGAGATCGCAGATTAAAAGGTTACTGTATCAGAGAGAGCAGTGCCCGTTCCCTGTTCAATGTATAGTCCCTAAATCGCCTCTTACGACACCCACGGGAAGAATAGGGGTTGGTGACAAATGTATTCTACTCTGCCGTTACCACACGGCTAATCTTCAATACCTAGTTTATAATACGAGATAATAAACTTAAAAATACTAAAGAAGAACAAAGCTGTCCTACATTTTCCAAAGAAATTCCTTTTAATTAGCAGTTTCACTGCCGATCATATCCAAGCCCGCCGGCTTGAATAAATAAACGGGAGCCGGCTAAGTTTTTTTGAAGTCACTGAAATTTTGATATTTTGCGAGACGGTAGCACTCGCCGTACCCGGGAGTCGAGGTTGAGACATACGTTCAACTAGATTACTATCATCTTATAATGAACAAAATAAAGAAGAGTATTTACTATTGTAATAAGAATGTTAACCTGCGACCACGGCTCATGCAACCGAGTCGAAAGGTTGGGCAAAAAAGTGTGATTAGACCCACTAAACTAGTTTTAAAACATCCCTGATTAGTTTGAATGTCAAATCTAAATTAAGAATTTAGAAGTATTTTTAGGACATACTCGTACGTAGTTCAGTTTCATAAGCTGAGCTACGTACCACCCGAAAGATTATTATTTGTTCAAAATAAAAAATATTAATCTTGCCTACCTGCTTTGCAATCAAGCAGGTATTTGATCATTTTCTTTCACTAAGTATGCCAAAGCTTATCCTCTTTCGGTGGATATTCCTCTAACAGTTTTAAAAATTTTGAGCTGAATTTATCTATCACACAAGAACCAGAAACTAAAATGATAAAAGATAATTAAACGTTAAAACGTTAATAAATATTTTCTACAAGAAAATTCTCTTTGCTCATCACTTTGCTTGTGAAATTTTGGGGTTTTCCTAAATAAATTTCTCGCAGTATTATATCAAAAAATTAGTTTGCATGGAAGAATTTTCTACTTGAGAAGAAGGCTACCAAACATTTTTTTTGTGTGCAAGGAAGTATCATTATCATCATCAACAGCTCTGCTGATAAACGTCTCCACTGAGGAGCTCAAGCCTGCCCTGAGTTAGAACGTATTCCGAAGTTGTTGGCCATCTACGCTTCGCGATATTACCATAAAGAAAAGGAATACCTGTTTTTTTATACCAGCAACGTCATAGTGTGTAATTAATAACATTACTACCTCCTTCGTACAGCGGCCTATTCCTAGTGCTAAATAATTCAAGTCCTTGAAGACTGCTAAGGGGAGGCGGGTGTTGACTCGTTATAGAATTTGATATTGAAGACATTTTCCTTGTAAAATGATACCAGAAATTGACCATAATTTAATTATAATAAAATTTCAACTAGAAGTACATTTGAATTTGTATTTAGAATAGAATAGAATAAAATAGAATAGAATAGAATAGAAAGATCTTTATTTACAGTAAGAATAAGCCATGCATGGCGTTATTTATGTACACTTAAAAGAAGTCCAATCCATTTTTGTAGTTCCCGTAACGTTTTATGAGCGCTGAGCAAGAATAGTGGGGGAAATTCTTTTCACGCCTTTGTGATATAAGCGATGAGTGAGAAAAAGAGTTATACTGTTATAGCATTCAAAATTAGTATTCATACATAACTCATAGCGCAACGTGTAAAATGTGATCAGGGTTGTAAGGTCCATGAACACTAAATGTTATTGTGTCAATATGTTGAGCATACATACAGTTAGGAGAAAGTAAGAAACTCTTGAAGAAGTAAGCTACATTTCAGTATTCTTCTAGTCAGTTTCATGTCAAATGAAATCATCGGCTCGTCACAGTCTACTGCTGGACTATGAGCCTCCTCCACTCAAGTGGAGGGTTTTGCCATAATCTCCACGCTTGGCAGGAGGGGTGGAGATCGCAGATTAAAAGGTTACTGTATCAGAGAGCGCTGCTGCCCGTTCCCTGTTCAATGTGTAGTCCCTAAGTCGCCTCTTACGACACCCACGGGAAGAGTCGGGTTGGTGACAAATGTATTCTACTCTGCCGTCAGTCACCACACGGCGGCAGTTTCATGTATTATGTAATAAAAACGAAAAAAACCCCTATCAAAAACCATAAAGTATCTTATATTATTAATTCATTCCCATAAGCAAATAATTGAAAAAAAAAAATGTCACACGAATAAAACACATTTGAAATATAGTTAAAATCTCTGTTGGGTATATTTAGCTGAGTAACTCAAACATTAAAGACTGAAATTAAAGACAAATTAATAAAGTAAGTTAACTTCCTGTTTGTTTAATCAATGTTTGAGCTTCTTTTCGAAGAAATTCAATCACGTTTGGTGCTTACCGAGCAAACATGGTGACGACGAAGTAAACTTGATGTAGGTACCTAGTATAAGAAGGTAGTGATTTAGAAAGAAAAAATAAAAAAGATAATCTTAATTTAACGGAATAGGTCATCGAGATAAAATTTTGAACATTCCGTAGGTACTATAATTTAACTTTAATACAAGTAAAAGAGATAGTTTTCCAGAAAAGTAAAGAGTATACTATTTATATTCAAATTTCTTTTTGTTTTTTTTTTTAAGATCTGATCGCGATCATAAAAGATACCCAATTAATAATTAATACAAAAGATTAAACCCAATTAAGTTTTTGTCGTATGGTGAATCCTTAAGAACACATATAAATATATATGTATAATATTAGGTATAACATTAAATGCAGTGTACAAATTGGAGACCTGTGGCTTAAAATCTTAATGTTATGTTTATTATTTTGTAGGAATAAAAGTAATTTTTGTCATGATCATGGGCTAAATGTATCCTCACATTTAAATAAATAAATAAATAATTATGTGGGGACATCTTAACACACGGCCATCTGATCCCAAACTAAGCAGAGCTTGTACTATGGGTACCAGACAGCTGATATATATTAAATAAATAAATAAATAAATACATACTTATATAAGTAGATAAACAACAACCAGACACAAGGAAAACACAAGTGCTCATTACACGAATGTTTGCCCTGGGCGGGATTCGAACCCGCGACCCTGTGCGTCGGAGGCAGATACACTACCACCTGGGCCACGGAGCTGTCAAATTTTGTGAATATCTGTCACTTTCACTTTGTAAATAAGTGGTCTAGTTGAGTTTTTTTTGTATGGATAACTAGGCAACTATTCAAAGTAATTTTCAGTCCTTTCTTGTTATTTAGATACATGTTAAAACGTTACATACGGACGTAGGTAGATCCTAAAGCCTATTTAACATAAATAAATAATACAGAAAGCAGTTACGGGTGATTCACGAGTGCTGTAGTAATTTTTCAGAGCCTTAATTGAATAAAGAAGTTGGGCGACTGAGTTTCTCGTTGGCTTCGCTACGTTGTTGAACAGAATGGAACCCAAAAAGGTAAAAGAACGGCCTATATTTTACGCCTTTAAAAACACTCTGTACTTGGTTATGTTATCGCTTGATATTGGTTTTGGGAACGTTGTAAGAAAATTGCTTGTAAAGTGAAAAGACGAACAAAATATCGGTACCTACTGCCCTGAGGGCGTGGATTCAGAAGGATAAAGGAGAGGATTATAAATAATAATTGGTTTAATCACTTCATAAAAATAAGTTTACTTGAAAACAATTAATAAAAATGTAAATAAAGATAGGCGGCTATGTTTCAAGAAATCATAAATCAATTTTTTGTACGTAATAAAAGTTTAAGAGCAATTAAATTAAGAGTAGGTTCACATCTTACTGGAGGCACAGAAGACAATGTCAATATTATAGTTATGAGTTATGAGCTACCAATAAGAAAGAGAATGTATTACATCTGGAGACCGTTGCACAAAAATACTGTACCGTAAAATTGTATTAAAAATTGGTAAGATTAATAAAAAAAAAACAGCATAAGAAAAATGGCAAGCCTACTGGCTGGCTAGGATTCCATTTTTCAAAAACCCACGTGCATATTGCAAAGTCATTTCAGAGGCAGACATAATGGACTGAGCCACTCCGAAGTTTTAACGATCTTTACTTAGAGCTAATGCTGCTTACAGAATGTGCTAGGGTTGTAGTGGAATATTTATGACATCGATAGTTTTATATCATGTGTTCAAATTGTGGATGTTAATCCAGAGTGTACTTCAGACTCTGAAGTTGAATCATTGTTAATCTCTGCAATTTAACTAATAACTTCTGATTTATATAAAATGCCATGTTCCACTTTCGCTATAATAATTAAACAATCTTATTTAGTATATTTCTGCGTGGTTTAGAGTCAGAAGCTACAAGGGAGACGTGTAAGCAAGCCTAAAAATTGTTTTATTTTCTAGATGATTCAGGATTTTTAGTATCAACATTCTACAGCTGACCTCAACAAATTGATAACAAAAATACTATTAAAGAATACGAATATTATTTTATAAGCTAATAAGGAAACGTAAGTCAGGTACCTACCTATCATTTATGACTAAGTTCATAGTAAAAAAAAACGATAATATTGATAATATTGTTTTTTATCAATATTTAAAAACTACTAGGAGTCCACACGTGGAGGAGGCTCATAGTCCAGCAGTGGACTGTAACAGGCTGTATGTTGATATTCAGGAGACTACACTGCTTCTAAGATTTAGAAATAATCGTCACCGAATTAATAAATAATAGAGTAACTATCGATACCAAATTTTTGTCACGTTCTCAACTCTAAAATGCACCGCAAATGGAGAACTTAGGGCTGGAAACTAAAAACGTTAGAGGTGCGAAAGGTGTTCGAGCAACACGTACAGGTGATAAACTATACTTTGTAATGAAATGTGTAATTAGAAAATAGGGAGAGCTCACTTTGCTGATGTTTTGGAAATTGCTTCAGCAAAATCAAGAAAAATGAAACGTTGTATAGAGAAATTGTGGTGACGGCAGAGTACATTACATTTGTCACCAACCCCTACTTTTCCCGTGGGTGTCGTAAGAGGCGACTTAGGTACTACACATTGAACAGGGAATGGGCAGCAGCTCTCTCTGATACAGTAACCTTTTAAACTGCGATCTGCAACCCGCCTGCCAAGCGTGGAGATAATGGTAAAACCAAACACTTAAGTGGAAGAGGCTCATAGTCCAGCAGTGGACTGTAACGGGCCGTTAATTTGATTTGATTATAAAAATGGCAATCACTTCTCTGTATATTGCAGATTGTAACTTACCTGAAACAAAAAGAAAAACATTAGATTAAACACAAAACATGCACAGATTAAATACAAGCTTGTAAAGAAAAAGTAACATGAATGTTTTTGATAATTAAGTATATTCTTTTCGGATAAAATCTGTAACCCACTTTTTAGTACGGTAGGTAAGACTGAGCCTCTCGATTTGCACGAGTATATAAACAAAAACCAATAAATCAGCTGATGGCTGCCTATGTCACCGTAAGATTGCGAACGCAGTTAGTTTATAATCTTACTCGCGAACTTACAGAAAATTGTGAAACCAACTATTTACAATTTGACGTATTATTTCTCAATAGTTTATAATCTTACGAGGATCACCCGTAAAATTGTGAACTGATTAAAAATTGGCATGCGACGGAACGCACCTTCCACGCTGATTGGTTAAACGTGTCCAGCGCGGCTATTCTTGGCTGTCATTCTGTAGGTAGCTACTACCAAAACCGACCAATCAGGAACACGGTTCACAACTTTACGGGTGAACATCGTAAGATTATAAACTAACGAGAAATAATACGTTAAATTGTAAATAGTTGGTTTCAGTTCACAATTTTCCGTTAGTTTATAATATCGCGAGTAAGATTATAAACTAACGGCTTTCGCAATATTACGGTGACATAGGCAGCCATCAGCTGATTTATTGTTGACTAAAAATATTTTATTAAAAAATTGTTTTTTGTTTGTTTTGTTATTGTTGTTTTGTTGTTGTTATTGTTGTTTTGTTTGTTGGTTTCATGTAATTTGCTTAGTTTTCTCCTACCACCGCAAATTCTTGCACAAGATCTCATCAAACTTGGATTAGAACCACAGATCTGAAATCAGGAAAACCTTATTTGTTCAAATAAACAGATTGATTAATTTATTATTTGCTTATCCCGTATTGACAGAGAAAACATTTAGTAACAAAATAAAGTAATGGTATTATGCATTGTAAGCTCACAGCTTGCAACTTGAGCTTGCTCAGCGTGGTCGACTAAGGCCTAATCGCCCTAATTCAGGGTAGGCTCGAGTCTCTAAGTGGGGATGCATATGAGCTGTTAAAGATGATTAGGCATTGTAAGATATTAAAAATTTTTATGCGAATGAATGTTGTAACGAATACACAAAAGACATGTAGAGAAAAATTTCTCAAACCCCCTAAAAAGTGAGACAATCGGCCGTTGGTCAGAATAGTCGAATAGTCGAAGAAGACGGGCAATGAAGGGTGATATAATGGCTGTTCTGAAAGGTTCTGATTGAGGGACCTGCTGCATGCAGTATGTCTACTTCTTTGGCGGCCACTTTGGTGATAGCATCCAGAGTCGGAGAGAACGTGTTATGGAAGACGTTTGAAACTTATTGTGGAAGTCTTACTTTGTTCTCAAAGCGAGTCTTCTTCTGTCTTGTCTGTGGACTAAGTCGATGTAGCTCGCCAAATGAACTAACTTGTGTTTTTCTTCAATACTTAAAAAGTGTTTTGTTAGTAAGTTTACTCCACTCGATTAAGTCTCTAGTTGAAGAGATTTAATGAAAATAATCACGAAGATAACCTTATCATCACCTTTGTTAGTCTTATTTTTTTTTTTATCCTTGGGTTCCCATTATTCCACAATAAATCATAAAACATATAATATTAAACATTATTTTTGCTTAAACAAAATTTTTAAACAGCTGACATAATTCTGTTACCT
This sequence comes from Carpatolechia fugitivella, assembly GCA_951230895.1. Taxonomy (NCBI): domain Eukaryota; kingdom Metazoa; phylum Arthropoda; class Insecta; order Lepidoptera; family Gelechiidae; genus Carpatolechia; species Carpatolechia fugitivella. The sequence continues at coordinate 2,531,909 of OX579655.1, read as the reverse complement.
TATCCTACAATCAACAATAGTGAGAATAGTACTGAAGGTAACCTTAAGTTTTGATGCAAAAACAAAAAGCTTAAGTCAATTTCTCAACCTAAAATAAGTTTGAAGGGAATTTGCTATCACTTCGCACTTTAAGTGTTAATCTGGGACTTTCGACATCTGTGTCCAAGATTCTAAACCTTTAAGTAGTTCGTGAGTTAGACCCTCCTAAGAATGAATTTCGGGTTGTAACGGAGTGGAATGTTTATTTTATCTACCTACAATAATAGGGTGTGTAGAAATTTATGACAGGTAACTAAAACATGTTTTTCAACGAAAATTAAAAATGAATCTTTATTTATTACCCTATATTTGTCGACCAACCCACACTGGGCCAGCGTGGTTGACTAAGGCGTAATCACCCTAATTCAGGGTAGGCTCGAGCCTCTCGGTGGGGACGTATGATGACGACGATTTCAAATTCAAAAACACATTGATAACCGGTGAGTGCAAACTGCGGTAAACCACTATACTTTTAGTTTAGCTGTTATTATTTTAAGCTTTGCTCTAACTAAAGTTAAATTGAATAATTTTCTTAGCCTCAAATAAAATAAATTGTTTTTAACACATTTTATTTTTAAGAGCAAGGATTATTTTCAAAAATTAATTTTACTTTCAACCCCACTGAAGTAACAAGTACTTATATCGATCTGAAAAGGTTGCCTCAAGAGTCTATTTGCATCTGAAGAGTCGTTAAAAATTCCAATGAACGTTGATGGACCGATTATAAAACGCTGATACCATGAACTCAACGTCTTGGTCCGGTCAACGACCGGGTGATTTTGTGCTCTTGATGTAAGAGTACACCTGAATACATCGAATAGGGAATCGGACAACTTTTAAAAAAAAATTATAAATCCAAACTTCTTAGTTTCTGCTAACCAACACTAAAAGAATTATTGCTCTATCTTTAAAATTGACCGAGTTATAAAGGTTTGAAATTCAAGATTAGACAGAGAGGCACATACCCACTTGTGATGTCATTTGTTAGGAACGCCATACAAAAAACCGTTTTTGAAAGAGACAGTCATATTGAAACTTTAAAAAATCACTGTAAATTCGTTTTTCAACCGATTCTGTTTTTTTTTCTCGAATCGTCTGCTACTAGTCTATATTTTAAAAATAATTCATAAAATATGGTAAACAGTCCGATCCCCTATTGCACGGGAAGATTAACAGTTAGATTTTTGAATAATCTGTTGTCGGATCAAACTATTGGGAATACGCAGGCTTTATTGTTTTGACAAAGGCTGAAGAGCCGTAAAAACTTCATGAAATGTGTTCCTGCGTTCACGACGGTAATCGGTCGAAGGAGAGATTGAGGTTATGGACACAGTGTAAACCTTCCTAGTCCTTTCGTTCCAAGAGAATCCTTCGCCTAGACATGAGTTACAAAAAGTATTTGAGTGGGTCACATTTTGTGGTGGCGCAGCACAAATATCAAGTATAAAACCAATAAAGCCTCCGATCACATTATCGTGACCTAAGGTCCAGGCCCAGTAGCCGCCACGAAGCTGTTGAGTACCACACGAAGAGTGTTGTAGAGGGTTATGTGGCAATAACCAGGGCACAGTCCAAGGGAAAAAAAGGTATTTATATATTTATATTAGCTGACAAGTAGTAGAGAATAGTAGAAAATGTTTAAGTATGTACTATCGGAGATCAGGACGTGAAGTCAAGAATTTTGCAGAAAAAAGACAAAATCGAAACGTAAGAAATCTAAATTTGAAAATGAATTTAAAATGAAAGATAAAACTGCCAGCTAGCAAGAAACAAAAAACGAATGCCTCGTTACAAGGTCATGTCAATTGATGGATATTGTGTGATCATGTTTTAGCAGGCTTTGCTAGGCGGTTACTCTTCTTGACTAATTGTAGTTCGTTGTATTAAATTTCTTCGTTGGCGCTTCGGTTTTTATGGTCACGTTTTCAGTTAAATAGCTTGACTTTACTTCTGCCGTAGCATGCTTTTCAAAGCAAGGAAGACGCTCTTTTAAGTTACCCATTAAACCAGGACCACTCCAGTTGTAAGACTCGAAGAAAAATAATAATCATTTCTGTCAAGAATAGCAGATCCGAACTGCTTAAAGAACCGACAAAAGCCTTCACTAACTATACGGAACAGACACGGTTCCCCAGGGTACAATTTTCAGCGGGTCCCAGATGTGTGCAAAGTGCAGTGCCCAACTTGCAACTCACTTTTTGCGGCAAGTTGTCCGTCGTAAAGCGACCGCCAGTTTTATTGCACTTTCATACATGAAAAACTGAGAATATGGAACCGGTTGGGTTTTCTATGAGATTTGTTTTAATAGTTAACACAAAAACTGCATTTTGATCTCTTTTTGTAAGTTGGCTAATAAATCTCAGAAAGATATGCAATATTCTAACAAAATATTCTGAGGAGTTTTGGTGCTGAATTTTGTTTGACCAGAATATCTAATTAATTTATGATTCATCTACATTTTTTTAATAAATAGTCTTCCAACACTTGCAAACGAACCTCCAATAAGTATATAGTTTATATGTTAAGTAAATCGGAATTTCACTATCATCTTTTGACCTTCGTATTTTAGGAAAATTAAAGTTATTATTATAACTCTCTGAATACCTACTGTATTAAAATATGCTCACTGATTAAAGAGTAAACCTGAATTTTTGCGGAATCCACAGCCAAGGCAATAAGGATAAGCAGAAACAAGTTGATCGGAAAGGGGGGTGGCCAGGCCAGTCCCCAAGTCCAATTTAGCAGCGTGGTCCCCAGCGGCGTGTTCCATCGTTCTCGCCGCAAAGTGCAGTCTGAAACGGACCACAGGGCTGCCACTAATCGCAAGTTCAATTTTGTTTTTTGTTACAGCTTACACAAAAAAGTAACTTGTGAGTATTGCCAGTAAAACAAAACGTTTGACTAGCAATACGAAAGGTTTTTACTGGTAATATTTTACCGCAAAAATTTTTTTGTACAAGCAAGAGAGGCACATATTTAAATCTCCTTCGTACCACTGCGTGTGGAGCGCAAGAAGTTTTAAAATTGTGATTGGCGCTGACGGCATATTTATACAGAAAACTCAGAAATTTGCAGTAACTAACAATAATTTCAACTTCAGACGTGCGTGTTAGACACCTGCATGACAATAAGTAACAAGAAGCGCTGCTTTTAAGGGGTTCCGTAAGTACCTCAAAAGGAAAAAAGGAACCGGGCTTATAGGATCAATTTGTTGTCTGTCTGTCTGTCTCTCTGTCTGTCTGTCGGCGTGTAAAGAACCTTTTTCTTGGGTACGCGTGGAAACATCGAATTGAAATTAATACCAAATACCGAAAATCCGTGGCCCTTAGAGCCCTATTTCAAGCTTCTCCATCAACGCAATCAAAAGATACAACCAATTTAAGTCACGTTTTCATACAAATTTGAAAACTCACTTTCAGTGTTATTCCTGTTGACGTAGAATCATGAAATTTTGCATAAAGCAAGCTCTTATAGCACAAGGTAAGGAACAAATCTATAAGTCGAGACATTTTTTTTTTATTATACTCGTACATGTTGTACGTAAGTCAAGTTGTAAGTCAAGTTGTAAGTCAAGCGCATAGTAGCGCGGTGGTGTTAGTGTTCTGGTCACAAAAACTGCATTGCTTTTGGTTTTAAACTGCGTAAGGTATGTGTTGCGGCCTCCTCGCACAGCTTCGTGCTGGCCATTGAGATGACAGACAGACAAGACATTTAGAAAAACGAAACGACGACCTGACGAGACAATTGAGTGTGGACTAGAACTTCAAGACAAAAGGTTGTGTGAAAAATAAAGACATTGTACAGATTATTCGCTGGCCTTTTCCTGAATCGACTCTTCAGTATGTAACCCTAAGTGCACGAATCGGACTCACACTTAGCCACTTTTTAATTAGAGCTCTTTACAATTAATTCCTATTACTGATTACAGAATATACTGTCGGTCTCTTTATTAACAGTGGTTATTTTAATTTCCATTTATTAAACACCATACCTACCTATATAGTTCGGTTTTAAGATGATTTCTAACATTTACAAGCGACAGTTCATGTCTTCTCAAACAAAATTTGTAAAATACTTTCGTGTAACTTACTCATTTTTTTATTATGCTTTGAATATTTTTCAGTGGCAACCTTAACCACACCTCGCTTTTTTGTTGTCCATTTAACCCGAAAACGGATAGGCGCGGTGTCGCATCGACCAGGGATTTGAATCACGAATTACAGATTAACGATAAAGTAAAATGGAATAGGATCTGTCACTGTTTGTTTTAGGTATGAGCTTTTTTAAGTAGAGAAAGTATAAATATTCGGAGATTAATGATTTGAGCATAATGGTAAAGGTCCTGCAGCAAAACTATTTTGTATTAGTCTTGTCACTTTCTGACACACGACCATGAAAAAGGACGGGAGATTGTCGGCTCTTTTGGTCAAATTTTATCTCACAAGTCGTTTAAAATTACATTGCACACGTCAAAACTTGACATTTGCGCTATAAAATACCTATCTGATATATATATATATATATAGGTACGTATATCTGAGAGGATCAAAAAGTTACTCATTATATAAATGACGTTCGTGAAGGACACTTTTTATGTAGAATATAATGAATAAAATTTGTTTTCGAAACACTCTTTATTCTAGATTAGAATAGTTTTCGCCAACACATAAGGATACTAAGATACTATAGTATATACCTGGGCTGATTGATAACTGGCCGAAACGACGAACTTAAAAAAATGATATGCAAAAAAAAAATATTACATTATATTTTGGCATCTTTTTGAAAATAGAACGCCAAATTTGAATTTATTCGAACTGGTGGAATTTGTTTGATAGGACGTAGAACTTTCTCTGTCGTAAATTTTCTTAACAATGGAAAGAAACGAAATTCGTGCGGTGATAAAGTTTTACGTTTTAAAACAGAAAACTGCAACCCAGATTAAAACCAAGCTAGACAGTGTTTTAGGTAATTCTGCTCCTGCATTGAGTACAGTTCACACCTGGGTAACTGATTTTAAACGTGGAAGACAGAGCTGCGAAGACGCCCACAGGTCTGGCCGTCCAAATGAAGTCACGAATCCGGACATGATCAAAAAAATTCACAAAATTGTATTGAATGATCGGCGCTTGAAGTTGCGAGAGATAGCAGAGATGGTGAGCATTTCATCTGAACGCGTTTTTAATATTTTGCACCAACATTTGGGAATGAAAAAGCTTTGCGCGCGATGGGTGCCGCGTTTGCTCACTGTTGACCAAAAGCAACGTCGAGTGGACGATTCATCGGAGTGTTTGGCGCTGTTTAACCGAGATCCTAACGAGTTTTCGCGGCGTTATGTAACAGTCGATGAAACCTGGATACATCATTATACTCCCGAGACAAAAAAACAATCTAAGCAGTGGACTGAGAGCGGAAGACCTGCGCCGAAGAAAGCAAAAACGGTTTTGTCGGCCGGCAAAGTGATGGCGACTGTTTTTTGGGATGCTCGAGGGATTATTTTAGTGGATTATCTGCAAAAAGGAAAAACAATAAATGGAGAGTACTATGCAAGCTTGATGCAAAAATTAAGTGAAGAAATCCAGAAAAATGGACCACATTTGGCCAAGAAAAAAGTTTTGTTCCACCATGACAACGCACCTGCACACACGTCAATGGTTGCAGTCGCCAAACTCCATGAATTGCGGTTCGAATTGCTACCGCATCCACCTTATTCCCCGGATCTGGCCCCGTGTGACTTCCACTTATTCCCAAACCTGAAGAAATGGTTAGGTGGCCAGAGATTTTCATCAAATGAAGAAGTCATTGTTGCCGTGGACGAGTATTTTGAGGGGTTGGAGAAAACGTTTTATCAAACTGGTGTAACGGCATTGGAGAAGCGCTGGACTAAATGCATCGAGGTAGAAGGAAACTACGTTGAGAAATAAATTTATTTTAAATAGATGTTTAAAGTTTTTCTTTGTCGTTTCGGAAACTTATCAATCAGCCCTCGTATATTATCTGCCAAAATATCATACTGTGAAGGCGGAAAATTTTGTATTTTTTATTCAGTACTTCTCCTAGCAGCAGTCTTTTACAATTGGAATGTAATTAGATAACCTTTACAACCAATATAACCTATTTAATATTGTTATATCTCTGACATAATTCTGTTTACACTTAAATAAAATAAATATTTATCGATGAACGTTTACATTTCATTTTCATTTCTTCAAAAACATCCAGGCATTTCTCATAATCCCAGAGTAAAATTCGCTCTCAATAATTTAAAAACCGGGAAGCGTTTGGAGAGCCTCAACATTAAGATAAATAGGAAGTTGCTTTTAACCCGGGTTTCATGAGAAATCGCCGACTCGAGGCGCTAACCAACAAATAAATAAATGGAACACATTTTATAACTGAAATTTATACTTTCGACTTAAAAGAAAGTAGAATTGATGGTTCCGAAAAATTTCTCAAAGACTTTAAATGTAAGAAAACATTTTTATATTTTCAACAGTACTTGGTAGACTCGTATATTATGTAGGTAGTGGAAACTTCAGTGGTTCTAAATGTCACAGTTCATTACTTTTTGAAATGTGCCCGTTTGACCGGCTCGAACGTGCTGTGTTCCAGAATTCGTTTAACTTAAACTTTGATATCATGTGCCGTGTGGTGACGGCAGAGTAGAATGCATTTGTCACCAACCCCATCTCTTCCCGTGGGTGTCGTAAGAGGCAACTTAGGGACTACACATTGAAGAGGGAACGGGCAGCAGCACTCTCTGATACAGTAACCTTTTAATCTGCGATCTCCAACTCGCCTGCCAAGCGTGGAGATTATGGCAAAACCCTCCACTTAAGTGGGGGAGGCTCATAGTCCAGCAGTGGATTGTAACGGGCCGTTGATTAGATTTGATTTGAAACTTTGTTATCAAGCAGAAGCTAATGAATGCTAAAAATAAAAAGCTATTTATCTTAAAATTTGACACTGCATAATACGACGAGTTAACAGTTTATTGCAATACCCAAAACCTTCAGCCCATAAAACTCGTAAAAAATGTTTAGTTTTCATTTAAATTGACTCGATCTGCTAAAGAGGAAGTTAGAAAGAAAATATTAATTTGAAATTGTTGAAATGTTCTAGAACTAAAATTGTTCTGTTCTCCGCGAAATTTTGCGTAACTGAATAAGTACATTGTTGTGTTCAGTAAAGACTTAAACTTTAAAATCATGACAATTCTCAAACCCTTTCCACTTGACTAAAACATCAGAAGCTGATAAAAATCAAAATATAGTTTTCTGCTTAAAACATATAGTAACGCTTTTCATTTGATCGATACAGCCTGCTTATTCGTCGCAATGTTTAAAGTACATCAGGTCCTTATTCGATTTCGTAAAAAGCTTCCCACATCCCTTACAACTTTTATACCTACTTACGTATATGTAAGGATGGGAAACAGTAATTTTTAGAAGTATCTTCGAGGTTGTTAAATAAATTACCTACTTGCTTTGCTGGAATTAAGTGCCGATTGGAATAGTCTGTTAGAAAATGTATTCATGTGTGAAACTTTTAACCAAGCTATTTTTGTGCCTTAGTTTTATAATCTATGGAGTCGGGCTTGTTCTTTGAAAGTAAATAATAACATTTTTATAATAAAATTACGTCATGGGAACTTCTTCAAAGCTTGACTTTTTTTATATATAATAATATATTTTAATCTAATTAAAGACTTTTCAAGATATTTAAGGTAAATTTCCTAAAATTTATTCAAGACATTCAAGTTCCAATACACTTATGTGCCAAAATAATTTATATTTAAGTACGGAGGCTCATAAATGCCCGTTTTTATTTCTTTAAAAAGGCATTCGTCTGATTGAAATGGGTCGGTTTATTACCACGTTTCGGATGGTTTCGGCCAGTGTTTTATGGAGCATCAAGACTGTTCGATCGCGCAAACTACCCTTCTTTATGTTCTTGTTAAACTTGGAAGGTCTTGTGGTTTCGAACGGACGCAGGCTTTTCAAGATGTAAGACGTTACGATTCGGAAATATTGGTTACGATTTCAAACGCCAGTAAAGGTGTAGTTAAGGTAACGGTGATGATAATACTAAAGTGGTACATCGTAAACAGATAAGTAGCGTTGTTTATTTGCTAAACGACACTCATAGACTTATTTTCTGTTGAATTATATAATTTATTATTAGGTTAACAAAGGGCAATCGAAAGGGAGTTTCCCTGCGAGATCGAATCAGAAATGATGAGATTCGCAGGCAAACCAAAGTTGCTGACATAGCCCGAAGAATTGCGAGACATAAGTGGCAGTGGGCGGGGCGCATTGCACGGAGAAACGACGGACGCTTTGGCAGAAAAGTTCTCGAATGGCGACCACGCATCGGAAGACGCAGCGTGGGTAGGTCCCCCAATGTGAACCGACGATCTGGTGAAGGTTGCGGGAAGCCGCTGGATGCGGGCAGCGCAGGACCGGTCGTTGTGGAGATCCTTGGGGGAGGCCTTTGTCCAGCAGTGGACGTCTTTCGGCTGAGATGAAATGAATGAATGAATGATGATTTAGTTATATAATGTCCCCATCATGGGGCAAGAGCCTATCATAAATGAAAGTGACAAGCCGTAGTCGACTACGCATGCCCAGGGCGGATTGAGAAGCATCACCCAAAAATCTTTATCATGATTAAAATCGTCGCAATCGTCATTAGATTTCTACGTTCTTTTATGACTAATAAATTATGATTCCGAAAACACATTGGAACGTGATGTTTGATTGTTCACTCCACTTTTCTAATTCTACTAGAATTTAAAAATTCAACGTACATTTTAAATGATAATAAAACCATTTCCTTCTTTATTCTAGTTCTAAAAGTATCTGTTTCAAATCGTCACCATATTTTTTTCGCAAATCAAATTTATAAACATTTCTACCTACATTAGTATGGAATTAACATTTTCTCACTTAAAACCTCTCATATTTATATTTTATTTGAGGTCGATTGATAGCAACCGTGAATAGCGGTCATGCTTTCGTTTTCAACATCAACATCAAAGACCCGTTACAGTCCACTGCTGGCCTATGAGCCTCCTCCACTTAAGTGGAGGGTTTTGCCATAATCTCCACGCTTGGCAGGCGGGCTGGAGATCGCAGATTAAAAGGTTACTGTATCAGAGAGCGCTGCTGCCCGTTCCCTGTTCAATGTGTAGTCCCTAAGTCGCCTCTTACGACACCCACGGGAAGAGTAGGGGTTGGTGACTAATGTATTCTACTCTGCCGTCACCACACGGCTTTCGTTTTAGTTTTCTTTTATTTTAGTTTATTTGAGTGTTTAGTGTATAATTTTGATAGTGTATCATCCAGTGAACGACTCTGAACAATAAACTTTAATAGGACAATTGAAACGCTTGCATTTTGCTGTCATTTATTGATGACTTGCAACGACCACGTGTCGTGGTGGCTTCAGTTTACTACTATCAACTTACTGGAGTCCTTCACCGTACACAGCACCCTAGTCTTAGGATTAGCTACGCTACTTTCTTAGCAAAACCACTTGATACTGGCAAAATACTTAATGTGAAACGCCATTAATTAAAAATAAGATAAGATATATTTTATATTAAAAAAATCCCCAATACAGATCTTTTCATAGCGAATGTTTATATCTAAAATCAGTGAAACATAAATAAAGGCTGTAATAGTTTCATTGAAACCCTCGTGCGCGTACGTTTCTTGGCAACGAACGGGCTCTGGTTTGCAACAACATGATACGTTTGTACTCGGCTATTAATAGCATTAGCTTAGCACATGTTGAGTTTGGAGTATTTACTTTTGGCTAAATCTCCGCGCCTCTTGAGCATGGAGGGTATCAGTACATTTTGGAAATTTGAATGGAGATAATCCTATTTCTTTTTGTATAATACAAAACTGAGAACTTGACTGTCTGACAGATCAATGCGGACGTTTTATTACTAAATCTAGATAAGCAGGTAGTGCTTAAGATGTACTATAAAAATGGGTTAGGAAATTCTCTCCCTAAGGAAAAAGGAAGGTTTGAAGTTAGTATATAACACGTTAGTGTAGTCCACTTACACGGAAAGAAGAGCAGATGGCGCTGTCAGAAAAAAATAACCCCCACTTCACGTGTAACATAGGAACCCAAAAAATTTTTTTTTATTCTTTTATTCATCTTTGTCGGCATGGTTAATAATTGGCATGGTTAGTATATCCATGCCAAATTACAGCCTTATAGTAGTAAGAGTTTCTGAGCTAAGCCTCTGACGGACAGACAGATAGACAGACAGACGGACATGGCGAAACTATAAGGGTTCCTTTTTGACTACGGAACCCTAAAAATTGATAAATTAGCGCATTCACCTTACACCACGTGTAAGACGCCATAAAATGTAAAGTAAGCGCCATACGCCATAACCACAGGATGAACGTAATATTGACGTAAAATATTCCCCGCTATCTTTATGCGCTGATACGTATCGATGCTTGGTATGAAAACACGCAATCTATAAACGGCCATTATAAAATATTATTTGGTGATAAGAGCTTTCTAAAATAATGATGAACGGTGTGATTGTTTAGAAATCATAAACTATACACAGATTGTTTCTTGAAATGTTTCGGTACTTATATTAGTGTATCTGACAAGAGCTGACAACCAAGTGACAACCTGAGGCAAACATGTAAATTGGATATTATGATGTATTACCTAAAATTAATCACTTTTAAATGTAAAATACAGACACTTAACTTCTCAAAATCTAAAAGAAAACTCAAATATGTTTATTTAACAAATCAACCGGGATGCAATAACTTCAAAGCTATAGGTTTACATGATAATGAAAGATAAGATAATATAATATGGCGACTCACTAGCACAGATTTGCGTGCTAGGATAATTTGCAAAATACTGTTTATTTTTCATGTCAATAAATTATTAAAAAAAAATCTCTAGCACACAGCAATTTAGTATTGCGTGTGATTTGCAGATAGGTTATAGCTTATGTGCAATAAAAATATGTGCAGAAGCTTCGCAACGTATCTGGGGGCGCCCTCAGACGGGCACGGCTCGGACTTCGGCCCAGAACGTTGATAGGGCGAATATACCAACTAAAAGTTGAAATTAATTAAACAAACAAGCCTGGTAATATTTGCGGGTGAGCCTGGTTAGTAACCGATCTATTAGTACTCACTCACAACCCAGTAGTTGAATAATTCCTACAAAACAAATACCACCGAGTAAAATTTAATAATTGCAATAACCTTTTTAGGCAGTAACAATCGTTTTTGGCCTTTGTTGGGTTGGTAAAGCAAATTTAATTATCTTTTTGTTTAGATTGAATGATTTTCGAATACTAATACAATATTGTATCAATTTAAGTACCTACCTACGAAAAATCTTTTACGACACAATGTATATTGTATTGCAAGAAAAATCTAAATATTTATCGTGCGAGGTTGTGGCACTCAAAAAGACTCACTTCACATGTGCTGCAGGCCTAAGCTGCGCACAATTTGTAGACAAAACTCTCGGAAGAGAAGAGAAAATTTGTCTTTTCTTTTAAGACTCAGAAGTCTTCGAAGATAAGACACTTACATTACACTTAAATTACTTTGAAAGTGTAAGTAATTTACCCAATAACTCCTCACATAACTATTCACAATACATACAACTATTAATTTTAATAATAAATCAATAAAAGTATGTATTCCCGGTAATTCGCAATGACGTTTTTTTTTTGTGGCTTGGCTTTTGTGTAGCCACAATTCCGCCAATATCACATACTAACGCGCTGCCGCCACCTTGTAGATTTGTATCATTTTTACTCTCTTTCATCTCGCGCTGCATAGGTACACGAAAATTAAGATGTATTTCACTTATTTTATGCGTATAAAGTATGATTCACGTTGCGGAAATTAATAAAACATAACTTTTCTGCCAATTCTCCATTGTCTTCAACTCAATATGTTGAAGACATAATCTCTTGATCCAAACGTCAAAAATAGACGAAAATAGCGATCGTCTTTTGTTTTTCTGAGACAAATATTGAGTGCGCATGTTGGGGATAGAAGATAAAAGAATAAAACAAAGAAAAAAAGACAAGTTTCTCTGTTTTTGTCTTCAATTGGCATGTTAGCTCACGTAGACTAGGCTCTCTATTCTTCCTAAGTATAGAAATGAGCGTAGAGACTTTTTGTCTTCGTGCGCATCTTAGGCCTGCTGGTCACACCACGGCACCGTACAGCAGCCTTCCGCGGAAGCTTCAAATTTTTAGCCACCAAGTGTAGGAATGACCTTCCTCCGCCACTCAGTCAAACGTAAATTTAAAAACGAAGTACGTAAACACTTTTTAATGCAGCAGAAGGCTGTGCAGTAGATAACAACGGCTAGATTTTAAAATTACTTCACCCACAATTCATTTAATTTTATATATTATTTTTCTGACAGGCAGGTAGGCAGATGGTTGAGTGTGAGTATGACTACATTTTTGTCATTAGTTTTAGCGTGTGAACTTGAATTTTTAATAACTTATAGAAAATATTAATATTGAGCATTTGTTCATGTACATAGTTATATATATCATTATGTTATATTATCACTTAACTTTTATCAAGTCTATATAATAGTATAATCTTTGGCTCCATTCTGATGACGCACTCGCACTGCTACGGGCACTAACAGAGTATCAGCAGCGCTGTGACGCGACTAGTGTCGCAGCATTATGCTGAGTTAGGGCCTATTTGGGGGTGTAGTACATAGCGCAGCATAGATAATATGTGATAAACTGTTTTTATTCAGATACTTGTTTTGTTGTGTTTGTACTGTGTCACTGAATAAACGATTTATCTATCTATCTATAATTAGGTACCTATGTACATATAAATGACAGTATAAACTTCAAGAAAATCGTTCTCTGCAAAACATGATTTTTAATATTTTTTCTACAAATATTTTTTTCTTACATTTGAACGCGTAGGTAGCGTATAGATACAGAATATAACAATAAAGAAATGAGTGGTTTTTTGTTTTCTTTGCAATTACGAAAATTAAGCAATACTAGCCAGTGGATTGGCGACCAAATTGTTGATTTTATTAAGAGTGTCTTCTGTGTTTCGACTGGCAAGTCAAGTTTCAAGTTGGCCCCAAGTTGCAAGAGGTCATTTGAAAGCTAGAAATGTTTCACAGCAGGGTTGGGCAAAGCACTATCTATATCCTACCCACTTCTGCTATTTTGTTTCTGACAATTCAGCACTTTTATGTACTGGCAGTCTCATGATTCATTTTTAATTTATTTTCGAATTTCGAATCCATTCGTTTCGGTTATGTCATTTTCATCAAAATTTCCTCATTCCACCTCAAGACATCAGACTGTACCCACTTTTAATATCTGGATCTTATGTGTCTTGCCGTGTGGTGACGGCTGAGTAGAATACATTTGTCACCAACCCCTACAATCTGCGATCTCCAACCCGCCTGCCAAGCGTGGAGATTATGGCAAAACCCTCCACTTAAGTAGAGGAAGCTCATAGTTCAGCAGTGGACTGTAACGGGCCGTTGATTGATTGATTGATATGTTTTAACTGTTAGAAGCCTTTAAAAGTGTTATGAATCTTGTAATGACTATGCTCTACGTTTGATATTCCAATAAAACCCATTTGTACAAAAATTACCCGTTTTTCGTACGTTAATTCTGGACTGGACCCTGTTTCCCTGTTACGCTACTTACTACTTCTAACCCTCATCGTGCGCCCAGCAACGTGTGGCAGCTGCTGGGCTACAGACTAACGAGTATCCATCCACCAGAAAAGATAACAACCGTTGCGAAACAGTAATAACTTAACTGTAAGTGTAAACTATCGATAGCTTTTCCGTTACTAAAGCTCAAACAGAAATTGTAAAAGACAAAGTTGGAAGAGCTCCACTGCAAGTTTGGAGACCGCGACGCATCAACAATAAGGACGGAAAGAATCAAGAGAATAACCCAGCCAGATGCGAGATTCCCACAAAAGGATGTTCAATACATTTGAATGTGCCTCGCTTATACTTCGAGCGTAATAGACTTGAATCCGAGCCAAAAATGCACCAATTGATTATTGATATTGCAACGGCATTGGTTCTCAAGGAAGAAGCTCAAAAGTTCAAAGTTGATTTATGTATGAGATCCGGTGTTTTTATTATTATTTGAAAGGTTCTTTTTTCAGTTTTTGTGGCGGTCGGGAAGTCTCGTTGATACGTATTTATGAGGGGAGAGAATGAAAATTTATGGCTGTTCAAGGTTTTTTTGTTATTTATTTTTGATGTCAGTTATGACTGTGTTTGGAAGTTTGGCAAATGATGAAGTGCACTTTTACGTTGTTTTGTGAAAAAATATGTTTCCAATAAAGTGAAATTGAAGAATAAGCATAGCATGTTAATTTATAGCAATGATCTCACAATACTTATCGCGCGAATAATCTTTAAAGTTGCAAAGAGATAACAAAAAGTGGTATTTTGGTAGAACATACTCTGTAGCTACATTTTTTATTTAGGGCCAGTTTATACTTTGGCAAGTACAGTTGCAAGTGAACTTAACTCGCAGGTCACCGATTAAGTTGCAAGTGAAGTTGTCAAAACAAAAGTGTCATATCTTCCTGTTGTCAAAAAGCATAATAACACAGATGAATAAGTAATGTACTAGATAATAATTCCTGTTTCCAAGGAAACACTTGCAATCGGTAACCTGCGAGTTAAGGCTGATTTACATTTCGACAAGTAGCAAGTTGCATCGGTCAACTTAATTTGCAGATTACCGATTGCAAATGCTAATTGCAAGTGCGAGTGTTTTCTTGGCAAGAGGAAATAATATGCTTTTTAACTACAGGAATATATGAATATGACACTTTTGTTTTGACACCTGAACTTGCAAATTAATCAGTAACCTGCGAGTTAAGTTGACTCGCAACTCGCAACTGTACTTGTCAAAGTATAAACTGGCCTTGCCACTCTGACGATCGTCGGTGACAGCGCAGCGTAGCAACCGCTATGGAAATCTATGAGAGCTTTTAGTGCACCGCTGACCGGTTTCCATACGATTTCCACTTTGTCACAGACGTCCGTTCTAACCGTCAGCGAAAGACCCTGAGTTATTTTTAATAATCTGCATACTTATCTACACCATTCGGACCCATTAACTCATACAGTTTTCTCGCTTTCTACTGTGTGAGGTGAGTTTATTTGTTTCTTAAGACGAGCACAACAGTAACAATCACAAAAGGTCACAATATATGTTTTGTAGTTTAAATCTAGATTGCTAGCCAAACATGTGACGTACGGCATGTAGTAATGAAACTGGGTAAATACCACAGAGAAATTTTCTCTGTGGTAAATACTATATAATTCAAAAGTTTACTTACTTATTTATTAAACATACAGATTTAGAAATTTTGGTAGAAAGAAAAACATCTATTAGTGTAATACACATTGCCACAAAAATTTATAGTTAGCGTTGGAGCAGACGGGTTCTCGAATGGAGACCACGTCTCGGGAAACGTAGTGTGGGATGCCCCCCTGCCGCTGAGGAATGTCGCTGGTGGTGGCTGGATGAGGAGAGCGGGTGATCGTGCGCTTTGGCGTGTCCTTGGGAGGCCTACGTCCAGGGTGGACTGCAATAGGCTGATTGATTGATAACAACTTTAAAGGTAAAAATTTACATGTTGTGTAGGACATCCGTAACAGTCCGTAACGATTAATACACAACCCCTCCATTGGCGTGTTCATCAAACAGTCCACAAATTCCGCAATCAAACTAACTTGTGACGTCACGATGACTAAGCAAAATTACTGCATTATCATCGGATCGATTTGACAACCACTTCCTTGCCTGTAAATTACAAAAGCGATACAAAATGAGTTAATTTTAAAGAATTACAAGAATTAATTTTTAAATTTATAAAGACAATATATTAAGAAAATAAAGATTGTCATAATATTTAGCCACAAAGACTTTACTGAGAAGATAAAGTAGGTTAATTTAAAATTAAAAACAGTTAAAAATATTATAGTAATCTAAGTAGAGAGAGCCACTAATAACCTACAGCCCCTTAAAAATTTTAACAATAAACATTTTCTACAGCAAACAAAAAGTCTCATTTTTATTCTGACGTCCAAACAACCTCAATTAAAGTCAAGAACAAGGAACACATTACCTCAACACGGAATACGACAGAAACCTGAAAATTCTGCTGAAAATAAATTACTGGGGCATAGAGGTGATAATAGCCTCATTTGTCGGCCACACCCGAACATAATCGGTAATTTAATAAGTCACGCAGGTTAATTTGATTTAATTCTTAACGATGGCAACACTATTTCGGGGTGGCCACATGCGACCGGCTTGTTATGTGGACTATGAAAAATTGTATAACGTGTTAGGGAATGTGTTGGCTTTTTTGATTGTCGGGTGTCGCAAATCCGCGCCCGCATTACCACTTTGGTAGAAATAACTATTAGATCCGTTTCAAAAAAGGGTGTTGCACGGTTGGGTTGAAGCAAATGAAATTAAATGATTAAATTATGCCAGCAGAACATCATCAACATCATCAACAGCTCATATACGTCCCCAACGATGGGCTCGAGCCTACCCTGAATTTGGGTGATTAGGCCTCAATCGACCACGCTGGCCCAGTGCGGGTTGGTCGGCTTCACACACAACCTTTAAATTTCTTCGCAGGAGTGTGCAGGTTTCATCACGATATTTTCCTTCACCGTAAGAGCGTCGAATAAACGTACATAATATAAATTCGAAATACAAAAACACATTGGTACGTGGTGGAGATCGAACCCGCGTCTCCCGAACGGAAGACAGCGGCCCTAGCCACTAGACCACCGACGCAGCAGAACATTAATGTTTTTCATTTGTGTTTTTTTTTTTTCATTAACTGTTACGTTCTCACACTAAAATAGCAGACGTGGGCCGCAAAACTGCAAAACTAAAATGGGACTGGGCTGGGCACGCAATGGACTCCTCAAGACGGGAACCGACGTCGAGGCAGGCCCCGAAAAAGATGGCGAGACGAGTTAAACGCCTATCGACTGGACTGGTGGGAGCTTGCCCAGGACCGGGAGGAATGGCGGAACAATGGGGAGGCCTTTGTCCAGCAGTGGGACATTACAGGCTGATTAAAATAATAATATAATATAATAACTGTTAGGAAATTTGGGTTTCATCTTTATCAATATTTATATATCAAAGCCTCGGACCAACCACCACCCACTGGACACCACATGTCAGGGCGCTACTCTCCGAAACGCATAGGTGCATTTGCACATATAAATATCGCTGAGGTATTTGGCCACCTCGCGGCTCACTACAGTTTCGACCAATTATGAGACCTGTCAATACGTTGCGTACGCGAGATGAACCAATCACGACGTGTTCCCCGCGCCCCGCACCGCAACTTTTTCGTTATTAGTTGGTTAGTAAATTATACAGAATGCGTTGTCCAGTGGGTGGTTGGTCCGAGATCAAAGCCCTTAAACACACCGAAGAAGACCGTCAACGATATGGAAGAATTACTAATGCTGGAGTTGACTGATTGCTAAAGGCAGACAGAAACAAACTGTATGAACAATATAATAGAGGACAGAAAATGAAAAGACTCATGTGAATCTAAAAAAGCAAAAAAATAAACAAATCGACAAGAAAACAGCTGTCATTATTCGACTTCAAACTCGTATCCGTCCAAGCGATCCGTCATACCGTACCGTACAAGAACCAATTCACGATAAGTACTGCGCGTTTGGCGTTTATTTAATAAAAATGTCATGTTGGCAAATAGCACGAGGATATTGATTAGGGTGTTCTGAGCAATAGATCGTTGTTGGGACAAGTAAAAGGCGAAGCGTTTGGATTAAGAAAAAAAAAGAAAAAAACAATATGCATGTTGAGACTGCTTGATAATAGAAAAGAATAGAATATATCATGTGAAAATCGTACAAAATCTGTTTTAAATAGAATATTGACAAAGAAAGAAGCTATGATTATTAAAATTTACCAATCCGCACTCGGCCAGCGGGGTCGACTAAGGCATAATCATCCTAATTTAGGGTAGGCTCGAGCCCCTCGGTGGGGACGCATATGAGCGGTTGATGATGATGATGAAATCTATTTAATATCTTATTCAACATTGGCTTCTTGCAGTTAGTTATTTTTTCAAAACGTTCCCATTTAACGATTTAGTTTCAAGCAGAAGGTTATGCTAGTGACACTAGTTTCAATTGCCCAGTGTAGTTTACAATGCACGGTAAAGAAAAACGTCACGAAAAGCCTGCGAAGAAATTCAAACGCTGAAAAGTTCGCGACAACGAAAGAAGCTCGTGGTCCCATCAGTGGGACAAATTAGTGGAACCATGAGAAAACAGGGCTAAATCTGCACTGAAGTCGCATGTTAATCGTCTTAATTTCGGGTAAGCGTGCTCTTCGTGTGGTGCCGGCAGAGTAGGATACACTTGTCACCAACCTTTACTCTTCCCGAGGGTGTCATAAGAGGCGACTTAGGGACTACACATTGAACAGGGAACGGGCAGCAGCGCTCTCTGATACAGTAACCTTTTAATCTGCGATCTCCAATCCGCCTGCTGTAACGGTTATTCCGTTACACTCACTTACGTTACGTTAGTAATACTAAATTGGTTAATCTAAAATAAAAAGTTAATTTTAACATTAATCTATGAATAAACAAACCTTCTTATCTATATTAAAAAACTTATACCTAGCCTAGCTTACATATTCAATTATTAAATTTAATAAAACGTATTACAAACAAACACATATAACTACCAGTTACAATTATTTAAGCCGTTTTAGATTAGCTAGATGTTCGTCATTTACTAGTAACTAAATTACTAATAATAACATTACCCTTTGTACCAACTAAAACTACACTACGTACTAAATACTTATAACTAAAAAGTATGATGCAACACTTACCCAAATTGGGGTTAAAAACACAACTGAATTTATTCTTAGCAGAGTAAAATATTTAAGTAGAAATATAGTAAATTTAATAATAATAAATTTGTATAGTTTAAAATAAATAGATTGATTTAGGTCAATCGATAAAAAGATGCGCACACGCAAGTGTCGCGGAGGTGATCAGGACGAGTCGTGTCGTGAGACAAAAATCTCGAATCTTCACTCGACTCCCACCGGTCGCGGTGACGTAGTCCATTGTCTGCCCGCACCAGTTCACTATATAAAAGAGATCATGGTTTGTGCGCTGTTTGTCGATTTTTTATAATATTACCGTTACGATTATTACTTTCTTTATTGTGGCTAGATGTAAATTGACTGAAACTGTAAATAGTAATTTTTGTATATGTTTGTATTAATAAAATGTAAGTAGGTAAATTGAAAAAAAAATATTTTTATTTTCTGTTGAAGTAGAAAAACCACATAGTAAGTTTACCCAAGCGAAAAAAAACTAACTATGATTCAATTTAGTATTACTAACGTAACGTAAGTGAGTGTAACGGAATAACCGTTACACTGCCAAGCGTGGAGATTATGGCAAAACCAAACACTTAAGTGGAGGAGGCTCATAGTCCAGCAGTGGACTTTAACGGGCCGTTGATGTTGATGTTGATGTTGTGCCCTTCGTTGAGAACGTATAGGTATTATGAGCTGAAGGATAAATCACATAGACATGAGTTTTGAAGTTGACAGTAATGTTAACTAAATATCCGCATCATCCGCCGGTCTTCTGACTTCAAACCGCGTCGCGGTATGTAGGCACGGGCGCGGCCGGCCTATCTGCAGCGTATATCGCCGGAGGCGTCAGCCTTTGTAATTGATTGATACGTCCACCGTTTAGCCTTTGTGTTTTATTATTTTATTGAGAAATGTTGGGTTTGCTGAGTAAACAGATGTGCTTTAGTGTTGACCGATTTTGTTGGGAGAATCCGGATTTTTTGGGTTTTGATTTAAAGTTTGAAATCAAATACGAAATAGCATCTGCACTATAATTAACACAGTTCTTATAAAGTCACAGTTCTAGCTTATTTTAGTTTTAGTTTGACGGCTCCGTAGCCTAGGGTTCAAATCCCGCCCAGGTCAAACATTCGTGTGATGAGCTCTTGTGTTTGCCTTGAGTCTGGATGTTGTTTATCTATTATTTATGTAATGTATATCAGCTGTTTGATACCCATAGTAAAGCTCTGCTTAGTTTGGGAACAGACTGCCGTGTTTGAAGATGTCTCCACATATTTATTTAATTTATTCCCCACATATTTAACTCTACGATAAACTATCTAAATCGTGGAATAAATTAATGTTCCTTTTATGTATAGGTTATATCAAACATGGTTTATGTGTGTGAGTGAACATTAACCTGGGAACAGAAACTGATACCACATTAATACACATAGATGCCTAATAATTCCATCTTGTCCCAAAAAGGCCACACTTTGGGGCGCTATGAAAGCAGGCCCATTCATTGTGTCACACACAATGGCCCCCGAAATATAATCTAAACGTAGGTACGTAGGGCTGCGTTAAGTGCTGTGCGATTATATACCTATATATCCATGCCAAATAACAGCCTTCTAGTACGAAGAGTTTCTGAGCTAAGCCACGGATAGATAGACAGACAGACAGACGAACATTGCGAAACTATAAGGATTCCTTTTTGACTATGGAACCCTAAACAAAAAGCCGCGTGAGAAACTCAAATGTGTCGAAAACAATCTGTTTCAAAAATTAAGACACGTCCTATGAAATGCAGTCAAACAGCCCTAATCCCGCCTAAACGTCACAGCACGTCGCAACGCTGCTCACTTTCAAAAATCCGAGGCGGAATAAAAAGGTTGCCCCCATTATGTGGGGTAACAATGGGCCCAACTGAAAAGTTCCCGGATACCAGATGCAACATTATAATAAAAGGTAACTGCGAATAGGTTTCCGGGATAAAATTTTATTGTGGCCCATCGACAAAGGAGCGGACGGAACAAAAGTCGCGCGCAGGAAGATAATTCACGTCACTGTAAGTATAGAACTGTATTTTATGAGTGAATTATAAAGCAAATAGTAAGGCTAATTCTTACTGTCACACTCTAATCCTTAATTTAAGTTCGTCCGTCCTTTTCACGTTTTAAAGATTGAAAAAGGACAGGAGATGGCCATCCTAATATTAAAGCTGTCAAACATCGAATTTGAACCTTATGGCCGTGTCGATTGCACAATTTTAGAGAGCACTTAAAACATGTGACTTAAAAATCTCTTAATCTGACAGCTATATGCCTTTATTTTAGGTTATCATTAGTTCAAATTAATATCATTCATTCGTCTGAATTCATCACCTCTCTTTCATTGGTCATAAAAACGAAAAGGATAGCTGAATTTTATAATTAGAATTAGAGCATGACTTCCCGAATCGAGGCAAGTACGTGCTTTTAGAAGTTAAGATGATAATTTTTATACTCGGTTAGGATTCACACACAGTTTTTTTTTATTAAGATGTAAATTAAATTTTATCTTAATAGCTTGGCAAGTATACTGTAATTATGTAATTAATAAGAACACGTCCCACTCACCATGATGAAGGACCTCGGATAGGTGCGAAACTAGTCGGCCAAAAGAAATAGCGAGTATGGACCGAATTAATTAAAGTGAATAATGTCTCACGACTGTTTTAATAATCTGATTGGTAAGTATAAAAAATGTAATAAGGTGTTACTATTTTCACGATAAATGGGAAACGGATATCTTCGTTTCATTTTCTTTATTTTAAGAATCTTTTGTGGAAACCAATAATATACTGTTACTATAAATATACTTCATGTTAACTGTTAAAATAAATCATGCAAATTAAAGCTACATTAAATGAAATATGACATCATCAACAGCTCATATATACATCCCCACCGAAAAAAAATTTAAAAAAAAATATATCTAATGATTGCAATTAGAATATTTTTTTAGACTCGTGTTTCTCCGAACACTTTTTTCATGCCGTGTATACTGGAACATAGGTTTTATAATTTTTATGACAGGGTCTTGGCTAATCTTTATAACCTATAACCTAACAATGCCATAAAGGTACCAACGGTGTTATAAATCATCTCGTAAAAGTTTTAATAAAATTATTAAAACTCCATGCATAGAACCTCCTACAACTCAGATCTTTTTAGGTCATCTTTTATCGACGACCATGTTTGCATATTGAAACGCTGCATGTGCAGTTTTTACCTGCATGCTGGTTTAATTTTTATTAAGCTTTTTGCTTAGAGGAATATGTTGCGGTGAATGGTGAAGGCGGGTTCCGGGTGAAACCGAAACTTTTTCTTTGAGGCTTCTGTAGATTATTAACGGGGACCAACGGCACTGTAGAATATAATACCCTGCTATCTGAAATACGCCGTGTGGTGACGGCAGAGTAGAAAACATTTGTCACCAACCCCTACTCTTCCCGTGGGTATCGTAAGAGGCGACTTAGGGACTACACATTGAACAGGGAACGGGCAGCACTCTCTGACACAGTAACCTTTTAATCTGCGATCTCCAACCCGCTTGCCAAGCGTGGAGATTACGGCAAAGCCCTCCACTTAAGTGGAGGAGGCTCATAGTCCAGCAGTAGACTGTAACGGGCCGTTGATTTGATTTTGATTGATCTGAAATAAATTATTTATTCCACGAAACCAGAGGTTACATAGCTTTTCATCTTTTTAATGCTTTATATCTTATTTTATAAAAAAAATATACTATTTGTTATAATGTAGAGGTACTTCAAAACTGGCCGCACACTAGCCCCACATTCAAAACCTGAGAATCCCCGATTGCAACCATATAAAGTTTATATGCTCTTTTTCCGATATTTGAAAAAAAATAACAAATGCAAATTAAAACAGATCATGCAGCCAGCATCAAATTGGGGATTGGACTGTTCCTAAATTTACCATATTATATAAATTATTCTATTTTCTTCAAGAAAAAAATAGAATCGGTTGAAAAACGAATTTACAGTGGTTTTTAAAAGTTTCAATATGTCTGTCTCTTTCAAGAACGATTTTTTGTATAGCGTTACTAACAAATGACGTCACAAGTGGGTATGTGCTTCTCTGTCTAATCTTGAATTTCAAACCTTTATATCTCGGTCAATTTTAAAGATAGAGCAATAATTATTTTAGTTTTCGATAGCAGAAACTAAGAAGTTGGGATTCATTAAATTTAAAAAAAGTAGTCCGATCCCCTATTACGTGGCCAGAACGCGGACCATCGCTTTGATGCTACAGTACCTTCCGAAGCATAGAATATCTTTTTTTTTCGGAAAATCTGATGGTTCAGTCTGCAATATCCAATACAAACTGATAGCAAACTGATAGTTTGTAAGGACATCGTAATTCAAACCCAAAACTTCCAGATTGAAAGCTAGTTACCATGGACGCACACCACATTTTCAGTTTTAGTAAGTAAACTTTTACATCTTAAACATCAACTTAAACATCTATCTACATCCTAGAAATAGCTAAATTCGTGCAGAAAAACATACATTTATTCACGTTCATGAAACTAAATCCCAGACATGTTAAAAACGGCAAGAAATTGGAATCAACTTTTTCAAGACTGCATCTTTACAGGGCTGGTCCATATTCGATGTCTGTTCAAATATACAATCATATTCCTGCCTATATAAGAGAAGAGGAGAGTGAAAATAAATTTATTAACAAACTCAAAGGCTACCTCATCGAAAAATGCTTTTATAACTTAGACGAATTTTATAATGACACGAAATCTAATATTTAATAAAACAACAATAACACAACAATTCTAAATTCTAAATTATGCTATTATTATTATTTATGTTTTAGCAACCCTGCTCCTGTTGGTATAATTATGATTATTGTGATTGTAATTTTGAATGCATGATGTAATTTAGTTTTAATTTAATTTAATTTAATTTAATTTAGTTTATGTGCTTGCCGTTGAATTTGCAATGCCCTACCAGGGTCCATATAATGTACTGGATATTCACTTAAGACCTTGTTGTATTACTTTATGGAAGCAATAAAATATTTTGAATTTTGAATTTTGAATTTTTATGCGTAGAGCGTTGGTGGTCTAGTGGCTAGAGCCACTGCCTCCCGTCCGGGAAACGCGGGTTCGATATCCACTACGTACCAATGTGTTTTTGAATTTCGAATTCATATGTTTGTACGTTTATTTGGCACTCAGTGAAGGAAAACATCATGATGAAACTATAGCACACTCCGGCGAAGTAATTCTAAGGTTGTGTGTGAAATCGACCAATCGGCACTGGGCCAGCGTGGTCGACTAAGGCCTAATCGCCCTAATTCAGGGTAGGCTCTAGCCCCTCGGTGGGGACGTATATGAGCTGTTGATGAAGTAAACTTATTAAGTAAACCTTATTAGGTTTGATGAAACAGATTTTGAAAATAATACCTACCGGCAAAAGACACAGTTGGTAAACTCACTTTATTTAGAAGATAAATGAGATAATCTGCAAGTGTCATTCTGAAAATTGGACTTTCTAGTCAGGGAAATAGATTGTGTCCTTTGTCGCATTCGGCCAGCTTAAGACGGTCGGTCCATTTACTTTCTTACAAGGCTTTTTGTTAGACTCGTCTTGGTGCACTGCAGAATCAGGTTTTCAATTTCGGGTTCCAAATGCTGAAGTTTATTTGCTGTTTCTGCGAGGTGTTCTTAGTCGTTTTTGCATCTAAGACTTAAGTAAATTGGTAAACTTGTACCATCTTACTCGTGAAACTTCGGAAAAATTTTTTCAAAAAGATCTGTAAGCCTTCTATCATGCTGTTAAACATTATTATTTATCAATATATCAGCTGCTTCGTCGCCAGCGAGTTTATAGTTTTTTCCCATAGGAAAAGAAGCACGAAATAAGTAACCCAGAAAAAAGTAAAATAAGTTTAGTTAATCTACAAAAAAAGGACATCCGCAATTTTAATAATACATACACACACATACACAATATACAAAAGTTAACGATAGTTTTATAAATAAGTATTATGATTTTAATAAAGGTTCCATTACGAGTATCAATTCAAGCATTTTTATGACCGACAAATAATTCATCTACATTTCAGAAAAAAAAAACAAACCACAGTTCAATCATAGAAAGTGATCGAAGAAACCACAACTTATTAGAACAACAAAAACAAAAAAAAACGGCCTCAGTGTATTTTTTTGTTTTGTATCTAAATGCCAAGCGCATGCAATAATCTCAATATATGCCCGTGCATAATACCGACAGCAGGAATTGCTCGGGCATGCCTGGGCAAAGAATGGGGCCGCATTCCGTTATCACGCCACGTCGGTCGTCGCCGACAATATTAATAATTTCTCGGTGGCATTATGGAATTGTTGACGGCTAGGTATTTGCTGTTATTGAGTGAAAGCGGTTCAAACTTCGGGGTTATGTATGTATATAGGTAATAACGTCAAATTTCATACATAATCATTGTTTTAAATCATAAGGGTATGTATGTATGTAAACACTTTATTGCACAATAAAAGTAACATTACAATAAGAAGTCACAAGAAAAGACGGTGATAGGAAGAGCCAAAGATTTCTAAACCGCGTCACATCGAGTGAGCCCCTTTGAAATAAGCTTTCTTAGTTAGTTCATGTAACGGGGGATTTCCCGACAGCCGATCGATTGGCACAGTTTAAAAGTTAAGTTTTAGTTTACAAAATTTCAGTTTATCATGGCAAAAGAAGTTTAACACGGTAGTGACAAGTGGAAATTAGTTTAAATTGTCATTATTGCCTGCTTGCTTTTCATGCGTTCTTGTTATTTGTTTATTGCTGTTTGACAACAACCCTGCTACCCGAACTCAATGATAAGATTCAATATTTTACAATCCCCTTTACAAATTACAAATTGTTTATTCATATATGTTTGTTCAAGATAATAAATACCTAAATTAAGTAGGTTAGGTACTCATATTCATAATCATTCAAAGACATAATCATGAGCGAATTTGCACAAAATTTTCTTACGAGGCAGCGTGGTTGCGTCAAAGATTTATCTCGAATCTCGCAAGCGGGGCATCCACCAAAATTGAAATTAGAGTCAAAGGAGCCGCATCTTAGAGAAGCAGTCTGCCGTGATCTGGGCCATGTAAACGTATTAACGCGTCGCAAGGCAGGAGATTTAGCGATTAATATTAGTTTATCACAAATTTGTTAAGTATATATATATATTTTTATGGGTAAGTATTTTATTTCATATTTTTACTGACTTTTTACTGATCTCACATCTGTTCCTTGTATAGTAATCTAGGTTTTACCTGTAAGCTTTACATTGTATTGAATATATAAATAAATAAATTAATCATTTTTGACACATAATACATTAATCACTATCTATCTTAGCAAACAAATTCATTATATTCACCGATCGCATACAAAACATAATTAAGACTTAAGAATATAATTTTAATTTAGTTTAGCAGACATTGAATTCAAAGCCTTTGCTGCAAATCGAAACCCGTTCTTAGGGGCATTGTTGGAGAAAGTTCAGGGCATTAATCACGAGAGAATGACAATAGAGGATCGCATAATGGAGGTACCTCGAGCAAAGACAGGAACAAAAGTGTTACAAACGGGGGTAGATATGAAAATGATTGATGACGGAACAGGTGGGTAGTCAGGAATACCGAGGTGTTTTTCTTTTAAAGTATTTTGGGAAAGTCATACATCTGACTAAGAACATTATTTTCAAGAATAAAAAAAAAACTTTATCCTTTTTCCTATCCATGGCTGCGGGGGTTTTTTCTGTATATCATGTTTTGTTTTGTGTTATTCTTTCCCTATTACTACTAAGCTAGTCGTAAGTTGTCTCACACTAACATATCTATGGAATAGGGGATCGGACTACTTTTTTTATATTTTTATATAAATCCAAACTTCTTAGTTTCTGCTATCGAACACTAAAATAATTTTTGCTCTATCTTTAAAATTGACCGAGTTATAAAGGTTTGAAATTCAAGATTAGACAGAGAGGCACATACCCACTTGTGACATCATTTGTTAGTAACGCCATATAATCTCCATACAAAACATCGTTTTTGAAAGAGAAAGACATATCGAAACTTTAAAAAAATCACTGTAAATTAATTTTTCAACCGATTCTGTTTTTTCCTTCGCGAATCGTCTGCTACTAATCTAATTTAAAAAATAATTAATAAAATATGATAAATTCATAAAATATGGTGAACAGTCCGATCCCCTATTGATTCTGATAATAAAAATAAAAAATTAAAAAATAGTTTTATTTGATTTTTTTGTATCGTATACGAGTAGGTATGTCGGATGAAAAGGATGTGTTTGTTTTATTATAATTATAGTCTCGCACCAAAGCACGCAAGTTGTTATAATAAGTACCTCTATAATAATAAATATATTGCGCAGACTTCCGAACGCACACAAGTTCCTCCCATACGACAAAAATTAAAAAAACAATGTTTACTTTTTACTAAATGAGTACTGGCCATAGCATTAACGATGTCCGAACTTTCAAAAAATAAAAATATAAGTATTTTACTAATTACCCTCACTATCAAAACATATCCCGAAGTGAACACATCAACCCTGCACTGCTTTTATCAATGACGCAGTGTTCGAACGACTAGCGATTAGGCCTTAGTCGACCACGCTGGCCCAGTGCAGGTTGGTCGACTTCACACACAACCTTTGAATTTCTGCAGAGTGCAGTTTTCATCACGATGTTTTCCTTCACCGTAAAACCGTTGACGTAGATTAAATTTAATCATTTCTTCTTCTTCTTATTGTGTGGGACGTAAAGAACTTTCCTCGTAGTCACAAATCTCGTAGATCAAGCTCACAAACCTTATTAACTGAGATAGATGTTTGTTCGTTCCGCTTTCACAACGGCTAAACCAAAGAAGTAGTTAGGTCGGGCCAAGGGCTTCTGTATTAAGACAGATTATTTTTACAAAGAAAAGAATAGAGTATAAAAAACGAAATAAACGCTTAGAAAGGCCGTCATCATCATACTGACCTAAAAACGATCTTTGTTTTTGAGAGTACTTATTATTTCTATAATTTATTTCATTTTTTGTGTAAAAAAACAGGTTATCTCATTATATTTCAAATTAAACCTTAAGTTTCCATTTTAAGGATAAAAGCGCGACTTCATGTTTAATAAAATTTTCATATAATATATAATTATAAATATTATTAATACACTGCTCTTTTTATACCAAAGGTGATTTAACAGCCTAACAACGGGAGTGAGTTCGATATCTTACGAATTTATGTACGATTTACGATCCGAGTCTAACCGAAATAGACATTGAAATTCTTGAGTAATGCATAGACGCAGTTGCGGTTAGGCCAATTGAGAAAACAGATTGAAGACTTAACGATGGAAATGTGGAATAGTTCTACGCGGCGGCGTCTGCCATTTTGACTAGATTTTTACCAACAGTAGACTGTAACAACATTGATAGGTGGCGCTTAACGCACTCTGGGTATATCCGGGAACCTTGTTCTTCAGACCGTGCATCAAATACTCAGAGGAAATTCCTCCGAGGTCAAATACGGCAGTTTTGATTTTTCGCTGACTTGTCTATGATGTTGGCTCAATGAATCGACGAAACTTGAGATCTCGAGCGCTGAACGAAATTTTGTCATGAATTTAACAAAAGACATTTGTTTTTTTTTTTTAGTTTTTGCCTGTTTTATAAACTAAACGGCTAGTTTTTCAATAATACTTACTAAGAAAGTTTAAAAGTTGACTAAATTTACTACAATATGAGACTAAAGCTATCTCTGTAAACTAAATATTTTCCGAGATAAAGCCTTTAAAAGTTTACAATTTATTTCGAGCTTCGCTATTTTACCAATATTTAAGACGTCACTCATGGCTCCATCAGAGTTTTTTTAGAACTACACAAATTCACGCCAGACTGACTTTTATACTGCTCTGTCACACTGGTGTTACAGTTGGGAAATAATTTTACGTACCACCACACTGTTAGTCAAGCAGTGTGACAGGCAAGAAAACTGTTTACGATATGAAACCAAGTTATGTAGTTCCAATGACCCAGCGTGCTGGTGTTGCTCATGTGAAGGATTGGATTCTCAAGGGCGAACAACAGAGCTGCTTATTGTTGTATTTCATCTGGAAAGCACTGTGTATAATTGCATACATTTCATTCATCATGGATAGCTCAAGAGCTTAGTAAATAATACGCCTGTCTGGTCCAGATTTTTGGCTTTGTAAGTATTAGATATTTGTAACAGACTTTGCACCATTTATAGCTACGTCTAGATTCATCATCGTGTGGGTTATAAGGTCGACAACCGACCTCACAAGCCCTGGTGTCAGTGTTATAAAGCCGCCAAAGGCCACTGACTTGGCTCATGTAACGACTAGATAGTAGCCGGGACCAACGGCTTAACGCGCCTTCCGAAGCACAGAATCTTCTTTTTTTCGGACAATCAGGTGATTCAGCCTGCAATGTCCTAATCAAAATGGGGAAGTCTCACAAGGACATTTTTGCTTGACAGTGTCCTCACCGGGAAGGAACCCGAGACCTCCGTAATGGGCGTCGACATCTTGACCACTCGGCCACGGAGGTAAATGATGATCATTTATTTGTAAAAACAATGAGTGTACTCACAAACCACAGGAAATCAAGAGACGAATTTTAATTAATGAAAGTGTAGCCGCGGATGTTCGTAAGGGTTTATTTTTGGGCGACTTATTCCCCACGTGGTCGTCTAAATTCTGATTAGTAAATTCTGAATTGAAGCAACCTGATGATCATCTGCATTACAAATCGTAAAAACTTATACTAGTAACTAAAGATGAACCTTTAATGCTAATCTTGCGCTGCGCGTTCTCATGCTACAGTTTTATCGCTCCTTAACTACTACTTCTTTTTACTCTTCTTTATAATTTTATTATTTTTATTATTTATACTTACTAGTGTAGCAGATGAATTTCAAATTGAATTGCAAATAGGCTCAATAATACAACTTTTAAAGCGTTATAGTTATTTTCATTTAATTCTCAAACCGTTTACTTTCCTATGCCAAAAGGTATTTACTATAAAATATAATAGGTATACAAAAAAACAATGTTAACGATCAACGTCCCCAAAAACAATATCGATTGTGGCTATAAGAATAGCTAAATCAGCAAGAAATAAACGCGGGGTGATGTAGTTCATTCCAAGGACATGTGGAAAAGACGAGGAACGCAGATGTGCGCGATAAGGTCTTGAAGTACCATCAGCTACCAGGTAAACACCTAATTCTCCTTTCGGATTCTCAGTCGAAGTATAAGTAGCCCCAGGTGGAACGGCGAAGCCTTCTGAACATAATTTAAAATGATGTATTAATGATTCCATTGACAACTTCATTTCCCTTCTTGCAGGCAGGCAGACTTTTGAATCGTCTGTCCTCACTTCTCCTGCTGGCATTGTATCCAACACTTGGTTGCATATTTTGATAGATTCTCTCATTTCCGCTATTCTTAGAAGGTGACGATCGTAACTATCGCCATAGGTACCAACGACACAGTCAAAGTCATACATTTCGTATCCGTCGTAAGGAAAAGCAATACGCAGGTCCCATTTCACCCCAGTACACCGTAGCATCGGGCCAGTAAATCCCATGCTCTGAGCTTCATGCGCCGTGAAACATCCTATGCCAGCAGTTCTTGCGTAATAAAGTCTGTTACCTGTGACAATGTCTTCCGTCTCATCGTACCTTTCGCCTAACTTAGACAAAAATTCATAAATGTCGTCAAGAAATCCGATAGGTATATCTTGAGACACCCCACCTATTCGAATGTAAGCATTGTGAACTCTAGCCCCAGAAAGTCTTTCAAAATACTCATATATTTTCTCACGTTCTTCGGTCATCCAAAAGAATGGAGTAATTCCTCCCGAGTCAAGTATGGTTCCACACACGTTCAGCATGTGGTTAGCTATACGGCCTAACTCCGCACATAAGATGCGAATAGCTTGAGCTCTTGGAGGTACCTGAATATTCAAAAGTTTTTCGACCGCTAAAGCATAAGTTTGCTCATTGTTCATGGTAGATACATAATCGAGACGGTCCATGAAAGGCAGGTTCTGATAGTAATGCTTATTCTCCATAAGTTTTTCTGTTGCTCTGTGTAAGAATCCAATATGAGTGTCTGATCGCTGTACAATCTCGCCGTCTAGCTCCACAATTAGCCGAAGTACACCATGAGCGGCTGGATGTTGTGGGCCAAAGTTGATCCACAGTGTCTTAAAAGTGCGTTCGACTGGAGGCAGGCGTCCGTGATATATCATTTTAAAACTTTTCTCTAGCCCTGGTGGGTACCAAAATACTGGATTTTTAAATTCTTTCAAGTACGTTGCATCAGGATACCACCTTCCGGCATTTAAATTGACGCCTACAGAAAACTGCCGCACTAATCGAGTCCAGACTGGAGATCTCAGAACTGTGTTTTGCATTATTCTACTATTTTACCGACTGGTAAAAGGAGACAAATATAAATAGGGGGATAAATTATAAAAATTGTTTTCGATTAGGTATCTATTTAAAAGTTTGAATGCAAACTGTCAAAGCGATTGTCATCCAAAAGTCAATTTTACGCACGAAAAAAACCATTAATAAAAGTAGGTAAGCATACGTTTATAATTTTTAGTTTTCACAAATATCTGTCAAAGTTTTTTTTTTAAAACACGCTTTTATTAGCTTAACCTGTATGTAATTTACATGTAACCGACTCCTTTGGACTCGATTTTGACCCACTTTAAGCGGACAGATTTAATTTAAACATTACAATTATCAAGAACAGAACCGGTGACAATACAATAATATGAAAACATTTAAAAATACTCGCTTTCATAGTACATCAAACTAAAAAGTGAAAAATAATTCTTAATTATAAGCTGAAAACAATAATAATGAACGAAAAATACTAGTATTATTGTGAAAAAAGCGTCGAGCAACCCACGCTTTTTTTTTCACAATAGTATTTTTCGTTCATTGTTGTTTTCAGCTTATATTAGGAATATTATTTTTCACTTTTTAGTTTGATGTGCTTTAAAAGCGTGTTTTATTTTTGTTTTTTTTACGCGCCAGCGGAAACAGCAGAATAGAAATCTAAATTGTAAATAGAACTGAAAAGGATCGAAAAATCCTTGGGCATGTGTTGTGCGCAGGCGTCATAGCTAGACTGCTCCTTCAAACCGTCACAACGTGCTCTACGCACATCCACTTAAGTAATATTCCTGTGGTTCGAAAACTTATTCAGCGATTCCCAAACAGCCACCCAGCCGCTACAGTTCGGTTAATGTATGGTATGCTACGACATTATATACTAGCTCTTCTACCCGGCTACGCCCGGAATTAAAACGTATATTATAACAATCGCCCTACTTTTTCAAACTACTCGCTAAACAGATTTTTTTTTCTTTATTTCACAAATATAGTAGTGTATAACCTGGTCAGTAATCTCTTCTGTCGATTGATATAAATCCCATCGAAATCGGTGCAGCCGTTCTCTAGTTATCAAAGGACAAACATTTAGTTTTATATAGTAGATAAGTATATAAGATACAAGAGACGATACAGAAAGTGCTCTTTTACTTTAAACTTGAAGGAAGTTATAGAAAGATAGTCTTGTATTGTATAGCTCTTAAAAGTCTATCGAATCTATTGCTACGTCTACATAAAATCATAGCTCTTACACGTTCCAAATAAATGAATTAGGGCTATCAGGCCACAGTCGACCACGTGAGCACCAGGCGAATTGGTTTTTCACATATTTTTTTTAAATTCAGCAGGCGCGGGCAGGTTCTTACGAAGATTTTCTTCGCAATAAGAGCGAATAAAAAAAAAATAGAAAACCCAGCGCATGCGGTCTTTAGCTGCAATGTGGACCCTCCTGTGTAAATTATTGATTGTAAATCAGTTTTTATCATGTTCTGGGGAACCACTCGCTCTTATAAATAACCTACCACTGACTGACGTAAGTTACATGCAAGCTTATAAATTACTGCAAGAAAGGTTTGACAATAAGACAAAGATTGTCCAAGAACACATCTATACTATACTAGACCTGACTCCCATGACTCGTTCGACATGTGCTAACCTGCGTTCCCTCATTTCAGACGTGAAACAGCATCTTGCAGCCTTGAAAAATTTGGACGAGCCGGTGGATAAATGGAACAGCATGATAGTTTGTATTCTTCTGCGGAAGCTAGATCTTATGACTAGCCGAGCCTTCAAAATGACTTACAATAAGAACATTGTGTTGCTGGCATGCAGTTAGAAACCGCAGCATTGCTGGCGAAACGTTGCGGCTGTGGCGGTTCATCACGCTAGACTCATTGGACTCCAAGGCCAAGGCACGACGATCTAAAAACTCAAGAAGTTCATCTGCCGTAGGCAGAGTCTTGTTATCCCGCTCCATTTTGAAGGCTCGGCTAGTCATAAGATCTAGCTTCCGCAGAAGAATACAAACTATCATGCTGTTCCATTTATCCACCGGCTCGTCCAAATTTTTCAAGGCTGCAAGATGCTGTTTCACGTCTGAAATGAGGGAACGCAGGTTAGCACATGTCGAACGAGTCATGGGAGTCAGGTCTAGTATAGTATAGATGTGTTCTTGGACAATCTTTGTCTTATTGTCAAACCTTTCTTGCAGTAATTTATAAGCTTGCATGTAACTTACGTCAGTCAGTGGTAGGTTATTTATAAGAGCGAGTGGTTCCCCAGATAATGCGCCCTTTAAATAATATAGCTTTTGCACTGGTGTCAAGTCTTTATCCCTATGAATCATTGCATTGTAAATGTTGATAAACTCGTGGTACTCTGTGTACTTACCAGTGAAAGAATGTATAGTTACGTTAGGCAACTTAATCCTCGACGCTGATGGCGTAGCCGTGAGCTGCGCAGCTTGCATTTTGTTAAGTTGGGACAGTAAATCAATGTACGTGTCTTCTATGTCTTCACAATCGTCATTGTCTTCGGGATTTAATGCCAAAATATCAATGTGGTTTTTGTTGTATTGCTCAAACGCCGATATTAATCTATCTCGTTTAGCTTGTACTTTCTCCGGGATCATTTTCATGTACAAATCGTAACTAAAATCTTGTTTTAATTTGGTAATGGAAGCTTTGTTGTGGCCACGACTTGCCACTAATGTTTTTAAAGCTGCCATATCTAAGAGATTTAGTTTGAACACCAGAAATTAGAAAATACTGCGGTCAAAATGGTCAAATACAAAAATAAAATTTTTGGTTGCGAACAAAAGAGAAGATTTTACACAAAATGGCGATTTGAAACGCATAAACGCTACCAACCAACGCTAAAAATGAATGAATGATAAAAAAGGAACGATTTTACACGTTCGTGTACAGCGATTCGCTGCGCGATGGCGCCACTGAGCCTGCCTTCGACTGTTCGGATATTCGTGCTTCTCCGCCGACTGCCAATGTCACCAACCCGACGAAACGAACTTGATTCACGTTGGCTGCGCTCCAATGGTGCGCCTTGGATAATGCAGGCGTACCAATCCAACGGCGTAAACCGGATCTTGCTTGAAGTTAGCGGGGAAGGCAAGGCACGGATTGTACCCTACACAACCACGAACACGAAGGAACAAGGTGAAGAGAACGAATGAATCTTCTTTCTTGTCTATGGCTTGAATTGCACCACGCGTGAATTTCGCCTGCGACGATTTCCGCCTACAATCAATATGGCGTTTTCTTGCGTCGAAAAAATAAATGCTTGTTCTAGGTTGTACTTGCGTGAGGTGAAATATTGCTCACGTATTGCGGCCTCTTGACGGTGCAGAATCTTGCGAAATACTCTTTCCTCTAGGTTTTCTACTGCGGCGACTGATGCTGGAATCTTGAACGCTCGATTTCTTGTCGTAGGCTCGTTGGACCAAATGTACGCTTGTACACCAAGGCCTCGGTAACTCGGAGATTAAGGAAGTGGACTGTAATTATGTTATTATTTTCCAAGGGGTCGAGCACAGTAAAAACACCTTTTTGTAGTTTCACAGAGTTCGCTATTGAATGAAAATATAGAATAATTGCACTTTAATAATTCTAGCACAGAGAGCCGATACAAGCATGCCAGAAGGGTGGGAAGAAGTAACTATTTGACAGCTATTGTCAAAATTATTATTTGGTGTTGCCACCACATGTCAGTAATTAGAACATTTACAATCTCGATGAGAAAATGTAACAAGCATAATAACATAAGACAAAGTGTGCCTTTGAAACGTATGCTTAGTTTAAAGCCATCATCACTGACTAAAGTTCTTAAGGGGGTACCCTATGTGAACACTAGCGCCACTTGGATAAAAAGTCATAACTTGGTGAAAACACAAACTATCAAAAATATGAAACGATCAAATTGTTTCATTAGTCTTGTTGTATTTGTGATCTCTTTTTGTCACATTTAATGATGATTTTTTTGTTAGAAAAAAAGACTTAAACTAACGTGTAGATGTTAGAAATATTTTTTTACGTGACTATTATGACTATTGCTCTCAGCCCTGAAAATATTTGACACTAATTACGGGGCCACCTTCAGCGACCGGCCATTCTGCTTGACCCCCGCTTTGCACACAAAGTGAATGGTGATGAGAGAGCTGGCTGCCTCGTGCTATAATATATATTATAGCTCCGTCTGTGACGGGCTTAAGCCTTGCAAATCTTCGGGCCATGTCAGCAACATTGGTTTGCCTGCGGATTTCATCATTTTTGATTCGATCTCGCAGAGAAACTCCGAGCATAGCTCTTGAGCCTTTTTATAAGATCCATTGTAAGCGACCACGTCTTTACAATGGCTTATTGTTCACTTGGACTAATTTACCCACTATATTTTTTTGAGTACTTATGTTGTTTGAGAGTAATTCTGATGTTTTGCATATTAAGATAATTTACATTCAGAATTTTTGATAGCCATGTCATCTAGCTCAGTAAATTGGACTCATTTGGCAGTCCAGTTTTTTTTAAGGGTCGCGTCGGGCCAGACTTATCGACGGCGATCGACGGTTTGTCTTCACAAAACGCGCGCAAAGTATGGAAATCCTTTCGCATCGACGCATCGTTTGATATTTTAGTACCAATATTGCAACTGCCAATGAAATTGCATGAGTTACGACGACAGAACATTAACATCAATCGCAACTGAGCGCCTTTGATCCAAAATGAATGTTGTTTATAGACTTACTAAGAAAAATCCTTAGATAAAACCTAAAAATTCACAATACTGAATGAATGAAAATACGTTATTGCACAGTCATGAAAAAATACTTACTAGTGTTGCCACATTATCGATATTGATAGCTTATTATTGATCAATAACAATACTATCGATAGTATAATGTGAATTTTTAGGTTTTATCTTTAGATACAATTTCCGTGTTTTGAGCTATCGATAGTATCGGTTTGTCGATACTGTCGGCAGTCCTATCGATACCATTTTTTTTTATAAAAACAATTGATAGTTTTGATAGTATCGATGCTATCTATCTAGTATCGATAGTATAGCAATCTTTCAATAGTATTGCCGCGTTCTGAGCTGTCGACGGTATCGATACTATCAATGTTAGTATTGATTGACTTTCTTTTGGTCTCCTATCGATAGAAAATCGATAGTCGACTATTGAGTGGTAACACTAATACATATAGGTGCTGTAAGCTGTTACTGTCTTGCAGAGAGCTGTTACTTTTTAAATACGAACACTGTTTTCGAGACACACACATTTTTTACTTTAACATCCGAGGCAATATTTATAAAAACAACGTACGCACCTTAAGGCGGGCGGCAAGCAAGTCTGTCAAACTCCCCGGCAGGGCCCGTCTGAAGTTGCTATCGCTCTCTTTTCAAACAATGTAATTAAAAAGAGAACAAATATATTCTAAAAAGAATCACACCGCCATGCGCCAGCACCAAACTATAATATATGGCACGAAAACCAACGAGGCCCAATGCTACAGTACAATGGTTTTAAGAAAATTTTAAAGTGTTCAGCGGTGTTATTGCTACATAGTAATTCTATCAGGCCAACTGTTTTCGTGATACGTAAATTATAGAAAAATAAATTCTAGGTGCTCCCGTAACTTTAAATATTTTCCTGATGGATGGTTTTTTTAATGATAATGAATGTCCCGCATGAACGACAATAAGTAAACAGTTTAAATTGAGCGCTTAAATTATTTCATATTAAAGATAAATCAATTCATTACCGTTTTAACGGAAACAGGTCCGGTAGGTAATAAACTTACTTTCAAGTGTTAATAAAGTAATAAAAAAATAAGATAAATTATTTTGGTAATTAAGAGGAATTTCTAAGTACAATAATAATATGAACATGTGGCATGTGTGTGTATGTATATGTGGCTTAGATTCGGGAAGTCATCTTCTAATTCTAATTTTAAAATCTAGCTATCATTTTCGTTTTATGCCCAATGAAAGAGAGGTGATCAATGCAGACGAACGAATGATATTATTTTGAATGAATGATAACCTAAAATAAGGGCATAGCTGTCAGATTGAGAGAGTCGGTTGTTTTATGTGCTCTCAAAAATTGTGCAATCAACGCGTCTATAAGGGTCAAATTCGATATTTGACAGTTCTAATATTAGGATGACTATCTCCTGTCACTTTTTAATTTTTAAAAGATAAATAGGACTGACGAACTTAAACTAAGGTTATCCTTATGAGCGTGACTGTGTGAATCGTGTCCAATATCATAATAAAAAAAAATGTACAAAGTATACTGATAAATTTTGTGGAAGCGCTTTGAAAAAGTATGTCCAACGGTAAGCGAAATAAACGTTCTAGACAAAAGAGATGAATGGATTTGAAAACTCAAGTTCATAGAACCTTTCTTAAACGTACCCACCAATATAAATGTATTATTACGTGCAGAACTCAATAAACTTTATACGTATTCTATGAAAGTCGTAAAACCACCCGGCGATTTTGATTTATAGAGTGCAGTCACGTGACCAGCACTTCTCATTTTTTATGATTCTTATAATAATAAATCGGTGCACTTGAAAATTTTACGAACATAGATTTACCCCTACTCTTCCCGTGGGTGACGTAAGAGGCGACTTAGGGACTACACATTGAACAGGGAACGGGCAGCAGCGCTCTCTGATACAGTAACCTTTTATTCTGCGATCTCCAACCCGCCTGCCAAGTGCGGAGATTATGGCAAAACCCTCCACTTAAGTGGAGGAGGCTCATAGTCCAGCAGTGGACTGTAACGGGCCGTTGATGTTGATGTTGAGATTTATGTTAGATTCGAAGGTCAGGTGTTTTTTTTTATTAATTGATTGGCTTGACCACATGCAGGTCCGCGAGAGACGAGATGTGGTCGATGATGGAACGAGTTTGCTCAGAAGGTGCCTGTTCACTCTAACTTTGAAAATACTTGGGTTAAAAGCACTCGGAAAAACAGAAGCAGGCAAAGAATTCCACTCCTTGGCCGTGTGCATAATAATAAGTCACTGGAAAAGTAAACGTAC
Source organism: Carpatolechia fugitivella (assembly GCA_951230895.1). Classification (NCBI taxonomy): domain Eukaryota; kingdom Metazoa; phylum Arthropoda; class Insecta; order Lepidoptera; family Gelechiidae; genus Carpatolechia; species Carpatolechia fugitivella. The sequence continues at coordinate 2,493,325 of OX579655.1, read as the reverse complement.
TAAAGCGCCAAATTGGCGAAAATGAGTTATATACAGTTCGATTGCATTTTTTTTGCGTCGATTAGTTTAGGTGATTTGTTAATCTGAGGACTTTTTTGGCGTTTTAGCCATCCAAAGTTTTGGGTCTGATCGTTAGGCCGATGACTAAAGCGACGCCTTTTTGGTGTTAATCGTCTCTCCTGCAAAGTTGTACTTTGGCGCTTTAGTATTTTTAATATAAAGGTATTCAATTTTTTAAGGTGATTTTAAGACTATGTACTCTAGTATAAAAACCAATGACGTTAGCTTTCTCGTATATAAAAGCCTACTATAGGTACATCAAACTGCCAGTTCTATTTCTTTTAAATTATAATATATATTTGAATATATCTGATGATATTTTATGAAAAAATAAATTAATATACTAAGTTCTGAAATAATAATTTGCTGTTTCAATTTTATTGAAAAAATGTTTTTGTTTGAAATTAGTTTTTTTTTTATCATGATAAGATACTTTTTCCCTAACTAACTTATTCGCTATTTAGGTATACCTAAATGGTAATATAGCGGGCGCAGACTTTTTTTATATATTAAAAATAAACGCAACGCAAACAACTTATAAGGGCACAGCGATACACAAAAGTATAATCACGAATTAGTCGTTACTATAGCAAGTGGTTTTCATTTGGAGCGTCTTTCGTGTATTGAAGGGCAAGTTGATCCATTTACAGTTATCTACAATTAGCAACAGGGTTAGTCTTATTTCATACATATGCACAATGTCAGTCAAAAATACCTCCCCGGGTCATACCCGCCGCAAAGGTGCCCATGACACTCGCTGCGTTGCCACGTTGAATGGCAATGGACAACCTTTGCGCCAGGTAGGAACCGGAGCGGGCGTCAAACCCCCTCTCTCTGAGTCTGCGACCAACTTCGGCAACAAAGGGTTAGTTGGTTTTTCCACAAGACTAAAATTGAATGTACTGTAGCAACCGTAGCCACTTTAGCTACAAATCACTACTTAATAAAAACGCACTGTTATAAAAATAACTTCTTCTATGTTCGATTTTACAACTTTTGCATTGGGAAACAATACTATGGCGCACACGACGGCGGACGGCAGGTAGGAACGTCAAAACTCCCCGGCCGAGCCCGTATGAAGTTTCTATCGCTCTCTTTCCAAACAAGGTAATTAAAAAGAGAACACACCGCCATGCCAGCACCAAACTATATGGCACAAAGACCAAAGAGGCCTGATGCTACAGTGTCTAATTACTTTTATAATATAGGTAGTAGACTATCCGCCCGTCTAAGACCGATATCATCAAAACTTTTGATGCTTTTCTTCATGATATTTGGAAAGAACACGCTCTCGTAAAGCTGAGTCTTAGAGGTCGCAATCCGCCGCAGCAGTTTTTATGGAGGAGTGAAAATCGTCATAAATGCTCGTTAATTATCATTTAAGTCTAGTGAACCGATTTCATACTGTCATAATTATTATGTTCGACGACTTACCCCGCAAACCCCATGTCAGAGTTATCGAGCTGTCAAAGGCTTCTGACATGGCTCATGCTTGCAACGACCATTTCAAGTAAATGGGCCGCTTGCATAGCTTTCTAAAGGCCTCAGCAATTAGTGGTGTTATTAGAATACCAGTTATCAGGTCAATAACAATTAGTGTGCCGTGGGCAGATAGCAACTAGCAACCTGCTAGTAATTTTTAGTCTAAGTTTAAAGTGGTCACATAAAAATATATTGGAAGTGAAAATAAAAATTGTAAATGATTTTAGTATAGTGTGCATTTTGAATATCAAAAAGTAGGTGTAAAATAACTCCTACAACAATGCGATAAAAGACCAAACAAGTTAATTATCAATGTTTTTTACTAAATTATGCAGATTTAACATGTTTAACAATTTATGCTTCATCTGAAAAGTAAAGATAGTAAAATTTAATGTTTTTGATATTTAAATTAAATTTATTTTCTATTGTGATTAGTTTATTGTTTAAAAACTGACTTTAAAATAAGGAAATTAATAGATTATTTATTATTACAATATTATTATTATTATGATAACTAGTTAACTATGGTCAATAATGTCCTGACAGTCCTGACATCAAATCTACTAATTACGCATTCAGTTTAATTTCATAATTTTGCAAAGTTTTTTTTACTTCATAGACTCAAGCAAAAAAATGTAAATATCTAATTCGGTTATTATTCGAAATAAGAAACACACGAGAAACGTTTTTAATAAAATAAATAAGCGTCTTGCGCCCGTGTTATTTTGATGACGTAATAGTTTTCTATTAAATTATTTAAAAACTTGGTCTACGAGTATGATCAGTTTCAACTGTGTTAAAATTGCAATGTGACCAAAAGTGTACTAAACGATAACAACCATGACTCATACAGTGAACACTATGAACAAAAGAGTAGCTTGATTAGGCTATAGAGCAGCCCAAGGGCCTGAAAATACATATACTTGAGTTGAATGGAACTGGTACAATGTAAGCTAGCGTATTTATTTAGCACAAAACCAGCTAGGACTCCACAGTTTTTCTTAGGTGGATCTCCTCTATCTGTCGTTAGTAAGTTTAAATACTTAGGACATATTATCACGGACAATCTGACTGACGACGAAGACCTAGGCAGGCAGAGGAGAGCCATTGCAGCGAAAAGCAATATGTTGGCAAGAAGGTTTTCCGCCGCCTCGACTGATGTCAAGGTCACCCTGTTCAAAGCCTACTGTCAGGCGTTCTACACCAACCACCTATGGCAAAAATGTAACTGCAGTACACTACATCAGCTAAGGGTACAATATAATAATGCTTTTAGAGCCATGCTCCGCCTGCCGTGGAGGTGTAGCGCGTCTGGCATGTTCGCAGACAACAGGGTGGATGATTTTTATGCCGTCATGAGAAGGACTAAAGCTGGCTTTCATGAGCGCTTGAGAACATGTGACAATGAGCTAGTAAGAAATGTATTTCACACAGTCTATATGCGCGATGTTAATTTTAACATGAAGAAATATTTAGTTGGTAGATATCTGGTTGGAATGTCAAGCTCACTATAGAGTGCTGAGTTCGCTGGGTCTCATATTTTGACATATTATTTTAATAAATGAATTATGAATTATTATTTTGACAAGTTACAATGTATGTAATACTTTATATGGGTCCTGAGCCTGAAATAAACAATTTTTAATTTAATTTAATTTAATTTAATTTAGCTTGGAGTACAATTTTCGACATAAAAGAATCTTCAACAGCTTACATACCTCCCCACCGAGGGGCTCGAGCCTACCCTGATTTAGAACGATTAGACCTTAGTCGACCACGCTGGCCCAAAGCGGATTGGTCGATTTCACACACAACCTTTGAATTATTTCGCAGGAGTGTGCAGATTTTATGACGATGTTTTTCCTTCACCATAAGAGACACTTGATTATATAAAATAATATGTACTTGAATACAAATATGACACACATATTAATTTTAATAATTACCTTGCAAGAACACAACTGTTTTCTTAGGAATCATCATAATTGTTTTCAGAAAATAAATTAATGGAATGTAGAATACGTTTATTTTTTACATTACTTATGTTGTTACATTATTTTTTTTTAAAGATTTCATAAACACAACGGTGGAATATGTGTACCCAATAAACCTAACAAGCAACTGGGTTCTTTTTTCTTAAATAAAAATTGTAATTTTTTTAATCGTGCAAAAAGCCTATTTTTCCCGGGTATATAGACATTTTTTTTTTCAAGAGGAGTGAAAATGTTAATACCTTTATCCAGACATTTTTAATTCCTTTGGATATTAGAATCTCTTCTCTGAGTAGGTAGTCAGATATCCTATATAACCTTTTTTATGCAACTTCTGCTTAACAATGACTTTGCATTTATTTAAAGGTAAATTTTCAATATCAGCAGGGATCTTATTGTAAAAGCGCATACAATTGCTTTTACAAGAATCTTTAGAAGAGACTGTATCTGGGATTTTTCTGATAATGTTTGAGTCTTATATTTTTAAAGCGTGTCGCTGAAAACGACCTTCTTTTGTTTCTCTGAGATTACTGTAGATATTATTTACTTTATATTCTACGTATTTTTTATACCATAATAACATGGACTTATTAGTATAATTAGTATAGTTATTATAGATCCATGGGTATAGAATTTCTGACATGATGAGACGAAACGGAAAAGTTGTTTTGGGCTCCAAGTGTGACACAAATTAAAACAAAACATCCGAGGGTTTTAAGCATGTTTTAAGACATGAATATCTACATAACATTTTTTTTAACCGTAACTTGAACAGCTATTAAAAAATACTTCAAGCTACAACCTTTCAGACCGTTTTGTTATTAACCTTGTAAATCTTTCCTCGAAAATTATTAGGTTAGCGTTTGTAATTAATTAAATTACATTTACAATTTCTCCTATTAAAAGAGAAGCTTGTTCGTACGTTTTCTTTATTTTTCAAGATGAAAATTGTTTATGGATGGTCATCTAGCTAAATTTATTAATCTAAAAAACCTTTTTTAATAAAACTCACCAGCTCGTCGTAGTAGTTCGCAATCTGCGAATAAATCAGCGAATCGTAATCCATTGCGCACAGCACAGAACACTAAAGCACCAACCAAATCCAGAACACCAATAAAAAGCGATACTTCAACCACAAATAGCGGAAAGCTCAAAAATTCCCCTGAAAAATATTCACAGTATATCGTCGATGTAAGACCCCGCGAAAATCCGCAAATATGAAGGAACTCACTTGTAATTTCTTGAACGAACCCGGCGTCGATATAAGACGCATAGGTCGAGTAACGCCTGACGTGAACTACCGTCAGTAAAGCTAAAATAAGACCAAATTTTAAACACAAATCTTTGGTGCTGCTATGTATAAATATAGAGCAGTAATAACCGCTTGAACTGTAGGAACGCTCGTAAAAGTCGTTCTTGCAACAGTTAAAAGTACGTACTGGAGTTCGGTAACAAACATTAGGATTAATGTTTGAGATCAAATTAGAAATCTGATTAAAGAGCTAGTAACTAGCTGCTAGTAACTCGTACATACGTAAAAAAATATTAGTATTAGTATTAGTTTTCCAATGAGTAAAATGCTTTCCTCTGAAAAAATTTAAAAAAATCAGGGACTTGAATTTTTAAACTAATTAGTCTTAACAATATTCTGAATGGTTTACCATAGTTTGCAACATTCCAATAAAATAAATATTTTGGCACACGAAACCTATTCATTGTCACACAACACACAACAGCTCTATACAAATATCATTAGAGGAAGCGGGTTATAGCGTATGGTATGCCCCAGTCATGTTCCTTCAAACATTTTATGTTTGTTAGTTTGCTCTTATAATTTCTCGGCAACTTTTACCAATTAAAACGGTTCTAATAAACTCAAGCGCAGTTTTTGTTCCTTGTACAAGGTAAAGTTCGAAAATAGATGTGAATCATTGAATGTTTGAATTGTTGCATCACTTCTGACTCCTAATTTGAAGATTTGGTTACATACAGCACATTCATTGCATGATTGCGAATTTCAATTGTGGTATTTGACAATAAAATAAAATAGGTAAGTGTAGGTACTTAAATATTTTTAGAAATACATTTTTTTTAGATGGGGGCTCCATTTCAAAAATTATTTTACATGAACCGTTTTATTAAACAAATGTACTTAAATAATTGTAGTTTAAAAATTACATTTAAAATAATGAAATCGAATATAATAAAAAAAACTTTACTATTATTTTTGTTTGAATGTCTAGATATATAAGGCAAATAAAATTCTGCTTACCCATTCAGGATTAACAAACAGTATGACTTCATGCATGTATACATGTTTAAATAATAAAATTTATAAAAACATTATTGTATTTAAGTTTTAAAAATTTAAGGGACTCGTCAAACCAATATTGTATTCATCTTGCTTATTTTACGCTGAGTTTACTTATAACAACACACCCTGTTCGTATAGCACGTTATAACGTCTAGTACATCTGTACTCTCGGTGGGTACATTATAATCGTGCGTTTGTTTTGATACCACACGCGTGTCCAGAAATAGAGCTGTATAGTTTGGTTCCCCGGCTAACCCCATCAACTATACGACTTAAGATCGATTTACATTGGTCAAGTCCAAAGAATCAAGTATAGTTTGCTATACAATCGAGTGTTGTGTCCTGTGGGTTTTTATAGCGCTCACCTTATCGTCGCCTTAGAGTGAAAACCTCGGAAACTTATTTCGGTCAATATTTATTTCTTTTGTTTTTGGAGAGAAGAACTCACAAAATCAAGCCCTAATTGTTATTCTTATGAAATCATCCAATATTCTAATAGCATTCTATAATAAATTAATAACACGACTTTTTTTAAACATTGGTCCAATTATCTTACACGACGCTGTTTTTTTATTCCTCTTGAAAAAAAGATTCTTACACACTTACGAGGTTTTCACTCTAAAGCGACGTTATGTTATAGTACTTGTATTTCGTACCTATTGGCGTTTGACAATTTAACTTTCGGTGGCGAGGCCCTATCCTAAATTAGCAACTCGACGCGCTTTAGTTGAAAGTTCAACCAACGCACTACTGAAATAACGTTCATATTAGCGTGCGACGCTTTACGGAGGTTACGTCCGACACTGCGCAGGAATCGTGCGAAAAACTCGTTTTTCTTGAACTTTTTTCCCTTCTTGTGAAAAATATAGAACGAATTAAAAAACTAGCTGGTTTCGCCGTTTAGGTATTAATATAGCCACCCCAAAAATACAAAAAAATATGTTGCTGTCGCTGGAGAAAACAGATTTGCAAATTTTGAACGTGGGGTGATTTTCGATTATTTTAATTATTTATTTTTGCTTTATTCCTTGATTATATGTTAAATCTACTTGGTTACGCCGCCCAATGATAACTCTTCTGTTGGTTGTAATTTTCTTGATTTGGTACATGTTCCGAGACGTGAGATCCGCGAGTTCAAAAAGGTGCTCAAGGACGTTTTTTCAAATAGGGCCTCGCCTTAAATGCTTAACCCCTTTATAAATAATATTTTAAAGTACAAAAGTGTTATTCATTCAGTAAGTATCCACTAACCACAAGATACACAGAATATATCTATATAATTCTAAGTGGTTACTACTTAACAACATTAGTTCTTTGTCGTAAGTAGAGAAAATTACAATTGAAAGGTATGAGTTCTTATCCTATAAATATATATTCCATATTGTGCCTCAGTACTAAATAAAATATATCTACCTAAATTACTATAAAACTATGGAGATCAAAACAAATTTTCTATAATTACAGTCGTTGAAAATATCAACTTCTATAGATTTAGGGAGGTAATTGTAAGACCTGATCATTCTGGATATCTTGGGATTATTCAATCCTAGGTTACTTTTATGGCTAGGATATTTTTCTTGGAGGAATAAGTAGAGACAAAAGATTTAAAATATTTCTGGTCCACTTCGTTTCACTACGTGAAATCTAGTTGCATCTTTTTTGCTACATTCACACAAAAACCACTTAAATAAACTACCTACTTAATACTTTAACAATATAAATTGACTTTTATAAAATAAAATTTGTAAGGGAAATACCATTCCTTGAATTAACCACTACTTATGTTTAAATTAATGGCTAATGTTGGGCACTGTCAGTATCAATCTAGATGTCCTACACCAATTTAGCCTTGTCAGATTTTTCGAATCGTGAAATTTTCTCTAACTCGGTTTAACGATTGACAACTATTTGCGAGATGAGGCTTCACGTGCTTTTTAAGGCTCGGAAGATGTTACAAACAACAAAACTTTATTGAAGAAAATAAAAATAAAATTATTGTGATTATAATATTTCGAGTTCCTAGATCTCTATATAACATAAAACCCAACGAATAATTTACATGTCTTACGTGTTATCTGAATCACAGACGATGAAATAAAAAACAAAAGGTAGTAAGTAATTTTCTGTGATATTTCCGCCAGAGAATTCACGCGAACCGCTCTGCCGACTGTACATCATAATCAAGCGCTTTGTTTTGATAGTGTACGCGCAGCACAAAAATAATACAAGTCGAACCAAACACTTTTATTATTTTAAAATATATGGTACATATTGTGGATATTATTTTAAAATTAGCAATGGACATTTTTATTTTTCTGTTGAAATTGTCATGTATTTCAGAACTAACCCCAAAGGCTGTAAAGGATTTCGTTTTGCATACAATAACAAACCATGTTTTATAGCGCTTGATTTTGTTGCTAGTAGAGTTTTTATTTTCCCACAAGGTGGACAGATGACTTGGTGAGTTGCTAGGCACCGCCGGTGGATGCAAGTAGCGTAGGACCGTTCACGGTGGAAACCTATGGGGGAACCTATGTTCAGCAGTGGACGTCTTCCGGCTGAGATGATGATGATATAGATGATTTTTTTTCTGCAAAAGCATAAAACAACAACATAAAATCGAGATTAGTCTCGAATCAGTTGTTGGCAGTCACAAGAAAGGAAAACTATTTATTCATGGCATCACACAGTACAAATTAACAAATGGTAGCAACACAGCATATTGCACCAGTAACCGCACGTAGTTACTGAGGTACTGATATTCTGTCACAATTTTTACAAAAACTTTGCTATCCTGTATTATACTGTAGTTGATTTTATAAATAAAAGAAAGTTATGCTGGTAACACTTGGAACTTTATTTTATATCTCCACAAACCTTGCTTACAAAGATTTGATACTCTTAAAAGATATTCTATTGTGACTCGTCTTGATTTTAGTAAACCACGCGCAATTTGAGGTTATCTGTGAAAAGTTTTAATGTTGCATCAATTCATTTAGGAACGTCTGTACACTATCTACTCCACAGCAGTTCCTGTTTGAATTCAGACGAAACAGCCTTGTCAGAATAATTCATTTTGCTCACGGTTTTGCGTATAAAGTCGGCATCGTAAACCAAAACATCCATATCTCATACCTCATACCTTCAACCACAATCCAGAAATAGATGGGCCGAACACGAAGCTACGTCTTAATTCTGAGAAACATATTCTAGTCCGCACCAAGCAAGACATAGGAGACAGGTGCCATTGAGGGCGAGTATAATGCACCTAGAGACGAGTCCGTAATGCAAGTATTTATGCTCCGCATTGTGGTCCAATGGACAACTCACCAATCGACTGCTGAGAAAACCACGTATGTGATTTCAACAAAATTTTATAGAAGACACTAAAACTATTGCGTTGCGAGTTTTTCGGCCCAATTTGTAAAAAAAAGTAATTTGTCAAAAATTGTTCTTTACGAGTTTTTTTTAGCAGGGTGACGCAGAGCGTTTTTGAATTTGAATTCATATGTACACCAGCCAGCCAGCACCTCAAGTATCCGCACTTGAACATTGACACTAATTTTACCCCGTTGCAGTGTACACGCCCGCTATTATTTCCAATTTGGTAGAAATAGCGATAAGATAGTACGGTAAAGGAAAACATAGTAAGGAAACGTTTTAAGATTTTTGTGGTTGTTCACTACACTAACAAAAAAATTCAAACCCGAAAATTGTGATAATCTTAGTGTAAAAATAACGTATGTGTGAGGTCGACCAACCCGCACTAGGACTGCATGGTCGACTAAAGCCTATCACCTTAATTCAGGGTAGGCTCAAGCACCTCTTATAAGTATGAGCTGTTAAAGATGTTACCCCTTTGCGTCCCGCCGCACAGATAACATTCGTAATGTCTTCTCTAGTAACGTCGGCGTCGTCGGTACATATCTCAATGCCTGAGGGTGGCCGCAACAAGCCGCAGCTGCAATTTATTGCGACGCGACCTCTGCGGTCTGGCAACGCATGTGCAAGTGCATGTGCATGGGAAGGATTACGGGCGACCTGTAGCTATCAAAATTATAATCCTTCGTAATAGTATGGAATGGGAATAGTATTTCTTGTACGGTACAATATTTATTAGTTAATGAAGTTTGTGACTTAAAGGTATAAAAAAATACTGCAAAACCATGTTTTATGATTAACCGTGAATAGTAATGTAAAAATCCTCACTAATGTTATGAACGCGAAAGTTTGTAAGTATGGATATATGGACAGACGCAAAAACTACTGAACGGATTAGGATGAAATTCGGAATAGAGATAGTTTGTGCTCTGGATTAACATATAGGATACTCTTTACGGGAAAAAGTCTTATTCCCACGGGAAATCTAACACAACGCGAGCGTAGCCGCGATCGGACCGCTATTACGGAATATTTTTATTGTATGATAATTTTACGTGGTTTTAGTGTGTGCTCCTTGGGAGCCCACTAAAGTTCTGCTCACCCCTTCGGGGATACGAGCGTGAAAATATTTATGTGATTATGTGTGTATAGTAATTAATTAATTATGCCCAGTTAGAAAGGTTTGCCTTATTGTATTTAAACGAGCCAAAATTACAACTTTGATGAAGAAAAAAACTTTTTCGCAAATTAAATCATTTTAAGCAAACGTTACCTAGGGGTATAATTAGGATTCAGAGTAAGTTCGAGCCTCTCGGTGGGGTCGTATATGAGCTGTTGATGAAGTAAACGTTCGCTGGCTTGTAAAAAGAGACTCATTGCTAATCTTTTTGTTCCCAACAAACCCCATACAACTGAGACATGAACGAAAGCTATTACAGAAACCCATTTCTTTTAACTGAAATGGTTCCCAAGGGTATGAGCGGAAATACATTTCGGACGTAAATCTCTGAAGTGCTGTACATGCGTTTCGTATTCTCCAATCCTCAATTTGTAACACGTATGACCTGTTGACTCAACATCAACATCAACGGTCCGTTACAGTCCACTGCTGGACTATGAGCCTCCTCCACTTAAGTGGAGGGTTTTGCCATAATCTCCACGCTTGGCAGGCGGGTTGGAGATCGCAGATTAAAAGGTTACTGTATCAGAGAGCGCTGCTGCCCGTTCCCTGTTCAATGTGTAGTCCCTAAGTCGCCTCTTACGACACCCACGGGAAGAGTAGGGGTTGGTGACAAATGTATTCTACTCTACCGTCACCACACGGGGACCTGTTGACTACCCTCGAGTAATTCCATTTTTTTCTAGGACTAATAAACCAAATACAGCAATTTATTGTCTTTAGAACTATCTGGGTTTCAAAGTTGTTGTTTTCTTAGTCAAAAAGACTATGAAACACGTCCAAATGTTTCGACAAACCATTTCTTTCCTATAGACTACACCACCGGTAGTGAACGTGTTATCCATATGATAGCTTTGACGTCGAAAAATTATTTGTAAAAATCCGAAATATTTTTTATTTAAATTTTCGGATATCGGTCAACATTAAACCAGAATTATAAAAAAGAGAGTGTTTTGTGCTGCATCTTAGAGTCAAATATTTTTCGTAAGCTTTATTAAGCCTAATGTCCTGTTAAAAGTACCAAAAATCTAATTTGAATGTACAGCCGCCGCTGGTGGTAATCTCAGGAGCTATATTGAGACATCGCTGATTATAACAAAACATCTGAATTTAAATCTAATCTTAATCTGATCCTTTGTTTGCTGCGTGTCGTCTTTGATACACACCGACAAGGAATGGATCGCTTTTTCTATAGTTCAGTTTTTCGTTCAATCTTGGCGTTTTCAAAGCTGGAGTGAATAGTCTTCTGGGTAAGTACACCCATCGTCAACTACGTCCTCACTTTCCATTAGGTGAAACCGTGATCAAATGCAAGCCAAATAAATGTTTTCAAGTAACTTTTATTTCCCTTGAAGATGCACGAGTGATTGAGGTTCTAAAATATGACGAATCTTTGCCGAGTACCGACGGTAACCAGTAGCTAGGTATCTATAATTTGCATTATTTAATTCATGATATATATCAAGCATTACTACATTCACTTGTTTACTTCCTCGCCACATACGCACGTATGACCTGTTGCCAGTTCTGGATTCATTCCAGTGCTAAAAAGCTTAAATAAACCTCTTTAACTTATCATTTACATTTTTCAATTCCCAACATTTCCGTGCCAAGTGTGCGTGGTTGCTGGTTGTTTTATTTTTAGGGTTCCGCTCGTAAAAGCTCAAATAAACTTGCAGTTGCAATTTCACTTTGATGGTCGGAACAGCGACTGCACTTTTACAAATTAGAAATAAAATGTTTGCTGGTAGGTGTGGTTTTAAAACAAAAATAAAAACGTTCTTTTTTGTAAAGTAACATTCTAAGACTCGGTTGTGAACTTTTTTTAAATATTTTTATGGCGCCAAAAACCTAAAATACGCCTTTTAAGTAAATTAAATGTAACAAAGCATCATCGATACATACAGCAAACATGATTAATCTTTTTTTAGTAGGTTAAGTGATTACCTAAACTTTCTTAATTTGCAAAACTTGATGCTCCTTATGTTGTAAAAATAACAAGTGTTCGTTTCCAAAAATCCTGTGGTTAATGACAATTTTCTATTTTGTGGACTTAAATTGCTGCCGTCGCTGCCGATGACGGCCACTGACAGTGACAGTACAAAGAGTAATTGATTTTCACCGCTTATAATCCTATAAAATAATAATAATTTAAAAAATATTCCTCTCATTAGTTTAATTGTTGTTAGTTCGTAAGCCTCTCTTATTAATTTATTTGTTATCGAAGGGCTCGAGCCTACCCTGATTTAGGGTGATCAGGCCGTAGTCAACCACGCTGACCCGCTGCGGGTTGCTGAAGTTCATACATAACCTCTAAATCGCTTTGCGAGTGTGGGCACATTTCCTGAAGATGTCTTCTTTCACCGTAAAAATGTCAAATAAACTTGATTAAATCTGTTAATGAAATATCGAATATGTAATTATAAAACAGAAAGTGAAGCAGGAGATGCAGGTTCGAGTCCTGTCCAAGATCGACAAAATTTTTATTTTCTGCTTTATAATTATTAGAAATCAGTGCCTCTCGAAATGACGCCAGCCTAGCCACTTCACTACCGACGAAGCTCCCGATTATCAAATTTTCTTATAACACAAACCACACACACCGGCGGTAACCTATTACATTTCCGAAAAATTGTTATCCGAATTTCAATATTCCGTAAACGATTCGTACTTTTGCAATTTCCATTGTATGACTTGACATATTGTTAAATCACCGCAATATCACTTTACGGAATTATTATTTCTCCGCACAACGTTATTCCGTTTTACGATTAACCTTTTTTACTTATTACCTTAAATTCACTCGTCCTTTTTTTAAACGCCTGACAATTGATTTGACATATGTTTGGCAGTCCGAAGTATCATTTTTCCGAAAACTTATTTGTCAGCTATATTAAACTACCTTATTACTTAAAAAAGGTAACATTTCATAACTCCGAATATTTTTTACCGGAATTTTAATAACGAAAACGTTTCACAGAATTTTTAGCTCCCATTTGTATTATTTTCCAGAACATCATAATTCTATAAATACAGTAACTAGAAGTATCATTTCCCAGAATAACTATAACCATATTCTTAAAACAACATTTTTTTGTTAGCTAGCTCATTCCAAATATTTTCATTTTCCATAAGTTTTAATAACCGAAGTTACTATTTGCATAAGTTTACATGTCAAAATCATGTTTTAATATGTAGAATTCTGAATTATCTGGAAAAAGTTTCTTCGGAGATCCATCTTTGTGGTAAATTCAAACAAAGGTCAATTAAATAAAAAATGAAACAAACATCTGGGAAATAATAATATGGGAAAAATAATTTTGGTAAATAATTATTTGGGAAGGTGAAAAAAATGCAAATAGTTTTCGGTATAATAATAATTGGTTTTAAAAAATACGGACAAAAGATAGGTAACCATTATTTCATTATATTACTCGAAAATCATAAAACGGAGAAAAGAAAATCCGCCTTGTAATATAATGGTAAATCAAAGTATCGGACAAGTAATAAAATGTTTAATGTTATGACGGATTTTCGGTATACCGGTAAATAGTTTAGCGGAAATTTGAAACAACGGTGAACAAGTAAAAGATCAATCAAAACGCGGAAAGTTAATACAAATGCAAACATAATTTAGAATTATAAAAAAAAGTCTAACTAAAAAATGTCAAAACGTTAGCGGAAAAACAATATTCGGAACTAAAAAAATCGGAAATACAATAGGTAACCCACACCGGCACAATATAAGCGGAACAGAAAATCAAGTAGGAATATAAAATATTAACGTTAGGTATGCGATTCAAGAAATAATTATAGATATTATTATAAAGTAACGACTTGTCGTCTATTGTTCCATTTCATTCCATTTTAAACAAGACATAACAACAAAAAAAATATTATAACCAGCCAGTCATAAAAAGAAAAAAGATTACTTAATAATTGTCCTTTTTTTTCTGTTCCGCTAATTGTGCCGGTGTATATATTTGATATGCTAGCTATTGTTACACTTCGCGCATATTATGTGAGAAATGCCAATAAAATTGCTATACGGTACTCTGAATAATAAATTTAAGTTATCCCGCTTTACAAATTGTTTTATTTTTAAAGATGCTTTAACTTAGCTTAGGCGCGCGATTAAATGATATATCACGTGTTTGGGACTTGGGAATTTAGTTGATAATATATATTTTTTATTCCCCTACTATCTTCTCGCTATTCTTGTAATTGGAAATGTTTTTGGTAACAGCTCTGCCCTTTCTTATCCACAGATTTTATGTTGTTACGTTTTGTTTTATATATAAAGTAAAGCGTCGGTGGTCTAGTGGTTAGGACTGCTGCCTCCCGTCCGGGAGACGAGGGTTCGATCCCCACCACGTACCAACGTGTTTTCGAATTTCGAATTCATATGTGCGTTTATTCAATGCTCTTACGGTAAAGAAAAACATCGTGATGAAACCTGCATACTCCTGCGAATAAATTCAAAGGTGTGTGAAGTCGACCAACCCGCACTGGACCAGCTTGGTCGACTAAGGCTTTATCACCCTTATTCAAGGTAGACTCGAGCCCCTCAGTGGGGACGTATATGAGCTGTTGATGTTGATTTATTGTAATTAAATTCATTGTTTCTTTCGATTTGCCCATCGTATACAAAAAGAAAGAAACTGACGTTTTGTTAAAAAAATATTGTGAGCTATAAATAGTGGATTTTCATGTGAAAAACGACTTAGATACTCGTAATACGTTGATGATCCACTATATTAGTCCCTAAAAACATGTCCCTTGTAACGAAGCATTCGTCCTCTTCAACCTTTGTTGCTGGCAGTTTTATCTTTCATTTTAAATTCATTTTCAAATTTAGATTTCTTACGTTTCGATTTTGTCTTTTTTCTACTAAATTCTTCACTTCATGTCCTGATCTCCGATAGTATATTCCTAAAGTTTTTCTACTATTCTCTACTATTTTTCCATATCAGTTATATAATATATAAGTACCTCTTTTCTTCGGACTGTGCCCTGGTTATTGCCACATAACCCTCTACAAACTCTTCGCGTGGTGGCAGCTTGTGGCGGCTGCTGGGCCACACCCTTATAAAATTCCAATACATCTAACACAGGTATCGCAAAAACATATGAAACCCACTTACCACACCAAGCACGTATCTATGTATTTGTTATGATTTTTCAAAAGATCACGTAGCAGCGTAACGTATGTATTCACGTTACCGTTCGCGAGCCAATCCCTTAGAGATCGCCCAAGGAAATATTGCAGCCAAATTTTCGTATGAAAATATTATCTGACGTAGTTTTGTTGGCGGTTTTGCATGAGCAAATAGGGTATAAAAATGAAAGATATGAAAGATAAATAAAATAAAAGGTTTTTTGGAGTAAATAGTGGGATTTCAAAGAAATGTTATATAGCCGCATGAGTCTAGGTTGAATAAAATCATATTGATTCTAAGTTCTACATATCTATTAACGTAAATCAAGGTTTAATTTGTTTATGTAAACCTTTTTTTTGTTTTATAGTCAATCATCAGGTTGATAAACTTTGGTCTGTGATGATCTCCACAACTGACGGGTAAGAAAATTGTCAAGCGATTAGCACAGGCAACGTATTGCATTTTTATAAAGCCATATTAAAAAGTCTGAAACAACTACACAATAATAATCTCATAAACTTTCGATTTTACAGCTACAATGAAGCACTCACATTCTCACATGAAAGCAATTCAGAGTCAGGTCTGCACCATAGGAAACTTTGCCCTGCAAGCTTCAGATAAGGGTGCACGATAAGAACTCTATTACTCGCTCACACCACTTGTAATTACACCTGCTCTACATATCGTCTGCATTCTACCTGGTGCTTTGTGTACTAACGACAGTAACTGTAGCCAATAGGGGATCGGACTACTTTTATTTTTATTTTATAAATCCAATCTTCTTAGTTTCTACTATCGATAGCAAAAAATATTTTAGTGTTCGAAAACTAAAATAATTTTTGCTCTATCTTTAAAATTGACCGAGTTATAAAGGTTTGAAATTCAAGATTAGACAGAGAGGCACATACCCATTTGTGACGTCATTTGTTAGTAACGCCATATAATCTTCATATAAAAAATCGTTTTTGAAAGAGACAGACATATTGAAACTTTAAAAAATCATTGCAAATTCGTTTTTCAACCGATTCTGTTTTTTTTCTTCGCGAATCATCTGCTACTAATCTATATTTAAAAAATATTTCATAAAATATGGTAAATTCATAAAATATGGTGAACAGTTCGATCCCCTATTCTATAATTTCGGTTCGAACGCGGAGATTCGATGTTGCAAAGGAAAATACCTAAAATTTTTAATAAACAATAGAGAGCGGAAAAAACGAAGCTATCTTTTTGTTTCATAATATTACATAAAGAACTGTAGTATAAATATATTATATATACACATTATTATGTGAAAGTCTGTCTGATTGGTTGCACGACTAATCTACTTAATACATTGTGATGAAATGTACAATGATATTTAAATGCTCGAATTCGTAAGGATCACTTCCCAAAAAACATCCCAAAATGATACCCAAGGGCAGACAAAGTCTACTTTTTACTTTAGAATTTTGTTTCAATTTTCAAATTAGCGGATTGGCGATTTCTTATCTACGCAAACGCAAGTAGAATCATGATGAAAGAGTGATGATGATCTATCCGACCGATTTCGGCCATGGCGACCACTTCTACTCTGATGAAAGTGTATCAATGAACTCTATCGTTCGTTCTTCAAGTATGCTATGATTTGATTTTATATTTATTAATATTTTAAAGCTAAAAACGTAACGACAGGTTTGAAATAGAAATTATTTACAACGAACAATTATTCTTAAAAGCTTGCATGCATGAATAAAAGTAATTAATAATACAATAAGGTTACGTAATAGGGTTCACTAGATTTTTTTAACGTTCCCGATTAAAACAAGAACCAGCTCCTTCAAAAAGAATATGAAAAACAAAAAATATCAAGAAAAAGTAGTATATAGTTCTTAAAAACTTTTATCATAATGTTGGCCGTATTATATTCTATGCTTTTATTAAGATTCCATCACAAATAAATATAATTTACCTATTATACCTGGGCTGATTGATAACTGGCCGAAACGACGAACTTAAAAAAATGATACGCAAAAAAAAAGTATTACATTATATTTTGGCATCTTTTTGAAAATAGAACGCCAAATTTGAATTTAATCGAACTGGTGGAATTTGTTTGATAGGACGTAGAACTTTCTCTGTCGTAAATTTTCTTAACAATGGAAAGAAACGAAATTCGTGCGGTGATAAAGTTTTACGTTTTAAAACAGAAAACAGCAACCCAGATTAAAAGACCAAGCTAGACAGTGTTTTAGGTAATTCTGCTCCTGCATTGAGTACAATTCACACCTGGGTAACTGATTTTAAACGTGGAAGACAGAGCTGCGAAGACGCCCACAGGTCTGGCCGTCCAAATGAAGTCACGAATCCGGACATGATCAAAAAAATTCACAAAATTGTATTGAATGATCGGCGCTTGAAGTTGCGAGAGATAGCAGAGATGGTGAGCATTTCATCTGAACGCGTTTTTAATATTTTGCACCAACATTTGGGAATGAAAAAGCTTTGCGCGCGATGGGTGCCGCGTTTGCTCACTGTTGACCAAAAGCAACGTCGAGTGGACGATTCATCGGAGTGTTTGGCGCTGTTTAACCGAGATCCTAACGAGTTTTCGCGGCGTTATGTAACAGTCGATGAAACCTGGATACATCATTATACTCCCGAGACAAAAGAACAATCTAAGCAGTGGACTGAGAGCGGAAGACCTGCGCCGAAGAAAGCAAAAACGGTTTTGTCGGCCGGCAAAGTGATGGCGACTGTTTTTTGGGATGCTCGAGGGATTATTTTAGTGGATTATCTGCAAAAAGGAAAAACAATAAATGGAGAGTACTACGCAAGCTTGCTGCAAAAATTAAGTGAAGAAATCCAGAAAAAACGACCACATTTGGCCAAGAAAAAAGTTTTGTTCCACCATGACAACGCACCTGCACACACGTCAATGGTTGCAGTCGCCAAACTCCATGAATTGCGGTTCGAATTGCTACCGCATCCACCCTATTCCCCGGATCTGGCCCCGTGTGACTTCCACTTATTCCCAAACCTGAAGAAATGGTTAGGTGGCCAGAGATTTTCATCAAATGAAGAAGTCATTGTTGCCGTGGACGAGTATTTTGAGGGGTTGGAGAAAACATTTTATCAAACTGGTGTAACGGCATTGGAGAAGCGCTGGACTAAATGCATCGAGGTAGAAGGAAACTACGTTGAGAAATAAATTTATTTTAAATAGATTTTTAAAGTTTTTCTTTGTCGTTTCGGAAACTTATCAATCAGCCCTCGTATAGTAGCTACAAGTAAATGGATAGACTTTTTTTAATGCACCTAATCGCTATTTCTACCAAAGTGGTAATATAGCGGGCGCGGACTTGCGGGGGAGCAGAAGGCTCGTACCCTTTAGGAATTTATGACAACGTATCTGGGGGCGCCCTCAGACGGGCTCAGACCTCGGCCCAGAACGTTGCCAGGGCGAGAAGCGCGTCGGAGAAGAATAGACCCCTACCGGGTCTTACTGAATTTATTCTACTATTAGATTCGCGTCCCCGCAAATGGATAGACCCTATGATCTGCGTTAGTCAAGTCCGCGCCCGCTATATTACCACTCTAGTAGAAATAACGATTAGTCCGTAAAAAAAAAAAAGGTTCACAT
Organism: Carpatolechia fugitivella; assembly: GCA_951230895.1. Lineage (NCBI taxonomy): Eukaryota > Metazoa > Arthropoda > Insecta > Lepidoptera > Gelechiidae > Carpatolechia > Carpatolechia fugitivella. The sequence continues at coordinate 2,474,136 of OX579655.1, read as the reverse complement.
TACGGTCATCAGTCCACCTTGGGCGTCCCACACTACGTTTCCCGAGACGTAGTCTTCATTCGAGAACCCGTCTGCTCTTGCGCTCATCGGTTCTGCGACAGACATGGCCAGCTGACGTGGCAAAAATTACGATCAGCTATCTGTAAATTGGTCAGACAGAACTACTATATTATGTGCCACGAAGGTAACATTGTTCTAGTATATTATTATTTTTTTAATAAAAAAAGATTGTCCTTAAAGACAAACTTTACAAAGAAATCACTATTACACACAATCTAATATTATAAATGTGAAAAGATATGTAGATGTTTGTTCCGCTTTCACGCCTTAAAAACCAGGATATCCTAAAAAAAATTTTATTTTTTCTCGTTTTTTTTTTGTTTAATTTACATGGGTCAGAGAATACACGTTTTAGTTTACCTGATTATTATTTTGTGTCCATATGGACACGCTGGGAATTACTGGGTACTACTGATGGGGTTTGGATGAAATTTGTTTGTACCCTGGTTCAAAAAAAAAGGTCTGCGTACGGTGAAACCAACAACTTAATCGTCATAACACATAGGATACTTTTTACGGAAAAAGGTCTTATTACCACGGGAAAATCTAACATAAAGCGAGCGTAGCTGCAGGCGAACAGGTAGTAGGAATATACGTTTATTTATTTTATACGGAACCTGTTTACCGCTCTGTCAATTACATACGTGCCTTGTTTACATCTTTTTTCAGGAGAAAAGCGTGCGGCCGACACATTAGTCCACTCCGGTGGACATTTAACTTGGTCAAGTAAGAAAAAAACACGAGTTTATACTTAGTTGAGCATGAAAAATCCGCAGTGGTATTTATAGTAAAAGCGCCCATACTTTTCCAATACTTGAGCAACTATTATTAATTTATACTAAAATAGTTTATACCTCTAGGATTTTTTCTTACAGCACGTTTATTTGCTATGCTCGGAATTGTGGGTTCAGGGTGTGGGTTTATTGTGAAAGGCTGAGCACTTATTTATGTAAGTATTATTAGCTTCATCTTATCGAATGAGTTGTAAGGTTAACGACCGACCTATTTACCTATAGACTTGGTGTAAGAGTTCTCTTCGCCTTCTTCTTCTTCAACCTTTGTCTGTCCGATGCTGAGTATAGGTCATTTCCATATTTTTCCACAAAAAAATAAAAACAATATCTTTGTGTAAGAGTTATTGAGGCACTAATAGCCTTTTGCTGCTATATCACATTTTATGTTTGATGCCTAGTACGAGTACGTAAAGGTTCTGCATTACTACATTAGGAGGGACGTAGGCGACAGAGTAAATGAGACGAGGATTTTAGCGAAACATCTGTATTGTTCAGTGTCCAAATATGTAATGAATTAAAGTAAATGTAGATTATTATTGCAAATCAAGCAATACGCAACATAATTGTAGCAGTCAATAACATTATGCTGCAGTCTAAGTATTAATGTAGTCTTTACACTTCAGCATTATAGGAACATACCATGCGTCGTTGTGTTCTAAAAAGAATGAATCCTGCAGTAAAATTTCATATAACCTGGTCCTTAAGTTCAACAATTTATATTTCAGATGAGGTGGGAAGTAAAAAGCAATCTTCTAAGATTTTTTTTGTATTAAAAAGAAAAGCCTTTTCCGCGAGAAGCACATAGGTTCCGTCGACGTTGTGCGAAAATCAATTTAACCGAGGTGAATGTAAACAAAAAGTAATAGCAATTTTTCCTCCATAAATCATTTTAGCTGGTGAATTTTTATCTCGATGATGTTCTCTCATGTTAAGAGAAAATTTAAAGCGAGGGAATGACAGCAAAAGAAGATTACATATATAATAGCTTTTCGCAGGGTTTCAGTGCCAGAACGGAAAAGCGCAGTTTCAAATATCAAACCTGGAACCTTTATAAAAGCTAGATACACTACCAACTAGGCTGTACGTACGTTCAGGTAATATAAAATAAAATAAAAACATCCAAGTTCAACTGTAACATTCCTCCATTAAGACACCCCCTCTCTCATACAAATGTGTCGGTCTTATTATTTATGAAAGCCGGTTATGGGCTCAAAATTCCTTCCCCGTGAATTATTTAATCTGTATTTCCATTAGGGTTTCCCGGAATGACACAATTTATATTCAGAACGCACGGTCTCTACTCCCGAGTATGACTTTATAGAAAGATTAGGGTCGAGATCAAAAATTAAAATACGTACGTTTTGAACGTAACTTGACGCCATTTTTGCACGAGTGACATTTACCATTTTCTGTTTTGTGATTACGTAAAAAATATAGTTGCTTTTCATTACATAGGTATAATAAGTGACCGATTTCGGCCACGTCGTCGTCTGCTTCATTACATAGTTAACCTTAATATGAGATGGTGCGCTTAGGCGGTCTTATTGCTATTACCGATCTCTTCCAGACAAGCTCAAATGGAGTAGTAGTTAACCGAGCGAGCGCGAAGCGTCTCCGTTTCAGCTTGGCCAAAATTGCTTTTGTATGTCCATCAGTCTATCTGTCTGTCTGTTTGTTCTCCTCTACAGGTCGCGTTTCTCAACCAATTCTCGTAAAATTTTGTAAGCAGGTTCAATAAATATAAAGAATTTTTTGCTCGATATAGTTTTTGAAAATTTTTAAAAATTACGGAGTTATGAAAACTTGTTACGGTTAGGGTTGAAAAAGTAAAAAAAAACATATGTCAGCCATTTCGTAAAAAAAAATATACTCGCGAGGTCTACAGCTCACAGAAACAGAAACTCACAGAAAGTAAAGCCAATAATATGTATAACCGAAGCAGATAAAGAATAGATTTGAAAATGGCGTCCGCTCGCATGCTAACTCGCTCATAATCTATCGCTGTCTATACTCACACAGTGAAGTATGCGCTGCAAAAAAATAATGAAACTAATTTGGGTTGGATTTAGAAACAATTAGAATCGATCGGAGGAGACTGAGCATGTGGGGTGGTTCAGAGGGCTTAACTGAATCCCGCTACATCGATTTAACCTTCAGGAGACTTCGAAAATAAACTAATAAAAATATCAATTTCTCACACCAGCGGTTTATAAAACCATTTCTCGCCTGCTGAAGCAATTTAAACACAAATAAATAATAAAGACAAATTAAATAATCCAGTGTTATATTTACCCTTGCTCCTTATTTATTTTATTAATATTTTTTGTCATTATTATTAGTATCATTAATTAATAATAACAATAAACTCGTCCCTGCCCGTTTTAAATCATAATAATAAAAAAGAATAATTAATAACAAAAAAGTCAGTAGGAAAAATAAAAATTGATTTTTGAGAACTTGTTTTGCCAACTGTACCTTAAGTACCCGCCGCCATTTTCAGATCTATTCTTTATCTGCTCAGCTTATAATAAATATAAATTTACAATGATGCATTTCAAACATTATTGACCGAGCAAGCGCGAAGCGCAACAGAATGGCCACAATTGTAGGTAAATTATCTTTTAAGGATAGTGAGGAGATTTAATTTCTTATAAACACTTTAGAATTTAATAGACTCGAAACACACCAAGCACAAAAACAATAAGCAAACGAGTGGGTGCGTTTACGATGATACAGACATTACAACCGGATCGTTTTATGCCTAAAATAAAATTACTTTCGTTGGAAATTTTTGCGCGGGAAGAATATAAAGTAGTGGCTAATTTAACGGTAGCGCTGTCTCGAAAGGGATTATGAAGGTAGGTTGGTAATTTTCGGTCAGTAGAGGTTCGTTTGTTTTCACCCAAAAGCGTGTAAAAAGAGTAACTTAATTACCTATTATAAAGGTAGTAAGTTCATGAATAAGTTTCAATTCAATATGCCTATTTTATTGAGTAAACATAGCAAATATTATAACATTTATGAGACACTAGCGGTCCGCCTGTAGATATTAAAAATCTCTTATGTTTTAAATAAATACATAGATTGACCTGGCAATCGCATGAAAACACAATGTATCTCACAAGTAATACATTATTATATTAAATTTGATTGTTTAGTGCGATTGCCAAGTCAATCTATGTATTTATCGCATGAAAACATAATGTATCTCACAATTAATAAATTATTAAATTAAATTTGATTGTTTAGTGCGATTGCCAAGTCAATCTATGTATTTATTTAAAACATAAGAGATTTTTAATATTGATCTGGTCACTATAAGATGTTGTTAGGTGAGCTAATTACGTAATAACTTAAGACAGAAGGACTCTTAAGTAGGGACTGAATAAATTAACCGACTTGGTATTACATGGATCTCACAACTTTTTACGGTAGACTAAGTTGCGTGCGAGACTTGGTTTTTTTACAAGTTATGTTTTTGATGGCATCTCATTTCTTTTTGTAGATCGCATGAAAACACAATGTAAAAATGCACACCTACGCTCCACCGACCCTACACCTAACCTACACCTAACCTACACCTACCCTATACCTACCCTATACCTACCCTACACCTATCCAACACCTATCCAACACCTACCCTACACCTACCCTACACCTACCCTACACCTACCCTGCACCTCTTATTCAATTATATTCCATTATACAGGTACACTGATTCATTTACTGCAAATGTAACTTTGTAATCCTATATAAGGCCCCAAGATTTATATGGGATTACAAAGTTATCTAGCAAATGATGTATCTAGAAAACTGGGCCGAAATTGCAAAATGTTTTAGTTTTTCCTTGGTTTATACACTAAACACTAATTCCATTCTAAATTTGAAGCTTCTATGTCTGCTAGAAGTGCCTTAGAGTTTTGATGATCGGTCAGTCAGTCAGTGAGTGACTAAATTAAGAAACTTTGACTAGTTATAATTCATAAACTACTGGTTCAAATTGATTGAAATTTGAAATATACCGTATTTATACAATGCCTGCTTGGTTACTGAAAACTCAGGCTTCTAGTTTTATCCACAACGAAGTTATAGGGGGGTCGAAAATGGCCTGAACTGCTTCGAGAAAAGTATGGTACGGCCGTGCCGCTTTTTTGCTCGACTTGGCGGGGGCACTGCCGTGCCCCCAGATCTAAATTCTAAATTCGAAAATACATTGGTACTTACTTGTAATCGAACCCGCTTCTCTCGGGTGGAAGACAGCGCCCTAACCACTAGACCACCGACGCTCTCATCATATTTGCGATTACTCAACTTTCAAAGTTGGACAGTTTTGAAGGTAACCACTTATCCAGTTACTTAAAATCTACGAACTGAAACAGTAGAAGCTTTAGAACCCATCTCACCTTACGAAAAGTTCCCAACTTTTTGGTCTACCCTCACTTTGACCTACATAAACCCATGTCCACGTTTAAATTCAAGTGAGCACAAGCGTTAAGTTACAATTACGTTATGTGTGACTAGTACGCACCTTTATCAAGTAATGCTTTCAAATTGGAGGGTACATTCCTACCAGGGTAGTGCTGTTTAAGTATAGGTATGTAGTACATAGACCTTGGAACAATTTTTGCGGATAAAATATATCGCATTTCGTGTGTAAACGGAAACTTTGTTTGGCAAAGACACTTTACCGGGTAACCTATAAAAAAAAAACACTCTTCTCGCCTACAAATTGTATGCACAAAAGTATGATGCTCTTTACTATTAGTAGATACATTATTTCATGCTAGTGTTCACTTTCATTTCACGAAATCATAAAACTAGCAAAATATCAGTAAATAATCAGCCATACACAAACAATACCTAGATCGGAAGTTGCCTGTGGAGCTGATTAAAGGTAATACTTTTCAGCCCGAGGTAGAATCGCTTTCAACTAACAGCTGTCAAATTATAAAAAAAACTGGTTCTAATTTCACATTTCTATTGAACTATGTTCCATCTTTCTATACAGCCACTCAATTACAGCCCAATATCAAATTGAAATTATGTTAGTTAAGGATTAATTTAAAGAAGATATATTTTTTAAATGACTTTATTACAATTGGCTTTCAACTATTTCTTTAAAATAAAATAGATTTGGGCAAAATATTTAATATTTTCAATGATGTATATGAAAAATCTCGGACCAACCACGTTGGTATAATACAAATACAAGGTATGTATTTTTTGTTAAAACAAACCTTTACTGAAAATAACGTGTTCACAACGTGTAACGACACAAGAATACATTGGAATTTGGCTTCTGTCAATAAATTGGTTTAGTGATCTGTTTCTATAGGAGCTCCCCACCACAGCACAACACAACGTTACACAATGTTTTATAACGTTATAAACTGCTGTATGTGAGCACCTTATGAAGGTTTAAATTTATTGTATCTGCATATATTTTTTTGCCACACTGTCACTCTCTCTACAGGTTTCTAAATTTAGCTAGCATTTCATGTACATAATTAATCTATGTATAAACACTTTTAGGTTTTTGCGGTTGTTAATGTTGTTGGTGTTTATTTATTTATTTTATTTAACCATTTATTGTACACAATAGATGACAAAAATACAATTACATTTGAAACAACGACACAACAGGCCTGCTTATTGCTAAAGAAATATCTTCCAGCAGACCTACGGAAGAGAAAAGAGATAGTAAGACGCAGATAAAACGTGCACAACTTTATAAAATACAAAAGAACAAGACAATCACAAGAATTACTTATATAATATTATGTAAATAGTGTTTATTGTTATGTTATGTTATGTGGTTGTTATATCGAGGTAATAACCCGGTAGATATGTGTGTTAATGTACGTATGATATTAACTAATTTAAAATCTTACCCCAGGCAGTGTCCGTTTTTCATGTAGCACCGATTGAGCGGTCGAGGCACTTTCCGGATTGAAGTAGGTGAGAAATGCACACCCTGTAACAAAAAACAAGGAACTCTATCAATCTATTGTTATCTGTTTGTGTGCAATAATTTATATTTCATTAATTCATTCATTGGCCTCGATTCGAGACGTCACGCTCTAATTCTTAATTTAAGTTAGTCTGTCCTTTTTATCTTTTAAAGATTGAAAAGGGTCAGGAGATGGCCATTCTAATATCAGAGCTGTCAAACATCGAAATTGAACCTTATGGCCGTGTCGATGGCACAATTTTAGAGAGCACTTAAAACATGTGACTTAAAAATTTCTTCAACTGACAGCTATGCCCTTATTTTAAGTTATCATTCGTTCAAATTAATATCATTCGTTCATCACCTCTCTTTCATTGGTCATTAAAACAAAAAGGATAGCCGGCTTTTAAAGTAGAATTAGAGCATGACATCCCGATCCGAGGCCATTTATTCTATTGCTCAAAATAGAATGTGGTTGCGTTAGTATGCAGGGTGTTAACAAGTCTCCACAAAATGGCTGAAATATGTTAGGTTCCTAAATAATGCCAGTCAAAGGTCCAAAAAGAAACTCTGACATTGAAATCAAAGCTGTATTAAAAGATTTTAAAAAAAATACAGGTGTAATTAATTCTCTGCGACAAATCGTTACCAAGTTTAAATTCTGTCCCAACGCCATCTGTCGATGTTTACTTAAAAACTAATCTAATCTGCAACAATTCGCATCTTTTTAATATATATTATCTGACCCCAATTCGGTATAAATTATCTGATGGTTCTAAAAACAAGATGGTTTCTGAGCTTCGGAAGGCACGCCGCCTCAGCTATTATCTACACAAAATATCGTAATAATGAGCAACTATTGTTATCAGAAGCCATTGACGACTCAATAATTCTGAAACCAGGGTTCGTGAAGTCGGTTGACGACTAAATAACTGACACAATATATAAAGAAGATTTTGAATTTGAAATAGTTAAATTATATTAAGTTTTCGTTTGCATTGTCTTAATACAAATAATTTAACCGGATGAATGACTATGTTAAATTTAGATTCCTTTCGCAACTCACGTTAAGTATAATGATTAACTCTGCAGTACCTGTTATCGCATCTGATGTATTTATTATGTACAACGTACTGTAACGAGGCATTAGTCGTCTTTCCTGTTTTATGACTGGCAACCTTTCTTGCTGGCAGTTTTATCTTTCATTTTAAATTCATTTTCAAATTTAGATTTCTCGCGTTTTGGTTTTGTCTTTTTTCTGCTAAATTCTACACTTCATGTCTCCTGATCGCCTATTGTGCTTCTTAAAGATTTTCTACTATTTTTTCCTTGACAGTTATATAATAAATAATTATAATATATAAATATATAAATACCTTTTTTTCTTCGGACTGTGCCCTGGTTATTGCCACATAACCCTCTACAACACTCTTCGTGTGGTGCCCAGCAGCTTGTGGTGACTGCTGGACTACAGTACTGTGACTAAATACAACATGTATAGGGAGTCCTGGAGATCTGAGTTACAGGCATCAGCTTAGTTTAGGCTCCAGTCTCTCATAACTAATATATTATAAATGGTCATCTGTATTTAGCTTTTATCCTGTAATTTGTGTTGTTGTGAGAGAGAATAAATACCTTTTTATTTATTAATTAATTTTAATTAAATTTTCACTAGTTTTCTCTTTCAGATCATGAACCTAAAAAGGTGACCCCAACCTTTAAAAGTAACCTGTACGTACAATCTCACAATGTCATTATCCAAATGGAACTACCCGCACCGCGTGCTGATAATAGTCTGTGCAACACTGAAAGAGCTCAGAATGGGTTTGGTATCTTCATTAACCACTGCCTTACCCTCATAACCTTGAAACAGGTGTTGGGAATCACCATAGATTCACTAAGAAAAATACATTCTTGAGTTCATACGAGTAATATCAAAATGTCTTTAATCGGAGTCTCCCCCCGAAAAATACAATTCCCGGTCAATACTGGCAATGCATCAGTTTCTTGGTACGATAACTTCCCGAGAAAGTGCATTCCTATTTTATTTTTGTAAAAAATCTGTGTTAATTTTTTCGTAATGAAAATTATTTACCAACGAAAATTACATGTTGTTATTATATTGAAATGATAATAGTAAGTTGGTTTACCAGGTAGAGAACCAAACTTCGATAGCAATATGGCCTGCCCTCTAAATTTTATTGCGTAGTATGACCACATAGCATGCAAAAGTAAATTGTGTAGGGATATGTGAATCATATTATCATAGTTTGTCTATAAGTGAACACGGCATCCCCATGAAGACATGATGTAGCTCTATATTTTAGAACCAGCCAGTAATTAATACCTACGAGTAATATCATGATTAGGGCCGATTCTCAGTGTTGCGCTCCTTAATTTAATCCGTCCTTGAAACAGGGACAGGAGATGGACATTTTAATATTAGAGCTGTCAAACATCAAATTTGAACATTATGGTCGCACAATTTTAGCATCGACTTAAATATTTCTTAATTTGGCAGCTACGCCCGCCCTTATTTTAGGTTATTATTCATTCAATTAATAATATTCGTTCATTTTAATCCATCCCCTCTCTTTCGTTGGTCATAAGAAAGAAAAGGACAACTTGATTTTAAAATTAGGATTAGAGCATGTTTTTGTGAATTGGTAACATCGTAGCGTGCTTTAGATCTGGCTAAATGCAATATCTAATTCAGTATACATTGCTGCGTTTGGGTCGCAGTTAGTACGGTAAATAAGTACTGCAACAGCAGTGTCCGGTAGTTACCATCTAATAATTAAACAAAGTTTAAACTCAGACAGCTGATATACAGATAAACATACATAGAGCTCTTTCTTTTTTTTATATTTCAGTTAAAACAAAGTTGGTACAGTTTTCCGTAGAAACCTGACCAGAGATCATAGCAGCCTACCTCAGCTATCCAGCAAACTATAAGTAATTAATGTTAAAACAACACGTTTCATTATTTCCACTGGCCGTTCTAGTGGTTTTAATAAAACAAAGTAGGCCTCTTATTTTGTTCGCCGCGCCGCCGCGCCGGGCCGAAACTAATGAAATGAAATTCATAATCACAGGAACCATTGGCTTGGAGCTTTTCTGCGGAATATGAAATATGATGAAATAGAATATGTCGACTCGTTTTGGTTGCTAAGTATTGGGGTTTATCTAAGAGGTTTATATTTGATTGTGCATTTACTATTTTTGTGGTTTTCTAGGGTTTCGTATTGTTTTTACCCAACATGTTTATAACTTTAGCGTTGTAAATATTAAAGCTATTATACAAATATTCATACACAAAAAAACTGTTTATCGTTGAAACATAAAATTATCATCGTTAAAAAATACTCTGTTACTGCACCCCTTTCCATAGCAAAGGAGTTTTATTTTGTGCTGCAGAAGTGTTATTTGGCTTTTTTTTATTATAATTTTAAATTCTCAAAGTTTTTGTTGCTAGAACGTTTCTTGATTTATATTACAAGAGATATGAAAATCTTTAAAAGACGGAACCTTATCCTGTTTTAGATTGATTAATCATTGTCTAGGCTGTATCTTTTAAATTTAAAAGAACTATCTTACTAAAAAAAATAACAGTTAAATCAACAAAACTTAGTAACTGTCTTTTAAACACACGTTGAACCGTCAAAGCGCGGTCCAGTTGGCGGGAATAAATCGCTACCGCCATCTTGGATCACTAACGGGTTCATTTCCTGCGCCTATACATTTCCGCTCCATTCGATGTTGCCGTACCAACTCATAACTTTCAACGGCGCTGTGAAAAATAGTTTTATGTCATCTTTTTGTGGTTTTAGTTGAGCGAGCAGCGGTTAAAATAATATTGCTCTATTGTTTTTAATAGTTTTGTTTTATGAAAGAGAAAGTGATGCCACACTACGAGTAATTTATAAATACTATTGGTCAAATGTTAGTGAGACTATTTTTATGCACTTTGTTTACTGCTGCGTTTAACACCGAATCGACACGAGATCAACTGCAAATAACCACTTGAAACCATGAAAACTGCACTTGAGTAGAAGGAACTTAAAAACCTTTATTTAATACCATTTGCCTTATCGTACAACTCAAAATTACAACTTTCTAGACTTTTATTAGAAAAACCAATTCCACTCATTTTCTATTATTAGTTTTTATTGCACATAAATTTTAAATTGCTAGGTTCGAAATGAATTCTAAATATAAATTTAGATCCAAAAATTCGATAGTCCAAAGCGTAATTGTGGCAAATAGGCAGAACAGCACACGAATTAGTCCGGCGCGCTCGCTAATTTATACCGAATGGTTGAATTTGCATCTACCACCACCTACCACGTTCTACCACCACCTACCACGTTCTGCCACCACTGGCCACCGTCCACTAATTAGTAGTTACCCGGCTTTTATTTCCGAGTAGACGTTATCTGAGCCCCTGTAATCTGCCACTGCAACGCCCGCGCCTAAGTCAAAGAGTTTTTAGTAAACAGAATGGACAAATTACATTATGATACTAGTGTGTTAAGTTATGATTACTTTAACACCTGATTACCTGACTGAGTGTTATACAATTTGTTTTCAATACACTTGTGAGAAATACATAATAATATTATCATTAACAATTATTATTGAAAACGAAAACGATAAAATTTAGACAGTTTTCAATGAATTGCAACATCAGGATAGGCAGAAGTAGAAACAATAGCAGCAACGCAAAAAAAAATCTCCTCAATCATGGATAGATAATTTGGTGGTCATATTGAATGTAGCTGATAGTCAAAGGAAGCCTTTGACGAGGGCATTCGCTTTGCAAAGCTTCCTAAGAATATTTTGTTCGAGCTTTTGTTGTGCAAAGCGAACCAAAGTTTTGATCGCCAACACGTTTCTGAAATTCGTTTTGACGTCCTCACCAAACCTTTGCAAAGCGAACACTCGCGGTTAGTAGTGACAATCCACACATTAGACTTTAAAACCACTAGTAATGTTATTTTAATCTTTGCCACAGCTGCATTGCCAGTACGTGTCGGTGGGCCGTGTTTTCCAGGAATAAAGTTAGCAGCGAGTGATATGTGCGGACTAAAGTTGTATTGCTAGGATTTTCTCATCAAAAACCAGCCTGGTTTAGTTGAATTACTCAAGCTTTTAATAATATTTTCATTCAAAGTGGAAACTAAATTAACATTGTTGATAGTAAACGATTTTAATCTTTTTTTTCTGACTATCTAAACTTCTTCTTCTTTCGTGTCGGCAAGAACACGGGCTAAATCTTACTTGCCCAGAAAGCGGCTACGTGGTAGCCCTCTGGTTACTGACAAGTAAGTCCTCACGTGAGCAGGTGGTCGGGCACGCGGGACAGTTAGTGAGGTGTAGCATGGTTTGCAAGGGTTCTCCACATTCACAGCTGGCGTCTGCGCTACTTGAGTACCCCCACCGACACAGGTTATCTTTGCTTCAGCCAACCTGGGTCATCAGCCTATTTAGACTTCTCCAGGTTGGCCAAGGTTCCTTATAGCCTGGAGGCAGATTTTCGTTGTGGGGGTACAGTGAATGTGGATACTCGCTTGCCAAAAGCCTGCACCTCACGTCAGTAGGGTTTTGGTCGGTAGGCTGCGTAGATCGCAGGAAGCTTTTGCGGCTTCGCAACCGACCTGCGGCGGGGGAGAGCTCGTAGATTGGGTGTCTTGGATCACCTTCCTGTTTTTGTTTTTCAAGCGAACATGTCAAGTCTCTACGGACTCTGGTCTGGTGATTTCCCTGGTTTTAGTAAGGCCACAATTTTCGACTTCCTCCACAATTTCGGAAACTTTGCTGATGCCATGCACGCATTAAATAAACTAAGCAGCCAGGATATAGCCACTGGTCCCAGGTGTTTCAGCTGTTCGACTGTGATATCATCTAAGCCAGCAGCTTTGCTGTTTTTATGCTTGTGATGATATTAGTGAGTGTGAAAGGCATGCTGATCTTGTTGCATGTCTGTTGCGTATGTTGGGCTGATTTTGGTGTTTTGTGGAGTCAACCAGTAGGCTTCCATTAAGTATAAGCTGGTGGGCTACTTGATTGGCTGTGGCTTGGCCCGGCAGTGATGGAGGGGGCGCGTCATTTGTCAGTTTTTGTATTGTGGACCACGCTTTCTTGCTATTGTGCGTCATATCAATAGACGTGACTGTATTCATTCACTTTTTCTGCCTGCTGTCGCCTACCAGACTAAGAAGCTCTTCTCCGATCGAGATAGTCTGTTCAGAGAAGGGGTCTTCTACAAAGAGTGCCTCATATTGTGTTAGTAGGGTAGAGGCTTCTGTTGTCAAGCCTGGGAAGTATGATGTGCGACAGCCTCTGGAAATGGTCCGGCGGGATACTGACCAGATAACTTTTACAAACCCGTCGTAGTTTTGAGGTTCAAGTGGTAGATCGAGAAGCTGTTGATCCACTTTTTCAGAGAAACTGGTCCAATCAGCTTTGGCAAAGTTGAACCTTCTTCTGAATGGGACCTGTAAAGGTCTCACGGTAGCCACCACCTGAATCACTACAGGCCGGTGCTGTGTTCTGGGTATTGGAGAGCACAGTTGTTTGGTACATTGTGGTCTTATATTCGCGCTGCAGAAAGCGAGGTCCGGGTTATAGCCGCGACGCCAACGGCGGTTGTAGAATGATGCAGGTAGTTTGGCACTGTGGATGAGTTCCAGGCCGTGCGAATCTGACCATCGCTCTACAGCTTCTCCGTTTGAATCACTGGTTGCATAGCCCCAGGTGGTACTGTGACTATTAAAGTCGCCAAGTATTAGTTTAGTGGGGTGATTATCAAAGTTCTTGGTTTTGATGAATCGAAAGTCGTCATTCGGGGGTTTATAAACAGAGGTCACTGTACAGTTTCCGAGGTCGACGGTGATAATTTCGATCGAACCCTCTGAGACACAGTCAGCTGAAAGAACTGTGGTGGATGGTTTTGCAAAGACTGCGCTGCTATACTTTTTGTGCTCGATTTCAGCGATAAGGACCATACTTGCTATTTGTGGTCTTTGTTAGTCAGAACCACGGTGTGTTTCTTAGACACACAAAATGTCGCATGAGTGCCTCTGACAAAGTCTGGATGGTAAGATAGACTTGTCATCTGAAAAGCCTTTGATATTAATCGTGATGACAGTCAGGGCTGGCTCTGAAAATAACCTTTTAGTTGGTCCTGAAAAGGACCGTTTTGGGGGCCCTTGATAGGGCTGATTTAAGCCGCATGGATCGCCCTTTTGCCGTGGTAAAAAGATTTGCCAGCCTAGACACTCAACTAACTAAACTAACGCTTATGCTTTTCTTTCTGAGAGAGAATAAGATTTTTCTTTCTTCACGTGGGTTGTAAGGTTGACAACCAACCTCATCAAAATCCTGTTTTAGAGAATCATAAAGCCACCAAAGGCACATAATAAATAAAATAAATACATATGACATGGCTCGGGACCTTAATAGAATAGGATCTATCCTAAGAAGAGGGATACCTTAATTAGGGAATGAATTTCTTCGCAGGAGTGTGCAGGTTTCATCACGATGTTTTCCTTCACCGTAAGAGCGTCGAATAAACGTACATATGAATTCGAAATTCGAAAACACATTGGTAAGTGGTGGGTATCAAACCTATGTCTACGGGAGGCAGCGGCCTTAGCCACTAGACCACCGACGCTCAGCCTGCAGTGTCTTATTGAAATTGGAGACAATCGAGTGATTTTTATTTGACCACAGGGTCCTCACCGTAATTCTAATGAGAGCGAACGTTCGATCCCTCGGCCACGAACACTGTTGACTTTAAAAAAAAAAAGACCTAGTGGTAAAGACATTGTGGAAAACTGTAGTCTCTGCAACACTTTAGAGCGCTTGCAAACGTGGTGAGAAAATCATCCATGTAAGTACAACTAAGCTATTACAAGAGAGAAAAAATATCAGCGCATTTCTCATCACTTGTTGCACTACCAGTTAGTACTGATATAATTTTATCAACAGTTCATAAACAACATCTCCATTGAGAGACTCAAACCTACCCTGTATTAGGGCGACCAGGCCTTAGTCGACTATGCTGGCCCGGTGTAGATTGGTCGAATACTTTTAGATGCATTGGTTCAATCCTTACTTCTTTATCCTTACTAACATTATAAACGCGAAAGTTTGTATGTATGGATGTTTTGGGATGAAAGAGATATGGAATAGAGATAGTTTGTACTTTTACGGGAAAAAGTCTTAATTCCCACGTGCAGATCTTACACTACGCAAGCGTAGCCGCGGGCCGCGGGCGGGGCTTTTAGTAAGAGTTAAGAGTGGAGGCTGTGATTGGAGCATTAATTTCTATATAACTAACTTATCATAGGCGTCAATTTTCTCAAAGAGCATCATATCAAGTGCCTTTAAAAGACGGCGACGCAGCGGCTATAAGTAGCTACTCAGGGAAATTACATTATCCAGAATTAAATTACTTGCTCGTAGGAACTTTGTAATTAACAGCACAGAGTAAGATTCTTGATAGGATTTAGAAAACTTGCAATGCCGGTTGACTTCTGTAATAAGTATTTTAACGAAAATCGATTTGAAAATGATATTATTGTAAGTTTTGTAATTGAAACGTTAAGTTAAGAAACATCCTTCGAAGATCGATATTATTCATCTTTAATGGTCCCAAATGGGAAGTTATGCTCTTATCCTAATTTTAACATCCAGCTTTCCTTTTCTTTTTTTTTGAAAAAATAAGTACTCAATTAAGTAGGTATTTTAATTCACAATTATTTTTACACATATTTCCATTACGGTAGAAATCTGTTGCCACTAGTTTTGCAATGCTGTAAAAATCAAACAGTATTTTAATTTTAAAAAGCTGAATGAAATGCTGTAAAATCCAGTTTCAACTCACTTTCCTCTCATTTGCTTAAGAAAGTCGGGATCTTGAAGACAGGTAACTCGGTCTTAAGACAGATAGCACTGAATACTTTTTATGTCTGCTCTGACATTCAACTGGAACTAATTTCAGGGTACAGTGTAAACCTGAAAGCAAACTTTCCCCTTCTCACCCAAACTGAAAGTAACTCGATCACTCGCTTAAAGAAAATTGAGTTTTAAACATGCGAACTGTAAGGCAAAATTTTGGAAAACGTGTTACGGTAAGTTTGGACTTTGTGTAGTACGATTCAAAATGCAACGCTGCATCTTTTCACCCGACCTCGGAAGGAAACTTCTCGAACTGCAGACCAAGAGTTCGGCGCGAATTTTTTCTCATTAACGGTTTTTGAATTCATTCATAAGTTAGGAATAATTATGCTCATTAAAAGTTTTCCTGTTATTCTTTAGTTTAGGTCGTAATTGCTGTTTTAAATGAAAACTTTGAATTTTGTATTCCGTTTTTATAGGTAACAAGTTCGAAGGAAAAGCTTGCGGTTTACTGAAACTTTGCAGTTTGTTAGATTTTTTTACTACGTAACGACGGAGATAATATTTAGACATTAGCGCGCCCAGAGTGCATTGTATAAAACCGTTACCATTTTGAAGAAAGATCACATTACTTTAACACTTTCATTTTCTAATGTTTATTTTTTTTTTTATGTCAGTGAAGGAAAACATCATCGTGAGAAAACTTGCACTCTCTTGCGAAAAAAACAACAATGGTTGTGTGTGAAGTTGACCAACACAACAAGTATAGATTTATTGGCTACAAGTAAATTATACCTTCTCGTAACTAAGCGATTGATATAGAAAACACTTGCACCTTATTCATAAATAAGTATGAGAAAAAACGATTACTTTTTTGTTTTTGTTTTGCAAACACGCCTTTGCTTGGTAGATCATAAGTTAAGAGACTATAATATTTGATACAAGCGGTCCGCCCGCGGCTACGCTCACGTTGTCTAAGATTTTCTCGTGGGAATAAGACTTTTTCCCATAAAAGGTATTCTATGTGTTAATCTAGAGTACAAAATATCTCCATTTCAAATTTCATCCAAATTCGTCCAGTGGTTAAGGCGTGAAATCGAAATAAACATCCAAACATCTAAACGTCCAAATACCTTTATTTTCATACATATGATATAAGTGTGATTAGTGTTATCACACGAAAGCAAAAACTAACCACTCTGAGCATTTAAGTAAAACATCGACCTTTCACAGGGCTCGGTGGCATAATTGGTAATGCGCCTGTTTCTGGCCCGGATATCCAGGGAGATGCAGGTTCGAGTCCTGTCCAAGATCGATTTTTTTTTTATTTTTCGCTTTATAATTATTACAAACTAACCATCCTTTTGACTTCCAGCATTCATTGTGGTGCGAAACCCTTTTCCAGAAACTTTTACAAGATAAGCAAAGCAGTCGCTAACCCTTGAGCAACCTTTCCTTACTTTTACTTGTTTAAGCTTACTAAGACAAATTACGGTACATCCGACGTAGACGTGACGTGGCAACAGGAAACTTCGGGCAAGCGTGCTCGGTGCTACGTTTGGGGTAAAATAGCTGGAAATGTGACCTTATATCGGGCTGGTTGAATGTGTAGTTTTGTTGTATCAGAAAGGTTAAAACAGGCTTCGCTTAGCGATTGCACTTTAAATCTATGTATTTAATAGTTTAAACGAGCAATTCTTGTATATATGTATATCAACATCATCAACATCAACGGCCCGTTACAGTCCACTGCTGGACAATGAGCCTCCTCCACTTAAGTGGAGGGTTTCGCCATAATCTCTACGATTGGCAGGCGGGTTGGAGATCGCAGATTAAAAGGTTACTGTATCAGATAGCGCTGCTGCCTGTACCCTGTTCAATGTGTAGTCCCTAAGTCGCCTCTTACGACACCCACGGGAAGAGTAGGGGTTGGTGAGAAATGTATTCTACTCTGCCGTCACCACACGGCTATATATGTATATATATAATAAGAATCCCGGATACCGCTGCAACAATTTTAATGACATTTTGTATTTAGGGGATTTCGGGGGCGATAAACGATCTAGCTAGGTTTCTTTCTTAGTGAAACGGGTTTTTCCGTGTTTTCAGGCATAGAAATATTGCTACGCAATATCATTAGAGCACACTAATATTATCACTAGTAAAAAGCAGTGGTAAAATTTCGTCGACCTTTCACGGGGCTTGGTGGCATAATTGGTAATGCGCCTGTTTCTGGCCCGGACACCCAAGGAGATGCAGGTTCGAGTCCTGTCCAAGATCGACAAAATTTTTAATTTTCTGCTTTATAATTATTAAATATCATTAGATTAGACAGGTAATTTTGCTATCATCGGTAACGTAACATTACCTCAGTCGTGAAACCGCGAGACTTTAAAGCTTAGATAAAGATAAGATAAGCTTTGATCGTGGTCTTGAGTTTGAATTCTTAATTTTTTTTTACTTATGTTTTTTAAATTATTACCACCTTTTTATTTTTTTATTTAATTCTTTAAATAAAGAAAAATATAACAGAGAAATCGAAATTTTTATGTTTTTTCTTAGACCGAAAGTTCTCGAACAGAGCGTAGTTAGATTTTTAACTGAACGAAGGTATCATTGTGTTTCTTAGTGCAAATTGTGGTAGGTTTCCAGTCTATCACCTTGTACTCGTAGTGAACGTTTTCAAAAAGGTCTTCTTAGAACCCATCCTTTACTGGCCTTGAGAAACTGTGTGGTTCTAATAGTTTGTCTTCTCAAGGCCGGTAAAAGTCATTCTAATAATTAACAAAAAAAAAGAATGTTCAAAGTCAATTAGCATAATGGGCATAGAAGTTGGCAACACGAATAAATTGTCTATGCTAGCCAAACTCTGACCATTCCACTAAATATATTCCCGAACTACGATACTGCTATAAATTAAGATTTGGCCTCTTCATTAAGCAATGGTCCCAAATCTACAGACTTATGTTCTAGATTTTTTATTATACTCGTTTAAGTTCCTGTGCTTTACCTTCGTAGAAAAAAAGTAAAATATTTTGGATGTTTTTAAAGGATTTTTTACCTACCTATAAAGCACTTATCTTATTAAGCCTAGACTGTCCCACTGCTGGGCAAAGGCCTCCCTCTTCTTCTTCCATCCTTCCCTATCTTAGGCTTCCTCATCCCAACTCCTTAAAAAAGAGTCAAGCTCATCCCGCCATCTCCCACGAGGCTGTCCACGTCTCCGCCTGTCTCTTTGTTGACTCCAGATGGTCGTTTGTTTTGCCCATAGGTCTAGTGGCGTGCGGCAGACGTGTCTGGCCCAATCCCACTTTAGCTTGACGGCTAATGCGGGGCGTCGGCGATTTCAGTTTTGGAAGATAAAGCACTAGAGTATAAAATTAGATAATATGATAGCAATAGTTTATAATTACCCCTAAATTATTTTTAAACGAGTTGAAAATGATATAATTTGTTAAAGTTGTCTTCTATTGACGTTTTTAAACAATTAACTTTAGTTAAGCAAGCAATTACAATACAATACAATTACACTTTATTGACACCAATAAGTTACAGAACACAGTAAAAATAAGTGAAGTCTCTTTCAGGTAACCTTAGGGTATAGAAATAGCATATTTTATAGAAAAAGTGAAGCGGGTCGATGGTAGCAAAAACATTTAACATAAACTGCACCTATGGTAACTATACTTAGAATAATAAATAATGTACATAACACCTGTGGCCCAGCAGCCGCCACGGAGCTGCTGACCACTACACGAAGAGTCTTGTAGAGGGCTATGTGGCATATATATAATAACCAGGGCATAGTCCGAAGAAAAGGTATTTATGTATTTATATATTATATACTCACCGGCACATCCAACCGCCCACCCTTGTATTTCGGGTTAATTTTAAACTACGTTTATTGTTAAACATTACAATTGATTTATTGATTATTTTACGATAAATTAAACACACTTAAATAAACGTTAAATTAACTACTTTTTAACTAACATTAGCTGTAATTAATAGAATTATAAAGAATCGCGAATATTCCCTGAAAATAGGGTGGGCGATTAGTTGTGCCGGATAAAACTGGAAAAATAGTAACATGGATAAGCTTTCCACTGTTGGAGATAAGGACATGAAGTGAAGAATTTGGCAGAAAAAAAACAAAATCGAAACGTTATAAATCTAAATTTGAAAATGAATTTAAAATGAAAGATAAAACTGCCAGCAAGAAAGGTTGCCAATCGTAAAACAGGAAAGAAGACGAATGCCTCGTTACACATTTATACCTATAAATATATAAAATATAAATAGACTAATATAATTTTACTGAACATATCACTAAAATAAGAAGGAAATAACACATATTATTCAGAACAAGAGACAGCGTTCAGGTACAAAATTAGAAAATTGTACACCAGCATCGATCCAACCTGCTTTTAGTTTTTCTGGTATCATGCGCTTATTCTTTTAGGCTTTCATACTCGGCAAAGATTTCCTCTTTTTTTTAACACACTTTTATTAGCTTCACCTATATGTATGCTTGTATGTAACCGACTCGTTTGTTTGGACTCGATTTTGACCCATTTTGAACGGACAGATTCAATTGAAACTTTGTACACTTATCAAGAACCGGTGAAAATACAATAATTTGAAAAATACAAGCTTTCACAGTACATCAAGCTAAAACAAAACAAAAAGAAAATAATAAAAAAATATACACGCTTTCACAGTATTTACATCAAACTTAAAAGTGAAAAATAAATTATAGTTAAAAAATGTATGCTTTCGAATTACTATGATTGTTATTCTGTTCTAAGTTAAGAAATAAATAAAAAACACGTTTTTAAAGCAAGCACATCAAACTAAAAAGTGAAAAATAATTCTTAATACAAGGTGGGCCAAAAGAAGTCATCTGATGTTGTTTGGCTCTCATTTTTTTTCTAAATGAATAACTTCGGTTCTGTTTCTGTTCTGGCAGCCATTTGCAAAAATAAGAGCATCTTCCAATAGGGTGATTTCTTTTGGCCCACCTTGTATAAGCTGAAAACAATAATAAACGAAATATACTATTTAGCGTGGGGTGCTTTGTGCCACATTTTTCGTACCTATATCGAGCACCCCACGCTTTTTTTCACAATAAAACTAGTAATTTTCGTTCATTATTGTTTTCAGCTTATATTAAGAATTATTTTTCACTTTTCAGTTTGATGTTCTTTAAAAGCGTGTTGTTTAGTTTTTTTAAACTATATTTTATTACTATAAATCACTAGCTGTAAGAGCTTCAAAGTTTTACAGAAATATTTAACTCAAGCAAAAGAAACTCTGAACTAGCATATCATTATGCAATTAAAAGGCTCGTTTTGAAAAGAAATTAAAAAGGATTTTCAAAGAAAACCCTAACAAATCTGCCTAGGAAAGGAAACATAAAGCCAGGTAGCAATGTGAAAATTGCTCAGTGTAAAAAGAACTCGCTGGAATCCGCGGCTGGCTGGTGCAGAGCTATAAACAGCTAGAAATACGGCCTGAGCCGATCAAAGCTGCAGATTGTGGATTATTTTTACAGTACCTATAGTAATCGCATTGTAAGAATGCCGTCCTGACAGCAGGCAGGACTTATGAAAACCAAATGTGTGCAAAAGAGACAGAAGAAAAATTGCACGTGAATGACAGCTGTCAGGACGGCATTCTTACGATGCGATAGGTGTAAGTGTGTTTTGATGTTTCTGTTCTATTTCTAGAGATCCTGCCAAAGTAAGGGAATTAAAAATTTCCGTCACATTATTTGTGTTTTTTTTTCTATTTTGGTGATTTTTTTTATTAAGGATAGCCAACATCCATACACTTCAAGCATGTATAAAGGATAAACAAAAGCAACTTAAAACTAATATAAAGTGCTGTCTCACTTACAAGCTACCACGGTATGCAATTTATACTACTTATAGTTAATTAGATCTAGGCTTAGCAACCTTAGGTATCTAGTCTGACTCACAAAGATTGAGAAATTCAAGCACTACCCGCTTACAAGCTTTTTTTTGTTTGAATAATAACTTTAGCAAAAAACAACTAACGACATAGCTTATAAATTTTACCTTTTGGGGCAACAGGTAGGTAATTTCTAAAATAAGTAGTTCATTTTCTATCAAATCGATAAAACTTATCAAATCTATGATACAGTATGAAAACCCTATGAGTCCGGTTTTTTTCTGACAACAACGAAATCCGACACACCACGCCCTTCACAAATAGCAGTTTCTACCACTGTTAGCAAAAATTTACGAAATTACATAAAAAATAAATGAGATGGCAGTAGGTACGAATGATAAATGGCCAATATGATTTGAAAGAAGTTTATTTAAAAATATTTTTAATCATGTTTTTAAACCGCTGAGTAGTATTCTTGTATGTACCCTGAACGCAAAGTCTCGAGTTTGTGGCACTAACCGTTGAGGAGTCCCTCATGAAGAAATAATCCTGGATGCATATCATTCATCAGGTCTTTTTTATCATTTTAGTGCATTGTCTCCTAAATTGAACAAGCATGTTCGATATTGTCGGAAGTTAAGAAGGAGTGGTTAAAAATTCAGTTGCTAGATTTAACCCAAACAAACAAACATTACAAATTAAATGAAAGCTTGATCAAAATATATTTTTGCTACTATTTTACAAGTTATTACAAAGGTTTGTAGGTTTGTCCTTCTTCTATACAGTGACGTAATACCCAGAACTGTATTTTTTGCGTCCCAAAAGATTTTTTCCGATAAAAATACAACTTATTGCCTCGAGAAAAAATCTTAGCAGCCAGCATAGCAAGCGTAACTTCTGGCAGCCGACTAATTAATGACCAGATAGAGAAGAGTACAAAATTCTATAAACTACCTACAAAGGTGTTTAATTTTCCCCTAGACGCAACAAAAGCTGAACATTCCTACATTTTCCACAAACAGTAATTTCTACTACCTCACTCCCAGTGAGTTATTTTATTATCACTACAAGTTAATTAATCACAAGTCCAGTAGAATTTATGGTCTCAGGCGGACGTCTAAATGTGGGCAAAAAGTAAGGTTTTGCTCTTAATCTTATTTACTTTAAAAGGGTTAGTAAGAGCCGTCTTGTTGAGGAGTTTTGCAAAGTTTTGTCCCGTTTTAGTTAGTTGAAGTTTGTATAAAGCATTTCTGTCAGAATATAAAATGTATTTCTGTGCGCTGAGAAGTTACAATATAAGTTTTTTTTTTCCTGATACCTGTACGTAAGTCAAATTTAAAATTATTTCATAATTATTCTACAAAATGTGCGTTATTGCAAGGATTTTTTCGTAAAACAATAGCTGGATGTAAACAAAAAAATTCTACTGGTGCCTAAAAACTTTTTTTTCTTGTTCTTAGACTGGTACCTACTAAAATTGGTCTGAAACCCCTAAAACTAAAGTTCAACTAAACGTCTTGATCTAGATTCAAAGTCGCAAAAACCCTTTCTTCGCCTCCATCGTAACAAAAACTGCAATCAAACATTCATTAATAAACCAGGCTAATGATTTATTTCAAGAAATAGGTGTAATTTGAACAAAGCCATGCCATGTAGCTATTGATAAAAAGTAGTCATAAAAAGGTATTTTTACGTTTTTTTTATTAGATTTTAACAGCCTCCTTAGACGAGCGGTAGAATGTTCATTTCTCTTTTCGGAGGGCCCAGGTTCGAATTCCAGTGGAAACACTTATGTCAAAAAAAAAATACGTGGCGCTGTCTTCAGTTTAGTTAGAAGATTGCTGAGTGAATCACTTCATTTTACTAAGGTAAGATCATTCCATGCATCAGAAGGGGCTATCTATGGAAAAACAGATGATTCCGGCTATCTATGGAAAAATAAGAAAACATATTTGAGGATAAGGACATCTAACGAAAAAATTCGAAGCCATATTCGTTTAACCCTACAGGTTTAACCGTTACACGAGTCATGTCAGAGGTTTTATGTCAGCTTCGGACATTACCAATACGATGAGGAGAAGAGTAGTGCATAACTTTTGTTTTATTTACTGCTTGAACCTAGGAACAAGGCTTGAACATGTGACAAGGGGACAAAAAAGAAAGTTTTCAACCTCAGAGGAAATAAAAGACGATCGCTAAAGCGCGAGGCGACGCGCAACATTATTATTTGACTTTCTTTTTAATAAGTCATATTTAGATTGCATGTCCAATTTTCTTTTATAAATAGAAACACGATTTATTAATCTTTTATTTTTATTAAGATGTAATTGCTATTTCCATTTTTTTAGTAATAACTAGGTAGGTTCAAATTACTTTCTCTTCTTTTGAAAAAAAATCTATCTCAAGTATTCCAATATTTCCACTTTCAAAGCCCTTAAAGCCGTCAGTTATTATTATTTTCAATGGCGACCCCAAAAATTCGTCGAAAACCCTCCGCACAAAGAATCGTAATATTGTGTGGTGAAAGTATCAAAAGGGGTTTTCTATTGTTCACAAACTTGATACATTCGCGGGCATGGACTTTAGGATATTATCACCTCAAAATATTTTCATAAAGTTGTTTTCGTTTTGGAAAAAGTAGTCTGTATTCTATGTGACTGAAATTAAGTTCTTCAGTCATAGTGCTGTCCATATACAAAACTGTACCATTTTCTTTGCAAGTAAACGATTATGATTAATATTTTGTATTGTATTGTACCTTAGGTTCTGAGATTTGCTAAAAAGTGGAATAAAATAAGTCAACGTTTATGTTAGTCATACAGAAAAGTAACAGGTAGGTGGTAAGCTGAATCAATGTCTAAAAGAGTAAATTAGGTTTAGTTTAAATTTTAAAATTATGGTAAACAGAGAAGTAGTAGTAACCCATCCCTACCATCTTCCTTTCTGTTATAAAAACACATTTTGGTAATTTGGTTGAATGTTACAACTAGTGCAGTGAAGATTCGTTATGACGAAATACATAATTAAAATGTTTGAGTTTTTATATTTTATTAAATAAACCTGAAACAGCTAACTAAACGTTTAAAGTATTTACATTGTCTGAAAGGAAGAAGGTTCTTCTCCACAGAGGGCGTACACTGGTAGTGAACGTGCCATCCATGATAGCTTTGACGTCGAAAAATTATTTGTAAAAATCTTAATTGGAATAAAAAAAATTGACTTTGACTTTGGAAGTTATTGCTGATAAAGTTGTACTGTACTAAATAAAAAATATTTTTAAATACTTTTAAAGAAGTAACCCTTGTAAGCATATTATCCTATATGCAAAGTTTTGAGATCATGCTAGTAACCATTGAGGAGTTCTCTCGTGAGAAGACGATCCTGCCTACACCATCAGTTCATGATATAGTAGAGGAGTTTCCCTGCGAGATCGAATCAGAAAAGATGAGATTCGTAGGCACACCAAAGTTGCTGACATAGCCTGAAGACTTGCGAGACTTAAGTGGCAGTGAGCGGGGCATATTGCACGGAGAGCCGACGAACGCTTCGGTAGAAAGTCTCGAATGGCGACCACGCACCGGAACACGCAGCGTGGGTAGGTGGGTGGACCGACGATCTGGTGAAGGCTGCGGGAAGCCGCTGGATGTGGGCAGCGCAGGACCGATCGTTGTGGAGATCCTTGGGGAGGCCTTTGTCCAGCATTGGACGTCTTTCGGCTGAGATAATGATGATGATGGATGATAGCTATGAAAATTTAACAAATATGCAAAGCTACTAGTCCGTGCTACTAATGGTTGGGGAGTTTCCTCAAGAGGAAACAATCGTGGCTGCATCGTCAGATTATTTTTGTTACAAACAAACATGCAAAACTTAAAGATCGAAAGAAAGGAAGTGGTTCAAAATCCAGTTGCAAGATTTGACCCAAACAAACAAACAATGCAAGTTAAATTGCTTGTAATAAAAAGCTGAAACTTCAACCTTCCGCGTATTCCCATAACTTCCACCACAGTGTCTGGTAATGGCTCGCCAGTCACGTCAGGATAATTAGACCGAGTTGTTTTGTTGGTGGAACGCAGGCTTTCTTGTTGACACGTTTCGACGAGTGGCCAAAGCTAGCCTAACAGCATATGATGGGCCTTATTTGCGCAAAACAGCATTTTTTAAGTTTTGTATTACCCTGTTAACGCTAGAACATTTATAGCTCAATGTTAAATCTGATAACTGCTGCATTTTTTTATCTTAAACCCTGGCGTTAGTTTAATAAAGTCACCATAGGCCACGGGCACGGCTTGTGTATATACTACTTTCGTAGCAGCAGCCAAGACCCACGGCTTAAACACAAGTTTAAAATAATTATGAAACAAAAATTGTATAAAAAAGGTTACTATAGGATATCTGACTACTTAGAGGACAGATGGGAATAGATTGTTTGAGTAGCAGGCTTTTTCGATTAATAAGCATTAATTTTGTAATTGAAAATATTTTATTTACAATAAAGAAACGCAAAAGATGCGACGACTGTGGAGTTTCTTCGGTGAGCTCTTCTCCGCAGATTCCGCCACTGTGTTAGTGAACTCATTCAAAAAAATGTAATGACGAATCTGAGTGATGTAATAACATCCTAAGAAAATAAATATTTTTGACTTTGACTTTGACATTAAATCATCTTTCTAATCAGATAATCAGGTCTTCTTCTTCTTCATCATCATCG
Source organism: Carpatolechia fugitivella (assembly GCA_951230895.1). NCBI lineage: Eukaryota > Metazoa > Arthropoda > Insecta > Lepidoptera > Gelechiidae > Carpatolechia > Carpatolechia fugitivella. The sequence continues at coordinate 2,447,804 of OX579655.1, read as the reverse complement.
TGTGGGTTGTAAGGTCGTCAACCGACCTCACAAACCCTAGTGTTAGTGTTATAGAGCCACTGACTTGGCTCATGTAACGACTAGATAGTAGCCGTGCCTACCGAAGCACGGATTCATCTTTTTTTTCGACAATCAGATGATTCAGCCTGCAAAGTCCTGACCAAACCGGGAAAAATATCACAAAGATATCTTAGCTTGACAATGTCTCCACCGGGAATTGAACCCGAGACCTCCGTAATGAGCGGTGAAATCTCAACCACTTGGCCACGGACGCTGTTAGATAATCAGGTCATTCAGCTATTATCTAAATCAAACTGGGAAAAATATGAGGAAGACATTTTTTACTTAAATTCGAGCATGGAACCTCTGTAATGAGAACTAACAATCAATCAATCAGCCTATTGCAGTCCACTGCTGGACGTAGGCCTCCCCAAGGGCAAGCCAAAGCGCACGATCACCCGCTCTCCTCATCCAGCCACCACCAGCGACCTTCCTCAGATCATCAGTCCACCTAGCAGGGCGGTGTCCCGCACTACGTTTCCCGAGACGTGGTCTCCATTCGAGAACCCGTCTGCTCCAACGCTCGTCGGTTCTGCGACAGACGTGGCCAGCCAATTGCCATTTCAGTTTGATACACTTCTGGATGAAATCAACTACCTTGGTCTTCTGCCGGATGATTTCGTTTCGGATTTTATCCCGTAGCGAAATACCAAGCACAGATATTTTCATGGTTCGCTGAGTGACATGTAGCCGATGGGCCAACTTCACCATCATGTTCCACGTTTCGGCTCCGTATGTCAATACGGGTAGGACACACTGATTATACACCCTGCTCTTCAAGCATTGCGGTAGCGGCGACGAGAAGATATGACGCAAATGCTGCCCAGCCCAACTGTACTCTTCCTGCGATTTCACGCTCGATTTTTTCTCTACCCAACTGCAATGTTTGCCCGAGGTAGACATATTTCATATTCATATTTATTTATTTGCTTTCAAATGGTAACAATTTGATCTTACTACATAAATACAGTCTCTCATTTGATACCTCGTAAGGCGTTGCAAATTCCCCTTAATAACATTTGTGAATTTAAAATAAAAATCAATTTGTACAAAAAAAAACGATATAAATGTTAGTATATATACTTAAGATTAGGTGTTAGTTTTTATAAATGGTGTAGTGCCTATTATGAAGATGATTCAACAATTAGAAATTTTTATTATATTATTTTATTTTGTATTTGATGATATTTAATATTCGTATATTCTTGGACAGCTTCGAGCACTTCGCCATTGATCGAGATCGGTTCCGGAGTGATTAGTTCGTTGAACATGACCTTAGTCTTGTCCAAGTCAATAACACTGAAAAGAAAATAACAATTAATTAATAATAATCGTCGGCTCGTATACGTCCCCACCAAGGAGCTCGAGCCTACCCTGAATTAGGGCGATTAGGTCTTATAGTCGACCACGCTAGCCCGTTGCGGGTTTGTCGACTTCACACACAATGCAGGAGAGTGCAGGTTTCATCAAGATGTTTTCCTTCAGCATAAGAGCGTCGAATAAACGTAAATATGAATTCGAAATTTGAAAACACATTGGAACGTGGTGGGAATCGAAACCGCGCCTTTCGGACGGGAGGCAGCGGCCCTAGCCACTAGACCACCAAAACTCTATCAAAAGCATTAGTTTAATTTTATTATATAAAACTAGTGGTAAGATTTTCCTGTAGGAACAAAACTTTATCCCGTAAAATCATATCCTATATGTTAATCCAGGTTATAATATTCCCCATTCCAAATTTCATCTAAATCCGTTGATTTCATTGAGCGTGAAGGCGGAACAAACATCCAAACACATAAACATCCAAATAAATTTTCACAATTATAATATTACCTTTAGTTTTAAAAGACCGGTATCTATGTTTTTTCAACTCGCCTTGTAGGTATAGGTTTTTAAACCGAATATAATAACCTTAACCATTACCTCTTGATTATAATTTCTAATAAACAGAACATAAAACCCCTCTTAAAACGAAACAAAAACTGCATACAAAAGACACGCGTAAAATTCAAAATGAGACACATAAAGTTGCAGTTAAGAGTGCCATTAAGGATAATATGATCCGGTTCTCATAATCCCCACCCGGTTATACCTATTTAACGGGATTCTAGGACCCGGTTATGAGCCCGGACGTAATCCGGGTGTAATTGTTGTCCGAGCAATGCCTGGAAGCAGGGCCGGGAAAAACCGGTTGAACCTTAAACCGGTCTTAGAGAAAATATTGTTTTTATGGGAGGTGAGGCTTAGGTTACTTCTGACTGCATTAAAAGCGATGGAATATATCTACCATATTTATAACGGTTGTGATTTAAGATCTTCCCTTTGTAAAATCATAATATAGTTTTGTGACTACAATCTCTGCCTATCCCCGGGTCTTAATAATTTTTATAGGTTGTTGTTTTTCGCTATTGAGGCTAATTTTCACTGTCACGCTCTAATCCTTTATTTAAGTTAGTCCATCTTGTTTACCTTTTAAAGATTAAAAAGGAACAGGAGATGGCCATCCTAATATTAGAGCTGTCAAACATCAAATTTGAAACTCATGGCCGTGTCGATTGCGCAATTTTAGAGAGCACTTAAAACATGCGACATAAAAATCTCTTAAACTGACAGCTATGCCCTTATTTTAGGCTATCATTCGTTCAAATTAATATCATTCGTTCATCACCTCACTTTCATTGGTCATAAAAACGAAAAGGATAGCTGGATTTTAAAATTAGAATTAGAGCATGACATCCCGAATCGAGGCCTTAAATGTTTGTTAAGCCAAGTTAGAGTGGTAAGCGGATTCAAAACTCAGGCAAGCTGGATTTCTATTGGACTGACTGGCTACTCAAAAACTGCATTGTACGTACAAATGAATAAAAAATCAAAAACTCTACACTAATAAGTCAACATGAGCCTTTGAAACAGAACTGAGAAAATCAGACTTCGGAGAAGAATTGAGACTATTGATAATGATGAACGTCTAAATAAATTATTGGAAATAAATTACGTGGAAATAAATTATTTTGACTTTGACTCTACTAATACGTATTATTAGAGTCAATGAGTCCCCGTGAATTAGCTTTAACTCGCGAGTTACTCACGGGGATATTTTAATGACTTGAATGAAGAAGAGAAGTGACGATCTCACAATACCGGTGAACCGGTTTAAAACCTTATTTTCCGGATATAATTATGGCTACGAATACCCGGGAATCCGGTCACGTGAAGATTTCTGAGGTCCAGATTCGATGAATGAATTTAAGTACCAAGTAATGGCTTTGTTAATATCAAAATGTTTGCTTCGACGTAAAGATCGTAAATGTATCGGATGAAAGCAAGCTTAATAATGTTTTATGATTTTCGTGGTTGTTCGCTACACAACAAAGAAAACGAAAAAAACTAGGTAAGTAATAATCACACTAATATTATAAATGTGAAAATATACCTATATTTGCATGTTTAGATGTTTGGATGTTTGTTCCTCCTTCACACTTAAAGTCGTACCCTACATAGAACAACGTTTCATGTACTCATAGAACGAAATCGCTTTTATCGCGGATCTACTCTAGTTACAATGAAAACTTTGAAACAAACTATTTTTTTTTCTATGTATTATAGTTGGTGAGATACCAAGATTGAACAAAGTCATATTTGAATTCATAGCGTAGAAAAAGGACCGTTCAACATATATACCTATGTTCTCTGTACTTGTCACTCGCAAACGCGCGACGCGGGCGTCTTTTTAAATTAATATGTGTCATTGTTTGCGGGAATTAATCACGCGTGCAGTTCGTTTGTGAATGGTTTTTAAAAATTGAATGTAATCGAGAATATCTCATAGGTAAGTGTTTATTTGGGTTAAAGTATAGTCAATTAGTTTTATTTATTAAAATTAGAAAATATTTTACAATTTTTATACAAGTATTGGAAGATTTGTGTGACACAGTTCATTAGATTTTAAAATTATTCATAAATTACGGCATATTTTAGGTTTTGAATTATTGTTTCAATAATTAGTAATGATAAATATTTGTATCGAAAATTATACTACACATTTTAATTATAATTGTAAATAATACCTAAGATTCCTAAAATGACGAACTATGTGAACGTGTGACTCTGTTCGTCGGAACTATCACTGAGTACATGGTACTTGTAACACTATTTTTCTATGTTTGTCCGTAAAACAATATCTCATGTGTACTAGTATCTCTATTTTTTCAAAGCTTTCCCGAAGAATAGTGTAACTTGTGCATATGGAACGCAATATTTATGAAAATCGTCCGTAGAACAACGTCTCATATCCATATGGAGCGTTAAATTTGTTGGTTTTTATGTAGAACAGTGTCTCAAGTAGATATGTGACTGGCTATTTTTAAAAGTAAATTGCGTATAATACACAGTAGTAAGGCGTCTATTAGCTCCTTATATGAAGTATTGATTCCTAAAATGTTGTCACCCAAATTTGAAGTATGATTATTTTATAACCCTAAGTTCCATTTCATAATCTTTGAGGAGCCGTCCTGAACATTTGAAAAATTACACATAGAATGTTGTTCTACGTAGGGTACGAAGTACTCAACGGATTTGAATGAAATTTGGAATGAAGACTAACCTAAGCTAGATTAACCCAAACGATACCTTTTACAAGAAAATCTCTTATTTCCACGGGAAATTCTTACACAACGCTAGAATAGCCACTGGCGGACCGCTAGTATTAAAAATATAACCGTGGTGGTAACAAACCCGTAAATTGTGTAATTTTTATTAAAGTTAGTATTATTTTAAACTGTCTTAAGTCGTATAGGTATAATGTGTTTTTTAAATATTGATCAAAGCGAATACTGATTGACATAAAAAAGCTTAATAATTATAATAAACTTTATTATAGTCAAAAAGCTAACTTTGGTAAGTTCGATATAAAAATCTTATAGCAATAACTATTATAACCGACCTTCGAAGTTTGGGGCTGTATCAAATTAAGTTTTTTGGCAGATCCACAAAAAGTTGAGGCAACTAGTAGATCACAGAAACTATGTTACACCGATACTTGCTTACCCATTTAAGCTTCAAAGGTACCATAACAATAACACACACCAGTCAAAATAAACTAAGGCCAGTATGTAAAAAAAATACAAAGGTTTTGATGTTATGAAGTAGTTTCACAACCTTACTTATAGGTAAGAAAATAAATCTTAAGAAAAGAATGGTAGGAAACTCAGTAATAATTCACCAGATAGAGCCAGTCAAATGAGGAAAAGGTAACTAATGAATTACGGGGGACGGTGCTTGGGAAGACTTGAAATCAGCGCTGTGTATACTGTATTTTTATTGCCTCAAATAAACCTCTAAAAGGGTCAACATCAACGGCCCATTACAGTCCACTGCTGGACTATGAGCCTCCTTAAGTTAAGTGGAGGGTTTTGCCATAATCTCCACGCTTGGCAGGCGGGTTCGAGATCGCAGATTAAAAGGTTACTGTATCAGAGAGCGCTGCTGCCCGTTCCCCGTTCAATGTGTAGTCCCTAAGTCGCCTCTTACGACACCTACGGGAAGAGTAGGGTTTTTTTTTTTGACGGACTTAATCACTATTTATACCAGAGTGGTAATATAGTGGGCGCGGACTTGATGGGAAGAGTAGGGGTTGGTGACAAATGTATTCTACTCTGCCGTCACCACACGGCAAAAGGGTAAAGTCTACTATTTAGAACGATCAAGCCTAATTTACCCATGAGAGCAGTGTTTATTATGGTTCATATACGGCCTTTGAAATTATTTGCAAAAATATGCAAATTTTTGTAGGATGTTTTTTTTTTTATTGTACGAGCGTGGTAGAGAAATCAAAAGGACAGCAATCTCTTTTCAGATGTATTTTTTTAATCATCATCGACAACTCATATACGTCCCCACCGTGGGGCTCGAGCCTACCCTGAATTAGGGCGATTACGCCTTAGTCGACCACGCTGGCCCAGTGCGGGTTGGTCGACTTCACACATAATCTTTGAATTTCTACGCACGAGTGTGCAGGTTTCATCACGATGTTTTCCTTCACCATAAGAGCGTCGAATAAACGTACATATTATATGAGTTTGAAATTCGAAAACGCAGATTGGTACGTGGGGGGATCAAACCCGCGTCTCCCGGACGAGAGGCAGCGGCCCTAGCCAGAAGACCACCGACGCTCTATTTTTAATACTCTATACAAAATAAAAAAATCTAAATCAAAAATATTTTATTCGAATTAAGATTTTTACAAATTATTTTTCGACGTCAAAGCTACCATGGATGGCACTTTCACTACCAGTGTACGCCCTCTGTGGAGAAGAACACAAATTGAGAAAATAGAACATAGACATTATAATATAAAAACTATTTTCCGGTAGAACGTACTATACTCTTAATACCCTAGGGACTACAACGGAACCACGTGAATCAATATCCACTGGCCGTCTTATCATAAGCTCTTTCTTTCTATAAATTTTATTCACGCGAGCCCCAACTGTAAAATAATGCCAAAAGAGTCTAGAATCTATTGTAGTTTCTCATGGTGATAACACTTATCTTACACTTTTATTATAAGTATAGTTATCGCGATACTTATAATAAAAGTATCTAACTATAACAGTAAGTATACACTGTAAGGGCCAATTCAGACCTACTACAGATAGTAAATTTTGTGCTTTCTGCAAACGTGCTAGTAGTTGTGAAATAAATTAAGTATACCAGGTGTTACAAAACTACAAATAAAGCCGAAAGGGTGTGAATCTGCTCGTAAAACTGAACAACTTTCCCCAAAGAACATAGGTCGAAAAACGATTTAAAAAAATCGCATTCCCATACAAAATGTAGATGGTCTCCATACAAAATTGACGGGTTTTTTTGTAACACCGTGTAGAGATGTTATCACATAATTGCATAAACGTTGAAGGTAAAAAAAAATGTGAAAAAATAGGTTTTACAAGATCTTCACTTTATAAATTTTTCATCCGATGATAGACGATTAATTTTTATTAGTTTGTAATATAATAAATTATGAACAACTTAGTATCTAAATTTAACAGCAGTGCTCTTGTTGGTGAATTCATTTAAATAACATTAATTTATGTTATTTAGGTATATAAGTATGTCACCATTAGATTGTGAACGTCGGTTTATAGTCTTACTCGCGATATTATAAACTGACGTAAAATTGTGAACTGCAACCAACTATTTACCATTTAACGTATTATTTTTTTTTAGTTTATAATCTATCGATGTTAAATCTATTATACGGGAAAAAGTCTTATTCCCACGGAAAAATCTTACATAACGCGAGCTTAACAGCGGGCGAAAAGCTTCATTAAATAAATACCTATACAATTATAACCATCAACATCATCAACAGCTCACGTCCTAATAAAACTTAATTTAGACTCTTTTTTAAAAAGGCAGGCAGAGACCACTTTGTGCTACATTTAATGCATGCTCATCGACTTGGTTAAATAGTCGATACATTCTTACTAAAAGCACTTCTCCACAGATTCCGCCATTGTGTTAGTGAACTCACCCAAAAAAATGTAATGACGGATCTAAGTGATGTAATAACATCCTATGGAAATAAATGATTTTGACTTTGAGTTTGACTAAAAGTAATAATATTTAACTTGGATACACTGCACTTATCTTTAACGATACACTAAAAGCATTTTTAGGAGCGCATGATGAATTCTCGCGCTCAAAAAATAAAACCTCAAAAGGCTAGCCTCAAGAAGCGACGTTGCAGAAATTATAAATTTAAAATTCGGGCCGACGTCATTAATCATTGTGCTGAGGCCGAGATCCAACGGCTGGTGGAGATACAACCATATTGCTATAATAGCTAGGTTAAGAGATGGCGGGGTCTAAAAGCTACTCACCAGCTTTCCATTAAGTAAACATCCATCTACATAATCTATGTAAGAACTTATCTGTAGTATAAGATTGGCGATCACCAGTTTTATGTGATTGGTTAATATTGAATAGGTAGGTACTAGATGAACTTTCAAACTAGCAGCCAGCCTATAAGTCCAGGGTCTGTTAGTTTCCTCAAAATGATAGGGTGCATTCATGATTCTAAACAACATTCCACCGGAATTTTCTTTCCAGATATATATATTTTTTGGCTCTTGAAAAATAAAACTTATTTTCTTCAGTTACCTGAACATCTCTAAACTTTCTTTTTGTGTAAATTTTCTAAGCATGATAAAACATAATTAAATATATCAGTTTATAATTTCTAGACACCCGTCACTTAAAAAGTATTTTTTATGTTTAGTAAAATCGTAAAAAAACCGTGGTAACAACCCGTTAATTGTGACAAATTTAATTAAGCGAAAAATATATTATGCCTTGTCCTTTTATGGAGATATTTACCTTGTATTATGACACGACACGAGTAAACTTTGAAAAGAATCTAACTTACTCTTTTCAACGTTAAAGAGCTTGTAATTATCCCCCATTCTTAAAGAGGTCGATATAATTCCTCACAAAACAAAGTTACTCAACGCCTGACCATAAACTTAAAAATTCACATGTGTCACAACCAAGCAAAGGCGACAAATCGCCACAGTCTAGACTCATAACATAACATCACTGAAAGTTTTCCTGGGTAAGACTATTTTCATAGTGTTACAGCTGTTTTGATGCTGCTGAAAAAAAAGCTTTCAGATAATTTTATTATTGTAACAGTTCCAAAGAATTCCAAAGCTTTTAATTCCCTTGTGCCCTTCTTTCTACTTTAATGTGACGTCAGATATTACCCTGGCAAAGGCTACGGCTAACAAAATTTCAGGTTAAAAGTTGGTTTAAGGGAAGATAGCAATTGTAGGTAAACAAGAAATGTTTCAAGACTCGGGAGTCATTTTCGGAATTTATTTTTTTACTATCGGAGATTTGTAATGTATGGCGTGCAATACTTTAAATGTAATTTATTCTGAATATATTTCGGGATAAACATTATCAAATAAGTACTTACTTTTTTTGCGTTCAGTATTTAATTAATTTCCTTTTAGACGACAAAAGGTGAACCAACGCAGTAACAAAGTGGTGACCAAGCTTAGAAAAATGCTGGCAGACTACTAGGTCCAACCAGATAATCAAAAAGTCGTGGAAGGTCAGTTTTGGACAGGAATTGAATGGTGCATAAAAGAAAAAACCTATCCAGCAATAGATATGTATAGGCTAGATAGATAAGTCTTATCCAGTAATGGATAGGTATGGGTTACATAGATAAAAAAGATTGCACGTCCAAAACAGTAATCATAGTCCTTTCTTTAAACAGTCTGTACTAGTCGGACAAAACACTACAATTTTAAACAAAAATCCTATCCAAAAAATGTATTATACATTGAAATACAATGTAAAGGAAACCACGATTGGTTGTCACGCAAACTCCGTGATCATAATCCTCAGGAATTCAATTTGTGACTTTAAAATTTTATTCAACAACACGGCTGGTGAAATGTGTTTGCGAAGTTGCTGCGACGGTGAAGTTTGTTAAAAACAGCCAATTTGTCTTTTCGTTCGAGGCGCAACGAAATTTTTCAACTATGCCAAAGTATGAGCATGTACGTGTGTTAGATCTTTGCAGCTAAACATGAAAGATGCAGTTTCGTAATAAATTTTTGGATGAGGATTTAAAAAAAAAAAAACAGGAATACAATACTCAGTAATCCATTTGCATAGGGTACGTTCTAAAAAACCAAGTTTCACTTGTTCCCACGGAAAAATCTTGCATAGCGTTGGCGTAGCCGGGGCAGACAGTTTTAAATATACGTCTTGGTGAGTGGCACGTAGGAATCCCAGCAGTCATGAACTAGTAGAATTGGACATTTGGAAAGCCCCTTATCTTTTATGTTGTAATTGAAGTGTTTTACAGCCAGTTGACACTGTCTTATGTTAATTACAATGTTATTAGTTTTAATATGATTTTATATTAAGTTTTGTTGTGAGTTTGTCACCGAAGTTAGTTAACAAAAAATGCGATGGCTGAAAAACAGCATAGCTGACGTTATCACCTTTTCATTGTCTTACGAGTACTTATTTTCGTGTCTGTACTACTTATTGATACATAATATTGTTAATGTAATGACAATGAATAAATGTCTTCTTATTCTTATTTTAAGAAATACTATACCTATATCAGTTTGCATTGGTCAAAACCTAAACAATAAGAATAAATAACGGTAGTTTCTTTAAAAATTGTATTATACACCTAAAGCTTATATGTTAATTCTCCGGCAAAATATTTGTACCATTAGCCAGTACCATTGTACCATCAATGACATTTCGTTAATCAGACACAAGTTCTTTAAATTCAAGACTGTTCAGGTAGTATGTAAAGTAAAACATAAAAGGTTTTATTATGTAATAAAGTGAAGAAACATTGTAAGAGTGTCACGCTAAAGTAACTAAAGTAACTAATGTTTCAAGTGACTTTTTGTCTAGAGGTCAAACCATTTAGTGAACATTTTTAACCTTGAAACTAAATATTAACAAAGTTAGAAAAGTTTAAATGCAGCCATGGTCGCGCCACTTGATCGAAACACATATTTAAGTTGCCAAGAATAAATAGCTATATATAAAACCGCCTAACTGTAAACTCTTTTATTTTGTTTTATCTTTTACTCGGTTCACCCACGGCTACGTTCGCACTATGTTAGATTTTCCCGTGGGAATAAGATTTTTCACGCTAAAAAGTATCCTATGGTAACATATAGGTTACAAACTATCTTTATTCCAAATTTCATTAAAATCTGTCCAGTAGTTTAGGCGTGAAAGCGGAACAAACACCCAAACATCTAAACATCCAAATATATTTTCACAATATTAGTGTGATTATAACAGCTGACGTTAGTATTTATTCTTGTCAAAGATTTCTGACGCGCGTCGCCTCGCGCGATCGTCTTTTATTTCCTCTGAGATTCTTGTGTATATCAGAAAGTATCCATGGATTTAGTTTTTTGTGTCGTTTGTCAAAATCGTAATTTCCTTACATATCAAACAATTTGTCCATAGACTTAGAATATTTTTTTTATCTATGAATTTGTCAGTCCTCTGTGTGACAGTAAAACAGAAAGCGTATACCTAGTTCGAAAATAGAAAACATAGCTTACAAATCCTATTGCACATAAACCACTTAACCAATTAAAAGCATAATAGTTGCATTTAAAAGAATTGCAGCCGATTTTAATTATGCAGTATCAACGGGGCCCATTCGAGTCAAACGTAGCAGTTTTAAAAATGAAACAATGGGTGGGAAACGAAGACCAACCACCTACATGTTGGGTGGTAATAGTTCTGTAAAGGCCTGCGCAGGTCGACTCTTTTATACAAGTTTAGTAGAGCATGGTTGCGAGCCATGCGGACTTTATCAAGCAGGGACAGACACATAGGGGATCGGACTGTTCCTAAATTTACCATAGTTTATGAATTATTTTTAAAATATAGATTAGTAGCAGACGATTCGCGAAGAAAAGAACAGAATCGGTTGAAAAACTAATTTACAGTGATTTTTTAAAGTTTCAATATGTCTGTCTCTTTCAAAAACGATTTTTTGTATGGAGATTATATGGCTTTACTAACACAAATGGGTATGTGCCTCTCTGTCTAATCTTGAATTTCAAACCTTTATGACTCGGTCAATTTTATAGATAGAGCAAAATTTTTTTAGTGTTCGATAGCAGAAACTAAGAAGTTTGGATTTATAAAATAAAAAAAAAAGTAGTCCGATACTCTATTGTTTCTCTCCGATTTTTAACCTACAATAAATCAACATGAACACGACAATTCTTGTTCGATGAATGAATGTGGGTTTCAGTTGTAATTATTTCAGGATTTATTTTGTTTGAATTGATTGGTTGCTTGTGCTATATTTTAGTTTAATACAATCATTTTTTTTATCGATTTTTAATGCTTCGAATTAGAATCTTCTCCAATTATTTTCATTCAATGCTATAAAATTAAAATTGTATACTTTTAAATGTTTTAAACCTTACCATTCAAGATTAATATCATAGTTTTATCTCCTTATTCATCGTGTAGGTTGTAATTAATAAAATTACTAATCTCTTTTAGCGCCGAGGGTACAATTAATACAATTTCCATCCTCATTCGTTTCACAACACTTTGTTTAAAAACAAATGAACAACACAGCTCGGATTTTATGTTCACCCAGTATAAAAAACGTGTTCAAATGGACTGAACATTTTTATTATAGCAAACCGCTGATAATTCCCCCGAGCCAGTCGCTACCGCGTGCCACATGAACGCACCTTTATGACCCGTGCCCCGTTTATTGCTAGCGTTTTCGCTGACCTTACCGCTCCGATGAGAGACGTATAGGTCTTTCGTAGTTTGTACAAAGACTAAAGCTCACAACTGACACTTCTTTTTCTTCTTCATCGTGTGAAGAACTGACCCTTTGAAAGAACTTCGAGCAGTTTGATCCTTGTTGGTGGAGAAGTTTGCACTGAAAATGTAAAGTATTACAGATGTCTTTGCATTATTAATGTTCATTAGTTGCAGTTCCAAATTCATTAAATTAAGTGAAACTATTAATAAATAATAAATAAAATAATAATAATAATAAATATGTGGGGATGTCTTCACACACGGCCATCTGATCCCAAACTAAGCAGAGCTTGTACTATGGGTACCAGACAGCTGATATACATTACATAAATATATAAATACATACTTAAATAGATAAACAACAACCAGACACAAGGCAAACACAAGTGCTCGTCACACGAATGTTTGCCCTGGGCGGGATTCGAACCCGCGACCCTGTGCGTCGGAGGCAGATACACTACCACTTGGGCTACGGAGCCGTCGTATTATTTTTTAAGGGATTTGTGTTTTGTTAGAAGGATCTATCTTCTTTAAAGATAGGTTCCACGCGGTGATGTAAGCCCAAGGCACACAGAGCGGGAGCGGCGCGGTCCGGGGCCGGGACAAGTGGGACGGCGCTATGCCGCACCATAGCACCGTCCCGCTTTCCCGGCCCCGTACCGCCCCCGGCACGGCTCTGTGTGACTTGGGCTGTATTATATTAATACTGGGCGTATAAGTTAAAACATCTGTGACTCTTTTCAAATACTGTAATATTAATAGTAAATAATAATTTGAAAAAGGCTGCTTAAGTAAATAGATTAACAGCGTATCAGCAGCAATTTTGAGGTCTTGAATTTTTGTTTACGTAAATTGAGTAGGTACATTGTGAATTCTGTAACAATTTCAAAATGGCGTCCGCTAGAATTTTTCAACTTAAATCCACTTTAGCCCTGAGATATTTGGTCGGGCTAGATTGGAAATAGCTTCACGCGAGCTCGCTTTTGATGCCAACCTTACAGATCAATTGAATTTGTTTTGTTCAAGACACTAAAATCACAAATAGATGCTTTTAGTTTCTGTAGCAATTTTCAGTAGACGTGGTTTGATATTTAAGTTTAAATTATCATCAACAGCTCCCCATCGAAGGGCTCGAGCCTACTCTAAATTAGGGCGATTAGGCCTTAGTCGACCACGCGGGTTAATCGACTTCACTAACACAACACAACCTTAGAATTTCTTCGCAGGAGTGAGCAGGTTTCATCACGATGTTTTGCTTCACCGTAAGAGCGTCGAAACAACGTACTGGTCTAGTGGTTAGGGCGCTGCCTTCATGCCGCTGAATTCATATGTACAAATGAAGGTAGCGGCTTTAACCACTAGACCACCGACGCTCTCTCTCGTTTTAAATTATAACAAAAATCCTTTTTTTACTTCTTCGGGTGAATTTAAAATCCTTTTGATAGTGTTATAGAGCCACCAAAGGCCACTAACATAGCTCATGTAATGATTATCCGTAGATAAAAGATGTTTACGAGTAACAGAAATTTGTATGATGCATTTGTTATACAAAAGCGTTGCATACGGGCACTTTGCAGGGCTGCACCTCTCGATACTTGTCGCCCACTTTTCCGTAAATTAAGAATTCTGCCTTTACCATCATTATATATATTTGAAGTGGCGTGCTTTGTAAGGAAACACATGTATCTATTTAAAACTAAAAGGCAGGTCGTTCAATTTAACACTAGGTACCCAAATAAACTGGTGCTACCACGTGGAAAAAGCTCCTTATATGATAAAAACTGTCCTAGAATGGTCGTAAGAATATACAATATTTTACCAGACGTAATAACAAACTTACCTTTCCCTATATTTAAAAGAAAATTATTCAACTGGCTGTGTGATAGATGTTTTTATTCCCTTAAGGAGTTTTATGACTACAAGATTTGTTTGATTTGATTGATTTGTAATTTTATCTAAATGTTAAATTGGTTATATTATGACTTATTTTATTATTGACATTACGAATTTAATAATTGACATTTAATTTTATTTTATTTGTTTTTTATACATATATAATTTTTTTAATAATATTGTTGTGGATCTATATTTTAGTAATTGGTTATATTTGTACGCCCTGTAATGGGCAGATGTTTGTGATTCAAATTTATTTATAACACCATGTTAATGTACCAAAAATCTGTACAAATAAATACATTTCTATTTCTATTTCTATAACATGCTTTCTGAAACAAGGAATCATTTAACTTGTCAGACAATCAGGAGGCAGGCAATAAGATAAGATAAAGATAAAATAAAGGCTGTAAGGATGTTACTACCAGCACATAAAAAAAAGCAAATGTAAAAAAATTACTATATAATTGTATACACCCTTACTCTTAAAGAACCTATTTAAGAAAGGTCTGCTTAGTAACAGCAAAATGGAGTAATAAAGCCTTAAATGAAATGCAAATTACAAAAGCGTAAAATCCGGGCGTACGTAATTTGGACATGATAGGCCAGCGACTGTTACGCGCAGGAAAAATAAGAACTGGCCTCTGGTAGGCGAGTATCATTCCGTCCCTTTTTAACCGACTTCAAAAAAGAAGGTTACAATTCGATTATTGTATGTCAATACCTGTATGTACTAAAATGCTCGTTTATTTCAGTTTATGTTTTTGTATGTTTTTTTTTGTATTATCATATCTTTCTGTTGCATTATGTACTATTCTCTATGTAGAACACAAACATATTGTGATGTGTTGTGATGTCCAATAAATAAATGTTTCTGATTTCTGATTTCTATGTAGACTTCTTAACTCATCGCCCGAAGTAGATACTCCTCCTCAAAAAATGGTTGAATTTGATAACTTTGTGGAAGGACGTCCTTGTAATAAAAGTGTCAAGTTAGAAGAAGATCAAGTTCAAGAAAGTGTCGAAGTCATCCTGAAGGTTAAAAACATGTGGCTGGTACTTTCTACACGGAAGAACTATAAAAAAAAAATAAGTTGGAAAAGTCTAATTCTAAAGTCAAATTCACCAATAAAAACGAAAAGAAAGAAAGAAAAAACGTTTATTTGCTTACAATATTAAAGAAAACAAAAATAAAGTTATATTTGTTGCGATTTGGCAAGCAAAGAGGTCCGAGCTCAGCTCAGCATGGTGTTATGAAAGACACATAAAAGTGCCCTCGATAACGCTGGTCTTTCGGAACAAAAACTTATGGTGATCACAATCAGCTATGACTGAAATAATATTCAAATATCTCGTTTTCGCCAAATTACTGATGAAAATGGTTGAACTTTTTAAATGTCGACTGCGTAGAATTCTCGCAATAAATATGCCAAAACAGTAGACTTATTTTTCTTAGAGATCAAATTGGTTTGATACCAGTAAACGTGTTATATTAATTGTAACACAAATTTTACTGATGCCAGCTTGCAGTGTTTTATATTCGAAATAACTTTCATAGAAAGGCGAAAACGCCATTTCATAGGTAAAAATTATAAATTCATTATTGTTATACGTTACATCTGTTAACGAAATATTTAATAATTTAAAAAGTGATGCAGGTTCGAGTCCTGTCCAAGATCGACAAAATTTTTAGTTTATTCGATTTTTAAACCTTTTTGAATAAAATGAACTAATATTCTCACTATTTCTGCAAACCACCGATATTATTATCGCGCTTTTGCTTACATGGTTTCCTAGTGGATGGCAGAACGTAGGAGAATGGAACATTGAACTATTTAGTTGTTTACATTGAAAGGCACTTTCCAACGTTCTTGTATCATACAAAAACTATCTCCCTACATTAAATGATATTTAAAACTCAGTTGATCCAGATTTACATTTGCTGGTTTGTTAATTTTTCACGCTGAAACTGGAAGCGATTTTTTTTCTTTTGAAATTTCTACTCTTTTGAAGTTCAAGGTCCTAGACCCATGGCCGAATTCCCACGCGGTTCTTACCAACAACATACGACAAAAAAGGAAGCTTAAATGTATGAACCGTTTTCTCACTGCGCCGTTTTCTTACAAAAACAACTTGTCTATAGGTACTCCGAGAGCCAAAGGAGGCATGAATTTATGAAAATATATGACTCGTATTCTTACTAAGACGTTTGCTTACCGACAACACAGACTAACTATTATAGTCTACAAGGTTTAACATGTTTCCAATGCGAAGTAAATTTTGCGAATGGAAAAATTGCTCATAGAAAAACAAGATTTTGGGAAAAGTATCGCCATTCTCTTCTGATGTCGGCGCTAAGTCGGCGATTAGCAAACTCGCTTTTGCTAAAACAAGTAAAAAAAAAGTCGAGTAATAAATTAGACTAGACAAAACCTTGTTTCGGATAACATTGGAAAAATCTTTTATAGGATACATTTCCAGACATATTATGTCGATCTCAATTAGCTGACAAGTGTGAATCACAAATAACCTTTTTTCTGCCATGCATATTTTTGTCTTTTTTCCAATGTTATTTGAAATGAAGTTAAAGTTAGTTTAGACTTTGCGTTGATCTATCAGTCTGCCAGTCAGTCAGCTTTACCCTATACCCTCAGAGGAATAAAAGACGATCGCTTCGAGGCGACGCGTGTCAAAAATCTTTGACTATACCTACCTCAAATAAAAAAATCCACGGAGCGCAACGACGGAGATTCAATTTCTTCAAGGATTCCCTCGGAAGATCCTAATACTTAGCCATAATAAATCAATTGATGACTTAGTAGCAACCGAATAGCTTTCCACATTTAAAAAGTTTCAATATTATTAACCAAATTACTCTCAAAACAAGAAAATACAAACTGAAAGCTAAAGAGTTTCAGAAAGTTTGCTTTTTTGCAACTCGACATAGTCTATCGCACAAAACATTAGTATAGTTCTTAAACTAGTAAAGAAAATTCAAAATTCCGCACAAAAACTCAACATCTGCACGTTTCTCCGCGAAAGCACGCTTGAATCCTAAATTAGAAGGAAGATTATACCGTAACTAAGTCCAGAGCCAACTAAAGTCCACAAACGCTGGCCAGCAACATTTTAATGCGTCTGCCGGTAAACTTGTATCTGTATTTTCATACAAAGCGGCGAAACTTCGGATCGTGGAATGGAACGCGGAACAAACTCCGTGGAAAGGAACGTTATGTAAATTTCCGAGGTTCATGATTAACTTCGGCACCTCAAGGCTTTAAGGTCTGCTAGGGGAACGTGTTTGTTATTTTTTACTTAATACCGAATTTTCAGAAAGGTTTTGTGAAGTCAACCTCGTATAATGAGCTTGCTGATTAGTTCGGGATAAAGAACGTCCTTGTTTTTACTTGTTTAAGTTTGTCTGTTTTGGATCTAGGTATTATTTTGAAGATTATTTTCGCATTTTTTATATAATTTTTTTTTTCGCTTTTTTTTTAAGTATTATTAAATATAACCGTGGTAACAAACCCGAAAATTGTGACAATTTTAGTGTAGAGAACAACCACGCAAATCTTAAAACATATTTCGTGTTTGGACTTAATTCATAAAAATATTTCCATGACAATTTTTGTGTCATTCTACAAAACTGAAATTCTTCTAAAAACCGTTGTATGCACAGCTGATCATAATATAAAA
The DNA here is from genome assembly GCA_951230895.1 of Carpatolechia fugitivella. Classification (NCBI taxonomy): domain Eukaryota; kingdom Metazoa; phylum Arthropoda; class Insecta; order Lepidoptera; family Gelechiidae; genus Carpatolechia; species Carpatolechia fugitivella. The sequence goes on along the minus strand of OX579655.1, from coordinate 2,429,798 downwards.
GAGTATAATATGATCTGTGGTTGTATGAACCAGTTGTGTGATTTTATTTTAACAACACGACGCTCATAGCATACAATCACATGTATCCAGCTTGCGGCTGAACACTGTGATCTTGAGAGCGGCTCTATCCCGTGAAAGTAGGGGCGATATTCGTAACGCGAGTAGCCGAGTAGCTAGCCGCATGTGCTGGCTACTGTACGTATAAACGTGAATGAAAATCTAGAAATCGATAAAATAATACTAAAAGCACCAATATCACTGAAATACACCGAAGAGATAAGAATTCAGATATAAAGTCAGTTTTGAGAACCACTAAACGTTTTATTTTTATCTTTTTTGGCAGCTTAACTTTTGAGGTTATCAGGTTATTGTGTCGACCACGTGTCGACAATCAAATATAGAAAACTTAATCTATTTTATTTCGATCAAAATTCAACTTCTAATATTAAATTATTACTGAAAAAGAAATACAAAATACCGATTACTCATTACTTACAAAGAGCAATGGTGGTGTATTAGCATACAATTTCAAATTCTTGATTCACTGTGCTTCTGAAAACAGGAGACGCGGGTTCGAACCCCACCACCTACCGATGTGTTTTCGAATTTCTAATGTACGTTTAATCGACGCTCTTACGATTGAGGAAAACATCGGGACGAAACATAATACATTCCTGCGAAGAAATTCAAAAATTGTGTGTGAAGTCGACCAACCCGCACTGGGGCAGCGTGGTCGACTATGGCCTGATCGCCTCCCGTGAAATATTTTGGACCAATAATGTTTGTTCAATTTCATGGGCAGAATTACCACCCGAGAGCTTTTAGCCTTATTTAGTTTACCTACACGTTTCATACCGATTAAAGGAAAAAAAAACGGGTAAAAAATAATAGCATGTACAGCACAATATCATAACATCATTTTAAACTCTTGAAATGGACACCGCTTCGTTACAAAATATATTTCCATTTCACGTTCCAAATTAAATTTTATTTGAACAATTCATTCTTTTGGGATTTATGTTTTTCATTCTGAAATTAAAATAATTTCGATAGCATTTTGTTGTTTGCATCATAGTTTTAAGCGTTACTGAGTCTGAAAGTAATTGGATCGCATTAAGTTGATTTTATTTTAATTTTAACTGAAATCGGTGTGTTGTTACTTTGGGATTTAAGTTAATTGGCTGTGGTTAATTTTAACACATTGGTTTCCATTTTATTTTAGTAGCAACTAGCAAAATAGTGTATACTAGTGGTCAGACCGCGGCTACGCTCGCGTTGTGACAGATTTTCCCGTGGAAATAAGACTGTTTGCCCTAAAAAGTATTATGTGTTAATCCAGGTTACAAACTATCTCCATTCCAAATTTCATCCAAATCCTTTGAACACTTTAGGCGTGAAAGCGGAACAAACATCCAAACATCTAAACATCCAAATATATTTTCAAATTTATATTAGTGATAGTGTGATGTGATTTCAAGTTATCTAACATGCATCTAAGTGCATAATTGAAAGCTCTATAAATTCATCTTGATAAATAAATATTTTGGTATTGATTTGGATATAGGTACTGAACTAAGTAAACTCTTGCGCGAACATATTTAAAACAAGTCTTTGGATTTAGGTAAATGGATATTTTGTTGACTTTGATTAAGGCGAGGCCCTATCCTAAATTAGCAACTCAACGCGCTTTAGTTGAAAGTTTAACCGACGCACTACTGAAATAACGATCATATTAGCGTGCGATGCTTTACGGAGGTTACGTCCTCGGAAAAACTCGTTTATCTTGAACTCTTTTCTCTTTTTTGTGAAAAATATAGAACGAATTAAAAAACTAGTTAGTTTCGCCGTTTAGGTATTAATATAGCCACCCAAAAAACAAAAAAAATATTCGCTATAAATATCGCTAAAAATATTGAGAAAACAGATTTTCAAATTTTGAATGTGGGGTGATTTTCGGTGATTTTAATTATTTATTTTTGCTTTATTCCATGATTATATGTAAAATCTACTTGGTTACGTCGCTAAATGATAAACTCTTCTGTTGGTTGTAATTTTCTTGATTTGGTACATATTCCGAGACGTGAGACGTATTATTTTCTATGTTCCCCGCAGATACTACCGGAACGAGACTACCGATTGGCCATGGAGGCTGTAAACGCCCTGTTAACTAAGGCCTAACTTAGAACGCCCCAAATAAATAGACAGACAAACAAACGTGCCAAACTTAACACCCCTTTTTTCGTCTGCAGTTAAAAAAACGTGCACGGGAATGTTAGCAGCAGCAGACACGGGATCGTTGTATAAACAGCGACACTCGCGAAGCGCACAATGGCGAACACATGAAATGAGATGTCTCATAACACTGGGAAACGAGGTTACTTCAGTTATGGACGAAGAATTCTCTCCTTTGAAAATAAATTTTCTATTTCAGGTGCTCTTAAAAGCAGGTCATCGTCATCATTTCAGCCTGTTAAAGTCCACTGCTGAACATAGGCCTCCCCAATCGCACTCCAGCGCGACCGGTCCATAGCCACCTGCATCCAACGAGACCCAGCGAACCTCACCAGGTCATCGGTCCAAACAGGTCCTTTTGGACGATTATTTTGGCTGAGATTATGACGATAATAACATTGATTTTTTACGATTGCCAGTTGACTAAATAGCAGCTGAAAATTATGGAGGATTGCTTCTTTCAATAAATTGCCAGTTACTTACTCATTTTTAACACACAGTAACGTAATGGTTTATATTCAAAGGCCATAGTCGGTACTGGAGGCATGACATAATTTTTTTTTATGTAATACCCTCTTATAGGAACATGATTATTCTTAAATACTAGCCTTCTACGGGCAAATATATATATATATATTTTTCAACTTTCAATTTGATTTTTCTCAGTTTCTATTAACTCAATCATTTCAAATTTTTGGTATATTAGAAGACATAATAGGCATATTAAACACTGGAAAAGTTTGCAACAGCGGTATTTTGTAGAACATAAGGAGGGCTATTTATATTTAAAAAATTGTTGGTGTCACTATCTCCTAACCAGGGAAAAAAATATTTTTTTTTATGACAGATTATTTATGATATTTTCAAAGAAACCTATGCCAATATTTTGTGTGTTTTATATGCCTATTATGTCTTCTAATATACCAAAAATGATTGAGTTTATAGAAACTGAGAAAAATCAAATTGAAAGTTGAAAAAAATATATATATATTGCGGAAACTATTGCCCGTAGAAGGCTAGTAGAGGGTATTACATTAAAAAAAATGATGTCATTAGAGCCAAGGGCCGACATGCCTCCAGTACCGACTATGGCCTTTCATAACGTTAAATGCAATAAAAATACCTAGAATCCGCAGTCAATATTTGGGCTAAAATTTATAATAAAGAAAATGCTGATAATAAAATCAAAATTTCTTTAATAGAAATAAGATTTTACAAAACTTTTCTGCTAATAATACTGAGAATATACAAGGTTGCTTGGTTGCCATATTATATACGACTGCAGCATCCAAACTCTAGTCCTAACTGGGAGTACAGTCGGCGCTCGCGGGGCACTCTGCCCCTGACAGATATTAAATTCGCATCCCGCGATTCGCCGGCCACAATATATTACGACGAGTGTACCAGAACAGTTGCGAATACATTACCCGCGACGCTCTGACGGTTAATGTAACAGACTGATTTAATACGTACTGGCACTGAAATGTAATCAAAACTGTGGTGATATAATTTGTGAAGGCGGATTTTGAGGATGTAAAAGTTTTGAAAATTCTAACAGCTTGTAATAAAAATGAAGAAGGGGAGATAGGACTGCCCTGCAGTGAGACAGTAACAGTACAGGTTAAATCTGATCTAATCCAACAGTTTGAAGAAAAATAAATGTATTTGCTTGAGAATTCAATACAGAGGAAAATATAATTACTTAGCATCCAATGTTAAGAAAGGTGTAAATGCGTTTAATTCAGGGTAGGGTCGAGCCTTTCAGTGGAGACGTAAATGAGCCGGAAAAATTACAACTATTGTAAAACCAGATTTTTCTGATCCTTCAATTAAATGTGTAGCAGAGCTGCTACCCTACCTTCTCCTGTTATTTTGTTACTGGCAACCCAGTACATTTTAGTACTGGCAGTTTCATCATCCATTTTCTTTATTTAAAAATTTCGATCCCATCCGTTTTGGCTGTGTAATTTTCATCAAAATTTCCTGATTCCGTTTCAAGTCACCAGGCGGATACCGCATCTTTTTACAATCCGGACCACAATGTATTTTTTGATATCCTATCGAAAGTATCTTCTGAAAGTGTTCCTTTAAATTTCCCTCTAAAAAACCGTTTGTGCAACGTTTTGGAGTTACTTTACCATTTTCCTACGTCCACCCAGGACTGGACCTTGTTTTCTGCCACGCTACCATTTTACTTCCTACATCGTGCGGCCAGCGGACCTCACGTGGCGGCTGCTAGACCACAAGTGACAGCCTCGATAGAGAACCTATACGAACTGATGATGTACAGGTAGCACTAGAAATAGTCCAACTGCCAACTTGTGCGCTAAAACGGAAACCCTCGTTCCGTCCGGTAGAGATCTGTTAAGTAGCAGGAATCATACGTTCCATCTCAACTGCAAACACGCTCGACGGGTTAAGTCAAACATTACTCGAAGGGTGTCACTCTCTCAGTTTCGGTGTAAGTGATAAGTGAGAGCGTCTGTGGTGTAGAGGCTAGAACCGCTGCCTCCCGTCCAGAAGACGCGGGTTTGATCCCCTCGTAACGTGATTTTAAATCCAATTATGTACGTTTACGTCTCTTATGGTGACGGAAAAGAATTTTCCAGTGTGATTGATTAGGTTTTGATCGCCTTAATACAGAAAAGGCCTAAGTCGCTTGCAGTGGCGGACTAAACCCATCAGAGGCCTGGGGCGGAAAAGCTGAATGAGGCCCCCCAGCTTTAAAAAAGTAATTTTACGAGCTTTTTATTCAGTTCACATTTGTATGTATAAATGTTTATTTCGTTAAAATCTGGCAAGTGAAATTCGAATTACATTATTTAGGCTAAATAAACATACATACCTACAATATGGAATGGATATGGGTGAGGAAAATAAAATACGAATCGATCGACCGTCGATCATTGACGAAAAAAAATAGATAAAATAAATCAAAGATAGTTTTTTATTTTTTGTAGCATGTTATATGTGTTTTCGTGCCTTCAATTTACTGAAGTCCTCAATAACTTCTGTGAAATCGATTTCTCTGGACCAGTCGCTCTTGACCCATTGTAGTTCGAAGATAATTTTTAATTAGTTTAAGTTTCAAAATACTCCTCTCGCATGATGCAACCGAGACGCAAATGGTCAAGAAGTATTGAAGTATTAGCGATATACAGGGTAACGATTCACTAAAGTCCCATTTTATTATAAATTGAAGGATTTCTTGGGCTCTCCATTTGGCAGCAACGTCCATACTCGTATCGGTGGCTTTTACATGCCTGTGGTACCTTTTTATTTCTTGGGAAACTTGCTCCTTGTCAAATTCACCATAAATTTGTATCAGATTATCTTGATGAAATTTTGTAGGTACTAAGCACATTTGTTTCAACTGTAATGGCAATGTAATATTTTTAAATAAATAAATAAATAAAAATAAATAAAATTTTTCGTTGTCGTTAATAAAAGTCTTGTTTAGGATTTGATAAGGGGAATGCGGAGGCATTTGGGGGCCCCCCAAGACCGGAGGCCCGGAGTGGGCCGCCCCTTCCGCCCCCCTGTTAGTCCGCCACTGGTCGCTTGGTGAAGACGTTAATGATGATGATGAAGTTTATAGTAACAAAGCAGCGTGGTTGACCAGCGATGTGGTGAAGATCGCGGGAAGCCGCTGGATGCGGGCAGCGCAGAATCGGTCGTTATGGGGACCCTTGGAGGAGGCCTATGTCCAGTGGACGTCTTTTGGTTGAAATTATGATGATAAGTGAGAGAGGGAAGGCAATTGGACTCTTTTAATATTTGTATAGACCCCGAATCGGTTATCAAGCCCTCGGCAAAAGTGGCGGGGGAAAAATCCTTGCACCAGTAAACGGAGTGAGAGAGAGGGAGATCGGTACTTTACTTTCAAAGTCACTTTTGCAGGTTAGTGACTCAATCATGCTTATAAATCAAAAGGTCAAAGGAAAAATATTCCTAAAAAAATATGCAACTTATTAAAGAAAATAAAATTCCACCCGCTTTAACTTATACCAGCCGGTTTTTCACCCCCAAACCCCCGCTTTGCCTCCCAGGGGTGATTACCCCTTTATAAGCCCCCTGGTGGCTCCTAATGCATGACACTATTATGGTGGATACCAGCTAATGCGTACAATGTCTTTTTATAACTTAGTTATTGAAGTGCGAGATGAATAAATTCTTATGCTGCTTTTTCTTTTCGAGTTGACTCAATCAGATAGTCTCGTCCCAAAATTTAGCTACCTGAACTGCACTGTCTGTAGCCTTTATTAAATTCTGTCGTGTAGAGGTGAAAGGACGCGAAAAACACGATATGAGATGTTCCATCTTCATGTTGCTGATAGATAAGGCTGTAATGGTAAAAGAATAGACCGGCGCGTATATACCAAAGGTTCCAAACGTGGCTTTGTGTGTGCTCTAAAGCTCATCTCACCTCTTTGAGCTCATCTCATCTCACGCTAAGGTACATATTTTTACATTTTTAATTATAATTTCTTAAATCTAAAAAAAATCATCATCATCATCATTTCAGCCTGTTAAAGTCCACTGCTGAACATAGGCCTCTCCAATCCATAGCCACCTGCATCCAACGAGACCCAGCGATCCTCACCAGGTCGTCGGTCCATCTCGTAGGTGGCCGTCTCACACTGCGCTTGCCAGTACGTGGTCTCCATAAAAAAAATCATCATAATAAAAAAAAAAAATATGTAATCTTACGATTTGAAATTATAACCAACTACAGTTAGTAGTAACTACTCACAGTTCAGTTGCAATAGTTATGTTTGTTCAGACGTTCATCTATTACGTATGTCAGAAACCTTCTGAAACCACATATCATGCAGGTCTGTCCCCCGGGCCACCAAAGGAGTGGCCGCCATTAAAGTTGTTTTCAAATAGTTATAATGAAAATGCACGTCATTTAATTAAGTAGAGTTAACCCAAAAAGTAATCCCTATACACATTACTAAACAAATTGGAGGGAACGTCGTTCTTGATAGCACGGTAGGGATAGCCTCGCCTTTTCTAGTTATTGTTAAATTGATACTGGTATCGTACTCGTAATAAATTTGCCCCAGTTCAACAATAATATTTTGATCGAGCGAGCGTGAAGCAAGAGCGAAGCGTTTCCGTTTCAGCTTGGGCTAAAAAGCTGTCCTATCCGAATGTCCGGCGGATGTCCGGCTGTTCTTTCTACAGGTCGCATTGTTCAACCCATTCACGTGAAATTTTGTGAGCAGGTTCGATAATTATAATAATAGTGATTCTTTTTTTGTCGATTCAGTTTTCCGAAATTTTGGCAGTTGAGAACGTAAAATAAGCAAAAGATTATGTTGCGAAAAAAAACGAGAGCTAAGACAGGCAAAGAGGCCTAGAGCCACTGTTTAAGCGATTAATGGCTTCCAAGAATTCGACGTGAGCGTTACGGAGGTTCCAGATTCGAATTCTCTGAGACACTGTCAAGCAAAAATCAAAAATCTTTGAGACTTTCCCCAGTTTGTTTACGATATTGCAAGGCTTCATCACCTGATTGACAGAAAAGAAAGATTTTTGGATCACACGTTAAGCCGTTCATCAAAAGCGAAAATACGCCCCCACCTTATTATTATGATTAGGCCTTAGTCGGCCACGCTGGCCAAGTGCAGATTGGTTGACTTCACACACAACCTTTGATTTTCTTCGCATGAGTGTGCAGGTTTCATCGCGATGTCTTCCTTCAACGTAAGAGCGTCGAATAAACGTACAAAATTCTAAAACACATTGGTACGTGGTGGGGATCGAACCAGCGTCTCCCGGAGAGGAGGCAGCAGCGACCCTAGCCACTAGACCACCGACGCTCAGCCGTTTTTCCCAGCTATTACTAATCGTTACATGAGCCTTGCCAGTGGCCTTTGGTAATTCTATATATTACATTACATTGACACCAGTGTTTAAGTTGGGAGGCCCAAAGCATCGTCTTCTGTTGGGATTGATATTGGGAGAGACCTGTGGCTTAAACATTTGTGCTGTGGTGTGTACCATTTGCCACTTGAGACCTGGTTCACACTTTCGCGATAAAGAAACGAGCACGGTTGTTTTTTTTAACACATCGTTAGTTAAAATTATGAAAATAGTCACTGTTTTAAATACCTGTTAAGTTAAATCTCGCAACGAGGTATAAGCGCTGACCTTGAATATGACAGTATTTCATCTCTCTCACTCTGTCTCCTGTACACTGGTGCGAGCCAAAAGTCAGGTTGTCGACCTTAGAAGGAGAAAAATAAAGAAGAATAAAGAAGAAGAGCGGTCGACTGATTTGAAGTGCAAATTGCCACATATATGTAGTACGCTGTCGTTGCAGTTTCTTCAAACTTTTACTTTGGAACTGCAAAGTCAGATTGTATGACTATGCACTTCCAACTTCACTCAACTGCCAAAAATATTTGTTTTTGCTATATCACGATTCTTTATAACATGTCTTTTTATGAATAATCATATGACTCCTTTTGGGGTGGACATTAAAGTGCCAGAATCCATGAAAATAATAGTGTGAACAAATAAATAAGTCGTATTTCAAATTATATTAAATTATTTTAAGAAGAATATTACCATCACAACACAACATCTATGGAAGACAAAAAAGAATTGTTGTGTGTTTTTTTTTATCGTACCATTACTATCTGTTTTATAATATTGCAAGACTGTATACAGTAAGCTTATTAAAACGAAAAAAGAATAGAATCCTACTAATATTATAAATGCGAAAGTTTGGATGTTTGTTGCTGAATCACGCTTGAACCACTAAACGGATCGGGATGAAACTTGGCACGCATATAGGTTAGGTCCTAGAATAGGATATAAATTACTTTTTACCGCGAGAAAACACTTCATTCCTACGGGAAAACTCATTAAACGCGGGTGAAACCGCGGGCGGAAAGCTAGTAGAATATATTAATAAGTCATTAAATTATATAAGTCACAACCACATCTCCAGATGCGAAACTTTTCATCACCACAGTAAAGCAAAAAACATCTTGCTCTAAAAATGATTTAAAATATTGTTTTACGAACCAGATGCAGTTCTTTGTTTGTCAATGCAATCCACTCTCCAAGCAGCGGGCGATGATAAGTGGATTGGACGGGTCATACCGCTCCCTTGTTTCTTTAAACGGTGTGCCTTGAATCCAAATACCGTCTGAAATTTGCTCAATTCCTTGATAGTTTGTATGCCTTCTTACATTGAGAGATTTAGCCGTTGGCGGTTTATGAGGTTGAAGCGCATTCGCACAGTACATGCGAATGCGTAGGAGAATTAAGAATACCTACCTTATTCTATTTTACTATATATAGTACGATATTTGGTATCATTTTTGGTACAAAGTATTACACCTAAGCTTTATGTTAAGTATTTAAAATGTAATTAATATTATTTTTTGTAATTTATTTTGATGAAATAAAATTTATACCGATATATACATCCAGAGTGTTTCTCCTTTAATTTTGTCAAAACTAAAACTTCAATTATTTTAATTTTCATCTTTTCAATATAAGAAAGTTTAATATCATATTTTAAAAAATCTAAGTTAAAATCTAACACATTCACGGATAACTCTTCGTAAAACAAAAATATAAAAGTTTTACTAGGTCAAATTCTATTCCATTATGCAGCAAATAAAAACTGCCAGTGTAAATAGTCACACAAATTTGCTCAAAAATTCTTGATAGTTGGCCGTCCACAACGTACCGAATTCCTTGATACCTTTTGCTTCTGTTTCGAGTGAAATGATTTTATTTTTCGAATCGTGATTGGCTTCGTGCAATGCGATTCAATTTTTCGTTCATTTTTCTTCGCTTTTTATAGTTCGTTATGGAGATGGGAGTTTGTAATACAAATGGGATGCGACGGTTTGAGAATAACAAAGCGTTTTCTTTGCTGCTGTGTTTCTGTAAATACAGCAAAATTGTTTCCAACTTTTTATATTTTTTTAAACAAAATCTGGTGGTCTGTAACGTAACAGATAGCGATGGGAAGCTACCAACTTGTCGAAGCATATTTAAATCCTAATAATGACAGAAACATATTCGTAATACTTTGTAATGCTATTAAGTATTGTTAATTCAGTGGCTATAGCCTAATTAGTCAAAGTTTTCTAGTCACTAAATATGGCCCAATGATATGTTTTAATGATTTAGAGGTAGAAGGGTAGAAGGATCGTAGGTGGAAAATTACAAACGAGCTGACTTTTGTAAGGCCGAGACGTAGGCGAGGGTTTATAAGGTCACGAGTTATAAAACCTAAGATCTGTGTGTTGTACAACGTTTTTCAATACACTTGTAAGAAAACCGATGATAAATAACTAAAATGAAATGGTCAAGAAAGGCACCCTACAACCGGCTACAAAAGCTGCGATACTACAGGCAAAATTGAAAATTAAAACTTGTAAAAACTAAACTCTATTATGTCGCGTGCCGTTTTAGTTGCTGTACTATTCACATTTATCATTAAATATTAGGTCCTTACATATGAAATTGGCGTTTTGTATGGGAGGAACAAAAAGTCGAAAAATTTTTATATAGTATATTTATTTAATCAAAGTATGAGCCATTGTAATCTATGCACTTTTGCCATCTCATAGGTAGTTCATTGATCCCTTTACTAAAAAAACCATTCGGACGGGAATCAATAAAATCTTTGAAGGCGATTTGGACTGCCCCATCTGATTTGAATTTTTTCCCTTGCAAGAAGTTATCCAAATTTCGAAAAAAATGGTAATCTGTTGGAGCAAGGTCCGGGGAGTACGGTGGATGCCTTAGACATTCCAATTGAAGCTCTTCTAATTTGCTAGCCGTCTGTTGTGCAGTGTGTGGTCTAGCGTTGTCGTGAAGCAGCAGTGGCGTAGAGCGATTGACCAGCCTCGGTTGTTTACCAGCTAGCTTTTCCATCATGGTTTGCAATTGCTGACAATAGTCATCTGCCGTAATCGTCTGGCCAGATTTGAGAAAACTGTAATGAACGACACCGGCGCTAGTCCACCAAACGCTTACAAGTAACTTTTTATTGGTCAATTTTCGCTTGGAGCAGGCTTTGGCTGGCTTGCCAGGGTCCAGCCATTGCGATGAGCGCTTCCGATTATCGTAGAGAATCCACTTTTCATCACAGGTAATGATTCGATTTAAAATCCCTTCGTTATTGTGCCGGTCAAGTAATGTAACGCAGCAGTTGACGCGCGTTTGCCGGTTTGCTTCACTCAATTCGTGAGGAACCCACCTTTCAAGTTTTTTAATCTTCCCAATTTGCTTCAAGTGGATTAAAACAGTTTTATCACTAACACCGAAGCCTGCAGCTAACTCGGACGTGGTTTGCGATGGATCCGCTTCCACAATAGCCTTCAATGCTTCATTATCAACTTGGGTCTCCGGCCGTCCACGGGGCTTGTTTTGCAGGTCGAAATTTTCAGAACGAAAACGTTGGAACCAAAAACGCACTGTGTTTTCTTTTGCGACACAACCGCCATACACATCATTAACCCTTCGAGCCGTTTCCGCAGCACTGGTGCCACGGTGGAACTCGTACTCGTAAATAACGCGATATTTCAAATTTTCCATTTTGTAAATCGAGCGATGCAAACAGAAAAAAGATAAGTAAAAAAACAAATGAATGACGGTTTACGAAACACAACTACATGTGGAAATAGCTCGATGGGTGCATGGAACAAAGCCGCAACCGGAGAAATCAAAATGTTCAGGAGAAAATAAAACGTGAAAACTGTCAATATAACTCAATATACGATGCGCATCGTAAAGGTTTCTACATCAACAGAAAGCTAATTTTTTACTCGAAGTGGCAATAAGACGTTCATATTTCTATCTTTTACGGTTACGAAAATAAATAAGAATTTGTAAATTGCCACATTTTGTGCCAATATGTTGTGACCGCAAGCGTACATTACGGCTTTGTTCCAGAGAAATTTAGTAAAAGTATTGAACGTTAATTATTGTTTACAGCATTAAGTACGTCTGGGTCAATTACGTTAACAGAGTGTTGCTGTCTTATTCGGTAAATTAATTTGAGAGACTTTTTAGTGAATACGGTTTACGGTACTTGTAGAAAGCTATATCATAAAAATTTTCTGTTGTATTCTTTTATCTGAACAAAAGAAACATTAAAGACTAAGATAATGCCAGCAAACTTACTGAGAAGTTGAGTATGCTAGAAAAGTATGGATAGAAAGATCTATGAGAAGGATGAAACAAAACCCTGGTTGAACACCGGTCAACTTCTCCAACAATGATCTCTATCACAAACTCTCACACTAAGATTATATTTAAGACAAATCTTTGTTAAAGCAAACAAATATTTATTTAAGTTTATTGAATCCACTTGGATTAAGTTCCACACTAGTAATGGAAATATTTAAGATATTCAACATTTTATGAATCAGTAAGTTAATATTATGGTACCGATATTAACTCACATCTTAAGTAAAATATGTTGTACACATCTCACAACAACATTAAGTTAAGTAGTGTTAAGTTAAGTAGACAGAACGGCTCCTTAAAGATAAGACAGATCCACTTAAGAGAACAACCGACAACCTATCACTCCTTCCTTAAAAATACTGAATGATGAACAAACAGTAACTAAAAATATTCAGATTTCTTCATTATTACTAATCAAAATACCATGAACATGCTACTATACTTCCTTTACATACTTCATTTATTAATTATAATATTTGCGCGCATATTAATTTAGAAAATTAAATTCATTCATACTTAGACCCTTTCATACAATCTCCTTTACCTTTCAGTCATCATATTTTAAAATGTCTTTAATGTGGAAATCCCCTAATGGTTTACCATTTACGTCTGCTAAAGTGTATACTAAAGATGATTTCTTAGCAATTACTATGCATTTTTGAAATTTTGGAGCTAACTTTGAAGTAAACTTCTTTGAAGCATTTGATAAATAAAAAGTACGTTTGTAAACAATCTGTCCTACTTTAAGTTCCACGTGCCTTTTTCTTAAGTTATAGTGTTTTAAGTTATGCTGGTGAGCAACTATTAAGTGTTTCTTCACCTTGTTATAAATTGTATTAAGTTGGGCCAAACGTTTCTTATACGTTTGTGCATCATCAGTCTGTAGTTGCGAGTGTGATACAGGCACATCACTACCACGATACAATGATCCATCCAAAATAAATTCCCTACCGTGTACCAAAAAATACGGTGAACATTTTGTGGATTCATTAATAGCTGTGTTTAATGCATACTGAATCTCCACAAGATGCTCATCCCACTTTTTATGCTCAGATTTCACATAGCAAGCGATTGCTGTGACTACATTCCTAATCGCCCTTTCAGCTTGGTTTACCTGAGGATGATACCGAGGATTATAATAAATGTTTGGGACATTATATCGTAATAATAGTTGCCTAAACTGCGCACTGATAAACTGAGGTCCATTATCCATATAGATATATTTGCACACACCATGAACTAGAAACACACACTTTTCGATAAACTTCGCTACAGCAGCACCTGTTGCGCTCCTTATAGGATGCAACAGAACATATTTGCTGAAGTAGTCAGAGCACACAATCAAATAAGTGTATCTGTTTCCTGACGATGGAAATGGTCCAAGCAAATCCACATAAATTGCCTCAAAAGGTCTTGTTACTGATTTTGGACTACCCATTATACACATCTCACAACAACATTAAGTTAAGTAGGTAGACAGAACGGCTCCTTAAAGATAAGACAGATCCACTTAAGAGAACAACCGACAACCTATCACTCCCTCCTTAAAAATACTGAATGATGAACAAACAGTAACTAAAAATATTCAGATTTCTTCATTATTACTAATCAAAATACCATGACCATGCTACTATACTTCCTTTACATACTTCATTTATTAATTATAATATTTGCGCGCATATTCATTTAGAAAATAAAATTCATTCATACTTAGACCCTTTCATACAATCTCCTTTACCTTTCAGTCATCATATTTTAAAATGTTTTTAATGTGGAAATCCCCTAATGGTTTACCATTTACGTCTGCTAAAGTGTATACTAAAGATGATTTCTTAGCAATTACTATGCATTTTTGAAATTTTGGAGCTAACTTTGAAGTAAACTTCTTTGAAGCATTGATAAATAAAAAGTACGTTTGTAAACAATCTGTCCTACTTTAAGTTCCACGTGCCTTTTTCTTAAGTTATAGTGTTTTAAGTTATGCTGGTGAGCAACTATTAAGTGTTTCTTCACCTTGTTATAAATTGTATTAAGTTGGGCCAAACGTTTCTTATACGTTTGTGCATCATCAGTCTGTAGTTGCGAGTGTGATACAGGCACATCACTACCACGATACAATGATCCATCCAAAATAAATTCCCTACCGTGTACCAAAAAATACGGTGAACATTTTGTGGATTCATTAACAGCTGTGTTTAATGCACACTGAATCTCCACAAGATGCTCATCCCACTTTTTATGCTCAGATTTCACATAGCAAGCGATTGCTGTGACTACATTCCTAATCGCCCTTTCAGCTTGGTTTACCTGAGGATGATACCGAGGATTATAATAAATGTTTGGGACATTATATCGTAATAATAGTTGCCTAAACTGCGCACTGATAAACTGAGGTCCATTATCCATATAGATATATTTGCACACACCGTGAACTAGAAACACACACTTTTCGATAAACTTCGCTACAGCAGCACCTGTTGCGCTCCGTATAGGATGCAACAGAACATATTTGCTGAAGTAGTCAGAGCACACAATCAAATAAGTGTATCTATTTCCTGACGATGGAAATGGTCCAAGCAAATCCACAGAAATTGCCTCAAAAGGTCTTGTTACTGATTTTGGACTAATTCAAGTTCAGTTTATGTAAAATTAACAAGTGTATTTTAATTTCTATAGCCAACACATTTAGAACCTATAGCATATATTATCACTCTCATGTCACTTCGATTGTCTAGTCGGTGAGTAACATTTTTATGTTATAAGTTCAGGTACTTCTTATATTAGCTTCATAATATTATGACTAACGTTCCGTTTGAAAGGTAGTATATTTTCAATTTTGAAGTTTTCAAGTACCTATACGTCATACGGTTTTATGCTGATATTGTATTTATTAAGTAGGTAGGTATACTTAAAAACTATTTAACGTATGAACAAATGCACATGTCTGTGAGAAAAAAATCCTTACTTTGAAAAAGGTAAGTACCTATTGTGTTTCATATTATAATTAAATGGACTGGTAACAACTTATTACGTGGTCGATTTAAAAGATTCATATTGGTATTCGATATAACTGTCTTGTCAACTAAAAACTCTTACCTGGAAAAAAGCCGCATTCGCTATTACCTGAACAAAATTATGGTAAATATTTTCGCATTCAATATAGTGTTAGTATTCCGGGGGTAAAAGTCACCATAGCTTGTTTCGAATAAAGTAGTATTTTTTTGTAACTTCATAAATAATCATAGGAATGTCACAAAAAAAATTCACTAGGTGCATTAGGGGTTGTAGATGCCGAATATGGCATTACACGAAAACTGCCGCAATAGCTATTGCGACAATGTTCCATGGACCCATCGAGCTGTATAAATTTGAATTTCGAATTCCTAACCAAATAGGAGAAATTTGTGATCAAAGTGGCCAGTACGACAAAACGCCAATTTCATATGTAAGGACCTAATATTAACACTTGATCACTCTTAAATAAAAAATCAATGTAACAAATTAAATGAATATTTTAATTAATTAGCGCCAACCTCATAACAATAAAAGGTTTGTTTTTTATAAGCATAATACCTATGGAGAAAAGGCTCTCGCAAACATTCAGCCTCTGCAAATCGATACGAGATAGCTTTTGTTATTAAAATATTACTGGCTAATAATATTTTTGATATCATTGTTGACATAAAAAAATAGAAAATACTTTTCTCTTTGTAAGAATCAATTCAATTTATTTTTTATTATAAAAATGACACTGGCTGAAACAAAGCTGAATAATATTTATGGAGACCGTAGAAATATAATAAAATAAAATCGCGCGGCCAAGTGATGAGGGATGCAATTTTTTTTTTATTTGTCAGCCCATGTCCCTTGGGGAAGGTTGTTTAATTTAATGGACTAAATATTACCTTTAGCGAAAATCAACCAGTTAAATTTCACAGTGTATTATAGTATAGGTGTTGTACAATATTCAATACTCTTCGACTGATACACAACGCTAACTAATGATAATTATGCAATCTATGTTAATGTGGTATTCAAGAGCTAATGAATTTGGGAAAATTGAATTGCATTAATGAGCCGTAACAATTTGGTGCCTAACTAACTTAGAATTAGAAGTGATGGGTGCTAATGACAACATATAACACTCTGTTAATAATTAATGGTAGTAAAACAATAATTTAATAAGTTAATCCTTCATCAACAACGACCTAAAGAAGGCCTAAGGCCTAAATGTCACGATGACCCAGAACCGATTCATATGGCGAAGAATGACGAGGACAGGCGACCCCTAATGAAACGGCATAAACAAAGATATCTGACGCGCGTCGAAGCGTCGTTTTTTGTTTCTCTCAGAGAAGCATAAGCACAAAATAAAAAGTTTACAGAAGGGCCACTCAAAAACAATAAAACATAAATAAATAAAATACGCTCTTACGGTGAAGGAAAATATCGTGAGGAAACCTTCACACTCTTGCGAAGAAATTCAAAGGTTGTGTGTGAAGTTGACCAACCCGCAATGGGCCAGCGTGGACGACTAAGGCCTAATCGCCCTAATTTAGGGTAGGCTCCAGCCCCTCGGTGGGGACGTATATGAGCTGTTGATGATGATGAACTGTGGTGAGATGGTGACGAACCCAATCCAAACAAGTACCAACTTTTCATCTGTAACTCTAACCGTACAGGTAAAACTTCGGTACTAAGATAACAGAAACGGCGAAACTCCAACCTTTGTTGTCTTTAAAAATTATTGCCTCGTAAATTTTGTGGGGCCAGAACTTTTAATAGACTGTCAAAGTTCAGTAATAATGCACAAAGAGCTGGTGTTTTGATACCATTAGTATGCATAGAACGGAACCATGCACAAGACATGCAATGTTTTGCAATGCACACTTATAATTGTGTTCCCAGTGTTGGTACGAGATTTATAGTTTGGACAATATTCAGTGTTGCGCGCAAACTTTTTCAAGGAACATTATTTCTTACCTTGTCAAAAAACTTGAATTTCTTATGTTTTTAAGAAGAAACACAACAAAAGTAAGATAAATAAAATTGTGTTTGTTACACGGTAATTTATTTGTAACTTGCTGCCCGCGGTTCTGCTTGTGTTTTTTCTTTTCCCATAATTTCTATGGTATTCTTTCAATGTTCTTTTTCTTTCTTTCAAGGTAAAAGTAGCTGTCGTATTAACCCAGAATATCTAATTCGTCAAACACCTGCGCATGATTTACTACTCGTATACTCGTACAACAAATTTATGAGTTATAACAATAATGATCGGTAAACTTTCTCTTTTGGTATGTTGTTTGGGTCCACCTAGATAGTATTTATCCAGATTTGCAGCAGTCTGAAATTCTGAGTAGTTGCTGAAACACCACCAAAAACGACATTGGAAGGCTCTGACGACAAAGGTCACTATTACTTTTTTAAAGTGTACAAAATTCCTGACAGTTTGAGCCCTAATTCAATTGTGTAGGTCTCATAGGTCACAAATTAACATTTCCAATTTTCCAACATTTTGGGGAAAATAGTGAACATTGGGAACCCTGTATCGTGTGACCTATTAGACCTACATAATTGAATTAGGGCTCAAACTGTCAGGAATTTTGTACACTTTAAAAAAGTAATAGTGACTTTTGTCGTCAGAGCCTTCTTATGTCGTTTTTGGTGGTTTTTCAGCAACTACTCAGCGCGCGAGTATTTCAGACTGCTGCAAATCTGGATTAATATTGTCCAGGTGGACCCAAACAACATACCAAAAGCAAAAGAGCAAGTTTACCGAAATTATGTCTATTTCAGCATTTTTATTAGTACGATATACCGGCCGGCAGTATCGCAAATCTAAATGTCCCACAGTTTTATGACTGCAGTAATAATAATTGTAAGTAATAAGATGATTTTATATATAAATAAGAAATCTGTTTATCTCTGATATTTCAAACGACATCTGCATGGAGTGCATTCCAAATTATGATTCATAATGACAACGCTGTCAGCGCTCAGAAACACAAAATTGTATAGGTTGGTTACGAGTTGACAGTAAATATGGGATCGGTCTACTTTTTTTTTATTTATAAATCCAAACTTCTTAGTTTTTGCTATCGAACACTAAAATAATTTTTGCTCTATCTTTAAAATTGACCGAGTTATAAAGGTTTGAAATTCAAGATGAGACATTTTTGAAAGAGACAGATATATTGAAACTTTAAAATATCACTGTAAATTCGTTTTTCAACCGATTCTGTTTTAATCTTTGCGAATCGTCTGCTACTAATCTATATTTTAAAAATATTTCTTAAAATGTGGTAAATTTAGGAACAGTCCGATCCCCTATTATTCAGAATTCTTTACCAACCAAGCCCTAGTACAATAACTTACACTCAGCAAGCCGAGATTTTATCACCATTATAAACCACCTTAGATTTGGACATTCCACTACACCAGCCCACCTTAACAGATTGAACATAGTTAATAACAGCAGATGTGAACATTGTCCAGAACCATATTGTGATGCCGAGCACTTGATATTTTCATGACCTGCATTTACAGTACAACGTTTGATTCTAGCCAGTGAAATAAGTGATTTGGACTTAAATAATTCCCCCCGCCGCTTGTGTGAATTACTTAAAACAAAAGAATATAATTATCCATTGTATAAATATATTAAAAACACCTTCAATAAATTGTAAACTGTGTTGTGAGCGACGAAGTGAAGTGACAGTTAAAATTTTAAAAAGACTTGGCTTAAAGGTCTAGTAACCGGGCAAATAAATTCAAAAAAAAAATGACAGCACTCTTTTTCGTGGCAGTGTAAAACCGGCCATTATCGAGTCGTGAAGTGTCATTTTCAGCACATATTCGATGTTTTTGATGCATTTTTTTTCGTGGCGTGTTATTTTCTGAGTATAAAACATTTGACTGATGCTCCCCGATATAACCGCAAATTCCGGAGACTTATATTCAAATTTCATAATGTATTCCGAAGATAATAAAATAAATTATAACACAAAGTGTGACTTGATAATTTAGTTTGGTTTGGTTGTTTTTTTAGTTTGATACCGATACGAAATCCCATGATCGCTTGGCAATATTCTTTATCAACTTTTTTACCCAAAAAATTAGGTTTTTTTTATCTTTCTTTAAGGAACTTTTTCATAAGATTGAAAATTACGCTTCACAAGAATTTAAAAAATACAAAGGCACGTAATAGAATAACGTATCCACTATCCTATAAGTTATATAGCAACCTTACAAATTTGTACAACATTTTAGCAGAATCAAAAAGTCAAAGTAATAGTCTGTCCATCTTTTGTTCTTATAAAAATAGGTGCATATCGCCAGCGTGGTCGACTAAGGCCTAATCGCCCTAATACAGGGTAGGCTCGAGCCCCTCGGTGGGGACGTATATGAGCTGTTAATGATGTTGATGACAAAACGCTACAGCACTTGTGGCACGCACGAACGATTTTTCCATCACAACAGCGCCATGAAGTACTTACCCTCACTCGCTAATAGTGCCTCTTAGCTCGCATGAGGATACCTGACCCACTTCACACCGAGACGAGTGATCATGAGGGCCATTAAATAGCTGGCTTAATTAATTCCAGTCCACAATTTGATGGGGATTTATAACAGCATTTTTGAAACGTTCTATTTAATGAGAGTTTGAAGCAATTCGCACACGAAATATTTGATATTTTTCAAACATTCAATTACTGTTATGCCTTAATACTTAATCTACAAACAGCTGTAAATAAAATTAACCAAAATAATTTAACAAAAAATATTGGCTTTGAAATATAAAGTGCAATAATTACTCAGATTCTGCTGTGAATAAAAATGTGATGCAATTTAGAGCCTTACCACAGACCTTACGTTAGAACAGTAAAAAGGTTTACTTCTGAGGAGAATTGAAATATCCGATATCTTTTACTGTTTGAAGTTTCTAATAGCTAGATACTAGTTTTACCTCAGAGGAAATAAAAGACGATCGCTAAAGCGCGAGGTGACGCGCGTCAGAAATCTTTGAGTTTTACTTGGAAATTAACATGATTCTTACTTTCTTTCTTTTAATTTATGTTTGTTTTTGTATGTGTTCATGACACCCAAAAAAGGGAATTCTATGAGTTGAGAATTTAATATAATTAATATTACTACTATACTACCTTCCTAACAAACTAATTTTGTTTTTAAAATAATTTTGCGATCGCCTTTTGTTCGTTGAACTTTTATATTAAACTAACAGGTCCGAAACACGGAAGCCGCTACTTTTGTTCGCAGATCTGATTGATAGCGACCAAGTTAATCAAGATAATGGATCATTATTGGTAACGAAGTGTAATTATCTGAACTTAATAACTCTCGCAATGTTATTATGTGCCATAATTTTTTGTAAAACTCACTATACGTAATATTATAATGAGTTTTAAAAGTAGTCTGATTGAATGGCAATCGCATTATATTTATAATTATTATGAGACGTGTGAATGAAGTAAGTATATTTGGGGTAAATTATTTCATTAATATGTATCTCTCTATGTGGGCCATTTGTTGATAGAAGCGTACTCAAATCTCATGTTCATAACACGTGAATAAAGCCGGAGAGGGATAAATAAAATTAAACAAAAAAATACGTAAAATTAAAAGCGTAGGTATAACCCAATTTTTATAACTGTGCGCCTGTCAACGTCATAATATTTGCATGTTGGTAGATTTGGTATCCGTTTTGATAGGCGTCGGAGGAGGTGAGGAAGTAAGCGGGCGGGTGAATTCAATGCCACCAACATGACGATTTTGACAGCTCGAAGCGCACAGTTAAAATAATTGAGTTATAGATAATATTTTTCACGATTCTCCTTACCATTTAAATTGTCATTTAAGTTTTCCATATAAAATCTAAAATACTTAAGAAAAAAATGTAGTTCATACTAAAAAGATTCTAAAAAACCATGACAATTTAGAAATCCGAATCTCGTTTGATAATAAAAAGGTGTTCAAGATCTTTGTACCAAGATCAAAGTTCTGTTCTGTAAATTAGGCATGAAAGCCGAACAATTAAATATTTACACGTATCATATAATTTAGTTTGGATACGTGATAACAAATTTCATGTTCACGTAATTTACCAACGTTTAACCGTTTACTGTACACTGGCGATTTGTTGCAAGTTTACAAAAAGCATTTCTAATTACCGAACCCCTTTGTAACACGAACTGTAAACATTGCTGCTTTATTATTGAATAGCTGTTCTAATTGGAGGGCGACCGAGGACAGATGACAGGCTAGTTAGCAAGTACGGGTAATTGGTGGCCAGTTTAGTAATTTAAATGTGTTTTGATGTTGGTTTTACTCTATAGCAAGCATAATTTAAAGTAATGACACTTTATTACATAGTAGCTGGTCAAAAATTCTTTAGACTTTCGTGAGACAATATTCACTGTAAATTGATTCAGTCTACTCACGATTCTTTGTCAGTTGGCCGACTAATTTCGCACCCATCGGAGGTCCTTCATCAAGGTAAGAGGGACGTGTTTCAGACACGCAGTGTGAGATGGGCCGCGACCTTTGGAGAACCTCTGATAGGTCCGAAACTAGTCGACCAACCGACAAAGTAATCGTGAATAATTAATCAATTAATTACAGTGAAATAGTCGCGTCTAAAGTCGCGTATAGACACAGTGATTATTGTGTGCCGTGAGAAATAAGTGAGTGACAATAGTAGTGGTTCAAACAAGCAACGTGAGGGTAGTCGCCGAATCCGAAAGAGGGTAGACAGATATCTGTCATTAGGAGCTGTCCACTCGCCACACCAGTCTACTCGTGACCATGGAGCGTACGTACAACCGTGCCTAAATATCGAGGACGTGGTAACAAACCCGAAATTTGTGACCATTCTTGTAATTACAGTGAATAGTAAGGTGGTATTGAGTGCTTGATTGTATTGATATCGATGTCTTGCTTGGTTGTATTGTAAATTATTAAGTTCAGTTTTTTTGTTCATCTTTGCGTTGACAATGCTTTAAAGTATTAATATTTTCTATTTCAGTGTCTGTAATTTCATTTGCTAACTTTTCACATTTAAATAATAAAATTTACATCGAGTAAATAATTTGAACAGTAAGTAAGTAACACTCACATGGTTGTACCGAATTCAGTAGTTTAAATGTGTTTTGATGTAGGTTGTACTTATTAGGTGCATTAAGAGCATAAAATTTTTACATTATGTTTATATTGTGTATCTTTTTTAATAGAATGGATAATTATAATTCCAGCTAGAAAAATAAAATACGGGGCAACCTAACCTATATGCACAACAAGAAAATAAAAGCACATTTTATTTAAGTAAATACTGTTGGACATTAATTAGGTCAAGAGTATGACAGTTGACAGTATATAAGCGCTGAGGGAAGGGGGCTCGTTCTCTTTGGCTGTCATCCGTTGTGCGAGGTAGACGTAAACTTGTACTTTTGTCATTTTTAGGGTTCCGTAGTAAAAAAGGAACCCTTATAGTTTCGGTCTGTCCGTCTGTCTGTCCGCGGCTTAGCTCAGTACCAGAAAACTGTAATTTGGCATGGATATACATATGAATCATACCGACAAAGCTGAAAAATAAATTCTTTAAAAAAAATATTTTTTTAACGTTATTCTGGTACACGTCAAGAGAGGGTTATTTTTTTTTCTCGATTACCTTATAGTGTGATAGGTCTTTTAAAAACAATGGGGGTTTGCTAAGACCATTTTTCGATGCTAGTGTAAGTTTTAGAAATATTCCGTTTTAAAGTGTTTATTTTTGTTAGAGTCAAGTTTCCCCCCCCTCTACCAGCGAAACCATTGTATATGGAAACGTGAAAAAAATCATGGTAGTAGTGTATATGATGAATTTAAAAGGAAAACTATCAACATCAAGTAGGCTTTACAGGTTATTGAATAATAGACCAACTTATAAAAAGTACTAGTACAAGTAAGAAATTTGGTACTACAAATATCATAGAAAAATATTTTGATGAATGTTAGAAGGCTGTAATTTGGTATGGACATAAATATTAATTATGTCGTCAAAGCTAAAGAATAAAATCCTAAAAAAAAAATTATAATGGGGTTTGCTAAAACCATTTTTCGATGCTAGTTTACGTTTCAGAAATATTTTAAGTGCTTATTATTGATAGAGTCAAGTTCCCCCCCGTCTACCAGCGAAACCGTTGTATTTGGAAATGTGAAAAAAATCACGGTATTTATAGCAGATGCTTCTGATTCCAAAATACTATATCAATAAGTTGTGATGTCGTGATTAGTAAACATTTTAATTAAACTTCTTTATTAAAAGCATGCCTAAATTCTGTTTGAAGGAGTCCTCAACTTGAAGCGCCTCGGGTATTCTCATCCGAGCTGAGGGCCACTATCAGAGCTCGAAGGTACTTCAGTAATTTGAGGTGGAAATAAGGAAAAGTAACGGGTGCTTGTGGATATCTTTTACTATACGTGTTAGAAAAATAACGCTAAACCTCTCGAGAAACAGAATAATATTTGCACCACAACTTTTTGAAGTTAGCAATATTTTTTTAGGTTGCGTTTTAGTGAGGTAGATAGGAGAGAAGGAGACGAGTGTTTCCATTGAAACGGAGTGAAGAAGACAGAAATGAAGCAAAGCGGAAGCGAAATTGTGCGGTATTAAAAACGATCGTTTTGGGTCTTGGCGAATACATTGACTCCTAGTCAGTCGGGCGCTGGTGCACCCGAAAATGGTTTTATAATAAATAAATAAAATGTTTTTATTTCAGACTTTTCAATCCATAATTGTGTTAGTAGTGCTTAAGCCTAAGTTAATATTAGGAGAGAGAACTGTGACAGACCGCATACTGTGACAGACAGCTGTGAATCAGCCAACCCCTACACGAGTTACATGTAAAAAAGTAAATCTTTCCATTAACAAAGAATCCAATCTTCCCCCAACCATTTTCAAAATCCTATTGGAGCTTGCCCGCACCCTGCTCACCAGGGATGTAGATTTCTTTCTCATGACTGCAAAGAAGTCATCAATTCTAGCGTCGGCAAACATCCCTGAGGCACTGCAGTAGCGGGGAAGCCTCACTAGGGCCCTAAAGACATTGTTATAGAGGACCCGGAGAGCCCTGTATGTCCTTTGTGTGTAATTGACCCATAGGCTGCCAGTGTAGAAATTTTGACAAAAAGCTTTAAACAAGGTAAGCTTTACTTCAACTGAACACCTGGCAAACCTATGTGCCAACATGTTCCCACGAGCTGACAGAGCCCTCCTCTCCCGCTCAATGTCCTGATCATCTTTAAGTGTATCAGTGACTATGTGTCCTAAGTACTTAAACTGATAAACACGTTCAAGAGGTGCACTATTGAGAAAAATTGATGGCACTATACTTGGTCCTTTCAAATTGCCTCTAAATACCATGTATTCACTTTTCTTTTCATTATACCTCAGACCGTGTTCCTCGGCATAAGTAGTACAAAATTTAAGCAATTTTCTAAGACCACTAATTGATGGACTCAACAGCACCATGTCGTCAGCGTAACTGATGTTATTTACACAAACATTATCTATATGGCATCCGACATGCATGCTGTTGAGTCCCTCAATCAGTTTATTGACATACACGTTAAAAAGTCTTGGTGAGGACAGGCCTCCCTGTCTGACACCACACTTCAAAATATACTCATCAGAATATTTATTACCCCATTTAACTACATTTATTTGGTTGTCATACCAGTAAGAAAAAATCCTTACCACCTCCGCCAGTACGCCTGCCTCTCTTAACTTGTCCCATAAGAGATCATAACGCACCAGATCAAAAGCTTTGGACAAGTCTAAGAAGCAGGCGTAAACAGGCGTTTTCCTTTTCACATAATAAGTTACAGTGTGTTTTAATGCTAAAATTGCAGTCTCTGTAGAAAGGCCCTCCCGAAAACCAAACTGATTATCCTGCAGTTCTAAATGTTCACTTATGCAATTGTCAAGTATGCAATCGAAAACCTTAGCCATAACTGTAGCAAGAGAAATGGGTCTATAATTAGTCTTATCTTCTAGATCCCCAGTACGGTTCTTCGGAATTGGTATAACCACAGTTCTAGTCAAATCCGATGGCAGGTATGTATGTCTGATGCAGAAAGTGTACAACATAGATAACAGTCTATTTATATGGGGGCCGGCAAATTTCAGATGCTCAACATTGAGTCCGTCATGTCCAGGAGATTTTCCCCTGTTCATTTGCTTGATACTTCTTTGATTTTTATATACACCGTGAAATTTACATCGTTTTGTTCCCGCCGTGTAGTGATAGTACCCAAAGTGAGACTCCCGACCGACCCATTTTGTATGGAGAGACCAAAAATTTTTTTGTCGCAGGAATTTTTTTTTTCGTGAAAAGTTGTTCTGTTTGACGGGTACTATCACTACACGGCGGGATCAAAACGATGTAAATTTCATGCTGTATAATTTTTATTTTTCTTGATTTAGTTCTTAAAATAAGTTGCAGATTCTTTCCTACAGAATTTCAAATGAATAAAAAAACATCCAGCGTTGAATACTCTAACTTAACACTCCTAAAATATGTGATATAAATATATAACGTGGTTTTAAAAACAGATAAGGTAGCTTCCATTGAATACGATTCTGAAAACACGTCGTCCTAAAAGGCAGTCCTTTACCAAAGGCGGTCAAGTGGTTTCGGACCATTCGAGGTTCTGTATACGTAGTATACGTCTTTGTACATATATTTGCTATCTATAGTTACCGTGTGGTGACGGCAGAGTAAAATACATTTGTCACCAACCCCTACTCTTCCCGTGGGTGTCGTAAGAGGCGACTTAGGGACTACACATTGAACAGGGAACGGGCAGCAGCGCTGTCTGATACAGTAACCTTTTAATCTGCGATCTCCAACCCGCCTGCCAAGCGTGGAGATTATGGCAAAACCCTCCTCTTAAGTGGAGGAGGCTCATAGTCCAGCAATGGACTGTAACGGGCCGTTGATTGATTTTGATTTTTTGATCTATAGAAGTAAACAAACAGTCTGTTTTCAATGTATGTATTTTTAAAGAGAAAAAATAAATAATCATAGTTTGACATTTTAGCAGAAATTATGAAGAAAAGGAAATATTCGAATGAAAAAACTAAAATCGTACTCAACTATTCAGCTTATTCGTGTAAATGTTTTGTATGCGTCGAGCAAAATTTAAGAGTTTAATTTATTTTGTCATAGACGCCACCAAATAGAATGAATAAATGATGAGTCTGTCGACATCTTCAGTGAGTCTTTTACTATATTTAAGGAGAAAGTATTAAAACAATTAAAAGATGCTTAGTTTAACTTTCACTCTAAAATCGTTCACTTGTTTAATTTTATTATTTATTTGAAAAATTCAATATTATTTATTTTCTTTAAATAAATTTGTCAACTGAAGACGATCGGAGTTTCCTTTTAAGCAAAAGACTTTAAACATACCTTTAAAGATTTTAACATACCTATATCAGTTTTAAATAATGTCTATTGTAAAATTTTAAATGTTATGCTATAAGCTTTAATTGCATGCTGTGATTGCCTTCAATAGAATGTACATTGATCTAATAGTGTTATGTTTATATATTATGCTACTTTGTAATGTATCATTCACTGGCAGTTCTAAATAAATAAATGATGATGATGACGGTGGAATAAATTAAAAAAACAATTATTAAAATCCCACTGGAAATAACTTATCTCTGAGCAAACATAAATCTTTCATACACTCTACTATATACTCTTCTCCTTTTTTAAAGTTGGTTAAAAATAACATCATGACTTTCCCTTGGTCTTTATGGTTGAAGACGAAGAATGTAAGTAAAGTAATCTGTGAACTTTACACACAGAATACAAGTATATGTGATCCAAACATAAAATTTTCAACAGTAACTCCAAAAACTACGGGTGTTTTTACAAACTCACTTTTGTTTTCCCAAGAACGAGGGGGTTCTTCAAACTCACTTTGTTAAAATGGCTTAACTTTTTTGATGAGGTTCGTAAGACTAAACCTCCCATACAAGCTTTGAAAAAACTCTCAAACTTCGCCACATAAAAAGTCGCGAGTCAGACGCACTTTTAGTTTTTTTTTTACTGAGTACCTATAAAGATAAAAGATAAAAATCTTCATTTAAGTAGAAATAGAGAAATTGGCAGCATTATTTATTAATAGTCTAAGGTGTCCCACTGTAGGGCAAAGGCCTCCCTCGCTTCCTTCCACTTATCCGGATCCTGGGCCAAACTTTCCCACTCGCCACAGTAGGCAACGACATCTTGCTGCGTTCTGGGGCACCCAATTGGCAGCATTATTTGTAATAAAAGTATTTAGCTGACTCTAAGTTTGTTTTTTAATCAGAGAAGCTCAAGGGTTTACTGTAGACACAAAGTAGCTTTCTCATCTTCCCTGATAAGACTTATCTCTAAGCCAAGTTAGAGATTATTTTGCGGCTTAAAATCTTTTACAAAGGGACTGTCATTCCGACCATAAGACTGACGATGTCTGCCTTGTCTATCTATCAAACTAATATCAATACAATACAATACAAATATTATTTATTGACACCAATCAAAATTTACAAGAATTTTTTTTTTACAGTTAGTCGAGTCAATTAGGCGGCCTTATTGCTAAGGTAGCAATTTCTTCCAGGCAACCTTTGGTTAAGAAAAAGCGGTAAAAAAGAGAAAGAGCCGAGTGGGTTGTTGGCTGGTTTCCTATAATAAACTACATACAAATATCAGTGGGTACTTAAAATACATAGAAAGTTACACATAAGATCAATCAAAGATAAAAGACAAAATAAGATCGATCAAAGATAATATCATAAATGTGAAAATAATATTTGGACGTTTGTTCCCCTTTAACGCCTTAACTTCTGAACGGATTTGGATAAAGTTTAGAATGGAGAAAGTTCTTACCCTGGATTAACACATAGGATATTTTTTACGGGAAAAGGTCTTGTTCCCACGGGAAAATCTTTCACAACGCGAGCGCAGCCGTGGTCGGACCGCTAGTTTAAAGATAAATTGATGTAAAATATACCTATACCTACCATTTTATTGTAGTGGTTCTGAAATATTCTGATTTCTTTGCTGAATGGATCCATAAACGTTAGGTACCAGATTTTTGCTAATGTAACGCTAACGAAATATAATAAATTGTTTTTTTTTTTTTTTTTTTAATCATTTCATTTTATTTGAATTCTTCTTTTTTCCCTTTTTTTACTATTTTAAATTTTCACTTTTCAGTTATTTTAAAATACTACATTTCTGTAAGTAAACTGCATGTACTACTCCAAATTCCGATGTAGATACAACAATCGCAAAATACCAAAGAAAAAGTTATTCTAATTTAATAATTTGAATACTTACGTAACATTTCCAGGTGGAGGCTTATCAGAAATTTTAATAACAATGCTACAATCCAACTGAACAAAGAAATAAATGAGGTTTAGCGAAGTTCGGAAATTGTTTCCGTAAAAGCGATACTCAGGACTGTTCTAATGCCTTTACAGACCCATCGGTATACATTCCTGTTCAAAAATCTTAGTTAGAAGATAGATCAGGAAGTAAAGCAGCAATGTTCATCCAAAACGGTCCTTCCTGTGCTAATGAAGAACAGGCCCTAAAGTGGTATTAAGAAAATGTCGCTAGTAAATTGCTAAGAAAGAGAAATGTCTTGGTAAATAAGATAAGGAGTATAAATTATCACCTAAGAATATTCAGTTTAATATTTCAAGATAAATTGGTGGTTGGTGAATTTTTAAAGTATAGAGGTTTATCCACGGAAAATCTGTGTAATAATAATACATGAGATCTCACGAATGGTACAGGCTTTAGTCTGCACCAAAATGAAAAAATAAAATAAAAGAAAAACCTAACCTAACCTAAAAAATAACTCATTTGTTTTTGTAAATAAACAACAAGGGATCGGACTGTTCACCATATTTTATGAATTTAACATATTTTATTAATTATTTTTAAAATATATATTAGTAGCAGACGATTCGTGAAGAAAAAAACAGAATCGGTTGAAAACTAATTTACAGTGATTTTTTAAAGTTTCAATATATCTGTTTCTTTCAAAAACGATTTTTTGTATGGAGATTATAATTATGGCGTTACTAACAAATGACGTCACAAGTGGGTATGTGCCTCTTTGTCTAATCTTGAATTTCAAACCTTTAAAACTCGGTAAATTTTAAAGATAGAGCAAAAATTATAAAGATTGAGCAAAAATTATTTTAGTGTTCGATAGCAGAAACTAACAAGTTTGGATTTATAAAATTAAAAAAAGTAGTCCGAGCCCCTATTTCTGTGTCACAAAATGTTGTGACACAGAAATAATTGTGTATTTTGTTAGATTTATAAAATCCAACAGAAGAAAAAACGGTCGACCTAGTTCATTAACATACAGAAATGACAAAATGGAGTCTTACACCATGCTCAAAGTTGGGTAACAAAACGTTGATTATAACAATTAATTAATTATAAAATGATGATAGAAAGAAACTGTCATTTATATACCTAATTACGTATAACATTCGTTATTATATTCACCCACCAAGTATTTCGCAATTGATTTTTTTATGATTCCCTTGGCAGCAAAAGTTTTGGAAGATTAATGCCCCGAAAGTTGGTGTTTGGCTTCAGTCGACAGGCTCAAAGGTAGATTAGTAATTTATCTTTTACATATTAAATTAACCAAATATTAAGATTTATCTGCCTGCAACGAAGTCTAATTGTAGTTTGTTGGCTGCCTGTTTACGTAGTTTCATTTAGTTTACGTGCAGTTTGTAAATTTTTATTGAAATATTTTCTGGCAGTTAAAACGAATTCAAATGTTCAAATACAGATTATATTCGTATTCTATCTGTATGGGTGTGTGTGTAGGTAGGTTATATCTAAATATTAAGTATGTTCAGGTTTATTAGTTAAAAATATCGAAATATGCAAACCTGACATTGATTTAAACAACCTATATTGTCGTATCGGTTGCAGTGTGTCTCTTCCCATGGGTGTCGTAAGAGGCGACTTAGGGACTACACATTGAACAGAGAACGGGCAGCAGCGCTCTCTGATACAGTAACCTTTTAATCTGCGACCTCCAACCCACCTGCCAAGCGTGAAGATTATGGCAAAACCCTCCACTTGAGTGGAGGAGGCTCATAGTCCAGCAGTGGACTGTAACGGGCCGTTAATGTTGATGATATTGTCGTATAAATAAAAATTTTAAGTAAATTTTTGAATTCCATGTTATTATTGCAGATAGATTTATTATTTACGTTCCCACAAACGTATTATTAGCCCTGCGTTTTTTTTTTCTTGTCGGTACAGTAGCCGAGCATAAAACCAAGACTTTACCCAAGTATTATCCAGTAGCTAGGGCCGCTGTCTTCTATGTGTTTTCGAATTTCGAATTCATATGTACGTTTATTCGACGCTCTTACAGTGAAGGAAAACATCGTGATGAAACCTGCACACTCCTGCGAAGAAATTCAAAGGTTGTGTGTGAAATTGACCAATCTGCACTGGGCCAGCGCCTGATCGCCCTAATTCAGGGTAGGCTCGAGCCCCTCGTTGGGGACGTATATTAGCTGTTGATGATGACCCAAGTATTAAAATATCAAAATAAAATTTTCTGTTATTAATATGTGTAATGGAATTGTAACTCAGTATCCTTTCTTTCTTTTTCATTGAAATTAAAGGGCATCACACACGGCAGCTATAATATATATTATAGCGCGAGCCAGCTCTCTCGTCGCCATTCACTTTCACGCAAAGCGGGGGTCAAACAAAATGGCGAATCAATCAGTGACCGGCCATTCTGCTTGACCCCCGCTTTGCACACAAAGTGAATGGTGATGAGAGAGCTGGCTGCCTCGTATATTATAGCTCCGTCTGTGACGGGCTTAAGAGAAACGACACGTCCGTACACTTTTTGATTTCTTATATTATTTACTGGCGGT
Organism: Carpatolechia fugitivella; assembly: GCA_951230895.1. Classification (NCBI taxonomy): domain Eukaryota; kingdom Metazoa; phylum Arthropoda; class Insecta; order Lepidoptera; family Gelechiidae; genus Carpatolechia; species Carpatolechia fugitivella. Next base: position 2,398,348 of record OX579655.1, on the reverse strand, counting down.
CCGCCCGTGGCTACGCTTGAAGAAAGAAAGAAAGAAAGAAAGAAAAACTATTTATTCAAACTGCTGTGACAGAGCACATACTAAAATGTAAAAACTTAAGTTACCACACTATAGTATGCAATAGGGCACAACAGTGAAAAGGCGTCGACTCAGCATATGTCTACCTCACTCTTGAGGTAGACATATGCTGAGTTAGACGCCGTTTTTCAGTCGAGCCCTTCTGTCAACCGGATCCCAAGGAGAGATGTCGACCCATGACGTACAAAACTATAAATAAAATATTATTATAAATAAAATATATAAACTTTAAAATTAATATTGCGTTGTGTAAGATTTTTCCCGTGGGCATAAGACATTTTCCCGTAAAAAGTATTCTATAACGTGTTAATTCAGGTTAAAAACTATCTCCATTCCAAATTTCAGCTAAATCCGTTGAGTGTTTTAAGCGTGAAGGTGGAACAAACATCTGAATATCCAAACACCCAAATTTCCAAACATCCAAATATATTTTCACGTGTATAATATTAGTGTGATGTGATGTGATTACAAGACATACCAGGCAATTCAACCGGCAGATCTAGCTCCAATCTGAGTTCAACGAAATTGAATTCCATTTTTTTTAATTTTCCTCCGATTTGAAGATAAGATCCCAATTTTTGTTTGCCATTCCTTTTTTCTTAGTTACTTAACTGGAAGAATTTAAATCAAATTTCAGCTTTGGAGCTTTATCAAGTTATTGGATGTCGGGTTTAAAGCTTTGCTTTCGGTTTTCCTTAAAACGGTTAAGTATGAATTCCTACCTAAAAACCATTCCTCTATTCCTGTCTTTTCGACTTTTACGTGTACTGAACCAGTTTTGATAAAATTTGGTAAAAAGCTAGTTAGACATAGGCTACTTTTTATCGCAGGATAATCTTATATCCAAACAACACAGGCAATATTATAGTCACAAACAAGTTTCTTCAAAATTATTTCATTTACACTAAAAATTAAAATACCTATGTGCAACATAAATTGACTGCAAATAAACGAATGAATGTGAGAACCAGAAGAAGTCAAGAACAATTAGGCAACTTTATTGCTACACAGCAGTTTTTTCAAGCACCCTGGTTAATTTTCGTTAAAACATTTATATAACGTTGTGAAAAAATATTTGGATATTTTGAGTGTGAAGTCGATTAAACCGCACTGGGCCAACGTGGTTGACTAAAGCCTTTATTCAGGGAAAGCTCAAACAGCTCGGTGGGGACGTATATAAGCTGTTCATGGTGATGATGAATGAATTTGAAATTGGAAACTTAATTGTCTGTCGTAGGCGCACAGACGACGACGACGTCTTCTGAATGGAAGGCAGTGGAACTTGCCACCACACCACCACCGTCATCGCTCACGTTTGAGTTCACTAGCACGTCATCACTATTATTAAGTTAATTATTGACCAATGGAGTGACGTTCACCATTTTCCATTAGCTGAAAACATAGAGGCTAATTCCGCTGGCAAATTATGTTTACTTAGGCAAAACAAAGTTGTTTCAGTGAGTAAAGTTCATTTGACATTCATGGCTTTACGAAAATCTTTGGAAATAAGCGACAAGCTGCGAAGGTTTTGCATGAATTATGATGTCTGTACCTATAAATTAATGTGGCAACAAGATAAAAAGAAATTTTCAAAATTTGGGTAGTAAATTATTATTATTATTTCTTTTTATAGGATATCCATCTCGGCTTTATGAGCCGGTAGTATTTAACAGTCACGGGCCGAAGCCAAGTGTGTGTTAGTTCGTGCGATTTGTGGTACTACGAGCGTTGATATTTGACTGATCTGTTTGTAAGAAAATCTTTTGACTATGCGGCAAGTATTGAGGATGGTTGCTTTTTGCAAGTTAATATAGGTGAGTTGCGGGATGTTAAGGGTGATGACGGAGGCTACACAATAATATCTGACCGCATGCGGTTACGCTCGCGTTATATAATATTTTTCCCATGGGAATAAAACTTTACCCGTCAAAAATATCCCATGCTATATTAAATTCAAATACGTTCAACCATTTTTGTGTGATTGAGAACCAAATCTACAACCTTTCACATTTATAATATAGGTAGGATATAAATTACCTAATTGAAATACCTAATAAATGCGTGTCCAATAAATTGTCCAATAAATTCAACACAAAAAACGGCCAAGTAAGTGTCAGGTCACGCTGTTTTAGACATCAGTAATTCTCTACTACATAATACTTTGTCAAATTTCTTACCAATACAAGCACATTTTATAAGTTGGTCTATTACTCGTTAACCTGTAAAGCCTTCTTGGCTTTTATAACTTTATTTTATTTTATTTTACTTATGTACTCCATGATATTTTTGACGTTTCTTAATACAATTGTTTCGTTGGTAGGGAAGGGGAGACACTTGAATCTAACAAAAATAAGCACTCAAAATATTTTTCAAACGTACGCTAAATTCGAAAAATAGTTTACGCAAACCCCCGTTATTTTTAAAAGCCTATGCAACGGTATCTTAAATTATAGGGTAATCAAGAAAAAAATAACCCCCACTTTACATGTACCGAGGAACCCTAGTTTTTTTAAATGTTATTATCTGTATTTTCCCCGTGTGTAATAAAGTATATTCATTCATTAATTTTTTTATGATTTCATTCAACAGCTTTGTTGGCATGTTTAATGACAAATTACAGCCTTATAGTACTAAAAGTCACTGAGCTAAGCCACGAACAGACAGACAAACAGACGGACATGGCGAAACTATAAGAATTCCTTGCTAACTACGGAACCCTAAAAAACTATAATTGTGGGAATAAAAAGATAATTTTTGGTTTTGTGACTTATTAGCATTCGTATGTATTAATACTTTGGTGGGTGATTTTTACCATAAGTATTTATTAATAATTTTAAAGCATCAACATAAACAAAAATACAAACAAACCTCTTACATATAAAATTAAATTGCATTTTGGTCAATGTCCTTTTACAAAAAAACTTTTTCAATGAAACGCAATTTTCGTATGTGAAATTATTTCGATTTCACCCTCCTAGTGTATAGGTTGATATTCATCAGAAACGATGGACCGGCAATAATTTGTGGTGAAGAGAGGTTCCATTTAATTTGGGCCCATTCATAACATTGCACTTTTAATGACAACTCGGTGAGTTTTATAGCTCTGTGGTCTGTTTTGTTTAAGCGGATGAAGTACATAATTATTAATTTATTTCATACTAGCGGAATAATACTTTTTCCCGTAAAAAGTACCCTAAGATCAACAAAGCATTTATTAAATCACTTACATTAAACCCCTTTCATTATTGTGATCTCAGAGAAACAAGATGGCCGTTTTTCTCCACAGAGGGTGTACACTGGTAGTGAACGTGCCATCCATGATAGCTTTGACGTCGAAAAATGATTTGTAAAAATCTTAATTCGAATAAAAAAAAATGCTTTGACTTTGACGCGCGTCAAAAATCTTTGAGATACTTTTCAATAAACCTCAGAAGAAATAAAAGAGTATAAAGCGCGAGGCGACGCGCGTCTTAAATCTTTGCAAGAAACCCATGATTGTGTCAAAAGACACGCCTAGCCCTAGGAAACAAAAGAGACTAGGTATTTTAGGTAGCTAAAAATAATACTCTTTATAAACACATCTTAAATAATAATTGAATCGTGAAAAACATTATTACGACAATTGTTTTTTTACTTTTTCTAATTGTTATTTTAAATTAAATAAAGCAAAATGTCCGCTTCTTTTTATTTGCATGATTGATTATAAGCCCGAATCCGGTTTAATCCGTGCCGCAGAATCTATTTACAGAAAGCCGACAAAAAAAATCAAGTGTCTCACAAAAACGTAGCACAGTCGTTAAGAAAATGAGTTACGTATACAACCACACGAGGGTGGAAAAAGAAGTGGGGTAACGCAAATTACATGAAAGTCAAGGTTAGTGGAAGAACACGGGAATATTGCGTTCATACGAAGGTTTTCACATTTGAATTTGGAATGGGTTTAATTCCAGTTGCGAAGCCGACTCTACTGGAGAATCATCTGCGTAGAGTCGCTGGATTAAGAGTAAAAAAAGCCCCGAATTAAAGACCTTTCAAAAGTGGAAACTATAACAACTACGTCTACGTCTCTTTAACAACTTATTTTATTTCCCTATACTCAAATAATACTTAATTATTAAATTCAAGACACTTCGCGCGTTTGCACTTTTTAACACGCCTATATTTAAATCCGCTTTAAAAATGTTTCTGCCTTATTTTAACGAGATACGTAGATATGCCTGTTTCCGCTAGACCTGGGATATAAACGTGCATCCAACATGGCGGCCGTCCTCACATTCAATCTCGGCTTTTAATTATATGGAAAAATCCACCAGCGCTGGTATCTTTTAAAGAGTTTAAACAGAAAATTTAACACGGCTCCCATTTTGAAAGAAAAATTTAGGTTCAGGTAAAACTACATGTTTAGTGATTTAGTGAGAGATGAGCATTCAGATGTAAAAATAGCACCAATACCTTTAAAAGTTAGGGTGAATCTATATATGTATGTAATCGAACCCACTGAACCATTTGACGGATTTTAACGATTGATGTATCGTTAGATAGCTGTTAAGAGTGCGGGGACATGATTGGAGACTATTGCATCTCATAATAACTCGTTGTGCTAGAGATTCTACAATACTTTATGCAAATAAATATTATATAAAATAATAAATATATAAAAAATGGTTAAAAAGGTTTTCTTTTTCAGGATCATATTTTTTTAAAAGCTGTTAATAAACATGTTAATATTAAATGTTAAAAGTCTCAAAAAACACATACATTTATTTATTTTCAATAACTTAAATATAACGCGTTACTTTCGTTATTATTATCTACTTACGAGTATATATACATATAAAAATAACAAAGACTTACCTGTGTGTGTGTTTCAAACCATTAATATCACTTGTTTTACTTAAACTTACGAACTTTACCTGATATAGGGGATTTGTACAGGCTCAGAATGGGTTCTGACATGAGACCCGCGGGTTCTGTAAAGTAAGGAACCCAATTTTAGAACCACTGGCTAGCGTTTTGTTTACATTTTGATACTGAAATTAAAATAAATAACAAAAGTATTTCTCACATCAGTCTGAGGGTTAATATGTCACATACTAAGATTAAATAGGTGTTTCTTATTAGATGATACAAGAACCCTTTTAGTATACACACAATTGCTAATACTAAAATGATGTACATAAAAGTTTCAACACGTTAGCATGATGTTTTAAAAATAAATGAGTGCCTAACCACACCAATCTAGTCATTATTTGTAGCTTACAATACAAAGAGTTAATTTTTTATTTAATGTGTAGTATTTTTACATCAAATATTTGAATTTAAGTAATACTTTAATGTTTTCGATTTAATGTTTCGTTTATAAATTTGATATTACCTATATTATAACACCGAATACAATTCGGAGGCGTGGACGGCCTCGTAGGAGATGGCGAGATGAGCTTGACTCTTTTTCAAGGAGTTGGGATTAGGAAGCCCAGGATAGGGAAGGATGGAAACAGAAGAGGGAGGCCTTTGCCCAGCAGTGAGACAGCTAAATAAAAAGATACGATAAGAATAAAATTCTTGTAACATAAAAACCTGCGTTCTCTCAGTACACAAACAAAATAGAATGACTTCAACAGAAAATATTAATATTCATAACAATTTTAAAAAGAGAACCTGATCGTATTTTGGTCATTAGTTCCACAATTCAACTCACACCAAAGACCATAAAATAACAACTTCTAAAACTGCACTATTTGGCTTCATTTCACTCGTAATTGAATAACGACTGCCTAAAATCTGAGCAGGCATTTCGCCAGCCCGATATATTTCAAAACATTTTTGGCCGTAACTGTTATGGGAATCACACAAGAACTGAATCTGTCTGACGTTCTGACTAACCCTGCGTTTCGAGACAGGCTGAAATCGAATCTTAGCGCACTCAAAGCGCGTACTGAATTACTGTCAGCAGCAGCGGGGCCAAACCCTAGTGAAACCCATAAAATGTATTTTATTTTCAGATCGCTGTCGACGTTGACAATTTGATTCGGAACTTTGGTATTCTTTCTTTTCTTTTTTTAAATCGGTCGCCTAATAACTCCTTGGCTGGGTTAGGATAATAGTCAGTGAGCAACAAATTATTTATAGTCAAGAAGAGTACTACGCTAAGCTTCAAACTTGACCCTACCAAATGAATACCAAAGAAGCAAAACTATACCATACGTCATTCGAATGTTTTATATGACTCGGTTTGTAAGAACGTCGAAAGTAAGCTTCAATGTACAGCAGTGACATCATCTGCCTGTCTGTTGTCGTCGTCGTCTGTCAACATTAATTAGGTGCACTGTTTTAGCGGGCTTTGTTAGACGGTTACTCTTCTAGACTATTTTATTCGTTGTCAGTAAGGAATGGGCAAACTGAGCGAGTAAATGTGTGGTTGGCAGGTGGTGTACTTGAATTATTCTTTTTTTTTAACGGACTAATCGCTTTTTCTACCAGAGTGGTAATAAAGAATGTTACACCTGGTAAAAAACTCCGACATTATCAGTCCGTGTGTAGTCTTACTTTACGGACTTCAGTAATACTCTGAGACTACATCTGCTGGACTGCCAAGAAACTGCGAAATATTACTTACAAACACAATTTTACTTTTAAAACCATTTTATCTTAATTGGAATCTTATTATGTTTGCTGATAGGAACGATGATACTGGAAACGTGGTTTGAATTTTTCAGGGAAAGCGAAGTGCAGTTTTAAATGATAATGTTTTCACTGAGTTGTGTTATTGTTGTATTACATATTTCTAGTTACATCACGTTTCGTAATAGCTGGCTACCAACTGAAATGATTTTCATAATATTTATTTTGTGAAAATAACAAAGCATACAGTGATATTATTATCAGTGTATCCACATTATGTCTAGCTGTAGATAAATTTATCGCTTAGGTCATTCCTCAGTCTAGGTTAAAAAAAATCACAGAAACAAGTAAATGACATTGGTAATGGTTATCAATATTTAGAGAGGAAAGCGGGTGATCGTGCGCTTTGGCGTACCCTTGGGGAGACCTACGTCCAGCAGTGGACTGCAATAGGCTGATTGATTGATTGATCAATATTTAACACATTTTGAAATATTTATGTAACGTATACGTGACCGCTAACTACATATTGATTATGAATTCATTGCTCTCTAAACACTCAGCCATTTTTATAAGGTACTATAACATTCTTAGATTGACACTCTTAATAACATTTTTAACTCTCGCGAAAAAATAATAATATATCGTGATTAGACCTGTTAATACATATAAAAAATATTACCACTCTTATGTAGAAAACACTATTTTTTAGGGTTACAATTAACGTTTTAAACCACACTGGAATGTGTTTTTGGTTTTTTCAAATACGCATGTAGGATCCCCGTTCTCACAAAAATCCCGAGACTATTTCGCGATAAGGCGTCCTAGTCACTGATCAATCACTAAATTTATTGCATGGCACTATTGTCACTTAAAACGACTTACGGCACATTTTTTATTTCCACTTTACAGGTTTACGATAAAATTCACATATATTTTTTAATAAACCTAAAAAACAGGTTTATTCATATAAATATTTGATTATGAGGTTTGAAGTTATGAAACTAACTAACTATATTAACGTGAAGTTTTAAAAAATGTTGGCATCAAGCGATATACTGTTCGTGACAATGTCAATGACTAAATTAGCCTTCGTATAGGGCACCACGCCATCACATTGTTCTGTAAACTTGTAAGTACTTGTACCTACTAATTTAGGTATTAAATATATTTTTAGTGTAAGATCGTTTGGTAAGTTATTTTTTAAATAGATTTTTAAATGTACCTAAGTATTGAATAACGGCTTTCGCGTCATATGTAGCTCACATGTCATTTAGTCATTGACAATGTCACGAACAGTATATCGTTTGATGCCAACATTTTTAACAGAATAAATTATTGAGCTCTATAATTATTCTGTTCTTATTGTGAAGGGTCCTATAAGTATGCTTGCTGATAGTATAACTATCAGACATTATTTTATCGCTGAATTCACACACAAACCATTCCTATTTCGTATTTATAGACGTGTAACGAGTACTAAGTTTTTGTTAATATTTTATTTACTACAAAGTTAAAAATAACTGTATGTTGGTATTATTTACCGGTTTGTTAGCACAAGCACTCATTTATTTTAACACACTTTTGAGAGGATTCTTATTTGTTTATCCATAGGTATCACAGAACGTTACTTGAATATAACTTGACACTGACACTTAAAAGAGACTTATAACAATCTTATAATTATAAAATTATCTTATAACAATTTTTTTTCATACGATTCTACAATAACTTGTTTGTAGTGTAGAAATTGCGGTCAAATGAAATGTGATGTTAGACAACAATTCGTCATTTGCTAACATGTTGAAACCGGTGTGTATTAAAATTCTAAATAAACAACGGGGCATAATGTTTACTTTGATGATGTTTCACTTGTTGACTCTATAAAATATTTATTTGTTTGTTTTTAAGTTTAAAATTTTACGTTCGATTACATTTCCACTTATTCGTATTTATTTACGTAATATTTTTTATATTTTCAAATATAATATTTTGTTCGTTTTTTATATCCCGTTTACAATCATAATAATATTTCTTTTACTATTTGTACACTTTATCTCTTTTTGTATATTACAGTTCTCATTTCCGAATAATTTTAATTCATTTATTAAATTACGTAAATATAATAAGGTGATTATTTTGCTTTAAAAAAATAATAATAAGTAGAGTCCAGAAAACATCACCAATATAAAATTACCAAAATATTTTGGCTTTCCTAACTCACCTCCACAAAGAAGAGACATTGGATTAACTTTTATAACACTTTTTTTAGAATATAAGTTTGTATTTGGTTAGAATAATAATATGTTATTAGGTAAACTAGCGCATCTATCACTGTACAAGCTTGGCTACTAAAAACTTTAAACTCTAATATTATAGGCAAGAAGGCAATTAATTTAAAAACTTTGTACTGGCGTAAAGTTAGCACTACCCTATACTTAATACTTTAGAAAAAATGGCACTAAAAAGACACGGTTTATATTTATTTTAATTTTATAATACAATTGATATTTTCCGCTGTTTAACATGTAACAATTTTGGAAATTAATACATCAAAATTGGAACTAAATACACATAGAGTCGTGGTGTTATCATAAGTGCACGCGCATGGCGTGTTGATATTTTTGTTTACGCGTTGCGTCGCGCGTGCGGCGTCTTTTGGGACGCGGTGCGTGCAGCCTGGACGGCTCAAGCTTGGAACTGCCGCCTGAGTGACGTCACTTTAAGCCTGCGACTACAGCGCATGCGCCTTTCAGACTTTACTCACATGTCCCGTCCCGTATTTTGGTCCTTATAGACGGCTGGCTTCACGTTTTTCTGATAAGCCCCACGACGTCTATCAGTTGCCGACAGACGTTGCGACAAAATATTTCCAATTTAGCTGTAGGTATTTTGTGGAAAAGTCAGAGTGTGGTCAGAATTGTAGTTTTATATACTTCATCGCGTGGGTTGTAAAGCCGACAAACAACCTCACAAATTCTAGTGTCATTGTTATAGAGCCCCCAAAAGCCTTTAACGTATAACATTCTCTGATATATGAGCCGGGACCATCGGCTTAACGTGTCTTTCGAAGCACGGAATCAATTTGCGTTTTAGACATCAAGTAATTCAAAATGCAATGTCCTGTAGGACTTTGCATTTGCAAAATTGGATGAAGTCTCACAAAGGGTTCTTTTTCCCATAATTTTCCTCAGTTGCTAGACTCACCGAACCTGAAACCTTCATAATGAGAGTGAAACGTTCGACCGCTGGGTCATGATGAGAGGCAGCGGATACGCATTTCAAGGCGGGAGTAAATGTTCGAAATAACAAAAGATTCTAGTACAGGATCTAAACTGTGGAAGACAAAATATTCTATTATTACGTGAATATTTTTGTTATGTGCAATAGGAGTAAATAGGTTTTTAAGAGTAAGCGTGTTCCACCTTGACCTTGACGTCTCTATTTCTGTAGATAAGACAGAGGTCATGAAGTACAAAAAGAGCGTTATTGTCCTTAGTAGTAATAACTGCTTCAAAGCGTTCATGAGCGTTTGGAGTACAGGTTGCCGCCGTACCATTTGTACTATCGGCCTATACCATCAATTTGTACCATCAATGGTATAACTTAACTGGGGCTTTTTTATCCCAATACTATTGCTTGCGCTGATGGTAGCTATGGCCACCGCTGCCTTTCATCTGGGAATCATCTGCCGTTACAATTTTATTCGACGCTCTTACGGTGACTATCTTGAAGAACACACCTTAGACGTTTCACGTGCACATTTGGTAAGTACTTTTTTTACTCATTACATCCTTACTAATTTATTTTATTTTTTTATTTGTGTTCAGGTAACAAACGGTCATACACAAAACTTATCAATAAAAAAGTATTTTACATAAACCTTATAGTACCCTGATATTAAATTAAGTTTGGTTTTAAATTCGACCATTCCATACTAACAAAAATTAATGAAATATTATAAACGCGAGAGTTTGTATGTATGAATGGACGTTTGTTACTCTTTCACGCAAAAACTACTGAACGGATTGGTATGAAATTTGAAATAGAGATGGTTTGTAATCAGGATTAATAAATAAAATACTTTTTACGGGAAAAAAGTCTTATTCCCACGGGAAAATCTTACATAACGCGAGCGTAGCCGCAAGCGGACCGCTAGTCCCAAATATTAAAGTAATTGTAACTTCAGACGAACAAACCGTCTAGTCATTAAATATCTAACCGCACAAAAACACCCGCATGAAGCCGACAACGTCCCACATCAAAACTTGCTTATTAATGCTTAAAAGTTAGTTTATTAGCTTAGTGAAACTCAAAATTGCAGTTATAACTCAGTTACGGTTTGCAAAGTTAGCAAAGAGCTGTTTAGTGGTAGGCAACTTTGTATTCCTGCCACTTAGTAAATGTCACTCAGTGTACGCCCTGTAATAGTAGGCAAAGTGAAAAAATGGCTTCTCAGTAGGTCTAAAATCGTAGACAAATTAATTTTTTTGCTACAACTAACATGAAGTTGATCAAGTTGGCTAATTGCCTATATTTGATAAAAATCCATACAACACCTAAATATAGCATGCTCAGTTTTAAGTTCTCATATAAATTGACAGGTTAACGGATTAAATGAGTTTTTTAAACTAATCGTAGATATTTGAATTTCCTAAATGAACTCAAAAGACTACTCGATGAAAATATACACTGTGACTTAATATTTGACTTGAAGCACAGAATAATAGCTACGTCTTGAAGTAATTTTCAGAACAATGGTTCTGAAGCTAGTGGTAATGACTACAATGATCACTCATTCATATCAGGCTTCAGCGAATTGTTGTTCCTGATTAGTAATTCATCAGAAAAGAGAAAAGTTGAGTTTATTGGCGTATACACAAAAGAGCCAACATTGTTTACGCAATAAGATGTTTTTTTTTCCTTTATTTTTGACTGCTAATTAGGCCTTTACTCATGAACCTACATCACTGGGACACCATGGTCACGCAAGATGCAGGTACAAACGAGCTCTATGGATGTATTTCATATGATGCCCACTTAGTAGCGTAACCAATAATACATTTTGTCGTAAGCTAGCCAAGCCTAGTTTCGCTACCGTTGTACACTAGTAAATATAGGCTTTATTGATGACTATTTTTATACTAGTGGCTCAGTGAGCTGAAGACCTCGCGAGTATTTTTTTTTTAAATGTCTGATTTGTTTTTTTTTACGTTTTCTACCCTCTTAACTCAGTCATTTTTTAAATTTCCATGAATTGACTCGACAAAAAAAACTATAATATTAATCAAACCAGTCCACAAAATTTCACGAGAATCGGCTAAGAAACGCGACCTGTAGAGGAGAACAAACAGACAGACAGATGGACATACAAAAGCAATTTTGGCCAAACTGAAACGGAGACGCTTCGCTCGCACTTCGCGCTCATGTCCATAAATTAATACTTAGCACATCAAAAACTATTTTAGGCTGGAAGTTTTAACAGCACAATTAGCGGGAGACGTAATGGCGTTTACAGCCTGGACAGTAAAAGAGTTGTCGTAATAAAATGGCGGAGTTTTTATGCCGCTTCAAACTGCAGTCGTTGAAAACTGCGCAATGACATGTACGCTGCCTTTTAGTATCTCTGTTATTTGTTATGTTAGCATAGTGTGCATTTGTACTCCTTATGATAACGATAGTTGAGGTTTCTTCAGATCTGAAGCTATACGAGAAGAAATATTTATCTAACTTTTTTTTTTTCAACACTTGTTGTTTCTGTATTATTGAAATACAGCCTCTGCCTATCCCTTCGGGAAAGAGGTATTATTTTAAATAGTGTCGTCCTACTTACCCATAACCAGTATAACTTGATAAGAAAAACTCTAAAAATAATATGAGTTTTGTACTTACCACTCGCCACTCGTAAACTGTTATTCGTTGTTGAATATGCTTGTAACTGAACATGACCTTGGACGTTATTCACTTTTTAATTTCTTTCACCACACTTTCCAACTATGTGTTTTTTTTACCGGTAACTGTTCATTTTTATTATACGTACCTGAAACAAAAATAAAAATAAATATCTATTTGTAGGTACTGGAACTAAAGTTTAGAAAATGATTATTTGAAAAATCATTTAAGAAATGATATTATTAAAACGAAAGGATTATTTCTCATTTATACCTATTATGTGGCTACGCTTCCGTTGCCGGTACTGGTTCCCAAATAAAATTGGAAATGGAACCGAACAAGTCCTGAAAATATATTCACCAAAACACGAAACCTATCATCAACTCGTAAAACGCCTCGATTTATACAGCCTTCCAAGGAACAGATAGCAAAACTTGAAAAATATATTCGTATCATAAATACAGCGGCCAAATATTCCGAAAAAGGAAAGTAGGCAATTGACCTATTTCACGTGTATGTGAATCGTAGCGTCGTCGTAGCGCTACGGGCTACGAGCGTAGCAGTTTCGTAGCAACAATGAACATCTTCAGTTCGTGTACTGAGTGACTTGTTTTGTGTTCAAAACAGCTTGACTTTATTAACTTAGCAGTATTTAAAGAAGTAAACAGATGGTAGTGTTCAACCAAAGCATAAAAAGTGACGAAAACTTTCTTTCTTATATGTTTTTGTATACATTTTGTCGCCTCCAGAGTCGTATATGAAGTAGTTTACTTTAGTAAAATTTTTGGTGTGTTATCAATTCAACATCAACGGCCCGTTACAGTCCACTGCTGGACTATGAGCCTCCTCCACTTAAGTGGAGGGTTTTGCCATGATCTCCACGCTTGGCAGGCGGGTTGGAGATCGCAGATTACAAGACGCCGTGTGGTGACGGCAGAGTAGAATACATTTGTCACCAACCCCTACTCTTCCCGTAGGTGTCGTAAGAGGCGACTTAGGGACTACACATTGAACAGGGAACGGGCAGCAGTGTTATCAATTGCCAATTATCAATAACTAACCTTACACCAAGATACAAAAATATTATAAGCGGTAAATATGTAGTTATTGTCTTATACTGATTTCGAGTACATATTTTATTAAGTTGGTACTTTTTAGTGAAACATATTTTTTGAGAGTGGTGTGTTTATTCAGTGCTTTTACGGTGAATGAAAATACTTTGATTTAACAATTTCTTGTAAACAGATGAAAGAGAGAAAATACAGTAAAACAACTCAACAGGGCTACTAAACACCGTGAGGAAACCTACACATTCTTGCGAGCTTGTTTGACTACGGCCTGATCACCCTTAATTGGCGGTAAGCTTGAGCCCTTCAATGGGAATGTATGTGAGCAGTCGATGATAAAAAAAATTGAAACTTGGAAGTTTTGTCTCTATTTACCGCAATATCGTGCGAAATTATCGCAAATTGCTTAGCTCAAATGCGTTGATTGCTGTGAATAAAAGAAGTCGGTTGAGATGTCGTCATCCTACACATGTGGACGCGTCCAATCTGCGCCCTTTGTCAGCCATTACTCTTTTTTATGAGTCTGCTCAGAAATTCTTGTGCCTTCACGGTGAGAACAAAAATGTAAATATTTAGATTTTTATATTTTCACTCATGTTTCTCGACTTAAATTTTATTTTAAACTGCCCTTGGAATTATATTTTTGCTTTAGGCCTAACAATTATTCATAATAAGCACGATAGCATAATTTGAATTTAAATTCCTAAGTTATTTATTCAGAAGTATAAATAGTTAGTTCAGTAGTTCGCCGTGTGGTGACGGCAGAGTAGAATACATTTGTTACCAGCCCCTACTCTTCCCGTGGGTGTCGTAAGAGGTGACTTAGGGACTACACATTGAACAAGAAACGGGCAGCAGCGCTCTCTGATACAGTAACCTTTTAATCTGCGATCTCCAACCCACCTGCCAAGCGTGGAGATTATGGCAAATCCCTCTACTTAAGTGGAGGAGGCTCATAGTCCAACAGTGGAATGTAACGGGCCGTTGATTGATTTGATTTAAGTTATTTATACAACTATTCCAAAATCGCTTAATATTTTTTTTACTCTTCTTACAAATTGACTTTGCTAGCTGATGACATTGTATATATTATCTAATAACTATAAAGCGACAAATGAAAAATTTTGTCAATCCTTGGACAGGTCTCGAACCTGCACCAAGCTCTGTGTAAGGTCGACGAACCTTGACACTCAGAGCTTGGTAGCATAATAAGGTATTTAACTACTTTATTTTTATTTTATAAATCCAAACTCGTTAGTTTCTGCTATCGAAAACTAAAATAATTTTTGCTCTATCGTTAAAATTGACCGAATTATAAAGGTTTGAAATTCAAGATTAGACAGAGAGGCACTTACTAGCATGTAACGTCACTTGCTAGTAACGCCATATAATCTTTATACAAAAAATCGTTTTTGAAAGAGACAGACATATTGAAACTTTAAAAATCATTGTAAATTCGTTTTTCAACCAATTCTGTTTTTTTTCTACGCTTTTCGTCTGCAACTAATCTATGTTTTAAAATTTATTCATAAAATATGGTAAATTTAGGAACAGTTAAATACCCTATTGGTAATGTGCCTGTTACTGGCCCGGATAGCCAAGGAGATGCAGGTTCGGCTTAAGGGTCGACAAAATTTGTAATTATTAGATATTTCGTAAACAGTCGTAATCTGTAACAATAATAATCTATACATTAATATCTGTTTGTCAAGAAATTCAAAAGTGAAGTCATCTTAATAAATAAGACTCAAGCCCCTCGGTATATAATTCGACACAATTTATAAAATTCTTTGAAAACGTATTTTGGACGACATTAAAAAACAAACTAAATGGCCAGTTTCAAAATCATTATGCAAGACAACAGAAGGGTTGAATTTATGAGGCGAATTAAATTTTGAAGGAGAATTCCTTCCTCCATCTACACAATAGTATGTCCCTAGCGATACTCCCAGCTTTTATTAAATTTAATGTCCCTTTCCCTCCAATGTGCGCCCCACTTATAGTAATTATGCTGTTCAAAAATTCAAACAACGAGTACCAATTTCGTGATTTTATAATTATAGAGAACTACCGAGTACCGCTTACCTATCTTATATTTGTTTAGTACAAGTATATTCAAAGGTTGTGTGTGAAGTTGACCAACCCGCACTGGGCCAGCGTGGTCGACTCAGGCCTAATCGCCCTACTCTAGGGTAGGCTCGAGCCCTATATGAGCTGTTGATGATGACAAGGTAACTTGATAAATATTTTTTTTAAACCATTTTTGATACTAACACAACGTAATATTATGCATGTATCAATCAGTATATACTCGTATTTTAGTCAGAGCAAATAAGTGTTATTGTATTATTTTATTATTATCTCTATCTTTATTTTTTATAAAAAAATTACGTAAGATCACTCTTTTAGAAGTGTTTGCTTGTCGACCTTCTAGACCTCTGTTTCATTTCTGATGACAAGTGACAACGAGGTCAATCACGCTTACGCAGACGATGCCCATTCACTCTAGTCGTAATGACATCATTTTAGAGTTCTAAAACCTTTCCGAACACAACACTAAACGCTTATCTACAGGCGCATGGTTTATTTCACGTCAGGAAAAGAACAAAATAATAAAAATGTCACACCGATACTTTTTAAATGCAGCAACTAAACAAAAAAATTGGTAAAACCAAAAGATTTTCAAGAAACAAAATACTAAAGCGAAGCATATTCAAAAGTAGCGTTAACTAAAAACAAACGATTTGCAAGTTTCGAAGCGAAAAACAAGTGCAAAGTAAAAGCAAAAAGCGCCAGGCACGACAAATTTTTCACTTACTCGCTCTTGCTACCAGCTACAATTGCAAAGGCTCGCGTGCACAAGCTCAAGTTAAATCGCAAACTGTCAAAATATCCTACGCTTTGTATATTATGTGCCATGTTCAACTTAAGAGCATTCAACATGTTTAAACAAAGAAAAAAACGAAATCAATTTTTTATATTATTATTATTTTGAGTTTTCTTTTCTTGCCATTCTTTACACAAGGAGTCTGATTACGGAGTTATGTTTTTTTTAATGAACTAACGTAGACATTAAAATACATTTATGTATGTATGTAAACACTTTATTGCACTTTATGTATTGTAGGTAGAGTCTATGAGTAAAATTATCCTCAGTACTGTAGCGTCGGGCCTCGTTGGTCTGTGTGCCATGTAGTTTGATACTGGCGATAATATTCTTTTTATAATATATTCGTTCTCTTTTTAACTATTCAGTTTAGAAAGAGAGTGATAGAAACTTCATACGGGCTGGGCCGTAGAGATTTGACGTTCTCACCTGCCGTCCGCCGTCGTGTGCGGACGATTGTATGTCTTTCAGTACAAGTTCTGTGACATTTGCTTTATTTAAAACAGTTATTATTTTAAAGAAGTGTCCTTTATATTTTAAGTGGCGGCTATCTGTAGGAGAGTCGTTACAGTATATTGGTTAGAGTTAGTAATTAAGTGAGTTTAGAGTTTAGTGTTATTTTTGCCTACCTCTCTTTTTTAAGTGTTATCTTTACTTTATTAACCATCGCCCTGCAATTAACGACGACCTCGTTCTTACGATATACTTTTTGAGGTTTTTTAGCCAAATGTTTTATTTATACGTCTGACCGCCTTTAGTTAGAATACTGACATTATGAAACAAAATAGAAACATTACCCTGAAATTTAATAATGATAACGTTGAAAAATATTTACAAATAATTGTATTATTTGTAAAATTGTTTGCCATTTAATTAAAAAAAAATCTATGTATGATATCAAAATTATCAAAATTTAATAAATGATAATTAAATAAATAATGGTATAAAATTTCATCTCAAAATGTAATGTTTTTTCGATTCTCTAAGAGGGGTTTTGTAAATGTTATTATATAAAAGACTGCTCCGTTTCTATTTCTTTATTTTTGCGTCGGAATATATTTACCCGCGGCACCATTGTTAAGATATTCAGCGCAAAGGGACGACTTATCATTTACCTCCTCTCATATATTTTGTGAGACAGGCATTACATAAAATATCACATTACCGCAACGTATCTGCAACATAGCGGTGAGCGCATAGTAAAAAGAGATTTAAAGAAGGAACGTAAAAATGATAATTATTTTTTCGGCGGTATAAAAAAATGCTGGCACTATAAATAATAATAATTAAAAAATATTATACCTAATTATATTTAAATTTTCATATTTTTTTTCATAATGATTTAAATATCATAATCAAATCAAAGGTTAACTGATTAAATAATCATGATTTGATAGAAAAAGAACAACAAATCCTACGCAAAACTATAGGCCTTGTGGAACTATAGCCGCACTTAGGTATTTGTAGGTATTCTTATTTATTACTAATAATCAACAAAACAAAATAAAATGTACGTTTTCGCGTAGTACAATATCTTTATATTGAGTTTTACATACACAGGCGCGCGAGCAATCATTTTCGTTCAGTTGAGCAGAAAACGTGATTTTTTTAGCTTCTACCCACTTTGACTGGTGTAAACAAAATGGCTGCTCTTTGAACCGGCCTTTTTGAATCTTGTTAAATTTTATTTAACGACTAGCGGTCCACCAAGCTAGCTAGCGGCCGAAGATTTAATTTATTTATTTATTTATTTTATTTTAGAACGCCAACAGTACATGCATTGATACTCTTACAAATTTTAACTTAAGTCTAGGTCTGATGCATGTACCTATTACAGGCGAGCACAGCATTCTAGGTAAACACAATACATAACAAGTAAAATAAAAGTAAAATAACTAAAGAGGACTACCAGAATTGGACCCAAAAATAAAAAAATAAAAATGAAGCCAAGTGTTAAATAATTAAGAGTGGTAAAAAAATAATAATAATAAAGCTAAAGTTCAAGTTGGAAGTTACAAAGTACACATAAACTAGAAACAATATGATATATATGAATATATTTTCCCGTAGGAGTAAGATTATTTCCCGTAAAAAGTATCCTGTAGTATCATGTAGTCCACCTTTTTTTGCTCATTTTTTAATGGTTTAAAAGGTACTTAACAGTAAACATTTTAGGATTTTCGTGGTTGTTCTCTACACTAAAATTGTCACAATTTTCGGGTTTGTTAAATATAACCGTGGTAATAAACCCGAAAATTGTGACAATATTAGTGTAGATACTTAACACATTTTTTTTTCTTCGATTGATAACTTGTTGTTGTACTAATGAAGTAAATAGGTATGCCTTGATGGTTTTAGGAGGAAGAATAAAGTTGACTCTGCCTAACCTTTTAGAAAAAGGCGTAACTCTGTGTACATGTTTGTGCAGAATCAGCTATCAAAATAATGTATGTACGGCGTCTAACCAGTTTTGTTTTCAGAAATTTGCATAAACCCGCTCCCTGGTACGCCAATTCGATAAGGATTCGGCCTTTATTAATATGTATGGGAAATTTCAATGGTAAACGAATAATTTAGAGATTGGGCTTAGGGAAATGAAAGGATTTGATGAAAAGATTTTATTGCGTTATCAGTTTTGTTTTCAGCTGCTACATTTTCCTTTTCTTTACAGTCCACTGCTGGACTATGAGCCTCCTCCACTTAAGTGTTTGGTTTTGCTATAATCTCCACGCTTGGCAGGCGGGTTGGAGATCGCAGATTAAAAAGTTACTGTATCAGAGAGCGCTGCTGCCCGTTCCCTATTCAATGTGTAGTCCCTAAGTCGCCTCTTACGACACCCACGGGAAGAGTAGGGGTTGGTGACAAATGTATTCTACTCTGCCGTCACCACATGACAAACAAACCAACCATGCAGTTGTAGGCCATGATACCTGTGCTGAAATTTCAGGATATCAAAAATCTCATAGTTGCAGTCAGAAGACGCAAAATATCGGGCTTCGTACTGTAGCACCGGGGGTAGTTGTAGCACCGAGCCTTGATGTGCCATAATAATTTGATGCTGGCTGCATGAATCCTCTTAGTTTATATTTGAAAAAAGATCAATTAAACTTCATTTAGGCTCTTTTTTTTTATTCAATCCGCCATATCGAGCGATCTCTTTTTGTATAAGTGGTTACACTACGTTACCCTTTATTCCTATAATAAAGTTTTTTTACAGAAAAGTACATTTTATATATTAATAGAACAGCCCAAGGACTGGGCTGTACATAGGATAAAATGCATGACCTTTAATATTCAGTATCGCAAATAAGCATCGGTATTTAAATTGATATAAAGGCTTTTTCGCAATCGTAAAGCCGCCATCTTGGACGTACTGTCCATCCGTATCCGAAATGACCCAAGTATCTTTACGACCGCATTGGGGCCAATAATTTAAACACGCACACTTAAATTATAGTGACGGGTCTCCCTCGGGGACTATGATAACTCATAACAGGAAATGTAAGCACTGAACGATGTTTTCTCCGTAATTGATGGAAGAGTAAATATGAGTTTACAGGCGTGTTTCAGACAACGAATTATCTATATTCTTGAAGAGTAACTACGCTTCAAACTTGACCCCACCAAATGAATACCAAAGAAGCAAAACTATACCGTACGACATTTGAATACGCGGTACAATGATGTTTTGTATGACTCGGTTTGTAAGAACGTCAAAAGTAAGCTTCATTGTACAGCAGCGACATCATCTGCCTGTCTGTCGTCCGTCGTCGTCGTCTGTCAAAATATAAAGTCAAAGTCAAAGTCAAAATAATTTATTTCCATAGGATGTTATTACATCACTTAGATCCGTCATTACATTTTTTTGGGTGAGTTCACTAACACAATGGCGGAATCTGTGGAGAAGAGCTCACCGAAGAAACTCCACAGTCGTCGCATCTTTTGCGTTTCCTTTTTTAAATAAAATATTGTCAATTACAAAATTAATGCTTATTACATATCGAAAAAGCCTGCTACTCAAACAATCTATTCCCATGGACGCCTATCTTCTAAGTAATCAGATATCCTATAGTAACCTTTTTTATACAATTTCTGTTTTATAATTATTTTAAACTTGTCTAAAGGCAAGTTTTTAATATCAGTAGGGACCTTATTGTAATAGCGTATACAATAGCCTTTAAAAGAATTACTAATTTTATGTAGTCGGCTGACATAAGCAACCAACTTGTCTTTATTTCTAGTATTAAAATTGTGTATATCACTGTGCTTCTGAAAATTACTTATATTTCGTTTTATATACACAAGATTGTCATAGATATATTGAGACACAAATGTCAGAATATTGAATATTGATTTCTTTAAATTTTTCCCTCAGTGACACTCTAGGCCCTAATCTATAAATTGCACGAACAGCCCGTTTCTGCAAAATAAATATACTATTAGCATTCGCAGCGTGACCCCACAATAAAATACCATAGGTCATTAGACTATGAAAGTAACTGAAGTAGACTAGTCTAGCGGTGTCTACGTCGGTAAGGGCTCTAATTTTTTTAACTGCGAACGCTGCTGAACTCAGTCTGTTCGACAATTTATTTATATGAGAATCCCATTGTAGTTTGGCATCTAAAGTAATGCCCAAAAAACAGTCGAATCTACAAAGTCCAATTTCTGTCCTTTTATAAATATATCTGTAGTTACCGGTTTCACATTGGGTAATACGAATTTAATACATTTAGTTTTCTTTTCATTAAGTAATAGATTATTAACAGTAAACCAATTCACTATACTAGAGATAGCATTGTTTACGTCGTCATAGTTTGATTGTTGTCTTTTAATTTTAAATATCAAAGAAGTATCATCGGCAAACAATACTAACCCATGTTTTGCTTTAACAAGATAAGGTAAATCATTAATATATACTAAAAACAAGAAAGGTCCAAGAATTGAACCCTGCGGGACGCCCATACTTATTGATTTAAATTAATTAGGTGCCAAGTTTTAGCGGGCTTTGTTAGTCGGTTACTCTTCTAGACTATTGATAATCTCTGCAACGGTTAATAATGTTCATGACGAATAGGGGGGCGGGGGTGTAGGTATTTACGATAAGAGAGAGATGGATAACGAAATACTGTCACAGGAGCGCTAGCTCATCTAGTTCCGTTTTTTTCAGCTTTTTTATTGAACGTATATTAAGAAAAAGTTAAGATAATACTTTTTTCTATGGTAAAAAAGGAAACGAAACGTATAAATGAGATCACAATAAACTTAAGGCAAGAAATAAGGCAAAAATGTGTATATCAGAGCTAATATTTCGATTATCTATGTAAACGAAAAACGTGAAAGTTTTTTTTTAAATGTGTTCGTTTTGAACTTACCACACTACAACTCGTATCAGCTATGAAAACTTTAGTCCCCGACTTAAACATAAGTGTTGTTTATACGAGTAGTTTAACATCCCGTAACTAGACCAAGTTCAGGCTTTTCATTTTCAGTACAAAGCCATTGAAAAATTCTTTCTACAGTAATAAAATTATGAAGATTTACGTTATTGGGACGCGATTTATTTGATCCGTCTGTATTCTAACATTTTATTCTATTTTATAGCACAAGTTCCAATTATTTTAAGGCTGCCCGAGCACCAACAGTAATACAATATGAACATCCGAAGCAAGTACAAAATTCATTCCATTAAAAAAACCACATCAGCATGTTTTCTTGTATTTTCTCTGCTCTTACATAAATCATACCGTAACGTGTGACGACTTGTGACGATTATGCACGCCACAAAATGAATTACGAGTTTTGTTTGCTTGCTAAGTTGGAGCTAGTATGGTAATAGTTACTAATAAAAGTTAAAGCAGTTGTATTTTAGTGATTGTACTAACAAAACTCCTCGCCTGACTATAAAATTACCTCCGTCAGTATGTTCTGTCTGATTATGTGCTAACCGCAGATCATCTGACTTTCCTGAAATTGATCATGACTCCAAAACGCCTGTTACAATCATCATCTTTTTAGTGAGTCGATGGTAAGTCGAATTTTAAAGCACGGAGACAAATACAAAGAGGAGTTGCCACAAGCAACTTAGACCCGTCTCATAGCGGACTAAGTACTCTTACTACTAGCTATTAACCACCAGGCGTCGCTTCTGTCAGTGTTACTTTGGATTTTGTGGATACGACACGAATATGACTTGGTTTGATTACAACCATTTTAATGAAATTGAAATTAGTGACGCAAAAATTCTGTACTGTGTTGTATTGTGCAACAGTACGAGTAATTCAACTATTTCTAACGAAAAAAAGACATAATTCCACTCGTATGTATTTTTTTAATGCAATTTTTAATGATCGTAATTTATTCCTTCGAGAAAGTTCGGCGATAGCAGCGCCATCTATCGCCAAGTAGAATAAAATCTTGACTGTAGAAGGTTATATGACCTGTTTCATTCATGCTCATTCATTCATGTATTTTGTATAGTAAGCTGGGTGGCCAGATATGGAATCTAAAAAAATATATTTGTATTAAATATTTATTTTTGTAGCATACAATTAAATAATGCAGATAATATTGATGAACTTACTCAATATTTATAATTGAATACATGACATCAAAATATCACATTTTGGGCAAGGATGTTTCCTTATACTTGGTAGTAAGTAAGTGATGATGATAAAGGACTTACGTGAAATCCCGTGTCAAAATTGAACAGATCTTTTTATATACACACTTATTCTTTATTGCACACTTAAATTTACAGGATAATTAAGAGATCTTCTTATCTGATCTTTTTATGTCTTATAGTTTCAAAGTTACCCATACTGACCCATCTAAATGGGCCACCTGTATATCACAATTGCTCATATAAGGTAATCCTACAATAAAAACGACTACATAATACAAAAAACAAGAGAGAGATCAATTTTAAAAAAATTGTCCGAATTTTTTTGTTTTTTCACTTGCCTGGCAACATTATACAGCGTAACGAACTAACGAACAGAACCATCTTGTGTATAATAGCAAAATTAAGTACGGTTCATTAGTGTCTAGCTGCAAAGCTAGTTTTGCTATTGACCGCTAGATGGTTAGCAGAACTTCATCTCCCCGCACCCCCTCCCAATGGCGACCACCGCTATCATATAGAAAACGTCTTAGGGCAGCTCCTCTTTGTATTTGTCTCCGTGGTTGTAAGTAACCCAGAATGTGGCCACTTGGACGGCGGATTGTGTGGCGTCCACCAAATCTTGCTGCGTGCAGGTGGCAGCTGGGCACGCAGGACATGATGTCAGGTGGGCCATCGTTTGTCCTTCTCCGCACACACAGTTTAAGTCAGTATTTTTGGAGAATCCCGCTATAATCATCAACAATCAATCGTCGCAAGTCATACTAGTCTAAAATCCGAACTCAGGTCGACCTTCACCCATTTGTTTACCGAATAAAAAATAAATTTTTCACTACTCATACTCTGAAAGTAGTTCGGAAGTTGCCTGAGGAGCGGATTGAAGGTAATACTTTTCAGCCCGGAGGGAGAATCACTTTCAACTGACAGCTGTCATTCATTCATTCATTCATTTTCATTCATTCTGGCAAATTAAAAAAAAACTGGTTCTAATTTCACACTTTCTATACAGCCACTCAATTACAGCGCAATGTTAAATTGAAATAACATAAAGTTAAGTATTAATTAAAGAATAAATATTTTTTAAATGACTTTATTATAATTAACTTTCAACTATTTCTTTAAAATAAAATGGATTTGGGCAAATTATTTAACATTTTTCAATAATGGAAATTAAAAATAATGGCTCTAAAGCTGGCCACAGCCACAGCAAAAAATAAAAAATAGGCGGGAAAGCAACAATCCGATTATCATTTGTTTCTCGAGTTGTAGGGTTTTGTTTACAGTGAGTTCATCTGATTCAGGTATGGAAGTCACTCATTTTTTCTTTAGCTAATTCGTGTTTTTATTTTTACTTTCCTTGTATTCGTAATGAAAAGCACAGTGTTTATCTCTGGTTAAAGACTTATTTAGTGCCTCGAAATATTAGGGCCCTCGCTACGCTCAGGCCCCAAACCCCGTCTCAGCGCTTAATAAGTTACTTTCACCCCTCGTATAACAATGTACTATTATCAAACGTAAGACGTCAATTAATAGAACGTGCATGAGTTGTCTCGTTGTCTAACGAAAAGACATAATTATTAATACTTTTTCATCATTTCACTGACCTATTTATCAAATGAATTCTATACCAATAAAAAGTAAAAACAATGCAACGCAAAACCTCGTTTACGGAACAGAACAATTTTTTATTACTCAAAAACACTACAGGCCTACTCATTTATAAAGAAATATCTTCAAGCAGACCCACTTAAGTTCTAAAACTTAGAAAAAAATCATAATTACTGATCAGGCTGACGGAATCTATTTTTATGAAGATACGTAGAAAAAAAACTGAGCTTAAAAACAATATATACAGCTTTAAAGTTAACAATATTATACCACTCGAAAGGTTTTGCGTAACTAAAATTTTGTATTGCTTCTGCTGCCAATTTACCTAGGACAAACTCTAATCTCGTTCCGCTCAGCTTTACAACTTACTCAATAAATAACTAATAATATTTTATATAAATTGCTTTGATTGTAAAAAAACTGTGACAAATATTGGCTCCTTTCTAACACTTACAATTAAATCGAAGATACATTGGCTAGTTAGGCGGGTATGTTATACATAGCTTTAACTGTTTGCACTCCCGCTTTATTATAGGAGCATGGTTATGTGCTAAGCTTCTTCGGAAGAGCGATACCTCCTGAAACAGGCTTTTCTTAGTGTCATGCTCTGTCGCGGCGCCACTAATGCCGAATTTGTTGGTAATAACATCGTTGAATGTTCATAATACGTACAAAGTGTACGTGAAAAAAAATGTGTACGTTCAATAGTAAAGAAGAAAAAAAATATTTTTTATGACGCCGCCGCTACAGAGCATCTCTCCAGCGACGCCACTCGGTATCCATACTTCCCGATACATTTTGTTCAAAATGTTAAGTACATATTGATGTACGATCGCTGCTCTGAGCTAAGGAGGTAACACCCCTAATAAGCCCCTAATATAAGATTACTTTGCTAAAAGAAATAAATAATTTCGTATTTTGTCAATAACAGCACTATCGTAGTATGATATTATATAACCTCACCACTATTTTGCGTCGCTATTCGCATAATTTGCTCATGACGTGACCGTTTCAGAGTTGTTGCTTTGATACGCTGTGACTGTGACTTGTGGAGTTACTTCAATATAGTTACTCTATTGAAATAGGTCAAAGAGATTTATTACGTCATGTTCCAGAGCATTATCCAACTAGAGTCTATTGCAACTGTTTTAGAGCGCTCCGCGAAAGAGATTATATTTGCAATGCGCCTGTGTAAAGGGTGAGTGACAAGGAGAGAGATATTGTCACGTTCGAGGTCTGTGTTCATAAAACATGTACGAAAGTGTGTTTATTGGTTAGTGTCACGCTTCATCAGAGTATTACAACAACGTAATTTTTCGTAGAAAACAAAATAGACTTTCCACTGACATACTATAAAACAGTGGACGTCCTTCAGCTGAATTGATGATGATGATACCGACAATAACTGCTTTTCCTGGGGATAATACCTCATTCCTATAGAAAAGAAAACAATGCAAGCATAACAGTCATGGATGAATAGCATATAACTTAATAATATATAAGTAACTTGAAACATTTCGATTAATGAATTTTTAAAAAATGTGCACATTCCCTATTGCCATCAATCCTGGTCCTGCGCAGTTTCTAACACTTACTCGCCAGCCTTTTGATGTGGTCGTGCCAACACAAACAGGTTGCCTGGAAGAAATTTATATGAAGCAGAAGGCCGCCTAACTGTACATGACTACCTGTTCTTACTTCGACTCTGTCATTTATTATTTCTGTGTGTGCAATAAAGTATATTCATTCATTCATTCATTCATTCACATTGTATTCTACAGGTACCCGCGTAGAGAGAACAGAGTAAAGTTGAGACAACATAGTAAAGTAAGCGATGTTACTAAACAGGTAGCGAGTTTGAAGTGGGAGTGGGCCTGTCACTGCCACCTTACACCATGAAAGCAAGCAAGTAATAGAGTGGAGACCGTGGGGCGAGAAACGCCCACGAGGGAGACCACAGAATATGCGTTGGTACGACGACCTTTTTTGGGTAAAACCAACTAATTTTACATGTTTATGAACGTGATGTTTCAAGAGTGCCAAAGTCACACACGAATCTCAAATTTTGGGTCTGATTCAATTTTAGAAATGTCACCCTTAATTTGCAAAGGGACTCATTAACCTTCCCCATTTAAAACGTAATTCTATTTTTGAAGCTTCCTAACCTTTTTGTATAGCTATAAGACAAATTTATTTTTACGTCTACGGACTCCATCAGCATACCCTATGGATAGTGGATACCACGTTGTTATCTTTGTTTCATCAACGGCCCGTTACAGTCCACTGCTGGACTATGAGCCTCCTCCACTTAAGTGGAGGGTTTTGCCATAATCTCCACGCTTGGCAGGCGGGTTGGAGATCTCTGATTAAAAGGTTACTGTATCAGAGAGCGCTGCTGCCCGTTCTCTGTTCAATGTGTAGTCCCTAAGTCGCCTCTTACGACACCCACGGGAAGAGTAGGGGTTGGTGACAAATGTATTCTACTCTGCCGTCTTTAGTTGAGACTAAATACAACGAGCCCAAAACACGATGAGCTTGAGTTGTGTAGTTGAGGAATCTCTATGGTAATAAGCCACTGACCTCTATATAGTACCGCTGGACCAACTATAAGCGGGGTTATAGTGAGGCGATTTCATTTTCGCCATTTTGGCGCTGATAGCAGCAGTGGGTGGGAAAAGAACTAATAATAGAGATGGGACAGTGAGATAAAATACATCGATAAAAATGTCTATACTTACACCAGCAGAGCTGCTCGTGCAGTAAAATGACAATTATGAGATCCATAGTGTTAAACCTTCAAAACCACTTTATAAATATGCAGACAATGCAAACGAAACAACGGCCATTTGCAGTTTACGTCACATTTAGTTCCTATCCCACGCATTGGGGGCGCTTCAAATAGGCACAATAAAGAGCTGTCATTTTAAAGAGTGTCATTAGTCCAGCGGTATCTATAGAGGTCAGTGTAATAAGCACATTCAGTTGTGGCTATATCATTCGTTATCAGTTTCATTATATCATTATTCATTGATAGTATTTTAGTATATTGTCACGAGTATTTCAGCCTACCCGGGACGAATATGAGTTGTGGATGAAAATTTATTTCAGCGCACTTCTAGGAAAGGTTTCAAAATTACAAATGAATGATGCAAGTTGGACTCGTAAAAGCTTGGAAATACATACTTACTCTTCTTTACTTTACTCTGCTTCTCCAGAACATCCTAAGGACAATATTTCTATAAAACTCATTTATTTCAAAACATACAAACCTTTATGCATCCCAGTGTGCTTATCCTTCAGCACGGTCAGCTCGTAGATCTTTCCGAACTCCTCAAACATCGGGCGAAGATCTTCTTCCTCCAGATGCCGAGGGATCTGCCCGATGAACAGCTTAACGGCATCCTTGCCAGCGCCAGGAGGAGCCCCAGTGCGCTCTGAGGGCGTCAGACCAGATCGCTTGTTTCCATGAACCGGCGTAGGAGGCGCCGTGGTCACCGCGCTTCCGTTACTAGACGTCGGAGGACGTGGCGTCGAAGATGTTGACATCGGCAACTGGACATTCAAGTTACCAGGAATGTTCATATTTCCCAGCATATTGTACCCGAAAAACATATTAGGGTTCATGTTTAAATTGCAGATCATTCTACTTTTTATCACAGCGAGAACAGACTATTTACTTACGATGAACACATAATTGGAATCACAGTAAGGATTTGTACTTTTATTTATACTTAATGGCTATAAATTCGGTTTGTTTTTAAAGCTCGCTTTCGTTTCGCGGAGTAGGGTAGGGAGGGGTGAGTCGGCGTGCTTGTGTGCGTTCGGTCTCCTCTCGACTTGCCTCTGTAATGCGTAATATTATCGATCGCTATACTAGCTAGTAGGCAGTTCACCCTCGTGTCCTCACTGATACCGGGCTTACTCGATATTTCTAAGCGTGTTCGAAATAACTGTGTTTATGTTCTATTTAATTATTTAAATTTACAATTGTGTCTTTTAGATGAAACGCCGTAAATTTTTATTTTATTTTGGTGACCTAAATCTTAATTTAGTAAGTAATAAAGTTAACACTACAATTTTAAAAGCTTACAATATTTGGCACGATATAATTTACGTACGAGAATTAATTTTGAGCGAATTTTTGGTTGTACACTTAGTTATAGCTACACATGAAACTACGCTAACACCAAACTATGTTGTTTGAATAATTCCGTTTATTATTTACACGAAAAAGCAAAAACTCGAGTCAATGTTTGCACTGTCGCGCGCACGCGGGAATGTTTACAAACAACTGCCGACGAACACACTTTTTTTGTTTATCTTTTGTTAATATTACCCACTTCACTGTGTTTCACCGGCACTGTTTTTCATCCGCAATCCGTCACAACAAACAAAAGTTGAAAACAGTTTATACAAAAATCCACACAGAATATTTTATATTTACACGAATATGATACATAAAATACACGACACACTGGACTGGACAACGACTAACTATGACTTGACGCACAAAAGAAAAGCACACGACGACACGAACTAAGTATGGCAACAAAATTGCCGTGTTCTCGTCTATATGCCTACATTTCCACTAAGCTAAAATCCCTTCGAGTCCCCTCAGTTCTCCGCTATGGGGGGCCCCGCGGTCTTGATACGCGCCTCCCTTCGCTCTCCCTTAGATATTTAGCTACGCGAGTAAATTCGCTTTGTGCGCCTCGAGGTTGATTATTTGAAATTCTCGCGTATGGATATGCCAGAAATGACGAGCGTTTGTGTCTTTGTTAGAGATATTTTAAGGAAATTCTTGTATGTTTTCTGAGTTTAAATATTATTGCTAGTATTAATTTTCCGCGTATTCAAATTTATGAAGTCGTTTAATTGAAATATTTATATAAAAAATAGTAAATTCTGAAGCAGAAAATAAACCATTGAAAGCCTGATTGTAAATTATTACTTAATATAGCATTAAACCCACGTCAAGCGTTCAGAAAAAGCAAAAAAAAAACTAAGTAGTGAATAATTTATCCGACCGACGCGCTTAGGAGTCGTCGTGAAAAGGAACGCGAAATTCAGTAAAAGGTCTTCAATGTTTGGTCGTAGTATAACTCAAGTTGAACCGTCGAAAATAGCGGGGATACCCTCCCCCGCGTCCCTCTAACCTCCGAGGATGATTTCCACGCGCTCCGATGCTACCGCTAAAAAAATTAATTGGGCATTTGTTTAAAACAAACAAATGCTGTAGTTTATACTAGGCAATTTGAGAATTTAGTTTTCACCATCTCGATACGTACGTATAATATTTTTACTTTATAATATTTAACTGTACGTCTTATATTAATATTCATTTAATGTTTTTTTTTTTGTCTATGGGAGAGAAGAATAATAAAAAATATTTCTATTTCTATTTATAAGACATCTTAACTCGCAAATCTCTTCAGTGTATAATAAAATGATCGTGGCAAGCAAGGTGCTGTGCTTCCTAACACGACCACAGACAATATTTAGGTATCTAAATCTGTCAAGTTATATATACCTTTTTTATCTTATATATGTTTTTGTAAAAATAGAGTTTGTTTTTTAAAACATTTTGTTGTTTAAAATAAAACTAAAAAATATGACGTTCCTGACAAGTTAATCAGCTATTATACCAATATTTTCAGTAACCGAGAACAATTTCCTTTGATGTTTGAAATTTATGAAAAGGAAATTGAATTTTAAATGAAATCGGTTGCTTTCAAGACAAAGCACTTTTTTCATAATTCCTGTTTTTTAAACAAAATAAACAATAATAAAATGATAAAAACGAACTCAGTAGTAACGTAAAAATATTGTTTGAGGCAAAATTTTATTATAATACAGATAGGAGTAAGTCATTCTTCGTCCCTCTTTTAATATTATGACGCAATCTACAATCACATGACGTCATAGTTTTTCTTGTTTGTCATAATATAGAAATAGGTATATTTCATTTTTGTATGTGTTGTTTTGCTGTGCGTTATTTTACCGTGTTTGATAGACCGCTTTTCATTTGTTTTTGTATGGTATTGTTATCTACCATCATCACATCAACATCACTCGGCCTACTTACTGGCAAGGGAAGTAAAGCATGCTTTTGGAGACCTACTCAATAAAACTCACAAATTACATGTCGAGGCACATTGCGTACCCGATATATCAAAAATATTGTAGTATATAATTCAGGTTCATTAGCTACGCAATGTACTTCGAACTTAAATCGTAATTATAAGTTTTATTGTGAAATTTTCATTAGTAAAAACAAAAACTTTTTCGACATTTCAGTCATCGCGTGACATAGGAATAAAATAATTGGATAGTGTGCAATTAGTGCAATTAGTTGTTTTAGGAAGTAAAGGTATATTTTTGTATAAAGTAATAACTTTTTTAATAACATTAAATGAGTATTTTTGTTGACAGTAAACTACAACCGCAACAAAATGTAAATAAAAAAAATAACTCGAATAGATCAACGGATGAATTTTATCATCCTCTTTAAATCAAAATCATGAAATACCATTTTTTTATAAATTCACAGAGCATATAATATGCAAAGGCGGAGAGCTAGAAAGCATTATTTCTTATCTATCTTAAAAACAATAACATTTTCCTGGAGCAGACAGGTAAAACATACCCGAAATATTTAAACAGCAACAAACATTTGAAAATCATTACCTTTGCCGAAGAGAAAATTCCTTTCAAAATCATTGAACAGAAAGAAAGAGAAACAGCATAATTCAGAGGCAAAACCCACACTCCGCGTGTAGCCAATCCCAGGCCTTTGGTGGAACCCGGCTGAGCATAGATGTGGTCAGACCCCGGGTGTAATATTCGGATGGAACCCTTACTGCAACCCGGTTATAAACAGGAATAAACATAGCTGTAACTAACTGGTAACGTTGATTTGGTTTGTTGGTTGTTTGGTTGAGGATTCCTAGTTAAATCCTTGGTCGGACAAATATTTGACAATAATTTATGAAGAAGAGAATGAAAAATAATCAATACCAATAATAGTCTATAAATATTTGTATGTTGAAATCAAGCAGCAATTATTCTTTCGTATTTATTTATTTATCGAATGTTGACTACCGATCATTGCTTTTGCAGTACCAATTGGCCATCCTAAACGTGTCCTAAACACAGCAATGTATTTCGTATTATCTGGTTCTAGAAATACTTATCACAGAGAACAGAGATACAATCGCTGTTAAACTTGGAGGCTCGAAAACAAGGCTAATCGGACTGACCATGGTACTGTAAGGTTCAGCCTCCTTTGTCATTACTGGCTGGTTCATTTTGATATTTCGTTCTAAATTTTTGAATTGCGAATTGTTCGTTTCTGGTAGTCTCAATGCTGACGTGCTAGAGATAATACGCATTTCTTGTTTTTATGAAAATCTAAAAAGAAAATATAATAATAATACTAAATCGTTACAATGGAGAACACCAATAGGTTCTCATTTCACATTTAAACATGCCTTATATTAAAGTTAATATCATGTACGTTATATTACTTTTTATTTCACTTCAATACATGCAATATTACCAAAGTTATGGCTGCAAGAAATTTAAGCACCTTTTTGAATTACGAAAATTTCCGCGCGCTTTTAGTCCTGCGTGTGACGTCATGTACAGCCTAGCAGTGTTCGCAGGCGGTGTAATAGGTACGTTGCGTGCGCTGTGCGGAGGATTCTTCAATTTAGTTTTGCTTCAACTTGTTAATAATTTACGTTTTTATATTGTTTCGGTAATCGTGTGGATCACAGTCTTGCCAAGATGGATGAAGGTTATGAGAAAGGCAACTCAAATAATCTTCCTACCGTAGAGTTGTATGGTGGTCCAATATTTCATGGTGAATAGTGATTTTATGGCAGTTGAAGTCCGTGGAATAAAAATGAAAAGGTATGAAAGCATTTATCTTATAGTCCTATTATTTAATTTGTAATTATCATCATCAGGAAGTAGATAAGTGTAAAAGTAGATAGGTACCTAGGTTCTTAAAAGTTTACAGATTGGGTTGTTTACGAAAAAACATGATGTAAGTAGATAGTTAATAGTAGGTAAGTGTAAAATGTCTACCTAGGTACTCATGGTTTTTTTGTAATAAATTAGGTAGTAATGAGTACCTAAGTAATGAAGGCGCCGTTTACTACTGCCACCACAGTATAATAAGAGTACCTACTACCGGCAGTGCCGGCCGCCCGCGCAAGTTATACCGAAGCGGGTGGTGTGCTTTTTATTGGTCGCGAACTGCAAGATACATGTAAAGTGTCTTTGCTTTCCTCATTTGAATTTAGAACGATTATGTTAACATTCTAGCTATTATTAAAAAATATTCTATTCTTCGAAGTGATCTTCACAACAGTGTGCAAAGTTTTTAGGTCGGATGCTGTCTTTTCTCCGGATCACTTTCATCCGTTTTTTAATAGTTTTTATAGAGGGGCACGCGAAAAAACAGCTTATCAGGTGTTATAATCCACGAGTTGAAACACCCGGGAACAATACAATATTTTCTCATAACAAAAACAGCGAGAGACACTCGTAAAATGTGTGCAGACAGTGAAATATACAAAACGAGTGAGGTGTGCGGCGCGATGAGCGCTCATATGACGTCACAGCTACTAATCGTCCGACCCGCGTACTGCCACTCGCCTCGTGCGGAAGTGTGCACTTTGATCGTTAATAACTCAGTCATTTTTAAAGATATACTTAAGAAAAATAAAAACACAATTTTTTGTAATTTTTTATAGAACATTTTGATATTTTCAACAAAAATCGTTGGTCAGACCCATTGTGTTATTCGTTTTAGCGTAGAGTCCATTAAGCTATTCTCCCCACTGTACTTAAGACTTTCAACATAAAGACTCCGCTTCCTTGCCAATCCTCATCAACAGAATTCATATTGGCCAATCCAATAGGGGAACTAACTCAGTTTGTCCGAACTTCTGTGAATGTCCTTTGAGTTAGTACTAACTCAATAAAACTGCGCAAACCTGCACTAAGGGTGAAGTCGGAAGACTACCTCACAAAAGTTTCCCTAGTTACGAAAGGTTTGACTGGCGTGAGTAGCTTTAGGACTTGGTAGAAAATTGTTTGTATGAAACTGTATGAATAATGAAAATTAGCAAGCGGCAGTGCGCTTCACGATGCGATGCGACCATTATTATCTGTACAATTTCGTTGGTCAGATAATTTTTCCTTTACACACTTATAATTTTATTTTAAGGTAAGTATACATGTTGAATAATTGTTTTGACCAAATTTACAACAACACATTTTGCTTCTTACGACAAAACAAAACGGGTGACCGTGCGCTTTGGCATGCCCAGTGGACTGCAATAGGCTGATTGATTGATTGATTGATTGATTGACAAAACAAATGCAAATTAATTTTTCCATGGTACAAACTGAAGCCTGCTGCTAACTTTAGACTGTAATTCTGTGCGTAGTAGAAGTATACTTCTCTGTGGCTCTGTTATGATGTTTCGCCAAGGAACTAAAATACCTTCTACTATAATATTCAGGAGCAAGGAATCTTGCAAAGCTTGCTAGCAAATTAAAAGTCTATTTGACAATCTCAAATCGCTCTAATTCAGGGTAGGCTCGAGCACCTCGGTGGGAACATATATATAGCTATTCAATCGAAGCAAAAATCTTACAAAATAAATTGGTTAGTTTCTCCTAAAAATATGTTTTCATAACAGTTACGTGACATAATTTTTTTCAGTAATTTATTTACGTTATTGAACGTACATTATCGGTAGCCTTAGGCGACAAATTACTAAAATAACAATGATTTGAATTTGCTAAAGCACTATTTTTGAGTATTGTTAGGTTTTATTTTTATGAGTGGAGTGACTCCGTAACTCAATCAAGTCTCAATGTTACATGTGCAGCTTACTCTATAAGTAAAACTACTGTATTAAACGGCAGAAAATAATATTTTTACCGTGACTTGAATCACTTCCATTTTTCAATTCCCAATCCAGTGAAAAGCGTTATAAGTCTCAACCAACATTGTCCGCACAAAACTGTTTATTTGCATTACACAGTTATTGAATAAAGCAATCTTGGTTGTCGTGTCGGAACAAATGTGGACTCGGAACTCGAAGTTTGGGACTACACAAAGGGGACGATGACCTAGTTTGAGCCTTTGGACTATTTATCTATCAACTGTGTTTAAAGGAGGGTGAGTTGTAAAGTAGCTGTATAATTTGATAGGGTATTATATTCTTTATTGTACATTCAGTAACTCAATTCAAAAATTGAGTTATAGTTTTATTTAAAAAGCATGAAAGCTTATTTTTTTTTTGTCAAAACAAAATAAAAACGACAGTATTAAAAAAATATCTCTCTAATTTATTTTTGTCATTATAAGAAAACATTTTCATCCAAATTTTGAGATTTCTTTAGATTTTAGTATTAAATTTATGCATCGTAGATTTTTTTTATTTAGATATTCCGCTTGGATTTGAGCAATACAAAAAAAAAATACAAAGTAACCTAAATAAATCCTGTCCAAGTTCAACCTTCCTTTGATGAAATTTAAAATAAGTGTCTATATGCCACGTTTGTCAAAATTGTTTGGTTAAGATTCGATAATGCATATGCACGCAACTAACCAAAATTACAACGATTTTTTTATTTCAATCAAAATCAGTCACAATAAAACAAAATTGTCACAAACTCTCAACTCAAATTTTGTCCATACCAACAAATATTTCTGCATGCGACGTGAAACAAATCGCTTTTTAATTCGTACCCAAATAAAAGTTACAAGTGCTTACATTTCCACAACGCTTTAATATATCGCCGGCAATGTACCCGCGAGAGAATTCCAGCGGCCAATTTGGAGTACCTGCAGTCCTGATTACCAAGCATACAAGCGCACGTATTTTACAGTACATTGCTTGTAAAGTTGCAAAAATAGCCAGTCATTGATTTACTACCACTGCAAATGCAGCGCGACATACAGAAGCAAACTAAAATATTTCAACTAGATTTTCACACAACATTATGATATATTTATTACCTTCGCCCGAATGAAATGGCACCTTATTGTGAACTGCTAGGGTCGTAATTTTGATGCCAAATTTTGACTTTTCGCTATTACTTATTTCATAGAAATGTAGTGTTTGAGTATCTACATAGCTAATATTGTACATAATATTGTATCTAAGGCGGTCATATTCAGTGTTACTAATTACGTTATAATTAAAAACTTTGATCGTTGAAAAAAATTCGGTGGCCTAGTGGCTAGGGCCACTGCCTCCCGTCCGGGAGACAGGGGTCCGATCTCCTACACGTGCTAATGTGTTTTCAAATTTCGAATTCATGTGCGTTTATTCGACGCTCTACGGTGAAGGAAAACGTCGCAATAAAACCTGCACACTCCTGCGAAGATATTCAAAAGTTGTGTGTGAAGTCGACCAACCCGCACTGGGCCAGCGTGGTCGACTAAGCCCTAATCGCCCTAATTCAGGGTAGGCTCGAGCCCTGCCCCAAAAAAATTCGCGCGTTGCAATATTCTTCAAAAACAGAACATTTTGTCAAACATGCATAAGTCACGTTTGGTAAACGACGGTACGAGGGATGTCAAAGAATAAGGTAGCACTATAAATTTTTCTTATCATCAACGGCCAGTTACAGTCCACTGCTGTACTATGAGCCTGTTCCACTTGAGTGGAGGGTTTTGCCATAATCTCCACGCTTGGCAGGCGGGTTGGAGATCGCAGATTAAAAGGTTACTGTATCAGAGAGCGCTGCTGCCCGTTCCCTGTTCAATGTGTAGTCCCTAAGTCGCCTCTTACGACACCCACGGGAAGAGGGATTGGTGACAAATGTATTCTACTCTGTCGTCACCACACGGCAGAGTAGAATACATTTATCTTATATAATAATCACAATTTTCATAAACTTTTTTTTTATTACATCTAGTGGTAAGCGGCCAGCTTATCCCCTAAAACGCCACCTATTTTACCTGACATTCACAAATAGTAACCCCATGTTTAAGCCGGGAATCACACTGCAAACATTTCATCAAGATAAAAATGTCAAGACAAAATAGACAATTTAATAGACTAGCACAAAGCAATGAACTTTAAATTCATATGTAGGTAACCCGTTATCTGGAAGGGGTTCAACATGGGCCATTATGATAATAACTATACACGTTTGTCCTACAAATACATTCGGCATAATTGTGACATTTTTACAATCGTTCTCCCTTTTGTCAGCAGTTCGTGCTGGAGAACTATAAAAATACAGTCAAGTTTGAGTTGAAAACCCTTTGTTTGGTTTTGTAGTCAAAGTGTTAGTGAACTCACCCAAAAAAAATGTAATGACAGATCTAAGTGATGTAATAACATCCTATGGAAATAAATAATTTTGCCTTTGACTTTGAAACCTACTTATTTATGCCTAAATACTTATTAGTGTAATAAATAAATAAGTAAATCAATAAATGAATAAATCATCTGCTCATACATCCCCACCGAGGGGCTCGAGCCTACCCTGAATTAGGGCGATTAGGCCATAGTCGACCACGCTGGCCCAGTACGAGTTGGTCGACTTCACACACCAACTTTGAGTTTCTTCGCAGGAGTGTACAGTGCAGGTTTCATTACGATGTTTTCCTTCACCGTAAGAGCGTCGAACAAACGTATATTAAATACAGGTATACCATAGGGTATACCTATATAAATATAAATTATTTCTGATATTTTTCAACAAACGCTCAGTCCAAATTCAGGTTCGTGTACCGATCACAATTTAATAATATTATAAATTTAATGTGAAAATATATTTGGATGTTTGTTCCGCTTTCACGCGCCTAAACTACTGAACGGAATTGGAATAAATTTGAAATAGAGATATTTTTTATTTTCTAACGGGTCTAATCACGATATATTATTTAAACAAAACATTGTTTTTACCATTGTCGACTGAGTCAGTCTACCCGCGACCACGGCCTATGCAACTAGGTCGAAACGTTGGGAGTGTAAGGTTAAAAACAATGTTTTGTTTACCTTAGTAAATAATATATCGTGATAGACCCGTTAGAACATATAAAAAATGTGTGAAAATCGCGAGAGTTTAAAACGTTATTTTGGAATAGAGATAGTTTGTACCTTAGATTA
This sequence comes from Carpatolechia fugitivella, assembly GCA_951230895.1. NCBI lineage: Eukaryota > Metazoa > Arthropoda > Insecta > Lepidoptera > Gelechiidae > Carpatolechia > Carpatolechia fugitivella. The sequence goes on along the minus strand of OX579655.1, from coordinate 2,360,422 downwards.
ACACATAGGATTACTGGCTTTTACCGGGAAAAGTTGAATTTCCACGGGAAATTCTTACATAACGCGAGCGTAGCTGCGGGCGAACTGCTATAGTTAATATAAAACAACCTTCTAAAGAACCCTAAACCCACCCTGGCGCGCGTCGTCGACAATAATTGCGGCTTCCTCGCACTACCGTTGATTATTTGAGAAAATATTGTTATGTTCTTTGATAAGCCGCTTTTAAACGATTCCTGTGATTTGCGTGAGGCCTTTTGCTGACCCTGCGGTATGCCTTGCTGCCTCTGTGCGTGAGCTCATTTGCGTTGTGGATTTTTGTTTTGGATGTAGGACAATTTTACTACAGTTTCCTACTTCTAGCAGAAATACTTTGAGTTACTTCCCAAGCATTCTGATTTGCTTTAACAGTTGGACAAACTAGTTGGATTAGACGATTTGTTATAGACAGATTTCGCGAACGCATCAATTTGTTGCAGCGAATTTCAGAATCGCATTGTTTAGCGAAAGCGTTTATGTTTAATATGCGCAAAACCAATCATACGATACTATGTCAATTATTATCTTTTCCGTCGTCTACACAACTGCGGTTTCTTACTTAAAATTGACTCTGACTGTCTTACAAACAAATATTTATTTATCTCATTTCTGAAAGCACTCAAAAATATTTTTCCTTAGACGACTTTCTGTTCCCTTTTTATTCCTACACATTGTTCAGTGTTTTGCTGACAGTAACCCTAAGAACGTTGTATTCGTATAATTTCACTTTTACGAGGATGCTTGCAGTAGTTGCAGCTCAACTTAATTATGGGGCAGTAACTTATATTCTGTTGCATGGTTTTAAGCAATTCAGGAGTTTGTAGCACAAGTAAGATTATATTAAAATAATAAGTGTTGGTAAATCTTTAAACTTAAAAAATAGGGTACTTGAGTGATTTTTTTTTTACTGATTATACCAACAATCCATCCATTCACTGACAGCCTTTGCTTAGTATGATTCGCATCCAGAAGGTCATCAGTTGTAAACATTCTCCCACACAGCAGTTACATATTTAAAGTTATAAAACATTGATATAATAGCAGCTCAATACATTTTAAAGAATTATTAGTGTTGTGAAAATATATTTGGATATTTGTTCCGCTTTCATGCCAACTACTGAACGGATTTAGATGAAATTTGGAAATGAGATAGTTCGTACTTCTTACGGGAAAAAGCCTTATTCCCATTGGTAAATCTTACATAACGCGAGCGTAGCCACGGGCGGACAGCTAGTGTTTTATAGCTGCTGTATAATCTTTTAGGTCGACTGCCGATCTCGCTAATTCTGTTACCAAACTTTTCTTTCTTTCATCGTGTGACGGCTGGCACCATCTATTGTTGAGAGTCTCTAAGCCGCCCGAAGGGCGAACTGCGAAGAGTGGTTTTTATTTTTACAGCGGCATCCCCTCCGAGACTTCGATCCAGAATATTCGTAACGAGATCAGAACTTTATTCCGGTTTGTCATATTTTCTTATCTTGTGAGTTGTAAGGTCAACAACCAACCTCACAAACCCTGGTGCCAGAGAGGGTTATAGAATAGAGTTGCTAGATACTTCTGACATTGCTCATTTATCTATTTTTTGTTGATGATAGGCATTGGTTTGTCTCCAAAATCATAGGTAACAAAAATCTATGAACAGCTATTAAGTTTATGATGCGTTCGGATCCGCAGAAACTTTTGCGAGACGATCCTTCGTTATCGTAACAAAATAACGTATGTTTTATTACACCGTGCTCACGTGAAAGAGTAACAACGTCTGCAATTTTGACAAAGGCTATAAATTAGCTTGATGGTGGCAACAGTCGTAAAAGTGCCGGCTCCGGCTAATAAGTGACAGAGAAATAGGGTCTCGGAACAGGGCCCAAAAGAGCAATAAGGCGAAAAAAAGATTTTACGGTGTATGTGTAAGGCGAAACTTTGAAAGTACGCATATTCTTGTTGAAGGGCAAAGTGCGTGCGGCGTGGGATATTCATACGACAAAATGGGAAACAACATTAGCCTGCTTTTAATTTATTCCTCACAATAAGAAATACTTTTATTGAACGATACCTGATTTTTATACATTATTTTTTCTTTATTTAACTTTGGAAGACATAATTTCCAGTTTTAAGTTTCCGTTTTAAATAAATCATAACAAAAAAATTTGCAAAACCGTGAAATACTTTATTTGACTCTATGAGTCACGTTCTAAAATAAATAAAAAATAAATAGATATGTGAGGACATCTTCACACACGGCCATCTGATCCCAAACTAAGCAGAACTTGTACTATGGGTACCAGGCAGCTGATATACATTACATTGTTTGATATTAAGATTGATTTGCTGATCAAAACAAAGGCACACCGATCTTTGTGTTTTTAGTACATTTGCTATATAATAAAGTAGTTCCAGACATTGCGAATACAATGAAATATAGTAATTACTGTTTCAAAAAAATTGCTTATGATATCCTTAAATCACTCAGCTATGAAAACACGGAAAAGCTCTTTGAGCGAATCACTTAGTATAAATTATTCATTTGCGCTTTCTATAAGACTACGACACACATTCCGCATTCTGCACTCATAATCTCATATTTTATTTTATTTACAAAGACACTTATTCCTACACATTCTCACGTACACACACACACGCACACACACACTCACATACACACACACACACACACACACACACACACACACACTCACATACACACACACACACACTTACACACGCATTTATACACAAATATTGGAGTAGCTGCCAAACATGTCCTTAGCTCTTAAGTTTACTAATGTAACAAAGTACATCATATGGGAAGACACTGGAGCTTGTAACACAGTTTTTAACTAACACAAGCTTCAGGGTTTAATATTCTGAGACATTGTAAAGTTACAAATATTTTTTTTATTATTATTATTATTATTTAAATATTATAATATATGACGCGGCGCGGCGGTGAAAGCATCAGAATGGAAAACTAAATGAAAAGTCTTAATGTGGGCGAAATTGTGAATAGAGCCGAAAAGGATCGACGAATCCTGGCATGTGCTGTGCGCGGGCGTCATAGCTAGACTGCCCCTTCAAAATCGTCACACCGTGCTCTACGCAAACTTATTCAGTGATTCTCAAACAGCCACCCAAGACTTCATCCATGAGCTAAATAGTATAACTCACGTTACCAGTTCGGTCTATGTATCTTATGCTGCGACATATATTAGAATGTAAAAAATAATAACTACTCACTCATAATGACAAAGAAAAAATCCTTTAACCCTATAATCCTTTCACCTATTATTTTATAGATTTATTTTCCGTTAGCATTGAACATTATTTTAACGATAATTTTCATACCTTTGTTAGTATCACGCAAGTACGCTTACACATTTCCCTGTTAGTGCCATTTAACTTTATCGCAAATCATTCGGATTTTTTTCTGGGAAAGCAGTCTACCATGCGTGCGGAAAAATCATATTAGCAATGTTACTGAGAAAAAATGGGAAAGGCCCTCCTTGAAGGCGTGACAAAGGGTTGGTATTAAAAATAACATAAAAACAAGTCTTTTGTAAGGGTTTTCTTGCGTTATGAATTTTTCATGGTCTTGAAAGCATGTTGAACACAATGGTTAGTATATCCAATGTTATTAATAACATTGTTTAAGATTTTCCCGCAAAAAAAACCTTTTTTCCGTAAAAAGTGTCCTATGTGTGCAAAGTCAAGGTAAAAATATTTTATTCGAATTAAGATTTTTACAAATCATTTTTCGACGTCGAAGCTAACATGGATGGCACGTCCACTACCAGTGTACCGCCCTCTGTTAATCCAGGTTACAAACTATCTCCATTCCAAATTTTAATTAAATCCGTTAAGTTACGCGCAATAGAAATATGTACTATAAATTATAAGTACCCGAATCAAAGTGAAGGGCCCTAGTCCTCTCCTACTCGCACTTACAGTAAAGTCTTTGTTTGAAGGCAGTAAGCGCGAAAGGACTCGATCAAAGCTATACAAGAACTATATTATGTCAAAAATACGCGACACTTGAACAAACTAGATTCGCCTTATTTTTTAATTGAGTCAATTTTTGGCTTCATCGTAATTTATGCAATTTAAGAATACATTCTATATTTAGAATTATTTTTTTTCAGTCACTTGGAAACCGTTATGATTAAGGTTCTCAAAGAAATATTACACCATTACTTTTAATTATCTCAAGCGACAATTTTTGCGTGTCACCATATTTACTTCTACTAATTCTTTACTATTTTACTTCGATGATTAAAATATGTGAACTACAGCAAATAAAAGGAAGATATTATTATACATAATACTAAAATATTGACATACAAAAAATATTATGATAATAAACCAAAACCCTTTTATAAAAAAAAAAGTGTGACCACATGTGTGGGGAAACGACACTATGTCTACCCCCACAAAACTGTGATATTATTATATTTTAAACTACTATCAAATTCATACAAAGGTGCCTGCATACATTGAAGGTGAACACGCGAATAGGGTAGCCGTCACCGTTCTTGCTGCTAGTGTCAGGCTAGATATCCTATCGATAAAAAAAATACATTGAAGAAAGTCGTGTGTAAAGTCGACCGACCCGTACTGGACTACCGTGGTCGACTAATGCCTGCAGGCCTAAGATGCGCACGAAGACAAAAAGTCTCTCTACACTCATTTCTATACTTAAGAAGAATAGAGAGCCAAGTCTACGTGGGCTAACATGCCAATTGAAGACAAAAATAGAGAAACTTGTCTTTTTTCTTTGTTTTATTCTTTTGTCTTCTATCCCTAACATGCGCACTTATTATTTGTCTCAGAGGAACAAAAGACGATCGCTATTTTTGTCTATTTTTGACGTTTGGATCAAGAGAACATGTCTTCAACATATTGAGTTGAAGACAATGAAGAATTGGCAGCAAAGTTATGTTTTATTAATTTCCGCAACGAGAATCATACTTTATACGCATAAAATAAGTGAAGTACATCTTAATTTTCGTGTACCAATGCAGCGCGAGATGAAAGAGAGTAAAAATGATACAAATCTACAAGGTGGCGGCAGCGCGCTAGTATGTGATATTGGCGGAATTGTGGCTACACAAAAGCAAAGCCACAAAAAAATAAGTCATTGCGAATTACCGGGAATACATACTTTTATTGATTTATTATTATTATTAAGAGTTGTGTGTATTGTGAATAATTGTGTATAATTGTGTAAGGAGTTATTGTGTAAATTACTTACGCTTTCAAAGTAATTTAAGTGTAATGTAAGTGTCTATTCTTCGAAGACTTCCGAGTCTCAAAAGAGAAGACAAATTTTCTCTTCTCTTCCGAGAGTTTTGTCTACAAATTGTGCGCATCTTATGCCTGCTGATCATTAATTCAGGGTAGGCTCGAGCCCCTCAGTGGGGACGTGTATGAGCTGTTGATGAGGATCCAAAACTATTGATACTACTATTTTTAACATATATTTTCGACTATATTGATATTACCTCGTTGTCGATATGTCGACATTTTCGATAATATTTTAAGGCCATACGATATTTTGTTTTTAGGTCAACTATCGATAAGTAAACTATCAACAGGCAACACTAGAAACACTATTTGCCACGTGGCACCCCACTTGACGACTCATTCCCCTTACAAAAGCATAGTAAGCCATGAAATTGTTGAATTATTGCGGTTTTTGTTATCTTATTTGGTTTCCCATTATGTATTTTTAAATAGGTTAATTAGTGGTGAACAGTTTGTTGTATAATAGAGGTACAAGTGCATATATGCCTACTATTATAAATTTACTGAATATCAAGTGAGTCTGGGGTCAAAAGCGATACAAATATGCTTTCTAAAAATTATTACATGAAAAAAGAACTCATAAAGGATTTATATATATTTTTTTAAATATTATTGCGCTTGTTACGAATATTTTATAATATACACCCCCGGAATGACACAGATTCAAGTTCTTTATAAGATCAACACATTTTAGTTGTGTATGTTTAACCTTACCCAAAGATTTTAAAAAAGAAGAAGCCATTAAAAACGCTAACAATATCACAGCAAAATTTCGTCCTTGCGCACAATCAATCAATGTTAGGACACATCTACAACGCACCCCAGTTTAATCTGCTCAAAACCAGTAAAGACCGGTTCGTCTTCGGTGGACAACCCTCACGGAGCGGCCATTGACCCCAAGGGCACAATCAGTGGGACCGAAGGGTGAGATACGTCGATATTGTCAGTAATTTTTTACTGAGGGCAATGATATTATTATGTTGATTCAAAAATGTTTTTTTATTAAGTATGATAAAACGCAAATCATTGTCTTTGTTTACGAAAATTTAAATAAGTTCTTAATGATATTTTTATTTGTTTAAAACACACACTTATGTTTATGAAGGTTGCCAACTCTAATACATATAGTTACCCTACCTATACTATATCTCATTACCTACGTCATCTCTTAGGCAACCGAGTAGGTTAGGGTCGGGTTGGGTCTTACTGTGTTTCAGTTTATTGATTTTTTGCAATATATTGATGTTCATGTGCGTGTTATTTATAATGTTATAACAAATCAGAATAATACCTATTGTGTCTAGTGTGTATATGTTAACTATGATAATTTCTGTGACTTAGTTCAAAATATTAGCCGTGTGGTGATGGCAGAGTAGAATACATTTGTCACCAACCCCTACTCGCCCTGTGGGTGTCGTAAGAGGCGACTTAGGGACTTCACATTGAACAGGAAACGGGCAGCAGCGCTCTCTGATAAAGTAACCTTTTAATCTGCGATCTCCAACCCGCCTGTCAAGCGTGGAGATTATGGCAAAACCAAACACTTAAGTGGAGGAGGCTCAAGTCCAGCAGTGGACTGTAACGGGCCGTTGATTTTGATGTTGATGGAGTTCTAAATATCACCCTTTTGAACAAAAACTCTCGCTCTTTATTGATGTCAAGTTGCCGTGCCTTTACAGAAGTAAAAAAAAATACCACCAGAAGACCTTATTTCCTTAAATTAGATCGATCAGGCTAAAGTAAACTCAGTTCCGTATGTGCAGGTTTACTCGCAAGGTTTGACATTAAGGTATCATCATCATAATCATCATTTCAGCCGGAAGATGTCCACTGCTGAACATAGGCCTCCTCTATAGGTTTCCACCGTGAATGGTCCTGTGCTACTTGTACTACTACTGTGTCATCTGTCCACCTTGTGGGAGGCTGGCCAGAACAACGCCTTCCGGCCCGTGTTCGCCATTCAAGCCTTTCTTCCCCTGTGGTTATCGATTCATCAAGCTCTATGGCCTGCCCATTGCCACTTCAACTTGCTAATCCTGAGAGATATGTCAATGATCCTGGTCTTTCTACGTATGTCTTTATTTAATATTAAGGTATAGTTACATATCGGTGAGAGCGTCGGTGGTCTAGTGGTTAGGGCCGCTGCTTCCCGTCCGGGAGACGCGGGTTCAATCCTCACCACGTACCAATGTGTTTTCTAATTTCGAAATTCATAGTGCGTTTATTCGACGCTCTTACGGTGAAGCAAAACATCGTGATGAAACCCCTGCACACTCCTGTGAAGAAATTCAAAGGTTGTGTGTGAAGTCGACCAACCCGCACTGGGCCAGCGTGGTCAACCAAAGCTCGCCCTTATTCAGGGTAGGCTTGAGTCCCTCGGTGGGGACGTATATAAGCTATTTATGTGTATATGAGTATTGAAGACAAGGAGCCTGAACGTATACAGCCCTATCCCCTTAGCGCCCCGTGTAACCCGATGTCCCTATCAATCATCGGATTATAAGCGCCATGTTTGTAAATGTACCTCGATATCATGTTCTTGAAGGTCGGAGATGGTCTGTTATTGTCATTTTACTATCATCTTTTTTTTAATTATTGCGTTGTGTTGGTTGTATTTTCTAGTAACTAGAGTTTTCTTGAAATGGAATAGAATATCATCATAAACGTCGGTGGTTTAGTGGCTAGGGTTGCTGCCTCCCGTCCGGGAGACTTGGGTTCGATCCCTATCACGTGCCAATGTGTTTTCGAATTTCGAATTCATTATTTACGTTTATTCGACGATCTTACGGTGAAGGAAAACATAGTGATGAAACCTGCACACTCCTGCGAAGAAATTCAAAGGTTGTGTGTGAAGTCGACTAACCCGCACTGGGCCAGCGTGGTCGACTAAGACTAACTAATCGTCCTAATTCAGGGTAGGCTCGAGCCCCTCGGGGGGGCGTATAATGAGCTGTTGATGATGTTGATGATCATATTCAACAGCTACGTCCCCAGAAGGGATTGGTGAATGATTATCTCTTAAGCTTGGTAACTAATGCTATGTACTTCTTTTAATTTTTTAACTTATACGTTTGCCGAAATATTTATTTAATATGTGAAAATTTTCTGTTGCCTGTTTTTCCCTAGGTACTGATCCTCACAAGACAGGCTTGACCTAGTGTGAGGATCGTGTTCAGTTTGTATGTATAATTATTGTTTTAATTAGTTTTAGTCTGTGAATGTTTGTATTGTATCTATTGTGCATATTTTGTTTAATTTACAATTTTAATTTGAATCAGGTTTAGGTTTTTTCGGCTGTCATTCTATGTTCCTTCGTGATTTTTTTTCAGTATATGAAGTGAATGCTTTCTTAAAGAATACGTAATGCTATTTCACTGGTATCTAAATTACGTAGAATCTTCTTAACTTCCTTAGTTTTACTGCGAGTTTTCAGACGCATATGCTAAAGCTGCTCTACCATCAGCACGCCAAGATCCGATGTCCAGGTAATAAGAACGTCCTTCCAGATGTAAAGTTTAGCAAGTCCACTAACGAATCTTCAAAGAAACATCTGAGGTTTCTGATTGTCATAATAACCTGTTTCCTCTCTAGACATACCTCAGCTTATTGTTATATATGCAAATTAGCTGGAACTGACAGAGCAACTAACATTCCTGGAACGGTTCTGTAAGAGACGTGGATGTATACAGGGTCTCGCAAAAATACCCGTGAAGTGGAGAGGGGGGTTTAAGTCCATGAATCTAAACAACTTTCCCCAAGGAATATAAGGTAACAGACGACAAAAAAGTTAACTATTTTACACAAAATTGCTTTGGAGATGCGTTTTTTTTCATCAACATCATCATCAACGCACCGTTACAGTCCACTGCTGGACTATGAGCCTTCTTCACTTAAGTGGAGGGTTTTGCCATAATCTCCACGCTTGGCAGGCGGGTTGGAGATCGCAGATTAAAAGGTTACTGTATCAGAGACCGCTGCTGCCCGTTTCCTGTTCAATGTGTAGTCCCTAAGTCGCCTCTTACGACACCCACGGGAAGAGTGGGGGTTGGTTACAAATGTATTCTACTCTGCCGTCACCACACGGCAAATCCGGCGTTTTTTTTTCATAATATGACGATTTATGTTCTTTGAGGATAGTTATTAAGTTGCATCGACTGAACTTCTCCCTTTTGCGTAACGGTTATTTGTAACATCCTGTATAACCGAGATATAACCGTATACTTACATAAGACTGTCACGAACACTGAGCCAGTATACAGCTGAGTTATCGGATCGGATCGTCCCCGTTGTATTTAAAAGTAAAGAGAAGCGACGGATATGTGTAATGCGGAATATAGGCTGAATAGAGTCGAGGTTTTGTTTCTCTGTAAATAATATAAATGTTTCGGGTAAGAAAGATTTCGGCATTAATATCCATACATCCATTGTAACATTTTTAAGGTTTACTTCGAAATTAGCGATACCTTACAAAAGAAATAAAGGCTAAATGTATTTTTACTATCATGCCCTAAGGCCGGCGTGATTGGTTAGATCATTCTAATTCAGGATAGCAAGCCCTCAAGTCCGCGCCAGCAAAAAAAAATACAAATAGGGAAAAAAAAACACAAGCCCCTCTTACGTCTATGAGCTGTTGATGAAACTCGTTACCACGATACTCTAGTTACGTAGGCGGCTGAAGGGCTCATCTCATCTGATAGTCTTACATAGTTACATGCATGATACAGGTCAAATAAAATTTCCTCCACCTTAAAAAATACTTTTAATACATATATATTTTAAATACTTATGTTATGGCTTTCTCTTTGTGATGTCAGAAAATAAAAAGGGTTACAGAAGCACTTTTTAGGATTACAAACGCAATGGAGCACTGATTGAGAACTGCGTGACAACGCCTATAAACGAGGCGAGAAATGGCGTTTTGTTCTGAATGGACTCTTCCCACGCCACTTTACCTACTTTGTTCCAATGTCAAATTTATTTAGGCTCTGCTCATCTGGCAGTCTGTCATCATGACAGGGTAATCCTATCTTAAATGATAAAAAAAAAAAATCTTCTTCATCGTATGACTTCATAAATTCTGGCTTCTGACTTGGCGTGTAACGTTTATATCCGTAGATATTGTCGGGATAAGGTACCTTTAAGATGTCTAGATGATTCAGCCTGCAAAGTCTCACAAATTTGGAATTGATCACTGAACCTCTGGAATAATAGGCACACGTGATTGAGCGGTATCAGCCACGAAGGCTGTTAACTAAAAGTTATACAGCAAATTTTCTCCACACCTTTCCCTGTTCTTCCCCGAAACTGAGTGGTGAGAGAAGGGCTCGGACTTGGAGGCTTGGCGCGTTATTGATTTCCATTATACCTAAACCGGCGGCGGTCACGATCCGCTGTCGCACTCTTCACCGCTAAGCCGCACTCTTTTGCGAAACTGCGTCACCTATTTCGATGACCCGATAATCTTTTGGGTACGTTTCTGGGTTGATACTACGGTGAATTTGAATGCGTTACGAGTAATTACTTGTGTTCTTCGGGTACAAGAAAGAAAATGTAAGTAAAGTAATGGAACGTTCAGTTAATCCAAGTCAATGTCAATTAATTAAAACAAGATCTCGCTCCTATCTTCAAAGTCCTGCTAAATTCATTTGGAAATATTGTTGAGGATTCGGCATATACCGAAGGTACATATGCGTTTCAAATTGCACCTCATAGATAAAAAAAATTGCCCTTCGGCCACTTTCGAAACTAACGGTTCGAAACCAGTTTCGAAACCCGAATTATATTTCTTCTTCCGAAACATTGCACCTAGTGAGTCAACAAATATATCCACTTAATTTTTTCCAGCCAGTACCCATCGAGGGGCTCGAGCCTACATTAAATAAAGACAACAGATAGTAAAGTCAGAACTTAGTCGACAACGCTGACTGAATGTTTAAATTCGTATAGAAAATGAGATAAACATAGTATTTTCTTTAGTAGAAAAAAATAAAGGAATTTATTATTCTACTCGTTACAAACTTGACCATTAAGTTGACTTTATTACTTTCAGAATCTATTTATTATTATTTTATTTGTAGTGGTGACTTGACACCATTATTGTAATAAGAAGTCCCTCAACTAAGAGTCCTCGGCATAATGAAGACCTTTCTAAAAGTAATTTATTCTTGGTCATAAACCTTTGCTGTTATTGTGTTCGTCTTCGTGATGAAAGAGTTTTTTTCTCTCTTGATAAATGCAAGAGGAAAACCTTGGGAACTAATGTTAAAACTACAAAATAGCTTGATAGTGATTCAGCAGGGAATAAAAAGTGGAAAGTATTGTAGCAATTTCGACACATCTCAAGCTAGCTATTTATTTTTCTTTCAGCCATCATTGAAACTGTGTTTCACATTTTGATGTTTAATATGGTTCACTTTGCCGTGTGGTGACGGCAGAGTAGAATACATTTGTCACCAACCCCTCCTCTTCCCGTGGGTGTCGTAAGAGGCGACTTCATATTGAACAGGGAACGGACAGCAGCGCTCTCTGATACAGTAACCTTTTAATCTGCGATCTCCAGCCCGCCTGCCAAGCGTGGAGATTATGGCAAAACCCTCCAGGCTCATAGTCCAGCAGTGGACTGTAACGGGCCGTTTATATTCATGTCATATGGTTTACTAAAAATAAATCTTTCAAAAATGACGTGGGTTCGTAATATTGATGAAATATTTTGATACAGCATACTATTATAAAAATGACAAAAACGTACACCAGCATATTGCCATTTCTTTTCGACGATTTCTATCACATCACACTAATCACACTAATATTATAAATGTGAAAATATATTTGTATGTTTGGATGTTTGTTCCGCTTTCACGCCTTAACTACTGAACGGATTTTAATGAAATTTGGAATGGAGATAGTTTGTACCCTGGATTAACTTATATGATTCTTTTGACGGGAAAAAGTCTTATTTCCACGGGAAAATCTTACATAACGCGAGCATAGCCGCGGGCGGATAGCTAGTCGGAAATAAAAAACTTACGTTGTAGAGGATCGAACCACGACTTCTTGTACAGATGATAGATATAGCCGTTACACTATACTCTATCACCAACACGTTCTTTAAAACATCTAGCGTTGAGGCGATTCCAGTGTTTTGGTACTACCGCATTCCCCGAGGCTTTCAAAATCATCCTTTATTGATGTAGTTGAGAGGGTCAGATAGTCAGAGAGGAATAGGAAAGGGACGAAAAATATTCGTTATCTTTTGATAGGTTCGGACATTTTGTCCGGCGATGAGGGTCCGATATAGTAACCGAGTTCTTTTGATGGTTGCTAGCTGCAAAGGTTAAAAGAATCGTAGAGTGAGACTTTTCCGTATTTTTGTCAATTAGACTTTTGCAAGGATAATCACACTCGTGATTTTCTGTTTTACTTTTATGAATATGTTACTATAGTACTACAAAAATCACATAAAATAGTGTAGATTGCAAATAAATAAAAATATACATTGAAAATATATTTTTTTATGTATAATAATATGTCGTGGCCATATCGTAGAATTGACCACATCATGAAATTTTCGATCGAAATTTTCACTGTCCATTGGCCACATTATGATGTGCCTTGGCCAGATCAATGATAAGAAATCGTTTGTCGATATGTTCAACTAAAAATGAAGCTACTTCATGAAATGGTCAAGATTATTTGATCATAATATCGTAAAATTATTACATTTATTGCCGATAGAGACGAAAAAGAGAATAATTCGGTATTAAAATTAAGAAGATAAAAGAGTTTATGATGAAAAAGTACTCTGAACATGTCTGTCAGACTTAGAGAACAATAAGTACCAAATATATTTTTTAGATTTTTATTAAATATTTCATGGACGCCCTATTTTCACTATATGACCAATCGTAGACGACAAAATCGTGAAATGTTCACGATTTAATGATCTGGTCAAATTTAGTTGCCCACATTATTAAATGTGACCATTTCATAAAATAATTGAAAATTTCATGATGTGGTCAATTGACCACGATATGGTTCAACGATATGGCCACGACATATATATAGCCTCTTTTGTTACCCACTGCTGGGCAAAGGCCGCCTCTTTCTTTTTCCAACCATCACGATCATGGATTTCCGAAGACCAGCCTCTGAGGAATGTGTAGAATTAAAATTATAATAAATTAAAAATATTTCGCGATCACTGCTGGTAAGTACGAATTAATTTTATTCCACGTATAAGTAGAAAAGTTAAGATAATTTTACCATAGCAACCAACAAATTATATACGGTTCTATCTAATAATTTGGAAATGCCCTATGGTACAGAAGGCTCGAATTAATAAACCTTTATTTGTTTTCGTTGAAAATGCCTACCACGGAATATTTGATGCAAAAATTCCCAGTGAAGGCGAAACAAAGAAAGGTCAGAGTCAATTCTGAAGTATTCAACAACTTTTGAAGAGTTCTAGGGAACTTGTTCCTTTGTCTCAAGTTACAGAAAGTGCCTATACTTTTATCTAAAATGTTCTTACTGCAAAACACTCAAGATTTAGATCGGTTAACTAAAATGAAAGCTCAGAAATAATTAGAATAGACTGTGCAGGTATTGGTTTGGAATGAATGAATGAATGAATATTTATTTGCATAAATCATGGTCACAAACAGAAAGGAAATTGTTTGGGAAAATTATTGTCACTCAAAAGTAAAAACAAAGGAACATCGGAATATAGACCTTCTGAACGGATTATGATGAAATTTGGAATGGAGATAGTTTGTACCCTGGATTAACACAAAGCACAATTTACTGGAAATAGTCTCATTCCCACGGGAAAATCTTACACAACGCGAACGTAGCCGTGGGCGCTGTATAATATAATATAACATACAAAATTTCAAGTGCCTAGGTCTAATAGATTTTAAGTTTTGGGGGGGTGTGGCTCGTAATGGTTCGTGTAATATAACACACTGGTACGTCGTCGCCTTTTTCTTTTGCGAACTTGGCGGACACACTGCCGTGTTTGACGGTTTCGCGATGCGACGTCACGATATTTTGAGAATTAGTCCTTATCGCATAAGTTGCTATATCGCTGGAAAGTTTTTACTACTTGTACAGTCGTATCGCTTTCTACAGTCGTTTCAGTACTATAAAGACTGTAATCTTCACGATAACGAGTGTAAGTACTTTAGATACTAGACGCCACGTAAAGCGTTCTGATGGTAGGATAGGTATCATACCTGGGTTACTATAGGATGAGTTCTGACAGCTTCAAAATTCGTCATACGACGTTGACAACTTTTTATTATAATATTCAGTTCAAAAATCATAATAGCTAAAAAAATAATTTAAAGTAATTTCACCTCTTTTTTTATCATTAAACAGTATGTAAGTTTACTTAATAAATAATTAAATAAACGAAATAATATTAAAAAGATTTTAAAATTTTAATCTGTCAGAGCTCATCCTATAGTAACCCAGGTATAGCTACGCGTATGGCTTGTTGTACGTGATATTTTTATAGTTAAAACTTAAGGTATGATTGTTTTAGTCGCAAAAGGAGGGTTAATTGTTACTATAGATTAAATTGTTGCAGATTAGTTTAGTTTTGTAGTTCTTGTTAGATTATTGTTGTTGATTTTGTTGTTTTTTACGTTGTACTCATTCTTTATTTTTGACACGATCTATAAAAAAATAGGTTTCGTAAGTTTGTAAGACTATGATTTTTGGTTACTTGTTTTATTGTTCTCCTCGGATTTTTTATCATAATTTATTATTAATTTTTAGCCTACATTTTTATAACACCGTAAATAATATCAGCATTGCATAAATAATACGTTATCTCCACAATATTATGTCTCCATGTTAACCGGTTGCCTGGAAGAAAGTCAAAGTCAAAGTCAAAGTCAAAATAGTTTATTTCCATAGGATGTTATTACATCACTTGGATCCGTCATTACATTTTTTTTGGGTGAGTTCACTAACACTAGAAATTGCTACCTTAGCAATAAGGCCGCCAATTGTACTATTATTACTTCTGTAATTACTCTATGTTACTGTCTGTGTGCAATAAAGTATATTTCATTCATTCATTCAATATTATGTAGAAACTGTTTTTTTTTTTAATTATCTATTATTAAATGTAAATATTTTTTTATTTTGAATTACCATGTGCCACCTTCCAAGTTTACTCTACAACACATGATGAAAATACATAACCATCTGCCCTCTGGCTTGTCACATTACATTGGAAAAAGAGGTAGTTCTTCGTTCATTCATTGCTGCGTTTGTTTTGGTCGTCGCGATATCGTTGTATGATAACCGAACCCTTTGGCCCATTTCCCGCTATCGCTTTTATTGCGTTCCTAGGGAAATGCTCAACCCGTAATGTATGTTGCCCTGTTTTTGTTGCAGTGTGCTGATAAGGATAGTAAACTAGGTAAATGTCTATATAGGAGGCGGTGTATTTAAACTAGGTAAACGTCTATATAGGAGGCGGTGTTTTTAAACTAGGTAAACGTCTATATAGGAGGCGGTGTTTTTAAACTAGGTAAACGTCTATATAGGAGGCGGTGTTTTTAAACTAGGTAAACGTCTATATAGGAGGCGGTGTTTTTAAACTAGGTAAACGTCTATATAGGAGGCTGTGTATTTAAACTGGAACACTTTGGGGATAAATAAAAAATATTTATTCTTCATCATTATCTTCATCTTACATACTATACTATTCTTCATCTTATTACTTATGCTCCACAATAAAGCAATTTCAATTTAAATTTCATCGTCGTGTGGGTTGTAAGGTCGACAACCGATCTCACAAACCCTGGTGTCACTTGGCTCGTGTAACGACTAAATAGTAGCCGGGACCAACGGCTTAACGTGCCTTCCGAAGAACGGAATCATCTTTCTTTTCGGACAATCAGGTGATTCAGCTTGCAATGTCCTAACCAAACTGGGGAAAGTTTCACAAAGAGATTTTTGCTTGACAGTGTCCCCACGGGGAATCGAACCCGGAAATTCCGTAATGGGCGTTGAAATCTCGACCACTCGGCCACAGAGGCTGTATCTTTATTCTTAATTAGACATAATAACTAATCACATTGGGTTAGCGAGGTCGGCTAAGGCCTGATCGTCCTAGTTCAAGGTAGATAGATAGATAGATAAAAAGTTTATTTATCAATGCAGTACAAACTCATAAAATGAATAACAAAATAAGGTATAACAACGAAACAATAACAGAGTAAATTATTTTATAGTGAGTACCGCATCCATAGCTAGGCCCCAACTCAGCATGCGCTGTGACACAGATTGCGTCACAGCGCTGTTTTTCAGTTAGTACCTATGATGAAGGCAGGGTTGAGCCGCCCCTCAGTGGGTACTTACGTATACACAGTGAAATTTAACTGGTTGTTTTTCGTTAAATCGAGTGCTCAGTCCAATAAACTGAACAATAAGGCCGCCTAACTGTACATGACTACCTGTTCTTACTTCCACTCTGTCATTTATTATTTCTGTGTGTGCAATAAAGTATATTCATTCATTCAACTTTCCCCAAGGAACATGGGCTGGCAATTGAAAAAAAATATGGCTTCCCCCATAGTAAATCGATCAGCTGGCCGCGCGGTTTTGTATGAACGGGCAATTTTTTTTGTCGTTTTACAGCCCATGTTCCTTGGGGAAAG
This sequence comes from Carpatolechia fugitivella, assembly GCA_951230895.1. Classification (NCBI taxonomy): domain Eukaryota; kingdom Metazoa; phylum Arthropoda; class Insecta; order Lepidoptera; family Gelechiidae; genus Carpatolechia; species Carpatolechia fugitivella. The sequence goes on along the minus strand of OX579655.1, from coordinate 2,343,413 downwards.
TTGTTCAGTTTAATGGACTGAACACTCCACGTAACGATAAACAACCAGTTAAATTTCACGGTGTATTACCTTCGCATCATCATCAGCAAGTTCAGTGGAGAAAGTTTCGCCAAAGTACCTGTAAACCTTTTCCAGTGTATTCGACAATCTTCTCTTTATTATGCATTTGTAAAGATTACCATATAACAAATACATATGGGTACCTATTTCTTAGCGAAGAGGAAGACCGAAGCTGCGATGGTTATGTGTTGTTAAGAATGACATGCAGAGTTGCGACCTCACTGAGCAAGATGTCCCGGATATGGCGAAGTGGAGGAGAAAGAGCAGGATAGCGGACCCCGTCGCAATACGGGACTAACGCTAGGAAGTAGAAGAAGACCTATTTCTTATTATTTCATCAGCTTCTCACTAATTGAAATTCCTGGAATCGTTCATTCTGCGATACTATCAGAAAAACAACAAAGTCATTCGCTTTAATATTCGAGTATTCCATTTTCTGTGGGGAATTTTATTTTAATCACTAAATTTTACTTCAAGTTTTAAACCCGTTCTTTTAGACACATTAAAATATTGAGAACCGCATAATTTATTAAACATGGACAATACCATGTGGTCCTATTAATTGACGTTAAAATTTTGAAAACTCTAATTCAAAATTAACTAAAATACTTTTAGGTAAAATACATATGGGCTTATTCATACTAAGAAATAGGACGCATAGTTATTTGCTGTCACAAAATAATTTTTCATGTACATTTTACTTATTATTTATTTACTTTTAATCGCTAGCGCTTTTTTTAAAACTAAACAAAAAACTACAAGAAAAAACAAATTATTACAACAGACTAATTCCATCCATACAAATCGGACTCACCTTACAAAATATTTTTTCATATTGTACACACAAAAAAAACAAGTATTTTTTCGGAAACTCTACAAAAATTAAGGCTGATTAGAGCATGTTTTGATATAGGATGTCATTACGGACTTATTGCGAGTTGGCTGCTCGCCAGAAAGTTAATTAACAGTGGTCCGAGGTGTTTGCCGCCGACAATGGATGCTCTTTATTCTATGTTCCTCCGTCTTAACGATTGTGATCTTTGTCCGGGTAAAAGCAAAATTCCTGCAATCGTGCTTTCATCTATTATTAAAAGAAATAGTTTGTCGGTTTGTCTGGCGTGACAAAGGAATCTAGACGCGCTGTTTTTTTTTTCAAATAGTTAAAGATGGCAGCCAAAGAATTACATACTATTGTTCTATTGTATTTTTACTTAGAAGAGAATAAAGAAAGAAAGGAATTGTTTGATATTTTTGCTTGTGATAGATAAAAATATTGTGTTCATGAATCCAAATCTCACCTTAATATCATTCAAACCAAAAACAACACCAGAATCATTAAGCTCAATTTTTCATAGAGAGTTTAGCTCTATTGCCGGGTTGCGTGTAATCTATACGAGGAGTCTTGATTTATTCTATTACGGCGAAAGTGTACTCTTTTACTTGACAGCCTAAAGATTTATTGCTCTCATTTTTTCTAAGGTAGAGCTGAGCGAGCGCCCTCTACATCGCTATCTCTTAACGAATCGAGCGGAAAAAATATACACTGAGAAGGAAACGGGGCTTAATACTGAACCTTGAGGTACTCTTTCGTATGATTATCTCAACATTTTACTGAATTGAATTATTCACATTTAGGGTTTGATAAACCTGTAACCATTATTAAAACCTATTTTAATATAAACAACAAGGTCTAAAATATTCAAATGTCTTGGATAGGTAATTTATGAAGCTTTCCTACATAGCAATTTCGATCTTTTCTTGACAAGCCAAAATATATCGTTGTATTTTTTTGCCATAAGTAGAATACACACCAGTGTTATCTTGGATAGTATCAGGGTGAAATATATACGAGTTTCGGGAGATTATATTCACAGTTTATTTATTGCGTTTTCTTTACATCAACAGCATTTTTAGTTTATTGGAATGGGTCAAATGTTCAGATACTAAAGATAGATAGAGCATTATCTTTCACTGTTGAAGTGATTCTTGTTAACTTTTGTATTTATATCTATATTATATATTATATTTGTATATGTATACTAGTTAATATTTATGTGTAATATGTATGTATATATATTATGTTGTGTAAAAGTATACAGCATGAAATTTACATCGTTTTGTTCCCGCCGCGTAGTGATAGTACCCGTCAAACTGAACAACTTTTCACGAAAAATAAAATCCTGTGACAAAAAAATTTTTAAATGGGTCGGTCGGGAGTCTCACTTTGTATGGAGAGACCAAAATTTTTTTGTCGCAGGAAATTTTTTTTTTCGTCAAAAGTTGTTCAGATTGACGGGTACTATCACTACACGGCGGGAACAAAACGATGTAAATTTCACGGTGTATGTGTATTTTTGGGTGTAAGTATATTTTATTATATAGTTAGTATATATGTATATATTACATTGTATATGTAACTAGTTGTTATTGTTCTGTATCTATGTTTCCATGTTGTGCACGGTTTGTCCGCGTCCTTTTATTTTATATTCTCTCTTCCGTAGGTCTACTGGAAGACATTTCCTTGGAAATAAGTAGGCCTGTTGTGTCGTTTTACTGTATGTTTTGTGTACAGTAAATTGTTGAATAAATAAATAGATATGATGCGGATCCCGTTTTGGCTGTCGTTGACTGTTTTTGTTAATTATCGTCGGTCGTCAGCGGTGACTTAAGGAATTAATTCTATACATGTTCATAATAAATGAGACCTATTGTGCCGCCCGCTATTTGTCAGACATCATCGGTCATATTCTGTCTGTTTGGCGAGGTACAAGTGTGGCAGCCGCCACAAGCTGCTGGGCACCACACGAAGAGTGTTGTAGAGGGTTGATATGTGGCAATATCCAGGGCACAGTCCGAAGAAAAAAAGGTATTTATATATTATATAGAGATCAGGACATGAAGTGAAGAATTTAGCAGAAAAAAGACAAAATTGAAACGTATAAGAAATCTAAATTTGAAAATGAGTTTAAAATGAAAGATAAAACTGCCAGTCATGAAACAGGAAAAAGGACGAATGCCTCGTTACACAAGTAAGCCATCAGCCGTCAGCCACTACACAAGTCTAGCTTTATTCTAGAATTTGGGAATATGTTATTTTACCTATACTATAAATAAATAAATATGTGGGGACATCTTCACACACGGCCTTCTGATTCCAAACTAAGTAGAGCTTGTACAATGGGTACCAGACAGCTGATATACATTACATAAATAGATAAATACATACTTAGATAGATAAACAACAACCAGACACAAGGCAAACACAAGTGCTCATCACACTAATATTTGCCCTGGGCGGGGTTCGAACCCGCGACCCTGTGCGTTGGAGGCAGATATATTACCACCTGGACTACGGAGCCGTCAATTATGAGATATGAGTACTATGAGATCACAATTTGTTTAACCCTTTCAAAATTTGTTTTAATCCCAATTAGCTTTTAAAACAATCAATTCTAATCAAAGCAAAAAAAAAAGTACCTCAATACTAAATTAAAAAAAAACACTACAAACCTAGACTTTCTTTTACTACAGCTTAAGTTACTATTAAGTTTCAAAATCCATGAGAGAGTGCTTGAGGCAAAAGTTTTATACTTACAAAGTCACTGCGCAATAAATAAAAACTGCGAACGAGTTCCAGCCGAGTCCAAATAGAGAAACAATTTTAACGTTCAACTATTTTTATTACAAAGTGCTATATTTAACCGATCGCTTCGATAGCTTGGGCGTTTACAGCTTAAACCGTAGCTTTTCAAATCTTTGCAAGAAAAGCTTAGTTAGGAAAATATGATTTTATATTTATGTAGGAGTTGTTTAAAATTTTATTAAAAGTGAAATGATGTCATTGAAGAATCCGACCTCACAAACCCTAGTGTTAGTGTTATAGAGCCGCCAAAGGCCACTGACATGGCTCGTGTAACGACCAGATAGTAACTTAACGTGCCTTCCGAAGCACGGAATCATTTTTCTTTTCGGACAATCAGGTGATTCAAACTGGGGAAAGTCTCACAAAGAGACCCGGAATCTCGGTAATGAGCGGCAAAATCTCGACCACTCGGCCATGGAGACTTTTATAATAGTTAAATTCACCTAAATTCGCTAAATGCCAAAGAAAATCTATCAATAGAAAGCAAGCTATCAAGTGAGGTCTTGTTAGTATAAAAAGAGGTTTTTCTAAAAAAGAAAACTAAATTATTCCATCGTTATTTATTATCAGAAGAAAAGATAGATTTAAAAATCTATTCGCAAGTTATCCAAGAAGAAACGCCTCGGGTGATTTTTTTATATCCATATTCACCGTTGTCCGAGCCGTGAGGCCTCAAGGTAGGGAATACACACAGACGACGGAAATATTATTTTCAGAAACAAAAATATAATATTATATATATTTTTAAAACGTAATTGATGGGCCAACTACATGTCACTCAGCGAGCTATGGAAAGATCTATGCTTGGTATTTCGCTACGGGATAAAATCCGAAACGAAATCATCCGGCAGAGGACCAAGGTGGTTGATATCGTCCAGAAATGTAGCAAGCTGAAGTGGCAGTGGGCTGGCCACGTCTGTCGCAGAACCGATGAGCGTTGGAGCAGACGGGTTTTCGAATGGAGACCGCGTCTCGGGAAACGTTGTGTGGGACGCCCCCCTGCCAGGTGGACTGATGACCTGAAGAAGGTCGCTGGTGGTGGCTGGATGAGGAAAGCGGATGATCGTGCGCTTTGGCGTACCCTTGGGGAGGCCTACGTCCAGCAGTGAACTGCAATAGGCTGATTGATTAAATTGATCGGGCTTTAGCTATCGAATTGTAATTAAAAGTGATTTTTACACGAAATACCGAAGAATTAGCTGCAGTAGAAATTTCAGTTTCACAATTCGCAGGATACATTCTTTTATGTTAATAGAAATTCAAAAACACAAGCATTCTAATTTTGAAACTATTCGTTATCAATTCCTGATCCAATTGCCAGTGTGTCCGAAATAAAACTCAATAGAACAGTGGGTGTGACCGTTTTATTCTCCCATTTCCTACGCTCGGAAATTCGCCGACTCGCAGCCCTACAGCAAAGGGGAAGCTCCCAGATGTCGCGCGTACAAATTATTTACTACCCTTCCTTTTGTCAGGACCTGCATCTCCATATTTGTTATTGCAAAAGTATTGCGGGCCGCGGCTGCGCAGGTATTTCGGGTATTTCCAACAGACTCACGTGTGAAAGTTGACGTATAGTGTTGGAAATTTGTTTGGATTTGGGTACGTTTTAGGTCGTGTCTGTGTTCGACGTAGTTCCGTGAAATCGTAAGTGACAAACGTTTTGTTAATTGTATTATAAAATGTTTTTGTTGCAAAAAATGACGAAAAAATGTCATAGATGTTAAAAAATGTTTTTTTTTTAGGCCGGATCCCATTTTTGTAGTATGTGTTAGTCTATAAAGAAAATATTTGGAATGCAAAAAAAAAACAGTATGAGCTTAAAAATACAGTGCATGGTACATAAAGCTTGTGCATCATTTTATTCTCCTTTTTTGTTAAACAATAGAACAACCATTTTCTAAGCTGGTCCAAAGTGACTTGTTTTTTTTTCTTACAGGCAAGTGCAGATTCTTTACAAATCTTCCTATCGTGGAATAAACGTTAATAAATTGAAATCTATATTAAAACACATCGGTATGTGCTGGGGTTCAAATCGAGACCTCATTAAAAGATTTTGCTGAATCTTTATAAAACTTTTTTTTTATAATCGCCGAAATAGTAGTAAACCTTGCATTCGTATAACGTTTCAATTACTATAAAAACAATAACATGATTCTCACGAAATATTATTAGAGAGCGGGCAGTGCACTCGGCCGGCGGCGACACGTGTTGGCGACTTTTTTATGACACCGTACGTTGCGAGCACATGTGTTATTGGCGGAATTTATCCAGCTTTTTAATTCCAATGCTCTGTGTTTGGAGGTCTGCAGTAAACGGAATTAACACAAAGGCGACAAAAATTAAAAAGTAAGCTAAGTTATTTTATAAGTTAACGAGATGCAAAATCTTTTCGCGTGAAATAAGATGTTTATCAATTTGAAAGTGATTAGAAAAGTAACTTTTAGAACAACAATCTACAGTTGTGAATGTACATTTGTGTTACTTTAAATACAGTTTCATTGTTTTTATAAAGAAAATGTATAAATGTAAGTGAAGTCATATAAATGCAAGAAAATTTACGTTTATATACAAACATTTATGGGACGTAGGAATGTGTATGATTATAAAAACAAAAGATATCCTGTTTTTCAAACTGATCTAAAAATTGTTTTTCGTTTCGTTTCGTTTGTCATATTCAGTCAAAGTGTGATGGTTTTTATTGATTTCTATGTAGTACGTCCCATCATCGCATCGCCTGCAGAACCTCGTCCTCAATAAGTCGTTTCACGCTTACTTTCTGTTGACCGTTCTCGTTTCCAGCTCTGTTTTCCCACAACCCGCTTCAGGGATTAGATGCGAAGTTATGGTTCTCGTCTTAATTGAAATTTTAATGGCCTATGAATTTATTTTTATACTCCTCTCAACGTTATACTGATGCCTTTTTTGTATTATTCAGTCTGAATGCGAAAATTTTGCCGAAATTGCTGTTCAAGTTAAACGTAAAATATAATTTTGAGGCAATCATTTTAATGGAAAGCGGTATTTTAGGGTTGCTTGTAAATGAAACATTTATTAATCAATGACTGTGTCTTAATTAGACAGTCTACTTTCGAGAGCTTCCTTGGCATCCTGAATATGGTCATTATTTTTGCTCACATCATATCAACAGCTCATATAAGTCCCCACCGAGGGGCTCGAGTCTACCCTAAATTAGGGCAATCAGGCCTTAGTCGACCACGCTGGCCCAGTGCGGGTTGGTCAACTTCACACACAACCTTTGAATTTCTTCGCAGGAGTGTGCAGGTTTCGTTACTATGTTTTCCTTCACCGTAAGAGCGTCGAATAAACGTACATATGGATTTGAAATTCGAAAACACATTGGTACGTGGTGGGGATCGAACTCGCGTCTCCCGGATAGGAGGCAGCGGCCTTAGCCACTAGACCACCGACGACGCTCTCATTTTTATATTTTATGATTAATATATATTTGGATATATATAGTATGTATTAAAGCATAACAAATAAACTGTGCTAACTTTTAATTAAAAAATCGTACCTACTTGCATCTTAGTAAATAACATTTTTAAACGATTAATTCTCCTTCGTTGTTATTATGTAAGACCGTTTCAAGTTATTATACGCGTTTTGCAGGTAATGGACTTTAAGTGTAAGTCCACTTAATTTACATACTTATTATACGACAATTTGCATTTCCCGCGATAAGTGCGTGAATAAAGAAATATAAGAAATGCTTTGGTAATTTTTTTTCCTACTTATTCTATAGAAATAAAAACAATATCTTTTTTATATTACTAGACATTATCTTTGTACCGTTTCAAACTGAAATTAAATCTGTTTTTGCGTATCATGAGCGGTGATAACCATCTAAATATATATACTTTGACATCGTACATTTTTTTTAAAGTGTTAGTTCATTTCAAATCAAATCAACGGCCCGTTACAGTCCACTACTGGACTATGAGCCTCCTCCACTTAAATGGAAGGTTTTGCCATAATCTCCACGGTTGGCAGGTGGGTTGGAGATCGCAGATTAAAAGGTTACTGTATCAGAGAGCGCTGCTGCCCGTTCCCTGTTCAATGTGTAGACCCTAAGTCGCCTCTTACGACACCCACGGGAAGAGTAGGGGTTGGTGACAAATGTATTCTACTCTGCCGCCACACACGGCTGAGTTCATTTAATTTAGTTCATTCAGTTAGTTCATTAATCATAAATAAAAATTAATTACAAAGATTTACAGGTTCAAACCATTTAATCATGAGATAAAAGATTAAAATAATAGATACTAAAAACAAAATGTTTAATAAAGTTTCCATTTTTTTTAACCGTAAACCTTTTTAATTTAATTTATCTACACTATCCCAACCACCTCTGATCGTGACAAACTAGCAAACTAATCAATCCATTTCAAAAAGTTGACAAATTGGAATAAAAAACAAAATTCGTTACGAATCGGCGTAACTATTAAAAAATACAGTTCAGAGCTCGGTGACTATTGCAGTAATAAAATGGACCGTTGCACCGGAAAATGTTTTGGACGAAATATTCATCGGATGCAAATCTACTCGGCCGGATTAGAAACGACGCACCGAATCGTAGAGGTATTTCCGGCGCTTATACGGTAGGATTGGAGTGGACTGAAACCGACGCCGGTTTTCACAGTTTGTGTTCGTTGTGTAAAAGATAAACCAAAGTGACGCATAGCATACACTATACACTAAATGCTTGAGAAACATAAGAAGGTCGCTTCGCTATAAGGCGACGTGCATTCGATTTCTTTATGCATTCGGTAGTTGAGTGCTTGTCAAATTTATCAGCTTCTTTTTATGAAACGTCTAAACAATCTAAGCAAAAGTATTAAGTATGTGACGTTACACCGTTTTAAAGTTTGTGTTATTGTACAATTATTTTTGTTAAATATTTAGATATTATTAAGATATGTTATTATACATAAGATTTAGTCCGCGTACGGAGTTTCATACAATCTTCAACCCGATCTTTCTTTTTTTGGGAAAGATTTCCAGAAACCCCTTCTGAGTATTTTTTTACGTCCTAAGAACAACCTACCTATCCTTCAAGTTTCTATATCGAGTACCTTTGACTCTACATTAATTTGTAAATCACTCAATATCGTTTCCTTATATACGAGGGCTGATTGATAAGTTTCCGAAACGACAAAGAAAAACTTTAAAAATCTATTTAAAATAAATTTATTTCTCAACGTAGTTTCCTTCTACCTATCGAGGTAGAAGGAAATTTAGTCCAGAGCTTCTCCAATGCCGTTACACCAGTTTGATAAAATGTTTTCTCCAACCCCTCAAAATACTCGTCCACGGCAACAATGACTTCTTCATTTGATGAAAATCTCTGGCCACCTAACCATTTCTTCAGGTTTGGGAATAAGTGGAAGTCACACGGGGCCAGATCCGGGGAATAGAGTGGATGCGGTAGCAATTCGAACCGCAATTCATGGAGTTTGGCGACTGCAACCATTGACGTGTGTGCAGGTGCGTTGTCATGGTGGAACAAAACTTTTTTCTTGGCCAAATGTGGTAGTTTTTTCTGGATTTCTTCACTTAATTTTTGCAGCAAGCTTGCGTAGTACTCTCCATTTATTGTTTTTCCTTTTTGCAGATAATCCACTAAAATAATCCCTCGAGCATCCCAAAAAACAGTCGCCATCACTTTGCCGGCCGACAAAACCGTTTTTGCTTTCTTCAGCGCAGGTCTTCCGCTCTCAGTCCACTGCTTAGATTGTTCTTTTGTCTCGGGAGTATAATGATGTATCCAGGTTTCATCGACTGTTACATAACGCCGCGAAATCTCGTTAGGATCTCGGTTAAACAGCGCCAAACACTCCGATGAATCGTCCACTCGACGTTGCTTTTGGTCAACAGTGAGCAAACGCGGCACCCATCGCGCGCAAAGCTTTTTAATTCCCAAATGTTGGTGCAAAATATTAAAAACGCGTTCAGATGAAATGCTCACCATCTCTGCTATATCTCGCAACTTCAAGCGCCGATCATTCAATACAATTTTGTGAATTTTTTTGATCATGTCCGGATTCGTGACTTCATTTGGACGGCCAGACCTGTGGGCGTCTTCGCAGCTCTGTCTTCCACGTTTAAAATCAGTTACCCAGGTGTGAATTGTACTCAATGCAGGAGCAGAATTACCTAAAACACTGTCTAGCTTGGTTTTAATCTGGGTTGCTGTTTTCTGTTTTAAAACGTAAAACTTTATCACCGCACGAATTTCGTTTCTTTCCATTGTTAAGAAAATTTACGACAGAGAAGTTCTACGTCCTATCAAACAAATTCCACCAGTTTGATTAAATTCAAATTTGGCGTTCTATTTTCAAAAAGATGCCAAAATATAATGTAATATTTTTTTTTGCGTATCATTTTTTTAAGTTCGTCGTTTCGGCCAGTTATCAATCAGCCCAGGTATAGTATTGTTAAATCTTTATATAAAACGGTCTAAATTTATACTTTCTTACAAAAAGTATTTTAAATCTACCGTCAATCACATCTCTACTTTTGCTTAACTTTCATCAAAACTTCAAATGCAAAATAACTGCAGTGCAAGTATTACTAAATTCTGGGCGCTCCCAGCAGTGTCTACCGAGCAGAAGCTCCGTCACGCACAACTTGCATCTAATTTGGCTATACGTCATCTGCCAGGCAACTAATTTAGTTGGTGCAATAAATCCGGGTGCATGTGAGCGTCTGTCTGCGAAATTAACAGGCTATTGCAAGTGTCGTGTCTATGGTTTGGAGTTTGAGAAATTGAGGCAAGTATACTAATAGCAAGAACAGTAATACTGCAATGTGTTAATGAATTAAAGCAAAACCTCTCAGGTGGTTCAAATTGATTTAGTCATTAGAGTTAACTAGCTTTCCGCCCGCGGTTTCACCCGCGTTAAATGAGTTTTCCCGTAGGAATGAAGTGTTTTACCGCGGTAAAAAGTAGCTTATGTCCTATTCCAGGGCCTAACCAAAATGTGTGCCAAGTTTCATTTGGATCCGTCCAGTGGTTCAAGCGTGATTCGTCAACAAACATCCAAACTTTCGCATAATATTAGTTGGATTAAAATATAAAGTAATAAGAAAGTTCTAGAACTAAAGTTCTTCTCACACACATATCCACCGGGTACGATATTATTACCACGATTTTTTTTTGCTGTAGATATTGTGTGTTATTAATATTAACAACCGCAAAAACCTAAAAGTGTTCAAGGTTGTTCTGTTTCATGGACTGTTTCTGTTTCGAACAGTTTTTGAATATTAATAAACACACTGTATACATTTATTTTGAAGCACGATAAAAAATGTAATGGCATGCTATAATCAATCTTGTATTATGTACAATTTTAGGTTTCAACAAAAGATTTGTTCAAAGACGTGACACTGGGCCACATTGTTGAGTAAGAAAAACTTTGTTGTAAGCTCATCGCCTCATTGTTTGTTCATTTAAAAGCACCACTTTTATATATTTTTTCTTTACCATAAGCTACCTACAAAAAAGTTACTACATAATAGGTAACATCAAACTGACATAACTTAACATCAACGTGCATCCCAGAAAAAATAAAACGTTCCCGGAACACGCTTCGCAAAATTCTCACTTCGTAGAGTTTCGTAGCAAATAAACTTCCTCTACGCGTGCTACGGCGTAGCAATTCCGTAGCAGGGATCTTTGAATATATAGGATGGTTCCTACTTTCGCCCGTCATAAAAACTGCAGTAAATTCCTTATGATGCCCTTATTACGGTCTCTCATTTTGTTACGACGCACTTTTTGTTTTGGTTATAACATTTTTGTTCTCAAACTTTATACTACGAGACTGTCCATCATGTTATACGACTGTGTTAAAAAGACGACCGTTTTTCATATAAAGCACGTTAAGGACATAAAACCTTTAATTTGATATTATAGGTATATTAGGTAAGAAAATTATGTTATTAAGAATACAAAAAATAATAAAAGAAAAGATTTTTTACGAACTTATTTTTTAGGAAATACATTGCTAATAAAAATTAATCAATATTTTGTGATAGGTAAATTCCAGGGCCAGCAGTGGACTGCAATAGGCTGATTGACTAATTGATTGATTGAGGTAAATTCCTTTTTTTTTTACATTAATTACCGTGTGCGTTTTATGTAAGCGTAATTACTATCATACTCAACACCAAAAGATCACTGTTTAGATTTATTTATTTTGTTAATTATTTACAAAACTTCCAAAGTAATAATTACATAAATATTAAAATTATGCTACATTAAATCATATTCATTTTATGAGAAGATTTTTATCTTAATTTTGCGCAAAGTTATAACTTTGTTATAAAACGTATGCATCAGACGTAAGAAAACAACAGCTTAATTCATAACGAACTTATAAGTTATGACAATAAAAAACTAGGCATTAAATTTTCTGAAAATCTTTTATTTTCTATAGTCACCTAGAGAGCAAAAGGCAGTAAAACGCACTCGCTCGCAAACAGAGACGATTTAGCGATACTGACCGCTGCGCTCGGACCGGCTTAATGATAATAGCGCCTCTATGTATATTCGTTCTATTTCATACATTTAAATTAAACGGTTTACGGTCTACTAAAAACACAATTCTGTATTTTCAAACTTTAAAAGTCTACTCGCTATGTTCATTGGATTTTTAGATATGTTTATAATATTCTTGTTAAAGTTTTCAAATGGAATCTTCTCTTTGCGTTGCCAATATTAATAATTATTCTGTGGAAATCACGGAATCATCGTTATTTTCAGACGAATGGATGATATTTTAAGCCTGCACTAGTGACACAAAAGGGATGATGTCAATTTTTTTTCATTGTCTGTCAGGCAGATTATTAAAAAGTATTGGACACGTATTTAGTTTTTTCACGTAATCAAAAATACGGAGTTATACTTTTTGAGTTGAAATAGCGTATGATCTCACGCTTGAGTTGAATTTATACCGAGTCGTGACGTAATTAGCCCCCTCCAACTTTAATGCGGTTGTTGACGCCTTGCATGTGTGCATCCGCACACACACTACGACGACAGTACCACCGCGCGGCTCGCGGAGTCGCGTCCTTCCACATTCCATTCTATCCATCTACTCCACGGAGACAAATACAAAGAGGAGGTGCCACAAGCAACTTAGGCCCGTCTCATAGCGGACTAAGTACTCTTACTACTAGCTATTAACCACCAGGCGTCGCTTCTGTCAGTGTTACTTTTGATTTTATGGATACGACACGAATATGACTTGGTTTGATTACAACCATTTTAATTGAAATTAGTGACGCAAAAATTATGTGCTGTGTTGTATCGTGCAACAGTACGAGTAATACAACTATTTCTAACGAAAAAAAGACATAATTCCACTCGTATGTATTTTTTTAATGCTCGTAATTTATTCCTTCGAGAATGTTCGGCAATAACAACGCCATCTATCGCCAAGTAGAATAACTTCTTGACTGTAGAAGGTTATATGACCTGTTTCATTCATGCTCATTCATTCATGTATTTTGTATAGTAAGCTGGGTGGCCAGATATGGAATCTAAAAAAATATATTTGTATACAACATTTATTTTTGTAGCATACAATTAAATAATGCAGATAATATTGATGAACTTACTCAATATTTATAATTGAATACATGACATCAAAATATCACATTTTGGGCAAGGATGTTTCCTTATACTTGGTAGTAAGTAAGTGATGATGATAAAGGCCTTACGTGAAATCCCGTGTCAAAATTGAACAGATCTTTTCTATATACATTCTTTATTGCACACTTAAATTTACAGGATAATTAAGAGATCTTCTTATCAGATCTTTTTATGTCTTATAGTTTCAGAGTTACCCATACTGACCCATCTAAATGGGCCACCTGTATATCACAATTGCTCGTATAAGGTAATCCTACAATAAAAACGACCAAATTTTTTGTTTTTTCACTTGCCTGGCAACATTATACAGCGTAACGAACTAACGAACAGAACCATCTTGTGTGTAATAGCAAAATTAAGTACGGTTCATTAGTGTCTAGCTGCAAAGCTAGTTTTGCTATTGACCGCTAGATGGTTAGCAGAACTTCATCTCCCCGCACCCCCTCCCAATGGCGACCCCCGCTATCATATAGAAAACGTCTTAGGGCAGCTCCTCTTTGTATTTGTCTCCGTGATCTACTCGTATTGAACACTCGTTTCGCTGTTTTATCTCTGCTATTTTTTATAATTAAACTTGGAAATAATCAAGAATCTTCGTCTTATTCATCTTCATCCACAACCAATCTCACCAGCCAGCGTCCTTGTTTGTACATTTGGTCCTTAGAGACGGATTATTAAGGAAAATCAGCGCAAGAAGAACAAAGGAAACGCAACGTGTCACAATTGGGACAATACGTGGACAAAGAAAGGAAGAAGGAATCTATCGCTATTTTACGCCGTGGTACATTAAATCTACGGAGGAAGCACCATATACCAGAGGAATTGCATGTGAAGCGGAGAATTAGACCACATTTGGACAACGGCCACACCTATACGTTGAAGGATTACCGTTATAAATTCCTGAGGCGGTAGCGTTACTGTGAGTTCGTTCTAACTATTTTCCCTTATTTTGCACCCTATTCAAGTAATTATCATTACAAATTATCCTTAAGATTCATTCTTATTACGTAGAATACATTCATTAGTATTTTATTTCCTAAAATATCTCGTTATTTTCCAGTACGTGACTTACGTACGAACCTTATCTACCTACCTCATAAAAAAACCATTAATTTCAAAATTACACTTCTTTTTTATATAAAATACCCATATTTCAGTTAATTTACTTGCCTTATTACCTAAAGAACATTTAAGAAATCTTAATTAATCTTAATTTGTCTAGATTATTCCATAAAAATATATTTCTATTTCAGAGGTCCTAAAGTGATTATTTTGTGCTCGATCTTAGTGTGAACTGTGGTTACAAAGGTGTTAATCTCAACAATTTAATTACATTCCAGCTATCGCTAAGCACAGTGTGGTTGCGTCACTGCGTAGTGGCTATAAGTAAGTAAGTAAGTAACACTTTATTGCAATTTATGTCGATGACCTAATTACCGGAGAATCATCAGAGAGGGCGCTAGTGGACATCTGTAAAGGTGTAATTTATCAATTAAAAACAGCTAAATTTCACTTAAGAAAATGGTACTCTAATAACCCCGAATAATAAATCAAATTGTTGATACAGAAAATAACAAAGACACATTACTAAACTTGAGCAATAATGAGTTTTCCAAAACGCTGGTGTTACTCTGGTCTTGTAAAGAAGACACGCTGTTATATTCTGTAGATATTAAAGAGAAAAAAAAACATTACAAAACGTAATATCTTATCTACTATGTCACAAGTGTTTGACTCTTTAGGTTTGGTTAATCCTTGTATACTTACAGCCAAAACAATCTTGCAGAAGTTGTGGTCTTGCAAAATCTCGTGGGACGAAGACGTTCCCGCTGAAATCCGCAACACCTGGAATAAATTCATAGATTCGTTACTTTACATCAATAATTTACAAATACCAAGATACGTACTTACCGATTATCCATTAGTGATCGAAATTCATGCCTTTAGTGACGCTTCACACATGCTGCATACGCTTGCATGGAAGCGTCACTAAAGGAAGAAGGAAGATACATATCTATGGAAAGTCAGTGTCGAACAATAATACAGTTTCTGTTCACTTGATAACTGCGAAAAGTCAAGTAGCTCCCTTAAAACAAACAACCGTACCTCGTTTGGAGTTGTGTGGTGCGTTGCTCGCCGCAAGGTTGACAGAAAAAGTAAAATGCTCATTGAGGTTACAAATTAAAAGCTGTTTTACTGGTGTGACTCCACCATTGTTTTGGGATGGATAAAGTCACCTAAATGTCATTTACTTAAACCATTTATTTTTAACAGAATCCAAGAAATCCTTAACGTGTCAGAGCCCTCCATGTGGCACTATGTTCCAACCCACTCAAACCCAGCTGACATTGAGTCACGTGGTGTTTCTGCGGTTCACTATTTGTTCGTTAATTCATTAAAACAAAAAATACGTGTCTAATATTTTGGTATTACTTGCCAGATGGACTGAAGACCTGAGGAAGGTCGCGGTGGTGGCTGGATGAGGAAGGGTAATCGTGCGCTTTAGCGTGCCCTTGGGGAGGCAGCAGTCCAGCAGTGGACTGCAATAAGCTGATTGATTGATTGGTTGACCTGACTGACGGACAAAATGGAATTTAGTTTTCTTCATCCCTAATGTTCCTACCAGAATGCGAACCTAGAGCGTCAGTAGAGATCCAAATGCTCCATTGACAACGGAAGCTGGTTAATTAAATATATATTTTTTATTATTTACAGGTATCTTAGGAGAGGTAGACTTCGAAAACGATTGCGAGACGATTTCAATTCATTCAAAAATGTTTGGGAGCCACTGGCGCAAAATCGAGAATTGTGGAAGAAAAAAGGGGAGCCTTTTGCTGGGACTATTTCACAATAGTAAAAAATATAGGTACCTAACAATCTTTACTAAAAGCTAGTAAAACAGAGCATGTTGTGTTCCACTGACTCTTGAGGTTTAATTAAAAGCAAATATGAAGGATGCAGTGTAGTTTCTCATCGTCATGCGCCGTTGTTCGGGTAAATTGTGTCACGAGATCTGTAAACAACTTAGGTAAACAGAGAACGAATTGCTAGTTACATTGGATGGGTATAAAAAGGTATAAAAAAACTATTGCGAGTGAGGTAGATTAAAAAACAATTTTATTGTGTTTTTTTTAAGGAAATAAGAGTTAGGATATCAAAATCGAATGAAGTTGTTGTGCAAATTTTAAATTGACGCGGAAAATATTCAAAAATCACTTATATCTGTTAAAAAAAACAACAGACACACGAGTTCATTAAAATGGCTTATAATTGAAATAAAATTAAACGACCTACCACATCGTAGTTTTCTATAAATAATATAATATAATTGTAGGATGTTAAAACCAGAACAATAATACCCGAATGTGCAATATAACCCTCCCATTATCATTAACGCAAGAAAGGGAGAAACAATCATGGTTACGACCCGGGTCGGACGTTCGACCATCGCTCACCGACCCTATAATTTTTTATACGTTACGGAACTTGTTCGACCCCACTAATATTCAGTCCATATAACTCGATACTTTTATTTTTATTTCGAAGGAAATGGAAGAAACAAATGCCACTTGACATTTTGGTGTAACATTGACCTCAGAGGTGAAGAGATTGATGTATGTGGGAAATGCGAAAATTGTGTCTGGATCAAAAAGTGGTTTCTTTCGTAACCTCTGGTAAACAGGCGTGGCAGATTTCTTTATTTAAAGGTAATGGAGGTTTGGATTTGTTGCGTGCGTTTGCTATCAAGCTGACATGATAATTTGCGTACTCTTGCTTCTTTTTGTATCAATATACGAGTATTTATTTTGTATTTTCGTTGTCTAAAAATCGTTTTAACAATAAGATATAGGCTCATTTTCATTACTCAAAATACTATACTGTGTTATAAGAGCTGTAAATTACAGATTATGGGAGAACGAACCGAAAAAAAAATGAAAAAAAAAAAACAGAATAATTCCATTGTATTTCGATTCATCAACAGCTCATATACGTCTCCACCGAGGAGTTTGAGCCTACCTTGAACTAAGGCGATCAGGCCTTAGTCGACTACGCTAGCCCAGTGCGGGTTGGTCGACTTCATACATCAACATCAACATCAACGGCCCGTTACAGTCCACTGCTGGACTATGAGCCTCCTCCACTTAAGTGGAGTGTTTTGCCATAATCTCCACGCTTGGCAGGCTTCTTCAGGCGACTTCATACATATCCTTTGAATTTCTTCGCGGGAATGTGTTGTGCACCTTAAGAGCGTCGAATAAACGTACGTACATATGAATATTAAAAAATCAAAAACACATTGGTACGTGGTGGAAATTGAACCCACGCCGCCGTTCCCCGGACGGAAGACAACGGCCAGCCACTACACCACTGACGCTCAATTGTTAGATTTATCCGCTTTTTTTAAAGAAATACTAGATTTTTGTTATTGACAGACTGTAACGTTTGTTCTCAGATGTAATATAAAATTATCTACAATCCCGGCCCGTTACAGTCCACTGCTGGACTATGAGCCTCCTCCACTTAAGTGGGGTTTTGCCATAATCTCCACGCTTGGCAGGCGGGTTGGAGATCGCAGATTAAAAGGTTACTGTATCAGAGGGCGCTGCTGCCCGTTCCCTGTTCAATGTGTAGTCCCTAAGTCGCCTCTTACGACACCCATGGGAAGAGTACTTTATAATTATCTGTAAAAATATCTGAATAAAATCGCAAGAGGCACGACGAATTGAAAGTGATGGAAGAACCAACCTACTTCCACCTTCTTGTTAAGAAAAAACGTGCTCTAAATACGTCGAGCCCAGTGGATTTACGAGCACGCCGAGACCACAGGCTTATTCATAATACTTATCCGTGTTTTACAATCGGGTTGAAAAATAAAAGAGCGCGCTCAGTAATTGAATGCGTGAGGTTTATGAGAATTTCAGCCGAGGACGAAAATACGTCCGTGATGGGGATGTCGGGGAGGAAAAAATGTGTATGGATTTGTACAGATGGACTGCATTGCGACTGCGCTTTTGCTGCAAAAGTGTTTTTTTATAATAATAATTATTATTTATTTATTCTTATTTTATATAGCTGCTTGAAAAGTATAATTATCTATGATCATATCTTTTACTTGAAAATGCGCTACGGGTGATTCTAAAGTAGATGATAATAAAAAGATACTGCTACAATAAGCAGTCAATTACGCAGTATAATTTCTCAGGTGAAACAATTAAATTCTACAAGAAACCATAAATTTATCGTGACGCGAACCGGCAGCAAAGAAGCAGTGTGCCGCGCCGCCCCTCGCCCTATCTCCTAGTGATGGGACTGAACGACGAATATCCGAAACCAATATACGAGTAGGTACGTTTTTGTTAAGATTGGTTACAAAGGTTGTCCGCTCGTGACTACTCCTGCGTTGTTTAATTTCACGCGTGGTAAGGTAAATTATTTACAATTTTAGGTTGTCGGTTATATTATTATGTCGGCTCCGTAGCCCAGGTGGTAGTGTATCTGCCTCCGATGCACAGGGTCACGGGTTCGAATTCCGTGTAATGAGCAATTGTGTTTGTCTTGTGTCTGGTTGTTATTGATCTATATGTATAAGTATGTATTTATGTATTTATGTAATGTATATCAGCTGTCTGATACCCATAGTACAAGCTCTGCTTTATTTGGGTTCAGGTGGCCGTGTGTGAAGATGTCCCTACATATTTATTTATTTATTTCGGTTCCAGCTGCGTGAAAGAAATAAAATAGAATATATAGGTACACACAATAAATACTTACAGCAATACAGACAAGTAGTAAAGTATACAGTTGGGTGGCCTTATTGCTAAGGTGACGATTTCTTCCAGACAACCAAGAAAGGTAAATAAATGAACAGACTTTCGCATTCTAGTACTAGTATGATTTGTATTTAATTACACCTAGCGTAACGAACGTTTTTACAATGTTATTTAATTTTGGCATATTACGCGTAAATTCCAAAGAACTAATTGAATACAGTATTGTGGAATACAACATGCTACACGGAATCGCTACAAGATCACATAAAAGACCAATTATGAAAATGTCAGTAAATTTGGTAACTATTATCACTAATAAGTCTTTTACACATAAAATCTTCGGATACCTGAATGTATCTAATTATAAAATTTTAGTTCCCATCACTAAGTTCTTACCCCTTCCTTATATTACCATGTTAATTGTACCCAACGAGTTAGTACCTCGCGTCTGATAGAGTTACTCAACGCACCTGCAATGCAGACATTTTAAATGATGGAGACAACGTGTACTTAACTTATTTACTCTAATAATAATAATAATAAGGCTAGTTAAAAGAGTGGGCAAAATAATTTTCATTTCGAACAAGATTATTGTATCGTCGTGTTGTTATGAAAACAATCTAGAAACACAGAACCATTTACCATATATTTTTTTAGAAAATAAATAAATTTTATGATACATTCGATACTACAAGTCTAGAAATGAAACTAGCGCTGATAAACAGAAAATAAACTAGTCTGAAGGCTATAGATATTTTATTACACCGTCATCTATAGCTCATATATGTCCCCACCGAGGGGCTCAAGCCTTTCTGAAATAGGGCGATAAACTAACTTTGTTTTCTTTGTATATTTAAAGTTATTTGGCCGTCAAAGTAAAATAATTCATGTATTTTCTTTAAGTTTTTCGGATAAACAGCTTTCAAAAGGAAAAAGAAAGCTTTGTTTCTTCTTTTGCGATTTTAATTCGGTTGAAATATATCAGTTCCTCATGTGTTATTTTTATCTCGGAACATTAAAAATATTTTTATACTCTAGAGTCTCTTAGACACGGGCTTAACGAAATACGACAATTTTTATATTATAAAAATATAGTGTGTTAAAATCGCGAGGTGTCGTCCTGTAATTCTCGCGCTCAACGTTGCCCGCTAATCTCTCCGCCGTGGCGCGGGAAATAAAAGGCTTTCCTGAATTTTTTGTGACAGTGTATGCCAGATTTTTTTTTGGGAAATTTTATGTTCTCTGATGATGTAGTGAGGTGAGATTATTGTAAATTATATATTTTGGGCCAAACCTGGTCTTTTTTATGAAAATTGTTTCAAATATTTACTAGGATATTCTTCTCCTAGTTACAGCTAACATTCGTATTAATTGAAAAGTTCTATAAAAATATCTGATCTGTGTTTGCCAACTTTCTCTGTTAGTCAAATTTTAATCATATAACCAATATGATACTTACTTATTTATCTATGTTGTTTAGTTTTAAGTTTAATTTTTATTATTCAAATCGTTTATTATAGGATTCAGTGTTTATTTACATTGGTTATATATTATTTTATTCATAGTACTTACAACATCAAACCACATTCAAGAATCGTGACATTTGGCTAGATATTAAACACAGCTAAAAGTAAAAAAAAAAATATATGTAAAAGTAAAAGCTTGAAGTTGTAAAATCGTAAAACGTCTGTTATAAATATATTAAATAACAGCGACCGAATCGCTTCGAAACTCGCGAATAAAATTTCTACCAAATTCCACCAACACATACTTGTGCCGATCTAAACCACGACAGTTCGACTTTACTGCAGGAACGTTAAACTTGGCGTTTATTTACTTTTTACTGGCCTAGGGCAATAAATCCGTCTTTACATTCAAGTAGCTGAAGGATAGACGGCGAACATACCGCACCGATACCTATTTCGTTTTCCAGCGATGTAAAAACGTCGATATTGCGCTTTTAAAATACTTTTCACATCAGAGGCTTAACGCGGCTCAGTAAAAAAAAAAACTCTGACCCGTTTCGGTCGTCGACACATAATAAGAATTAAAAAAAAGTTTAAAGTTCATCATCAACAGCTCATTATACGTCCCTACTGAGGGGCTCGAGCCTACCCTGAATTAGGGCAATAAGGCCTTAGTCGACCACGCTGGCCCAGTACGGGTTGGTCGACTTCACACACAAGTTTTGCATTTCTTCGCAGGAGTGTGCAGGTTTCATCACGATGTTTTCCTTCACCGTAAGAGCGTCGAATAATCGTACTTATGAATTTGAAATTCGAAAACACATTGGTACGTGGTGGGGGTCGAACCCGCGTCTCCCGGACGGGAGGCAGCGGCCCTAGCCACTACACCACCGACGCTCTCAACGTTTCAACTTACAAACATTTAATTCTTAGAACAGACATTAAGAATTCTTTTAGTTCTGTTTGAATTCTCCCTCGTTTTATTAAAAAGACGAACGACCTAAGCCGCGGAAAGTGAAAAGTGACGACGCTGGCGACCGCACTTACAATTTCCGCCGACTTCCGCGATTCCGAATCTGAAAGGAGCGGCCATTTCTATTACCGTTCATCAGTTCTATTATTATATTCAAGTTCATTGCCCGTAGTAAGGAAGGACATTTGAACACAATTTCAATACGTAAATCATAACTTATTAGAAGTCGATACGCATGAAATGTTTTTAATTATTATTATTATATTAACAGAATAAAATACGGAAAAGCACGTCGTCGTAGAATAAATGAGGCTGTCTTATTTAATAATAGCAAAATTCTTCCTGGCAATCTTATAGCTCAGAATTACAAATACCTACTACGTACAATTTAAAAGAAGGTTATAACAGTACATTATTGTAGGAGCCTTGATAATGCCTAGATGCCCTACACTGAGTAAACAAATACTAGAGACTTGTGACTACAATTTTAATGTATAAATGAATTTAATATAATACTAGGGTTAGCGAATTACAATATGCGCGCGGGTTTATATACGACGGCCGCGGGGGGTGACGTGAGGTAGGGGGCGTCTTCTTGGCTCTCGTCTATGCGGCTCAAACAATTATAATAGAATGGAATGGAAGGAACGGAACGGAATTTAATGGAATAGAATAGAATAGATTATAAAGCATAGTTCATTAAACGTCTGTCTTGTCAATTTGTCTGTTGACCGGTTTTTTACTAAAAGTTTTACTGTAATTTTGATGGTGCCAGAGTCTCTTTTAATAAAAATAATACTTGAGTCGGGAGAAACCAACGGCTTTGAAAGAAAAAAATACTTTAAATAAATATATTTTCTATACATTTATTCTTTGTTGTAAATCTCGTTCTATGATAAATAAGTAAGGCTTCACAATTGCGTTCGTGTAAATGAAGTCTAGCCTAGTCTAGCATCTAGAACTGAACTGAGCCGAGCATCGAGCATCGTAAATCTGTAGAACTATCTGCGATACACTGGTAGCCTGGAGAGCACTTAGTACTGTCCTCGACTTCAGAACTGGTACGAGTGAATAGAGGTAACGTTTAGTTTTAGTTTCACCACTTTAAAAATCAGTACCTGGGCAACCGAGCTTTGCTCGTGGAACATCCGGTTTTTGAACTCATAACCCTAATATTTTTCATAGTGTCTAAAAAAATCATTTCGCCTCTATCTGAGTTGAAGTGCTATTCGATATCTCTAAATTTAATGAAAAGTAAATAATAAATTTTAAAAAAGAACATTAATTTAAAAAAAACTACAGAATTCGAACTCAAGACAGCCACGTTTTTTTAATTACACCATTTTATTATATTGTTGTGTTTACATTGTGGCTACATCTAAAAGGTTACAGTCCATATTATTTTTAAGCGTTCCATGTTATATACTATATTTCTTAGGATGTTGTATCCAGTTTTGTAGACATAATAAATATTATTAGCCTGAAGTGTCTCACTGTAGGACAAAGGCCTCCCTCGCTTCCTTCCACTTATCCCAATCCTGGGCCAAACTTTCCCACTCGCAGACATAATAAAAAAAAAAAATTGTTTCGTATACTAATGAATTTAAATGTTCTTCGAATTCAATTCTATGCGTTCTGAATATTGAGTCCATACAACAGATTAAGTATGAAACCTCTTCCTGATCAATACTTGCACCCGAGACCACGTCTTAACAATCGACTATACCGGTTTATGCGCTTTTTAGCGACTCGGGGTGGCAACGTCACACCAGCTGTTCCCTCGACCGTGTTTGCAGCTAAAATTATATCTTACTTTGGAGTATTAAAAATACTAAAAGTGTCAGCTGTTTTCTGTTGGCGCTTAGCTCGAACAGCCTTTAAACAAAGTGCTGGTGTAGTCGACTTGGGACGACGCGACGACGGTGAGACTGTTATTGTAGGTTGCGTCGCTATAGTAAGTACCTAGTGAAGAGGCGTTTACTGGGTAAGCGTGTTTCACCCTGGAAGAAGAATTCGTCATCACTAGAACTAGACATAAACCAAATAAAACATAAAAAATAATTTAAGATGCTAATTTTGTAACATTTAAGCGTAAATGATGATAAGTCAGAGAGTGAGATACGTTACCTGTAACCGCGGGAAAATCTACAAATGTGAGATTATTTATAATTGGAACGATTCATTCATTCATAACTAAACTATAGGTATGTTATGCGACTATGACAATCAACAAATGTAAAGCAGAAAACAAATTATGATTGTTAATAATACACAGGCAGCGCATCTATAGTCCTCTTATGCATGTATAATTAAATATATCACTACTTTTTTTTTTACTGTATATGTTTATTGTACTAAATTAAGGCTGTTTGTTTCCCTAAAATAAACAAACAAACAAACACTAAACTTGTTTTAGTTAAAATTTATTATTTTACATAAAATCTTGTCCTGTATTCAAATATCTTTTAGAATTTAGCGATTTCAAAGAAAAGATTAGACATTTCCATTTCAGTTTAAATTAGTTGGTACGTACGTGTAATTTTGCAAAATTTCGAAAGTAGTTGGATTAGTTCGGAAGTGGAAGGTAATTTTGGTTGAGTTTAACTAGATACTATTAATGTTTGATTTTAAGTCGATTGAACGCTGACGGTGGCAGGAAGCCTCATCACTGGCCGCGATAACGGTGGAAACATACGAACACTCTCTTCGCAGGTAAGAAATCATGAATAGCTCATATACGTCCCCACCGAGGGGCTCGAGCCTACCCTGAATAGGGCGATTAGGACATAGTCAATCGCGCTAGCCTAGTGTGGGTTGGTCGACTTCACACACAACCTTTGAATTTCTTCGCGTAAGTGTACAGGTTTCATCACGATGGTTTCCTTCACCGTAAGAGCGTCGAATAAACGTACATATGAATTCGAAATTCGAAAACACATTGGTACGTGGTGGGGATCGAACCCGCGTCTCCCGGGCGGCAGGCAGCGGCCCTAGCCACTAGACCACCGACGCTCTCAGGTGAGAAATATTTAGCTATTAAACTTAAAAAAATACGTACCATTTCGGCGCTGCCACAGAAATTATTCCTGGACTCTTTAGACGCTTACTTGGCACCAATGATAAATTTATTTATCATTGAAACAATAATTCTTTCTTCATCCTTCATGTGGTATCGCATTTATCTCTGTCTCCGTGATCGCATCCCATTGCGATAAAACTTTGTTTTTCTTTTCACTCATTATTATTATTATATGAGACCACTTCGATGCTACCCAATCATTAATAGACAACATGATAATGCCATCAAAAACATAACTTGTAAAAAAACCAAGTCTCGCACGCAACTTAGTCTACCGTAAAAAGTTGTGAGATCCATGTAATACCAAGTCGGTTAATTTATTCAGTCCCTACTTAAGAGTCCTTCTGTCTTAAGTTATTACGTAATTAGCTCACCTAACAACATCTTATAGTGACCAGATCAATATTAAAAATCTCTTATGTTTTAAATAAATACATAGATTGACCTGGCAATCGCACTAGATTGTGATTGTGGTATACCACGGTGGTATTTTATTTACAGATTTTTTTTGTACGTGTTCTGTGTTGCGACGCCCTATCGGTCCCCTCGCAGCTACGCTCGCGTTGTGTAAGATTCTTCCCGTAGAAGGTATCCTATGTGTTAATCCAGATTGCAAACTGTGTTCATTTCAAATTTCATCCAAATCTGTTGAGTACTTTAAGCGTGAAGGCGGAACAAACATCCAGATATATTTTCACATTTATAATATTAGTGTGATATGATTTCTGATAAAAATAGGGACAAAATCTGCGTTTGCCTCGCCCCTTACTATTTAAAGTCATCAACGGCCCGTTACAGTCCACTGCTGGACTATGAGCCTCCTCCACTTAAGAGGAGGGTTTTGCCATAATCTCCACGCTTGGCAGGCGGGTTGAAGAACTGTATCAGATAGCGCTGCTGCCCGTTCCCTGTTCAATGTGTAGTCCCTAAGTCGCCCTTTACGACACCCACGGGAAGAGTAGGGGTTGGGACAAATGTATTCTACTCTAATTAAAGTAAATGCTGATTATTATATAATATATAAGCTAGTAGCATCACGTGTGTTTCCCCGGTAAGCTAGACTTGCCCTATTACCTCCCGCATGCAAGGCTCTGCCCGCATGCAACACTGTGGCTATCTGAGATCCAGAGCTCATACTTGGCGTATACTAATGCTCGCGCGCTGATCGCAAGCTTTGATTAAATTTGGAAGTCAATGGTTGCTGTTCTGCAATTTGCACCAAAGTTAGGAAGTATGAAATCAAGGCGTTCTGTGGTTGGTGGAATTTTAACGCCTAAAGCCCGTGTAAAGATAAATATAAGAAGTCTGTATTGCAGGTTGGATTTTATAAAATTGTAACTCCCCGACCCTAATGTAAATTAAAACTATGTAGAACAACGTGTGTCTGTTGTAAGACATAGAGAAAGTTATAATAAAAGATTCGAGACGAATTAAGAGAATTTTTGTTTTTTTAATACGTTCTTGTAATGAATTTTTATAATTTTAATACGTTCGTGTAATGAATGTTTTTAATTTTAATACGTTCTTGTATTGGACATTTTTGATATTTCTAAAATTAATAACTCAGAAACTAAAAGAGATAATGCAAAACTAAATGCATACTTGGGGTGCATAGACTGAGATACGTTCGCATTGTGAGTTTCAGAAATATCGAACAAGTTTAGGAAAAGGGCCTGTTGACCTAGCGCGTACCGTCGTTGCGTGTCGCCAATATACATGGTGGGAGGCAGTCGGCCGTCTAGGAATAGATGGCTGGCGGAACGTTAAGTTCAAGAAAATTGACATTATTATAAAAGTGCAAAAATAGACTAATATAAGTCTATACTTGGAAAACCAAGTGAAATAATTGCCGAACCTAAAGTCGCAGGCGCTGCACAGCCTCTCACTGCCTTTCGACGGGATTTCGGTCCCTGAAGACTGGCGTGCTGCCTGTTTGATATGGGAACGGTTAATTATGCCTCTATGAATGACATATCCCATCCGAGATGGTCAAAAATGAAAATCAAGGGAATCATAGGCTTGACGCACCTAGATGACCTAATGAAAGCGGACACGGCCGCTGGATCAAACTGATCATATGATGCACTATATTTGACCATCTCATAGAGAGCCCTTATCTGACGCATGAAGACGAGGTTTAACTATCGCTGCTATGATATTGTTGGCACTGCATGTCTAGCTCTGAACCGCTGATGTATGGGTCGCATCCTAGGCGTGATAAGTACACTAAGTTTACCCCCGATAGTGGAGTTAACAATATCTTAGTGGCTACCTTCAAGATCCAAGTCTGTGGAGAGATTTCCGTATCTGACCTATGAAGATGTGGAGTAACCATCGGGCTGCTATGAATGCCGCTACCACTGTATGTCTAGCTCTGAACCGCTGATTGACCGAAGACGCATACAGCGACTTGAATACATAGCCGCGGATGGGGACTTGTCCACAGCCGTGCGCGGTGGACCTCAGACTGATTAGTGTCGATGATGGTCTTTCAAGTCTTAACCCCGATAATGGAGATAGCGGAGGACATAGTGGCTTCCTTCAAGACATAAGTCTGTGAAGAGGCATACTGGAACGAGTTTATTAATTGAGAACGAGAAACTGGACGTGGACTGCTCTGGCTAATATCATCATGTATGATTTATTACTGAATCAACTGTGCGATATAATATCGACACATATGGTTGCAAGGAGAGGAGGCTCATAGTCCAGCAGTGGACTGGACGAGCGATGATGAAGGCTGTAAAGCTATATTCAGAGCGATAGCTGAAATGAGTCTTTAGATTCATATGCGGTCTCAGGCACGGAGACGCGCGACGGAGATATGTATATATGGAGATATGAAGTTGGAGCAGATCTGCCCTGGCAGTACCGTTCAGATAGACGGAGATCCAGTATGCAGGAGCAATCCAGATATGAGACCCACAGTCAGTAGCAGCTGTGAGGTCATCCCTTCGAGCTTGCTCGTTGGAAGATGGTTTACCATCAATAGGCGCTGGTTCACGTGTGGACTATCCTATAAACACACCCTTGAACGCAATACGTTGGACACTTCGGTGAAAGACGGGATTAGCCTCCCAAAAGGTTACCAAAGCGGCTCAGCCGTATCGGGAACTCTACGGCTAGTATCGATTGGACGTAGTCCACTAGCTTCGGCTTACCACGAGAAGCTTATGCTTTCTACGATGGGACTTCGGTCTCCTTCCATCGCTTAAGGCGCACCGGTCGGACCAGAGTCCGCTGTAGACAATCCTTCGGGGTTGTCTATTATTTTAACCTTTTTCCTACACCTCTGTGGTGAGGGGAGGACAGGAGCATTCTGAAGGACAGAGTGGGAAGTGACTCACAGAGAGCGCGTTGGTGGAGCGTTTATTCTCACTCGTCTCGTAAATGCTTTAACAGTTGGTTTGCTGTAAAGGTGTGAGCGTATCGGGTCTTTGCTGCTAGACTGCTGTCTTGCTCGGGATCTGGGGTCTTAGCAATCAACTAGCTGAAGGAACTAAAACTAGTTCCTTCGTCAGGGCTGGATCTTGCTAGATCTTGCTGGATCCCTTGTGTGATGGTAGTATGGAAGACACAGAGAGATTATGTAACTGTATTTTTCAATACGGTTGACATAGCTTAAGGAAAAGGGTATCCCGGTGCGTAGAGCTAGGATGGTCGTCTCTAGGAAGTATCATTAGAGAAACTTGGTTATTGATCATTCTGTTGAGGAAATGCCCCTCAACGAAAGTTCCTCTAAGAACTAGAAGTTCTATTCAGAACTACAGACGACACACCCGTCGCTGGCTCTAAGGACTCGCTGAGGCAGTCCTGGAGCCATCCTTTTATACCTTTTAAATTACATATATCATGTAATAATCCTTGTGATCCATTTCAGGAATCTGGGCTCTTATTGCAGAAGCAATAAACTTCGAAGTTCTTTTCAGAATACGAAGTTAGTATTGTTTAATAAAGTCGCTGGGATTTCCTGGTGACTTTATTCTTTCAGTCCGCGAACATGGGTAATCAGGAGTAGGCTGCTTGCCGGCTAGCAACTGATAATCCTGTGTTCGGGCGAGAGATAGGGACAAATCAGTATATAGGAATAACATAGAAGTTGAGTAGGCGACTCTATGTGTAATTCCGCAGTTAGAAAACATAATATAAAGACGATTACATTGTAAATTTCTAAAAGAGTTTGGGTTACTCTCACAACGTAGTAAGGATCTGTTATTAGATGATCAACGGCCGATTTTGATTATTATTTTTAGAGATGAGATGTTCAGTTACAATTTGGTGCCGTGACCAGGATATTCTAAATTGTATCGTGAACGGTGGCTATAAGCCACAATTTGTTGCGTGTGAAATGGAAAGAAACTTTACAATGTGAATGTCTAAAAATACCCATAGGACATAGAGATTGAAACGGGTTTTGTGTATTACAGACCGAATTATATTTGGTTAGTGGTGCATGAGGACTTTAGTTTTAGTTTGCTAGGTTACTATGGTTATAAACAAACTTTTCTATTGTTATAGAAGGTTCATGAAACAGTGAAGAGGGACACTGTAAGAAGTGGAATAGGACACTTCAAGGAATAAAAACATAGGCATGAGTCATTCATGAGACAGTGAAGAGGGACACTGTAAGAAGTGGAATAGGACACTTCAAGGAATAAAAACATAGGCATGAGTCATTCATGAGACAGTGAAGAGGGACACGGTAAGAAGTGGAATAGGACACTTCAAGGAATAAAAACATAGGCATGATTTGTTCATGAAACAGTGATTGGGGACACTGTAAAAAAAAAAAAAATAGTGTCATTGTACTATAATAATAAACAATGGAAAAGCGAAATATTTGATGATGAAGATTGGGAGAAGGAAGACCGGAGACGGTTTTCAACATTTATTGTAACAATGTCGACTTATTTAGCGATGTCCCAGGGGCCTCTACGGCTTCGGATGTACATCACAAAAAGCTAGATTCAGAAGTCGTTTAAAAGCTGGGTGTCGAGCGTACTGACGATTGTATCGTTTACGTTTTCGATGCTCTAGCGAAATGCGCGTCAACTACAAGGTTAGTGGCGGTTTGTCATTTTGTGGATCTCATCTAATTCCGGGCGAAATCGTTTTTGTCTTGTTGATGGTAAACAAAAGTTTTCAGTGAGTTTGACAAACTCGCCGGGTTAATTGGCTTAACACTTGAGTCGTTGCGATGGAAGAGAAGTAATTGCAAGCAAGTGAATGATGCACATAGTGCACATTAACGAAGAACTTTTAAGTAAGTCTTCAAAAACTGATGAGGGGATCAGTAAGAAGAGAGATGGTTATTGATCCACAGTACCTCGAGCGAGGGAAATAATAGATGGACCAATATTGATGAAGAGAGATGGTTATTGATCCACAGTACCTCGAGCGAGGGAAATAATAGATGGACCAATATTGAAGAAGAGAGATGGTTATTGATCCACAGTACCTCGAGCGAGGGAAATAATAGATGGATCAATATGGATGAAGAGAGATGGTTTTTGAAGTGAGTCTTCAAAAGAAGAACTTTTTAGAAAGACTTTCTAGACAGTGATAAAAGTCAAGTAGGTGAATAGGGATTTTGGTGCATGATAGTGGGCGGTAATTCATATTATGAGGACCGCCGCGAGGAGGAAGAGATGGCGCAAAAACCTCCTCGCAAAAAGACATAGAAGAGAAAGGAAAGGCTAGGAAGCACTTTATAACATTATGTTTAAAACGGACAACATGCCTCGCAAGTTAGTCTGAAACGCAGAACCGAACAATACTGCCACTTGCACTTTTAGTTGGATGAATCATAAACGCTTCTGAAGAAGCGAACCAAGTCTAGCAAGCAGAATTACGAAAATTGTGTTTCAAACCGATGGAGGGACATTGCACTATCTAGGTGAACTAATGGCTGCGAAGTCGACCGTTGGAACTAGTTCGACGTAGGTAGAGCAGGTGGAGACTCCTTTTTCGAAACACTCAGATTTATATCGTATAATGCTAACATCCATGCAAGTGTGCAGACCATCAATTGTTGGGGGGCTGTACGAGAATTGTGTTCCGAACAGATGGAGGGACATTGTCATATCTAAGCGAACTAATGGCTGCGTAGACGATCGCTGGAACTAGTTCGATGTGGGTAGGACAGGTGGAGACTCCTTTTCGAAACACTCAGATTTACATCGTATAATGCTCACATAAACCCCATGCAAATGGTCAGAACATCAATTGTTGGGGGGCTGTGCAAACCAACAAAAGTTCGGGGGCTGACTGACACAAATTCAAGGTCAGTTGATTATAATGTTATATTGTTGCGATAAAGATTGGACACTGAGTTCTAAATGGTTCTTAATGTCTTATTTCAATTGTTAGGAAATTATGCACCAATAGGAGTTAGGGAGTAGCACAATCCAATGGAGAGATTAAGTCCAGATTAAAACGATAAAAGTCTAGCAAGACAAAAGGCAAGTTAGGAAATTATGCACCAATAGGAGTTAGGGAGTAGCACAATCCAATGTAGAGATTAAGTCCAGATTAAAACAATAAAAGTCTAGCAAGACAAAAGGCAAGTTAGGAAATTAATTAACATGTGGTCGGTGGCGAGCCACAGAATGTTATTAATATTATTGTTGTTAATTTGGACTGGTTAGGTTTGTATAGGTGTGGTTGACGGAGATGGACGTAACCACTTAGGTACAAGTTTTATTTAGCTAGATAGAAAATGGATAATTTAGGATTGTGCTAATATAGGTGTGGTTGACGGAGATGGACGTAACCACTTAGGTAGAAGTTTTATTTAGCTAGATAAAAAATGGATAATTTAGGATTGTGCTAATATAGGTGTGGTTGATGGAGATGGACGTAGCCACTAGGGTAGAAGTTTTAATGAGCCAGATGGATAATTTAGGATTTAGTTGAGAGTTAGGAAAGTTAGAGTTGTGTAGGTTTTGTTAGCTAGGGGAATATAGAAAATTCCACTATAGGGTTTTAAACATGATTAGGTTAGAAGTTAGGATAGGGAAATATAATCGCGAAGCTGAAACCAATGGAGTGAGTACCTCGAGTGAGGGAAATATAAACGCGAAGCTGAAACCAATGGAGTGAGTACCTCGAGCGAGGGAAAGACGAAAGTTGAATGATTTGGTGAGGTTTTCGGACCGACACGCGGTGGCTTCACGGCCGTCAGCGTTGCTGGAAATTTGATCAAACTTGATCATTCAGAGGAAGTAAAAGTCGTAACCAGATTTCTGTCGGGGAACCTGCGAAAGGATCATTAACGTATTACGATGCCGCTGCATATGTATTGTATGCTGCGACGGTGCGTATTACGAAAATATCCGTTACTGAATTGCGTCATCGTCGGCTCGACGACGATGCGCTGATGTTTCGGCGTCGCGCAGAATGTTCGATGCAGAAGGGTAAAAATCCGCGCCCCGAGTTGAACGTTGCGTGTTCGTAAACACAATAAAAATGCGGTTAGAAAAGATGTGCATACACACGGAATTGTATAGTACTCGTGCGCGCGTGCAACGAGAGAGAGAACCATATCCCAGGCTTACTGGTTGATATTGTTTTCCTTTTCTTCGCGTGTGTATGACTATTTTCATTGCGTCGTGCATCTTTTCTAAGATACATATTTTAATCAAAAGCCTGTAAACATTGGAGTGAGTACCTCAAGCGAGGGAAAGATAACAGAAGCTTGAGATAGAACTACAGTACCTCGAGTGAGGGAAATAATAGTAGTCCTAATCTAACACATGAAATACTTTCCAAATGAAGTTAAGCTGATGGAAATTTTTGTCTTCATGAATTTCAACAAAACTTTGGGGCTGGATGTAACTCCCCGACCCTAATGTAAATTAAAACTATGTAGAACAACGTGTGTCTGTTGTAAGACATAGAGAAAGTTATAATAAAAGATTCGAGACGAATTAAGAGAATTTTTGTTTTTTTAATACGTTCTTGTAATGAATTTTTATAATTTTAATACGTTCGTGTAATGAATGTTTTTAATTTTAATACGTTCTTGTATTGGACATTTTTGATATTTCTAAAATTAATAACTCAGAAACTAAAAGAGATAATGCAAAACTAAATGCATACTTGGGGTGCATAGACTGAGATACGTTCGCATTGTGAGTTTCAGAAATATCGAACAAGTTTAGGAAAAGGGCCTGTTGACCTAGCGCGTACCGTCGTTGCGTGTCGCCAATATACATGGTGGGAGGCAGTCGGCCGTCTAGGAATAGATGGCTGGCGGAACGTTAAGTTCAAGAAAATTGACATTATTATAAAAGTGCAAAAATAGACTAATATAAGTCTATACTTGGAAAACCAAGTGAAATAATTGCCGAACCTAAAGTCGCAGGCGCTGCACAGCCTCTCACTGCCTTTCGACGGGATTTCGGTCCCTGAAGACTGGCGTGCTGCCTGTTTGATATGGGAACGGTTAATTATGCCTCTATGAATGACATATCCCATCCGAGATGGTCAAAAATGAAAATCAAGGGAATCATAGGCTTGACGCACCTAGATGACCTAATGAAAGCGGACACGGCCGCTGGATCAAACTGATCATATGATGCACTATATTTGACCATCTCATAGAGAGCCCTTATCTGACGCATGAAGACGAGGTTTAACTATCGCTGCTATGATATTGTTGGCACTGCATGTCTAGCTCTGAACCGCTGATGTATGGGTCGCATCCTAGGCGTGATAAGTACACTAAGTTTACCCCCGATAGTGGAGTTAACAATATCTTAGTGGCTACCTTCAAGATCCAAGTCTGTGGAGAGATTTCCGTATCTGAATGAATGAATGAATGAATGAATATACTTTATTGCACACACAGAAATAATAAATGACAGAGTGGAAGTAAGAACAGGTAGTCATGTACAGTTAGGCGGCCTTATTGCTTCGTAGCAATTTCTTCCAGGCAACCTTTCCTATGAAGATGTGGAGTAACCATCGGGCTGCTATGAATGCCGCTACCACTGTATGTCTAGCTCTGAACCGCTGATTGACCGAAGACGCATACAGCGACTTGAATACATAGCCGCGGATGGGGACTTGTCCACAGCCGTGCGCGGTGGACCTCAGACTGATTAGTGTCGATGATGGTCTTTCAAGTCTTAACCCCGATAATGGAGATAGCGGAGGACATAGTGGCTTCCTTCAAGACATAAGTCTGTGAAGAGGCATACTGGAACGAGTTTATTAATTGAGAACGAGAAACTGGACGTGGACTGCTCTGGCTAATATCATCATGTATGATTTATTACTGAATCAACTGTGCGATATAATATCGACACATATGGTTGCAAGGAGAGGAGGCTCATAGTCCAGCAGTGGACTGGACGAGCGATGATGAAGGCTGTAAAGCTATATTCAGAGCGATAGCTGAAATGAGTCTTTAGATTCATATGCGGTCTCAGGCACGGAGACGCGCGACGGAGATATGTATATATGGAGATATGAAGTTGGAGCAGATCTGCCCTGGCAGTACCGTTCAGATAGACGGAGATCCAGTATGCAGGAGCAATCCAGATATGAGACCCACAGTCAGTAGCAGCTGTGAGGTCATCCCTTCGAGCTTGCTCGTTGGAAGATGGTTTACCATCAATAGGCGCTGGTTCACGTGTGGACTATCCTATAAACACACCCTTGAACGCAATACGTTGGACACTTCGGTGGAAGACGGGATTAGCCTCCCAAAAGGTTACCACAGCGGCTCAGCCGTATCGGGAACGCTACGGCTAGTATCGATTGGACGTAGTCCACTAGCTTCGGCTTACCACGAGAAGCTTATGCTTTCTACGATGGGACTTCGGTCTCCTTCCATCGCTTAAGGCGCACCGGTCGGACCAGAGTCCGCTGTAGACAATCCTTCGGGGTTGTCTATTATTTTAACCTTTTTCCTACACCTCTGTGGTGAGGGGAGGACAGGAGCATTCTGAAGGACAGAGTGGGAAGTGACTCACAGAGAGCGCGTTGGTGGAGCGTTTATTCTCACTCGTCTCGTAAATGCTTTAACAGTTGGTTTGCTGTAAAGGTGTGAGCGTATCGGGTCTTTGCTGCTAGACTGCTGTCTTGCTCGGGATCTGGGGTCTTAGCAATCAACTAGCTGAAGGAACTAAAACTAGTTCCTTCGTCAGGGCTGGATCTTGCTAGATCTTGCTGGATCCCTTGTGTGATGGTAGTATGGAAGACACAGAGAGATTATGTAACTGTATTTTTCAATACGGTTGACATAGCTTAAGGAAAAGGGTATCCCGGTGCGTAGAGCTAGGATGGTCGTCTCCAGGAAGTATCATTAGAGAAACTTGGTTATTGATCATTCTGTTGAGGAAATGCCCCTCAACGAAAGTTCCTCTAAGAACTAGAAGTTCTATTCAGAACTACAGACGACACACCCGTCGCCGGCTCTAAGGACTCGCTGAGGCAGTCCTGGAGCCATCCTTTTATACCTTTTAAATTACATATATCATGTAATAATCCTTGTGATCCATTTCAGGAATCTGGGCTCTTATTGCAGAAGCAATAAACTTCGAAGTTCTTTTCAGAATACGAAGTTAGTATTGTTTAATAAAGTCGCTGGGATTTCCTGGTGACTTTATTCTTTCAGTCCGCGAACATGGGTAATCAGGAGTAGGCTGCTTGCCGGCTAGCAACTGATAATCCTGTGTTCGGGCGAGAGATAGGGACAAATCAGTATATAGGAATAACATAGAAGTTGAGTAGGCGACTCTATGTGTAATTCCGCAGTTAGAAAACATAATATAAAGACGATTACATTGTAAATTTCTAAAAGAGTTTGGGTTACTCTCACAACGTAGTAAGGATCTGTTATTAGATGATCAACGGCCGATTTTGATTATTATTTTTAGAGATGAGATGTTCAGTTACAAAATCATTATTTGACGTCAAAGCTAGCTAATAATTACCAAGAATGAATGTTAAATTATCTAGGGTTGGCACATTCACTACATGCAGGGTTTGCGTCCACTATGGAAAAGAACGGTCAGAAAGAACTCCACAGGACTACTTGCACGATGGTTTTAGTTATTAAATCTATCAAACTAGACTTTGAATAAAGCTACACTTAAATATTTAGTTTACGTATATCATCAACAGCTCATTATACATCCTCACCGAGGAGCTCGAGCCTATACTGAATGAGGGCGATTAGGCCTTAGTCAACCAAGCTGGCTTAATGCGGGTTGGTTGACGTCACACACAACCTTTGAATTTCTTCGCAGGAGTATGCAGGTTTCATTACGATGTTTTCCTTCACCGAAATAGCGTCGAATCGTGCATATAAATTCGAAATTCGAAAACACATTGGTCTATCAAACAAGACTTTGAATAAAGCTACACTTAAATATTTTGTTCACATATAAGTACTTATATATTGAACTATACAGTATACACTCTCCAATCAAAGTTTCGCATTGTTTTAGAATTTCCCCAAGTTATACGAGTATTTTGATTATTATTTTTTTGCGGAAATGTAGACTGTCGTAAAGAAGGACAAACTACTGAACACACTTTCGCATTCTTAATAATATTTTAACTTCCTCTCTCTTTCCTTAGGGATGTCATTTCCAATTTTTCCTTCTTAGTGCTTCACTTTGTCCTTACGAGTTTTAGATCCAGTAGTTGAGAAGCTCTGCTTTGGCCTGTCATTCATTCAGTCTTTTTTATATTACAGATGAAAGTTATTTGTAAAATTACATTTATTTACTCATGAAACAGCATAATGAACCTCTCTGTCTATTTCATTACTTCTGGAGAGTAACTTTTCTTAATAGAATTAAACTTAGCACTTCTGTGCCGGGGCGATGCGGTTACCGGGGCAAGTTGGAGTCACGCGGAGTTAGCGGCTGCCCCTGAGGATTGTGATCAAGGCTGCACTTAATTAGTCACTTTAGGTAAAGAATAGGATAGAATAGAATAAAGCATATTATAAATTCCATTGCTTTGTTTAACATTATAACTGTAGGGACCGGGCTTGTAAGCAAAAATCTGTACGGCTTTAGTTTAAAAGCTTACTCCTATTTTACACATTTAAAATCGGCTTTTCTTTTTACGTCTTACACATCTTTTCTCCAACTGCCAAATTCCCATACTTGCTATCTCTTTCGCTCATCCTCGTTCAACAATATGTTATGCTTACGTCGTTCAGTAATACTTCATCCATCACACATTAATATTTGCGTTCAAAGCGCTCTAGTGGTAACTGCTGTTTTTTTCCTATCACGAAAGTTAAACAGATATGGCCGGTCATGGATGAATGGTGTATGAGTTTGAATTAGAACTTTTTCTTCGATTCGGAAGGCACGCTAGACCGTTGCGTTGGTTCCAGGTGCTAATCAGTAGTCGTTGAGCCAAACCAAATTGCAGTTCGTCTGTGCAGACCTTCAGCAGCGCCATCAGCCAGTGCTCTATAATTCCGTCATGTGGACAAAAGTTTGATGTCCTAATTTGATGTAGCACAGCTAAAGGCTATCTAAAGTCAAAGTGGTCATTTCAAGAAGTGGACATTTAAAGAAATGGTAATTTTTAATTACAGTAATTTTTTATTGTGGTCCCAAACCGACGAAAGGATTTCAGCTAGCAACGTAACATGGCAAACCTCACGCCTGCGTTTGACATGCCATACCAAAACAGCGTGTCTCCTAGCTCGATTCACACTCCAGAGCGATTACTAACGCGCAAGGAACGCAGTTACTATTGGCATCTCATCTCCTAATAATGTCAATGTACCTGACATTATTGAGAGAATGGATCATGCTTAAATAAATTTCTGCTTTTCTCACCTCTAAATTGTATAGAATAAAAACTCTTAAAGATTTTAATTTTGAAAGTACTTAAAGTAGTGAAAAAAAAATTGAATCAATCTGATTAATTTTTCGATAAGTTTAAGTTTATTTCAAACGAGCTCTTCACACACGTTGATTGTGATTTTTTCAGACATGGTACCTAATATTGCTCATATTATAAGTCCGTGCATCACTTTCTATCAAAACCGATACAGCATTTAATTGATCTAGCGAACGCAACAGCAAAAATAAAAAATAAACTTTATTTCAAGCAACTAGCATAAGTTTGTAGCCCAACAGCCGCCACGAAGCTGCTGGGCACCACACGAAGAATATTGTAAAAAAACCAAGGTTCAGTCCGAAGAAAAGGAATTCATGTATTTTTTTTTTGTATTTTTATTATATAATCTCTCACTAGTCTTACAGTTTAAGAAAAATATAAACATGGAGTGCTTAAGGATATTACTGTTGGAGATCTGGACATGAAGTGAAGAGTTTGGCAGAAAAAAGACAAAATCGAAACGTAAGAAATCTAAATTTGAAAATGAATTTAAAATGAAAAATAAAACTGCCAGCAAGAAAGGTTGCCAGTCATAAAACAGGAAAGAGGACAAATGCCTCGTTACAAATTCAGTACACATACTGTTGGTATTATAGACATGAGCACCAAGAAGACAGTTAGGATGTCATTCTTTGAAGATAAACAATTATTGTACTGGATTACATCAACCAGCAACGACAAAAAATGCTTTCAAATGTCCGGAGGATGTCCGGCGGATGTTCGGCTGTTCTTCTCTACAGATCCCATTGCTCATTCGATTCGCATTTTTTAAAGCAGGTCTGATAATTATATAATTTTCTTTTGTCGTATCTCTTAACTGATTGTTTTCAAAATGGCCTCCTATGGTAGTTGAAAGCTTAAAAAATATATTTCAGCCATTTCTAAAAAAAAATTACTCGCGAGGTCTACAGCTCACAGAGCCACTAGCTTAGCTTTGTAACCCGAATAGATCTAGCATACCTCCGGAATAAAATCTTCCTCAGGGAAGTTTAGTTACATACTTGAGTATTCTTCTCCCAGCATAAGAAGGGCTGGCGCAGCCGCATACGCAGTTTTCAAAGCATCCATTGTTAAAGGCGGCATCTGCAACGATCTGAAAGAAAGTATATCCTCATTAAAAAAATTCTATACGAGTATAGAACAATAGAGATTGAGATTTTTTTATTTAGAACTAGATTTATTTTGATATTCAACATTTACTATGAAAATAAACCAACAATTTTATTAATATCATTATTTTATTAATTTTAGGGACTGTGTTACATTTGATTTCAGACTTACGAGATGAATGAAAGCGAAGTAATGAAAGGTAAAAGAATGATATTACTGCAAAAATTTTACATTAATTATTTTTTTCCATTACACCGACCAAAGTGGAGAAGATTGAGTAGGAAAGCGGACAAAAGTCAAAAGTCAAAATTATTTTAATTGAATTAAGATTTTTACAAATCATTTTTCGACGTCAAAGCTATAATGGATGGCACGTTCACTACCAGTATAAGACCTCTGTGGAGAAGAACGGCCAGAAGAAACTCCACAGGAATTGTATCTTTTGTACTTTTCTTTTAAATATATAAAGAATCATACATGAGTCATAATTACAATCTACTCCGCTGATTTGGAACAACAGTTGACCAGACGTTTTTATCATTTAAGTAATCATTTATCGTATAATAAGCCTTAGAACATAAAATATTTTTAATTTTAGTTTGAAATTGGCTATCGGACAGATTTACAATATCATCTGGTATTTTATTATAGAAGCGAATACAGTTCCCCATGAATGAATTTTTAACCTTACACTATTTACTAGTTGTTTTATTTTTATTTCTAGTATTTACGAGTATATTAGACCCCAGTACTAGGCCGGGAAATGCTAGGACGAAGAAGATTACACGCGCGCTGTGGATATATTTCAGTAAATACTTTTGAATTATAAAAAAAAGTACACGTAAACCTCGTATAGTAAGTAATTTTACCAGAAAACATCCGCATCTGAAACAAGATCGTTGGCAAATCCCCTGTATGCAACTCGGCTGGTTCCGCACACGCCACAAATTGTCGATATGGCTTATTTACCGGCGGCACCAGCTACTGCCTTGTTACCGTTACTATTTGTGTTGTGTTCTACTAAACACACAACATATTCTTTCAGGATTTTACTTCTTTATTGACTGGTAAAAGGATATAAAATATTAGTATTTAAATATTTTTTCTTGTTGATTTTGCTAAATAAACTCGTACTATTTAAATGGTAGCCCTACTCTTCCCGTGGGTGTCGTAAGAGGCGACTTAGGGACTACACATTGAACAGGGAACGGGCAGCAGCGCTCTCTGATACCGTAACCTTTTAACCTGCGATCTCCAACCCGCCTGCCAAGCGTGGAGATTATGGCAGAACCCTGCACTTGGAGGAGGCTCATAGTCCAGCAGTGGACTGTAACGGGTCGTTGATGTTGATGGTTTAAATGTTAACGGCTGAACTGCAAACAAAAAAAAATTATAACAGGTTTATTTTACAATGACAAAATTCGAGTTGTTACACAATCGAAAAAGTGTAGTATAGAAAGTATATCTAAATAAATAAATGTAATAAAATAATTACGAATAAAGTTATAATGAATGAATGAATAAACTTTACTGAAATTGATATATTATACTTACTGAAATTTATTTGACTTGTTTCTTCCTTTTTTAAAAACAAATGAATAAGCCATAAACTAATTAATTAATAAGCTCTTTTTTCAAAACTGAGAGCTTAAACAGGTGTTCATGTTAAGCATGCGAAAAAGTCTAGACTTTAGACTGGAACCAAAGCGCAGGTATTCTAGATTCAAGGCTTGCCTGCAAAGTAATCGTGTTCGCTGAAATTGAGTCTGCAAGTTCGGCGTGACGCGTTATCCGATTTGCTCGAGACGCGTTCTGAATTCCTGCGATGCCTACTCAACGTCTAGATCTTAGAGAAGCTAGGGAGAACCAAAGTGCAACTGCAACGGAAGTTTTCTTGCAAGATCGTTAAAATACAGTTAGTTATTTATTTTTGCAAACTGCATTTATTTATAACTACCTATATTTATGATGTCAGAAAAAATAACGATCAAGTCGTTTTGACAAAAGCCAGGTCAAGAATACTGGAAACCGATATGCATGAAGAAATCGATGAATGTGGTAAGCGAAAAAAGTACGTTTGAATTGTAGCAAGTCGAAGGAAGTAGGCCCCTATACCTACTTTCTATATACGTGAAAGAGGCGTTACTTTACGTAAGTAGTTTGGAGGTAAGTATGTATTTTAAAAGCCTCTCGCGCGACTCTTTTATTTTTATCGTACTATTTTCTTGCTTATTTATCATGATGAAGTTAACTAATCATTGAATTAGGGAAATATTATAACAATGAATGGTTCAAGAAGTTAAAGTAAAGATTAAAGTGATAACCATTAGAACTTATAAGTTTAGTACGATACAAGAAGACATCTCCAAGGTACCTACCACAATATTTTTAGTATTTATAATTTCCTCGCATATTTCAGAGAAAAGCACTATACAAGCCTCGGCCGCAATAACTCTTGCTGGACTCGTACACAATAAAAGTTAAAATGTTTAAAGTTAAATGTGCCCTCGTCCACCAATAACTAATTTTGCGGCCGCGGCAGTAATGTACTTAAAACAACCTTTTTTGTGTCGTAGGCCACAAAACATGCCACATCTAAAACCACTAACCGCGATAGTTTGGAGCACTTTTATTTGTAAAACATCTTGTTTGCTTCTATTGGCAATGTGTTTACAGTCTACCTGCCAGTTTCCTTTCGATTCTTGGCAAGTTAAACAGGTTCAGTTGTGGTTTTTTTTCCTTTGTATATTGTGATTGTTCCTTTACAATACTCGTTTTGTCATAACTTTGAAATACTATATAATTAAATTTCATGTTTTTAATCTTTATCTTTCGTTTATAATGCTATTAAAACACTTTAGATACAAAAGGTAAAGATGTAACCGCGAAAACCTACAAGTGTTCATGTCTTTATTTATCAGATTTCCTTCCTTGAATTGTAATTTTATAGCATTGATTACACTATCGAAAATCACCAACAGCTCACATGAGTCCTCACCGAGGGGCTCGAGCCTACCCTGAATTAGGGCGATTAGGCCTTGGTCGACCACGCTGGCCCTGTACGGATTTGTCGACTTTACACACAACCTTTGAATTTCTTCACAGAAGTGTGCAGGTTTCATCACGATATTTTCCTTCACCGTAAGAGCGTCGAATGAACGTAATTATGAATTCTAAATTTGAAAAAATATTGATCCAATATGTCTATTGCTAATTTACCAATCATTGCTGTTGCAGTTAAGTACTAATTTAAGTACCACCGAAACATAGCAATGTAATTCGAAGTAATCACTAAATCTTGAAAGATGCAATGTGCTTATGTCAAAGGCTTCTGGCAGTGCGGCGGCTCAATAATTATATGTTTCTTTGATTCTTTCTGAGACTTTGATCTTTTCGACGTGAGAAAAGAGGGGCTGCC
This sequence comes from Carpatolechia fugitivella, assembly GCA_951230895.1. Classification (NCBI taxonomy): domain Eukaryota; kingdom Metazoa; phylum Arthropoda; class Insecta; order Lepidoptera; family Gelechiidae; genus Carpatolechia; species Carpatolechia fugitivella. The sequence goes on along the minus strand of OX579655.1, from coordinate 2,301,332 downwards.
CCCGCTGCATGATCGCCGTCGATAAAATAAACCACGCGACATATAAAGTGACCGCCAAATTATCCAAGTTTATATCGCGCAAAGATAAGAACTACGTTACTATTGGCGATTACGTTATATGTCACGCGGTTTATTTTATCTACGGTCGTCATGCAGTAGGGACATGTGTCACCCAGTTAGCTTATCACCTATGTTGAGGTAGAATAGAGTTTGTGAGTTCAATCATTCATCATCATCATTAAGGTCATTTGGCCTTATAACCAAAGCTTATAACCCACAATGACTGTGATCATAGCAACAACAATATAAAAAAAAAAGTACAGAAAATACAAAGATTTCTGACGCGCGTCGCCTCGCGCTAGCGATCGTCTTCTGTTTCTTCTGACCGTTCTTCTCCACAGAGGGCGTACACTTGTAGTGAACGTGCCAACCAGGGACAAACTTCTTTTGTTTAACTAGCTAGCTCTAGTCGAAAAGAGGATATTTTTATCTTATCTTATCTTGGTGGCTAAATTTGTAGTGCCTATATGGATAAGACATTTTTTAATAAAGGTACTTATGCTGACATATTCTCAAACTCGCCAGAATTCCAACATTGTTTGAAACTTGGCACCGACAGTCTTCGATTTGAACCCCTCGTTATTAAAATAAAAGTTATGCAATATTAAAATCCGAGACGTCGGCTGCTTAACATCACAGATGACAGGGATGTTTTATTCATCCTGTGGCAGAACTTGCGCCAATAACTTGAAAGTAGTGTTGTACCGCGATAAGACAACGCCGATATCGGATACCAGTTTCATTATCAATATAACACTTAACTTCTTTCAAAGTTTCACGAATCAGGGCCCTATATAGAAACAAAAGTGACCGTTCTGATTGCAATTCTTACCGTGGTATCTCACTTTTAACAGCCCCTGGAAAAGTCTTTGCCAGAGTTCTCCAAAACCGCCTTTTGGAACTCCCTGAAAAGTTATTGCCGGAAACGCAGTTTGGCTTCCGACCTGACCGAGGCGCGTGGGAGGCCATATTTTCCTTGCGTCAACTGCAGGAAAAGAGCAAGGTCAACATTTGTACCTCTGCTTCGTTGACCTTGAAAAGGCATTTGATAGCGTGCCTCGTGAAGTCCTCTGGACGGTGCTTGAAAAGATAGGGTGCACGGAGAAGTTTGTGAGGCTTCTTCGACTACTACATGACGACATGGAGTGCTGTGTCGCTGTCGACAACGAACAATCAGACTTCTTTCCCGTTACTTGTGGGGTGAAGCAAGGGTGCGTACTAGCGCCCACACTGTTTGCGTTGTACTTTGCGGTAGTGGTCGGGGAAGTCTTACAGACTATTTCTGAAGGGGTCCGCATCCGATTTCGCACTGATGGCAACCTTTTCAATTTAGCCAGATTCAAGGCGCGCACTAAAGTGTCCTATGCATCCTAGGGATCACTGAGATTATGTAGGTATGTGGACGATTTGTGCTTTGTGACAGAATCCCCAGAAAGCCTGCAATGGCTGATGTCTGCTTTCGACGAGTTTTGCCGTAAATTCGGCCTGAAGATCAGCGTCAAGAAGACGGAAGTGATGTTCTTGGATAATCATGGTCACGAGTCGCTGATCATCAAACTCGGCGAGGACGAGCTGAAGCAGGTTGATAAGCTCCGTTACTTGGGGAGCACTTTGTCATCTAATTGTGACCTTGACGCAGAAATCAACAGCAGAATTGGCGCTGCAGCTGCAGCGTTCGGCAAGATAAATTCCAAGGTCTTCTCGTCACACGACTTGAAACTGGCTACTAAAATATCAGTTTATATGGCAGTTGTGCTGCCTAACATCCTATATTCTTCCGAATCATGGACCATGTACCGCCGCCACATACGCATGTTGGACCGATTCCACCTCAGATGCCTACGCGAGATCCTAAAAATCCGGTGGTCTGATCGCGTGCGAAACACTGAAGAGCTGCGTAGAGCCAATGTTGGTGGTATTGAGTCGTATCTTATACGGCGTCAGCTTCGGTGGTGTGGTCACGTGTCACGTATGGCAGAAAAAAGAGTAGCGAAACGCATCTTCTACTCTGAACTTGAGGAGGGCAAGCGTAAAAGCATGGCGGACAACTCCTCAGGTACAAAGATGTGCTGAAGTGCCACTTGAAAAAGTGCGACATCGCACCTGATCAGTGGGAGCAGCTGGCTGTCAAGCGGCCAGAATGGAGAGCCTTAGTAAAATCCAAAGTATTTGACTTTGAAGCTCAACGCCGCTCTGACCTTGACTCAAAGCGCGATGAATTGAAAGCCCGACCACCTGCGGCGATCAATTACACATACTTCAATGGTATACTCTCATGTGCGAGGACCTTTACTCACAAAATAGGCTTCGTAAGTCACATTTGAGCACATGAGCGACAAAATCGGAGCTGAAGCAGTCGCCGTGGCTGAAATCGGTCAGGAGCTCATCATCATCAATACTTAACATCTTTGTATCGTAATGTGCTTTTCATGTGGGCCATAACGTAGAGGTAAGCGGTAACGTAGAAGTAAGAATTTACTTGTTGAAACATTTAAAGTAGGTATTTGATAATTTTAACTTTATAAAGAAAGAAATAAATAAATAAATAAATCTTCTACATGATATCTCCACTAGTCCCACCACACTACTATTACTACTATATCCTACCAAACCATAATGTAAAGTTTTATAATTTAAACGAAAAATTCATATCTTTTTTTTTTATGGCACTAGTATGACTTTGTGCCAGTGTCAAGTTTTTTTCATATCCTTTTTTACACAACTGCCTAAAAAGGACTGTAATTTGTTCAAGGTCCATGTATGTATGCACGTGAGTTTATTTATTCCACCATCACTTCTAAATGCCTGACAGATTTGGATGTATGGTATATCTTAGAATCCTTACATGAGCCCAAGTAACACTAGTATATTTTTTGTGGTGGAGCAGTCGTGTTATCAACTTAATATACCTGTACAACTGCTGTCAGAGTTCACCTGCGCATACAACAGCTGTACGTGCTTTTCACACGAAAAAGGCTCTAAATGAATACCAAAAACTATCCCCCATCAAGTTGTCACTATACCTATAAGTATAATATTACGTGACTACGTACACAGAAAACTACCGTTATACTACGAGAATCGATATATTTATATCCCATCACTACTTCCTAGCAAACTAAGCGGGATGAGCGACGAGATGAACTTGGCCGTGATAGGTTCAATCTACATTTTAATTGGATCTCCGGCGAACGCCATTAAGACCACTTTTAATTATTATGAGGTTAATACGACCTCCTACTATAATAGAAGATGTTTTACTATTAGGAATAGAACAGCAACTGAGCAAACCGCACTGGGCCAGCGTAAACAACTAAGGATTGTCCAAATTCAAGTGAAAGTCGAGTAATGTATGGGTTGTTAAGAATTCCGTTTTCGTCTGAAAAATAACATCCTTCCTCTCTGATTTGAATCTGGTACTTCCTGGTAATTCCGCTAATTCCGCTCTGATTTGAATCTGGTACTTCCGAATCGAGAAAAACCTAGGCCACAGAATCTGGTCTGCTGTAATTCCGCTCTGATTTGAATCTGGTACTTCCGAATCGAGAAAAACCTAGGCCACAGAATCTGGTCTGCTGTAAGCCTTACAATTTTAGACTTACCCCTGTTTTTTTAAATTAAAACACAATCCAACCCCTTTCAAAACTTTCAACCCTAGTTCTCCATCAATCAGTCTCGTTAACAAGTTGAAACGAAGGCGACAAAGAAATGAACGAAACACTAGTTCACGCAAGCGACTAAATAAGCGTACCGATTTGTAATCTTGCCATTACGGAGAATATCGCACTTGGCATCGCGCTAGGCCTCTCTTCAGCCAGATGGCATGTGTTGGCCAGACTGGGGACATAGAGGCATATGTGTTCGGCTAGCAGGCGACATTTTTTTTAAATCTTTTAGTACTCAAAATTTCATCAACAGCCACATACGTCACCCTTAAAGTACACCTTCATTCACGCTTAAAGTACTCAATGGATTTAGATGAAATTTGGAATGGAGATAGTTTGTAACCTGGATTTACATAGGATACTACTTAAAGAAAAATGTCTTATTCCCACGGGATTATACACAACGCGAGCGTAGCCGTGGGCAGACCGCTAGTATACTAATAAATAACTCACACGATGTAGAAAAAAGCTAGGTTAGGCTAGCAACCTCGTTCAAATGGACAACTCTTCTCCCTTTTCAGGTTAACTGAAAAGTTTTTTAATCTTCATAACAGTATGTGAGTTAACAAGAAGAGAATAAAGAAGGGAGGAATGGGGTGGGACAATTAGGGCCGCAATTAGAGGCCAGTATGTTGCAGATTACGACCGCAAACTACTGCCACATTCGGCCGCGACCAACAAACCCTGCCAACTAACTATTAAGACGTTTAAACTCAACCCGGGTCTAAGCAGTTATGGCGCTGAAAATTACTCTTGTATTTTTACACAAAATTGCTCGGAGTTGTAGTAGAATTGGTTGAGATTCTCCAGTATTTTTTACGTTTCTGGCCGTTTCGTAAGCGAGTGATTTTAATATGCGAAGGAGCTTAGACTGCTTTCATATTCATAGTACTCGTTGAATTGAAAAACGTTCTATTGCTGGTGGCCCATATTTTGTACTGGTTTTATTCCCCAATTTCATTTACGGCAAAGGTACTGCTATGGCACGTGAGTTTTTTCAACGGGTTTTGCTATAAAGGTACAAAAGTTTATAATGCTATAAAGCGATTATTTTTAATTGACTGCAATTGTGAATTTTACAGATGAGTATACTAATGAAATAATTGTATAGCTAGACCTTTTTATTTGGATCATCATTGTCCTCATCGTGTGGGTTGTAAGGTCGACAAAATGTCTTCACAAACCCTGGTGTCAGTGTTATAGAGCCGCCAAAGGCCACTGACTTGGCTCGTGTAACGACTAGATAGCCGGGACCAACGGCTTAACGTGCCTTCCAAAGCACGGAATTATCTTTCTTTTTGGACAATCAGGTGAATCAGCCTACAAAGTCCTAACGCAAACTGGGGATAGTCTCACAAAGAGATTTTTGCTTGACAGTGTCCCCACCGGGAATCGAACCCGGAACCTCCGTAATGGGCGTCGAGCTCTTTGGTGGGAACGTTTTATGATTTATAACACAACGCAATGCAACCTGGATATCGAACAGAATTTGGTTCGAAATATTGTTAACTAAAACAAACATAGTTCCACATACGGTAATCTGAAGCTTCTTTTTGCATTTAGCATCCATTACAAATACTAAAATATGCAGTGTATGTGCGCACAAGCACATATACATACATCCCCGAAATTTTGTTTCCCTCAATATCTCGCGTGCAACTGAATCCATCTGCATGTCTCCAAGGGTAATAGGTACCTCCCTTATTTATCTATGGTAATAGGTAAACTGAGTATTGAACTCACTTCAAAATGGAGTTCCGCAGCTATTTTCCTTATTATATTTTTTTGTTTTACGTTAAGTTCTGCACTTAATCAAGATGATTAAGAAGATGGTTAAATGTAGTTTGCTAAACTTCACACACAAACCTTGAGTTTGGTGTGGCAGATTTCCTCACGAAATTTTTCTTCATCGTTAGAGCGTCTCTGTTTTTGGAAAACTTTGTCACACTTCACACTTATGTTATAAATGTGACAATATATTTGGATGTCAAGATGTTAGTTCCGCTTTCACGCCTTAATTGACGGATTTGGATGGAATTTGGAATGAAGATAGTTTGTTCACTGGATTATTACATAAGATACTTTTTACGGGAAAATACCCTATTCCCACGGGGAAACCTTACCGCTAGTAAGAAATAACTTAATTCTAACTTCTGTACTCCATTTTTAGATTAAGTTTCATTGAAATAGATTTCATCTTATCTTATGTTGTCTGATATAATTCTATGGGAATATAAATATGTCTTTACAAGATTGACATAAACAAAAAGAAATAATCTCAGTAATTTGTCATCATAATATATTTACACATTGCAAGGTGAAGTACACGGCCGTACGTGTACCGCCATATAATTAAACACAAAAAAGGTAGTAAAACACAGTCGTGTCTACTGAAGCCCTAAACCATTGAATTTCGAGAGTCCCGGATGGCACAAAAAGCCAGAATTGACTACACAAATCTATCCATTCGATTCTACATAAAGGCCGTGTTGAAAAGCCCGCTCTGTTTGACATAAAAGCCTTTAGTAATGTATGTGAACATGCTGTATAAAGCGGTTATTTACATGACAGAAGCCTGGACGCGAATTCGTGATGCGATTTAATGTTTCATTATATTCTGGATTGGAAACGGATTTCGGGAATATAGTTGAGTGAGCAATTAACTCCCATCGCTTGCGGTAAAACTTATATCAATGGGGTATTTTAACAAGCCTTTTTAAATACAAAAATGTAATTAGTTTTATATCCTGGTGGCACTTGTTGGAACTATGAAACGCTGATTTAGTTAGGTTGGTTATTTTAAGCATATTGCTGCTTTTTAAATTTACGCTATTTTATTTACAAAGAAAGTATTGATGAACCATAAAAACCAATCTTTAAAATAAATGAACAGAAATTCGAGAATCCAGAATCATCGACTGAATCTATTCTAATTATTGTGTGGAGACCCGGAACTTACGTCCTGTATTTAATTTTAACTACGGTTCGTAAGCTAACTATACTTGGGCTGATTGATAACTGGCCGAAACGACGAACTTAAAAAAATGATACGCAAAAAAAAAATATTACATTATATTTTGGCATCTTTTTGAAAATAGAACGCCAAATTTGAATTTAATCGAACTAGTGGAATTTGTTTGATAGGACGTAGAACTTTCTCTGTCGTAAATTTTCTTAACAATGGAAAGAAACGAAATTCGTGCGGTGATAAAGTTTTACGTTTTAAAACAGAAAACAGCAACCCAGATTAAAACCAAGCTAGACAGTGTTTTAGGTAATTCTGCTCCTGCATTGAGTACAATTCACACCTGGGTAACTGATTTTAAACGTGGAAGACAGAGCTGCGAAGACGCCCACAGGTCTGGCCGTCCAAATGAAGTCACGAATCCGGACATGATCAAAAAAAATCTCAAAATTGTATTGAATGATCGGCGCTTGAAGTTACGAGAGATAGCAGAGATGGTGAGCATTTCATCTGAACGCGTTTTTAATATTTTGCACCCACATTTGGGAATGAAAAAGCTTTGCGCGCGATGGGTGCCGCGTTTGCTCACTGTTGACCAAAAGCAACGTCGAGTGGACGATTCATCGGAGTGTTTGGCGCTGTTTAACCGAGATCCTAACGAGTTTTCGCGGCGTTATGTAACAGTCGATGAAACCTGGATACATCATTATACTCCCGAGACAAAAGAACAATCTAAGCAGTGGACTGAGAGCGGAAGACCTGCGCCGAAGAAAAAAAAACGGTTTTGTCTGCCGGCAAAGTGATGGCGACTGTTTTTTGGGATGCTCGAGGGATTATTTTAGTGGATTATCTGCAAAAAGGAAAATCAATAAATGGAGAGTAGTACGCAAGCTTGCTGCAAAAATTAAGTGAAGAAATGCAGAAAAAACGACCACATTTGGCCAAGAAAAAAGTTTTGTTCCACCATGACAACGCACCTGCACACACGTCAATGGTTGCAGTCGCCAAACTCCATGAATTGCGGTTCGAATTGCTACCGCATCCACCCTATTCCCCGGATCTGGCCCCGTGTGACTTCCACTTATTCCCAAACCTGAAGAAATGGTTAGGTGGCCAGAGATTTTCATCAAATGAAGAAGTCATTGTTGCCGTGGACGAGTATTTTGAGGGGTTGGAGAAAACATTTTATCAAACTGGTGTAACGGCATTGGAGAAGCGCTGGACTAAATGCATCGAGGTAGAAGGAAACTACGTTGAGAAATAAAATTATTTTAAATAGATTTTTAAAGTTTTTCTTTGTCGTTTCGGAAACTTATCAATCAGCCCTCGTAGTATGAGCTCTGTGACAGCAGGTCAGAATGACAAGTATTTAATGCGTATGAAAGGGACAGACGACATGGAGAAAAAATATGAATCTGACATCTGTCACAGAATTCAAGCTATATTTTAGGAAGTGTAAGTGTCTGGTCTACGCGATCAAGTCGAAAATCTTCTTCTTAAAATCATTAAAAAAAGAGTTTGTAACCTTTAATCTTTTATGTGCACGTAAATTGACAACCATCTTTACCCCTTTTAGCTTAGCGTAGTCGGGTAAAAGCAAATCTGTTGCTGGCCGAAACAAGTTCAATAAAACCCGTTAGCTGCCGGCCGCGCCATCGCAAAAAGATGAGAATTAAAATGGATAATATTTTTTCAGACTTTCCGTGGTCAGTGTATGGATCCGTAGAACCTTACTACACTGAATACAATGAAAACAGTCAAACAATCCTTTTCTTTTCGTATTTTAAAAAAAACAGGATAATTGACTGATTTTCAGAGGTTTAAATATGGAAGACGTTGAATCAGTGAATTCTAAGGGTGCTCAATTGCCTGCCCTTTTTGAATGAAACCCTTAGTAGCAGCTCTAATGTGACAAAGCCGATATACTGGTCTTCAGGATCAGAGGTTTGTTATTGTTATCCAAGGCAACTATAGCAATGCGTCACTATACCCCAACGATCTAAAAAGGAATGATGATATGATGAGATATTTAAACACGTGCAAATCTTCATCTATCGGGTCGAGAAAGAAGACGAACAAATATCTAAATTATTGGGTTTTACATTATAGGTATTGTAGCATCGGGCCTCGTTGGTCCGAGTGCTATGTAGTTTGATACTGGCGATAGTATTCTTTTTGCAATATGTTCGTTCTCTTTTTAACTATTTAGTTTAGAAAGAGAACGATAGAAACTTCAGACGGGCTGGGGCCGTGGAAGTTTGACGTACTCATCTGCCGTCCGCCGTCGAGTGCGGACCATAGTATTATTTCTAGTGCTAAAGTTATAAACAGTGCGTTTAAGTTATAAATAAAGTATCGTGTTATAAAAGTGTCTTTTATATTTAAAGTAGCGAGTTGTAGCCAAGGAGGCTACAGCCGTTACAGTATATAGAGTATTCTAATAATTGGTTTTAAAGTGCTGTCGCTACTTATGAGGGTAGCCGAAGGCCCAAATATAGGTAAAAGACATCGAGCTTTCAACTTTTTATAACTTACGGCTACCCTCGCGCTGTGTAAGATTTTCCAGTGGGAATAAAACTTTTTCCCGTAAAAAGTATCCTATGTGTTAATCCAAGCTACAAACTATTTCAATTCTAAATTTCATCAAAATCTGTTGAGTACGCGTGAAGCTGGAACAAACATCCAAATACAATACAAATATTCTTTATTGACACCAATCAAAATTACAAGAAAACATAATACGAGTACATCTGAAGTTTGGCGGGCTCATTGTGTTTTTTTTGTAATGCTGCTTTTGAATAATAAATCATTTTATTATTGTTATTATTTTATTTTTACATTTATAATGTTCATCCTCATCGTCGTGTGGGTTGTAAGTTATAAGGTTGACAACCCATAATATTAGTGTGATGTGATGTGATATAAGACAAAAGATTTTATTGGAAGCCATAATGTAGAGAAGCTGCTATATTTAGTATAAGATAAGGGTTTATCTTATATCAAATATAGCAGAACACCTTTTTATATTAGTTTAGTTATTAGCTATCTTCTTAATTTAGACCTAAGCACGCTTTTAAATTATTATTTTTAATATTGCATGGACTTGGTGTCTTTTATTCCATGCGATATCTAGTCGATTGTAATTTTATATACATTCCTTTGTAAACCTGTACAACTTTATCGCCAAAATATCAGATGTTACATTTTTTATCACGGCAGCTATGAATATGATATGACGTGTGATGCGATATGCTCAGGTGTTTCGTTACTTTCCACCCTGTAACTTTTATGAGGACGTAAATAAAACCCACTTTACTTTTTTTTAACAAAATCTAAGGATACGCCCTAAACAAACTGGATAATAGTGACAAAAAACAATTACGATTTTTGATTGTTTTCTTCACAGAACATATTATCTTTTATATTATGTTCTGCTGTTTTCTTAGTGCACCTAGTGACAGCCTAATTCAGCCTATCACTTAATCACCACACTCACTTTAATCTAATACTTTAAACGAGCTAAGAATCTCGGAAACGGCTGCAACGATTTCGATGAAATTTTGTATGTGGCTTCGGGGGCGATAAATCGATCGAGCTAATTTTATGCTTATTAAAACGGGTTTTCCCCGTGTTTTCAGGCTTATCAACAGATGAGCCTAACTCATAAGTTACCTACTACCTACTGACTTAAACAGCTATTTTTAAAACCAAGTCCAGATTACATAGGTTTATAATCCTTTTTTGTAACAAAAATAAAATAAATAATAATGCTTAGCAAAACGCAAAAGCGTTTAAAAGTATTACAGGCGAACTAAAACAGCCAACCAGCCAACTATCAGGGAGAACAAAAGTCATAAATTTTTGTTACCAATGGCGCGAAGAATAGTTTGTAGCGAGAGTGTCAATTGTTTTGTGTGTAGTTTTGCGCGCCCCGATTATTACCTGAGGGCGGAAAAGTTTTGTTATAGTGTTGTCGGATGGGAAACAGTGGGTTTAGTCAAAGATTTACTGTAATATAGGCATTCTTTTATAAAGGAAGCGTAGCAATTTAATAACGATTTATAAAACTTAGGTATATCCTTTTTATATTACTTAGGTATATCTCTATATTATTATTATTAGCCTGAAGTGTCCCACTGTAGGGCAAAGGCCTCCCTCGCTTCCTTCCACTTATCCCGATCCTGGGCCAAACTTTCCCACTCGCCACAGTAGGCAGCGAGTTCGTCTCGCCACCTCTTGCGGGGCCGACCACGACATCTTGCTGCGTTCTGGGGCACCCAACTGTTGGTCTTTTTAGCCCACAGTTCGTTAGGCATTCGGGTGACGTGGTCTCTATATAACTTAGGATAATTATAGAGGAAATAATTTTGTAAGTACTATACCCATAGTTAAGAATTGAGTCACATTCGAGCACATGAGTGCCAAAATCGGAGCTGAAGCAGTCGCTGTGGCCGAAATCGGTCAGAAGCTCATCATCACCCATAGTACAAGCTCTGCTTAGTATGGGATCGGATGGCCGTGTTTGAGATGTCCCCACATTTTTTTTTCATTATGGGGAAACCTCTTCAGTTTACTATTATTATTTTATTTATTATTTTACATACTTACCTAAAGTACGATTTAGAGAAGCAAATGGCATATGAAATAAAAATATACACAGGCGATAGTTAATTATTCTAAATTATTAAGAAAAAAAGAGAGCGTCTGGTCCAGTGGTTAGGGCCGCTGCCTCCCGTCCAGGAGACGCGGGTTTAATCCCCACCACGTACCAATGTGATTTAGAATTTATAAGTACGATTATTCGACGCTCTTACGGTGAAAAAAAACATCTGATGAAACCTGCACACTCCTGCGAAGAAATTCAAAGTCGACCAACCCCCACTGGGCCATCGTGGTAGATTAAGGCCTAATCACTCTAAATCAGGGTAGGCTCGAGCCCTTCGGTGGGGACGTATATGAGCTGTTGATGATGATTAAGAAAGAAAAAACACGAATTAAACCCCGCTTGTTAGTGTAAAACTGAAATGGCTCATTTTCTTGCAGCGGACCACAATTATGTCGCTTACCCTACACTAACTAGTTATGCACAAACACAGGTACGAGTTATCTCGTTTTTTGTTTTGGCCGCATTTTTGTGTAGGTAATTCTTCATCTTTTTAGAATATTTTATGACCGCGAGACAAAAATACAATTAGTGTCTAGTGCGTTTTTACAATCTACGAGGGCTGATTGATAAGTTTCCGAAACGACAAAGAAAAACTTTAAAAATCTATTTAAAATAAATTTATTTCTCAACGTAGTTTCCTTCTACCTCGATGCATTTAGTCCAGCGCTTCTCCAATGCCGTTACACCAGTTTGATAAAATGTTTTCTCCAACCCCTCAAAATACTCGTCCACGGCAACAATGACTTCTTCATTTGATGAAAATCTCTGGCCACCTAACCATTTCTTCAGGTTTGGGAATAAGTGGAAATCACACGGGGCCAGATCCGGGGAATAGGGTGGATGCGGTAGCAATTCGAACCGCAATTCATGGAGTTTGGCGACTGCAACCATTGACGTGTGTGCAGGTGCGTTGTCATGGTAGAACAAAACTTTTTTCTTGGCCAAATGTGGTAGTTTTTTCTGGATTTCTTCACTTAATTTTTGCAGCAAGCTTGCGTAGTACTCTCCATTTATTGTTTTTCCTTTTTGCAGATAATCCACTAAAATAATCCCTCGAGCATCCCAAAAAACAGTCGCCATCACTTTGCCGGCCGACAAAACCGTTTTTGCTTTCTTCGGCGCAGGTCTTCCGCTCTCAGTCCACAGCTTAGATTGTTCTTTTGTCTCGGGAGTATAATGATGTATCCAGGTTTCATCGACTGTTACATAACGCCGCGAAAACTCGTTAGGATCTCGGTTAAACAGCGCCAAACACTCCGATGAATCGTCCACTCGACGTTGCTTTTGGTCAACAGTGAGCAAACGCGGCACCGATCGCGCGCAAAGCTTTTTCATTCCCAAATGTTGGTGCAAAATATTAAAAACGCGTTCAGATGAAATGCTCACCATCTCTGCTATCTCTCGCAACTTCAAGCGCCGATCATTCAATACAATTTTGTGAATTTTTTTGATCATGTCCGGATTCGTGACTTCATTTGGACGGCCACAGGGCGTCTTCGCAGCTCTGTCTTCCACGTTTTAAATCAGTTACCCAAGTGTGAATTGTACTCAATGCAGGAGCAGAATTACCTAAAACACTGTCTAGCTTGGTTTTAATCTGGGTTGCTGTTTTCTGTTTTAAAACGTAAAACTTTATCACCGCACGAATTTCGTTTCTTTCCATTGTTAAGAAAATTTACGACAGAGAAAGTTCTACGTCCTATCAAACAAATTCCACCAGTTCGATTAAATTCAAATTTGGCGTTATATTTTCAAAAAGATGCCAAAATATAATGTAATATTTTTTTTTGCGTATAATTTTTTTAAGTTCGTCGTTTCGGCCAGTTATCAATCAGCCCAGGTATTTCAATGGAAATTTTACCGTCATGGATTTCAAAAAATTTAATCTATTCTATATTATATATAATGAAGTTATAACTGGGCAATATCTGTACATATAGAAGGTATTTAAGAAAAGATACCTAGTATGAAAGAGCTTTATAAGAGCAATAGAAGCCAAAACAACAATTAATAACGTTATATAAGACGTGTGGTGACGGCAAAGTAAAATACATTTGTCACCAACCCCTACTCTTCCCGTGGGTGTCGTATGAGGCGACTTAGGGACTACACATTGAACAGGGAACGGGCAGCAGCGCTCTCTGATACAGTAACCTTTTAATCTGCGATCTCCAACCCGCCTGCCAAGCGTGGAGATTATGGCAAAACCAAACACTTAAGTGGAGGAGGTTCATAGTCCAGCAGTGGACTGTAACGGGCCGTTGATGAATAACGTTATAAATAACGTGAAAACAAGTAAACTGGTGATCACACATGGAAAATCCCTGTACTCTGAATGACAGAATAAAATTCGCTCTCACAGCTCGCTGCTAGCTACAAATTTAATCAGACCCGTACAGTCAGACACATTTAATGTAACGTCTGGCTGACGTACAGTCTGATGCTGTTAATGTATACCTAAATGTACAATCACAGTTTAATGTCAGCTGGCCGGCGAGGGCTATTAATGATGGATGAAAGAGAAAAGTAAATGTATTTTAGAGATTAATCTCGAGGTATTTAGTCTTGTCTGTTCACAGCAATTTTTTTTAGATGAGTGGTTAAGAGTAAATAAGTATATTCATTTTTATATTCATACAGTCGACCAATTTTTAAGTATGTACTTGACTATAAATTGATTCTTAGTCTGAATGAGAAAAACTTTAAATATTTTTATTCTTCTTCATCGTGTGGGTTGTAAAGTTGACAACCGACCTCACAAACCCTAGTGGCAGTGTTATAGAGCCGCCAAAGGCAAGATAGAAGCCGGGACCTTTTTAAAATTTTGCATGCTGTAATAAGTGAAATGTGAGGACATTATTTAATTTTAAGACCTGTTTGTGACCATGTTTTATGCAAATAAATATTCATTCATTCATTCAGAACCGATGAGCATTGGAGCAGACGGGTTCTCGAATGGAGATCACGTCTCGGGAAACGTAGTGTTGGACGCCCCCCTGCCAGGTGGACTGATGATCCGAGGAAGGTCGCTGGCGGTGGCTGGATGAGGAAAGCGGGTGATCGTGCACTTTGGCGTGCCCTTGGGGAGGCCTACGTTCAGTAGTGGACTGCAATAAGCGGATTGATTGATTGACTCCTCTTAAATTTATTGTTTGAATTACATTGCATAAAATGCAAAAGAATACGGGACAAACCCAGACGCATTTTATAGTTAGTAACTATTTTCGTTACATTATTAGCTTCTGCCCGTGACTCCGTTTACATGGATTGGGTCCTGAGTGCCAAACTTCCAAATTCGTTCAGATGTTTTTGCATGATCGGGTAACAAACATCCAAACAATCCAAACCTACACATTTTCACGTTTATTATATTAGTTGATTGGATTAGAGCTTCTCGTTTAGAATAATGTCCGATGTCTGACTATAAATATGAAGACACCGAAATAGATAGAAAGAAAAAATTGTTTATTGCATCAAAAAACAAACATGGACGGGCGGCACGGGCATCTATTTATCTGCAACCAGACAAGTTACGAGTACTACATTGAATTTGATGCACACGTCGCTCGGTGTGCTATAAAATTAACAATTCTTATCACTGGCGAGTGGCGACGCTCGTAAACCTTCGGTCGTATGAGAGTTGTGACAGCGGTACCACTGCTTGTTAAATGTTTAGATATTTTTACTTAGTAAAGCTCACGATATGTTATATCCACTTGTAACTCAGCAGCTGCCACGACAGGACTGCTCGCCGCACGATGATAAATAGTAATTTGAAGGTGGTGAAGATGACGTAGAAGATGTAGTTTTAGAGAGGTAGCGTGGCAGAAGAAAACAGGGTTCAGTTCAGTTAGTTGCATACACGGTTTATTAGTATAAGAAATTAACGTAACACTTTTAAAAGCTTCAAATCAAATCAATGGCCCGTTGAAATCCTCTGCTAGACTCTTTTTTTACAAGCTTTTATTTAGCTTGCACATAAATGTTCGGGCGAAATCTTGCAACTCAATTTTGAAGAACTTGCTGCCATTAGGTTTTGCTGAAATTTGGTACACTTATAATAAATAAATAAATAATAAATATGTGGGAACATCTTCACACATGGCCAAACTAAGCAGAGCTTGTACTATGGGTACCAGACAGCTGATATACATTACTTAAATAGATAAATACATACTTATATAGATAAACAACAACCAGACACAAGGCCCATCACACAAATGTTTGCCCTGGGCGGGATTCGAACCCGCGACCCTGTGCGTTGGAGGCAGATACACTACCACCTGGGCTACGGAGCCGTCAAATGTAACCATGTACTATTATGTAACCACAATGACAATGCAATATTATGGTACCATGGAGCTGGTCTGATGATGGAGACGGAAGGTGGCCATAAGAACTCCTGTAATACACAACACAACCTAGTCGTGTTTGGGCTCGTTGCATTTGTCTTAACAAAATCTTTAGTCATACGTAATGTCCAGCCATGATGGAGCCAGAAGGTGGCTATAGGAACTCCTTAAGGCGCTACGCCGAAAAAAAATTGTTGCGCAAGAGGTGTGTCTAAGGTAGACGGCGCGGGCAGCGCCCCGCGTCGTCCAGCCGCTCCCCGCGCCGCCCCGCACAGACCCCGCTCTAAAACATCGAGGCGGGTCTATGACCTCTGCGACAATGATAAAATATTATATTTGTTTAATTTGATGTAATCGCGCAAAGTATATTACTATGTATGATTCGCTCTTTGAGTATATATTTTTTATTTTATTTTAATTGGTCTTTAGTGTAGTAGAGTGTAGGGTAGTAATGATTATAATTTCACCTAAAAATAAAAGATTTAGTATTTCAAGATTCCAGACATTTTGACATTGTAATAGTAAGTATAATTTGAATTACTATAATACGGTCCGCCCGCGGCTACGCTCGCGTTGTGTAAGATTTTCCCGTGGGAATAAGCCTTTTCCCGTAAAAAGTATCCTATGTGTTCCAGGGTATAAACTAACTTTATTCCAAATTTTTTTCATACCAATCCGTTCAATAGTTGTTGTCTTCCAGTATCTTCACTTCAAAATTATATAGGGGACAAGGGGAAAATAATTCCTGTTGTCACCACTTTAATTTATTTATAAAATACCTACAGATTTTTGTGTATTTTTATTCCATTGTTTCCAAACTGAAGTCAATTTATTAATTGGATGCAAAAAAAGAAAAATGTGATGTTTATTTACGATTTACAATACGATCGATACGTATCTACTTATTTCTGATACGATTAATATTGTGAATGTTTCCGGAAATACATAATGTTTTCATCGTGTCTATTTTTTTCTTTGTGTTAGATTAATAACAGGATGATCACTATAAATGTCTTTATAATATTTTTATCACACACACGTCACTTCAACACATCAATTATTTTTTCTTTCACTGTCATTATGATGAGTAATTGGTACCAAAGAAATCTTATATCAAATATTTGGTTCAAATCAAGATCAAAAGTTTCTGTTTTGTCAATAAAATTGGGTATGCAAAGTTTTAAAAAAAGTATGCTGAATGCAAAACCATTTGGAGATATAAGGTTGATTCCTAAATATATTTTGCATTTTTTTTGCTCAAAATACTACACGGTTGTTTATTTTTTTATAAAATCGTTTAATTTCCAAGTGCCCTCCAAAAAGTAACCTGTAGCCGTGCCATCCATGGTAGCTTTGACGTCGAAAAATGATTCATAAATCAAAGTATTTTTATTTGATTTGATATACGGCTGATTCTCTGCCTTGACAAACGAGATATATAAAAAAATTACACAAATGTCAAACTTCATCTTTAAATATGGCACAGAATCTTGCGCCACGTGTAAAGCTTGATCTGCTATTTAAATATATTTAATTGTAAAACTTTTACTTTAGTATTATATCAGACTGCCCACGCCGCGAAATTTTATTGATAAAGCATCGACTATTTGTGTTTACCATTGAAATTATTGGGGTGCTTGGTCTGGCATCACTAAAATACATTTGATGACATACGATGACAGCTAACTTCATACCTACATTTTTTGCTTGTCACTAGGCAAAAAATGTATTTTATTCAGCTAACTGTAATGACTCACTTCAACCACATCTAGATAGATATAATTTAGCATCTACCTGGGCTGATTGATAACTGGCCGAAACGACGAACTTAAAAAAATGATACGCAAAAAAAAAATATTACATTATATTTTGGCATCTTTTTGAAAATAGAACGCCAAATTTGAATTTAATCGAACTGGTGGAATTTGTTTGATAGGACGTAGAACTTTCTCTGTCGTAAATTTTCTTAACAATGGAAAGAAACGAAATTCGTGCGGTGATAAAGTTTTACGTTTTAAAACAGAAAACAGCAACCCAGATTAAAACCAAGCTAGACAGTGTTTTAGGTAATTCTGCTCCTGCATTGAGTACAATTCACACCTGGGTAACTGATTTTAAACGTGGAAGACAGAGCTGCGAAGACGCCCACAGGTCTGGCCGTCCAAATGAAGTCACGAATCCGGACATCATCAAAAAAATTCACAAAATTGTATTGAATGATCGGCGCTTGAAGTTGCGAGAGATAGCAGAGATGGTGAGCATTTCATCTGAACGCGTTTTTAATATTTTGCACCAACATTTGGGAATGAAAAAGCTTTGCGCGCGATGGGTGCCGCGTTTGCTCACTGTTGACCAAAAGCAACGTCGAGTGGACGATTCATCGGAGTGTTTGGCGCTGTTTAACCGAAATCCTAACGAGTTTTCGCGGCGTTATGTAACAGTCGATGAAACCTGGATACATCATTATACTCCCGAGACAAAAGAACAATCTAAGCAGTGGACTGAGAGCGGAAGACCTGCGCCGAAGAAAGCAAAAACGGTTTTGTCGGCCGGCAAAGTGATGGCGACTGTTTTTTGGGATGCTCGAGGGATTATTTTAGTGGATTATCTGCAAAAAGGAAAAACAATAAAATGGAGAGTACTACGCAAGCTTGCTGCAAAAATTAAGTGAAGAAATCCAGAAAAAACGACCACATTTGGCCAAGAAAAAAGTTTTGTTCCACCATAACAACGCACCTGCACACACGTCAATGGTTACAGTCGCCAAACTCCATGAATTGCGGTTCGAATTGCTACCGCATCGACCCTATTCCCCGGATCTGGCCCCGTATGACTTCCACTTATTCCCAAACCTGAAGAAATGGTTAGGTGGCCAGAGATTTTCATCAAATGAAGAAGTCATTGTTGCCGTGGACGAGTATTTTGAGGGGTTGGAGAAAACATTTTATCAAACTGGTGTAACGGCATTGGAGAAGCGCTGGACTAAATGCATCGAGGAAGAAGGAAAGTACGTTGAGAAATAAATTTATTTTAAATAGATTTTTAAAGTTTTTCTTTGTCGTTTCGGAAACTTATCAATCAGCCCTCGTAAGTAGCTTGGAGTCAATACGTTTGTCTGACGCACAACACGTCTTTCATTCTGACACGCTCCTGTGTCTCCATACCTCATGCATGGTGACCCTGCCAACACTGCCTAGTATGGACAGTCCTGTGCATCGCGATTCGCTAGTGATAAAAATATAACGTTTTCGTTCGTAAAAATTGTAATAATGTGTTAAAACAAAGATCTGATAGGATGATGTTTACGTGCTAAAAGTGGGTCTTTTTCGATGGGTGTGGAGTTCTTGAGGAAGCTGCGGCGATTCTTGAGACGGGCAAGAGGAGGGTTGTGCCGTAAAGGAGGTGCCTGCTGTCTTGAGACTGTTTCGCTCTTTCAATATCGCAAGCGACCTCACGTCCCACGCTGGGTGGAACAATTCCTGCCATGGAGTAAAGCTTTCTCAGTGGTGTCGGTTTCAGGGTGCCCGTGACTATACGTCATGATTCATGGAGAGCCGTGTCCACATTTCTCGCATGGGCTAAACAAAACCAAACTGGAGTCGAATATTCGCCTGCTGAGTAAACGAGAGCAAGACAACTCGTTCGAAGAACGCGTACGCTGGTTCCCCAGCGGGTAGTGGTAAGGCGTCTCAGGATGTTGTTCCGGGCACCAACTTTACTCTTAAGCTTGCGGCAGTTCTCTCTTTATGTCAGAGATCGATCCCACGTGACACCTAAGTACCGTCAAAAAATGTTTTTAAACTTTCATACAAATTAACTCGATCAGCTGATCACCTTGTTTGAAAAAAATACGAGTTTAAAAAAGTTTTGGAACGAAAGTTGTTCAGTTTCATGGGCCGATTATTACCACACGAGAGGTTTTACGTTATTTTGCTAAGACGTTGACATGTTGTAGTTTTGATTTGTCACGGCAAAGCTAACGATATCTCTTTAGAAATTCATTAAGTATTTTAGAATTTCTAAAGTGTGACAATATTTCCTTATATTTTTATTAGAGGTTCTATTTTGTCATAAAAACTAAGATTCTTGGATTTTTTTTTATTTTTAACATTGCCTCATTGTTTCCTTGGCAAAATAGTGCTCTTAACCGAGTTTCATCAAACCCATTAACTCATAGAAAAAAAAATTGTTGTTTTCTTAATGGTATAGTCCACTAACCCAAGTTTTAGTTTCGTAATCAGAGCACTAACAAAATAATAAACTGTCAGTTAAAAATATATGAGTTCATTTTGTTCAATATTATAATTATTTTTTTATAAATAATTATTACTCATCCAAAATATCATTTGAATAAAAATACTCGTAAATCAATCATTCATTTTATAATTATAATATGTAACGTGGGAGAACGGAAATATTTATTCCCACTGTCCCGTGTTTTTTTTTTCGAGTGAACATACTGGGGGACAGCGGGAAAAATCCTTAGTTGTTCCCCCGTGAGGGATATAATCCTTTGACTGGAAATAAGACTTGGCCCCGCACACACTTGGCTGGTTTTTTGTAAGCTAGGTATAGGCTATAAAATTACGTAACGAGTATGCAAACTTTACTTTTGAATCAATAAATAAATTATATCTTACCTACCTCACACAATAAAAATAATTCTAAAAAACCGCATTTGGTTGAAGAATAGAACTACCTAACTATTCCTCTCGCGCCTGCCTGTGTTGTACTAGAAAAATAAAATGATCGACATCTGTAACTAGGTAGTATAGTAATAACATCTAATTTGAAAAAACAAATGTATGATGTGCCGTCCACTGTACATACACATATACCCTTTGCGTAGTGTACTCGTATTATTAGTGTCGACCTTGAAAGTGATAGTATCACAAACTTGACTAAACCTTACTAAGTATACAAGCAGCAGGTATGGACCCAACCTATATTTATTTAATTAAAAATCGATTTAGAAATATTGTCAATGTAACGGATCGGACGGATGGATGTGACGGACCTACTCATAGTACGTCTTCTCCAAATAAAATTATTTCGTGAGCCGGGTGGCTTGGAGCGCCACCGAGCGCACATCCGTCGTCGGCAAAGATCATGGGCGACTGAGCTCAAGAAAGGAAAGTGATGACGCTAAGCTTCTCCGCACGTGTTTAACAGAGAAAGAAATAATGGTTGCGCGCTCCAAGTAAATGGCGTAAGTGCCAAATTTACTTTCTCAGTTTATATAAAAAGTACTAATTTGATTTGTAAATTGCTTGCGAAAAACATAAAGCAGTCGGAGACCTATCTTGTAACTAAATTTCGGCGACCAATAAATTACCATTTACCTCTCAGATTCAAATAACGAGAATCGAAGACGCTGCTTTGGATAACATTTGTATCGAGAAGATTTTTACCAAACATGTTTTGGCCTTAGTGTAAGCGTAGATAATAGAGTCCAATAACATATTTTAGAAAATCAATACATTTACTGACGTAGATAATGAGATCTGATTCAACAAAAATCTTGAAAATTCCCGGACTAGCCCCTATACACACCACAACCTAGTCGTGTTTGGGCTCGTTGGATTTGTCTTAACAAGAATACTCCACTCCACGACTTTAAAAGCTTGTTTATAAAGGATTTTTAATGAAGCTTATTCACTGTGTGTATATTAATTCATTTATTTATTCACCCTTTATGCATTTGGATTTACCTTAGCCATCAGATTTCTGGCTGGATAAAACTAATTAGTGTGAATATAACTAGGTAGGTATTCTATTTACGAATTAATTTAATAGAGATCATATCAAGCAGTATTTTAAATAATTTATTTAGCAACAGTTGTTTTTATCACATCACACTTATATTATAAATGTGAAAATATATTTGGATGTTTAGATGTTTGGATGTTTGTTCCGCTTTCACGCTTAAAGTACGGATTTGGATGAAATTTGGAGTGGAGATAGTCTGTAACCTGGATTAACACATGGGATACTTTTAGCAGAGAAACGTCCTATTCCCACGGGAAAATCTTACATAACGCGAGCGTAGCCGCGGGCGGACCGTTATTTAAAAATAATTGACCGAGCGAGCGAAGCGTCTCTGTTTCAGCTTGGCCAAATTTGCTTTTGTATATCCATCTGTCCATCTGTTTGTTTGTTTCACTCTACAGGTCGCGTTTCTCAACCGATTCTCGTGAAATTTTGTGAGCAGGTTCGGTAAATTAATCGAATTTTTTTGTTGAGTCAGTTTTTGGAAATTTTAAAAAATTACGGAGTTATGGGAGTTGCCAGCTTACAAGATCTACCGCTGAGGCTGTTTTCCTCTACAAGTCACATTTCTTAACCAATATAATAATATAAAATAAAATTAAGTTAATTAAGTTAAAAATAAAAAATAAAAAAAGAACAAGGGGTCGGGGATGTTTGTGGAGAAAAAATACAAATAAATATGAAAAGATATACAGACTGGCGAGGTCTACAGCTCACAGAGCCACTAGTTATTATATAATATTATTTTAAATCTGGAACTGTTAGTACCGCTCCGCTGCCTCCACTCGGCAGTAAAACTTCCCTATCGCGCGACTCGGAAAAAAGGACTTTGACAGCTGCGGAGTAGAAAAGTATAAAATAATAAAAAAGACGGCATCAACGCCGTGAACGCATAAAAGTGCATTTTTACGGGGGTGCCGCACTAAAACCAGGGTTCGTTGGACTAAGTGCTGCGCCTTGATGGTCACCGAGTATATTCCATCCCAGTCATACTTATAGGTTTTATGCTCTATAATATTGCTCCTCTCTTTTATGCTCTACTAGCGGTCCGCCTGCTCGCGTTATGTAAGATTTTCCCGTGGGAATAAGACTTTTTCCTGTAATCTAAAAAATGAGTTAATCCAGGTTACAAACTACCTCCATTTCAAATTTCATCCGTTGAGTACTTTAAGCGTGAAGGCGGAACAAATAAATAGTAGGTACCTAACTATTAATTTACACATGGACTTACTAAGAACAATGATTACTACGAGACTTTTCTTGTAAAAGAAGTTAAGTTATTTCTGAAATGACTGAAAATAAGCTTAATTAAAAATCCTTTTTAAACAAGCTTTTAAAGCCGTGGAGTGGAGTATCCTTGTTAAGACAAATCCAATGAGCCCAAACACGACTAGGTTGTGGTGTGTATTTAAGGAGTTCCTATGGCCACCTTCTGGCTTCATCATGAGACCCTGGACATCACGTATGACTAAAGATCTTGTTAAGACAAATCCAATGAGCCCAGACACGACTAGGTTGTGGTGTGTATTTAAGGAGTTCCTATGGCCACCTTCCGGCTCCATCATCAGACCAGCTCCATTGTACCATAATATTGTATTGTCATTGCGGTTACATAAGTGTACCAAGTTTCAGCAAAATCCAATGGCAGCAAAAGCTTTAAAATTGAGTTGCAAGATTTCGCCCGAACATACACACAAAAACAACCAACCACCCACATACATACAGTGCAAGCTAAATAAAAGCTTGTAAATACTGCTATACACACACAAGCGTAGGTATACGGAAATTAAAAAGCTCTGAGATTACTTCGTTTTCGTTTGAAAACGCCCACTCAACCTATTAACACAGTGTGGGAACTTCATAAGCGGCTGTAACAAAACAAAAGCGAGGAAAGCTCTCCGCAAACAGGTACTTTGGATATACCCGCGAGTTCTTTTAAAAGCTTTAAAAAGTCGACCAACTCATTAAGAGCACGTACCAACGTTTCTATTTTTCGTAAGTCCGGGGCGGGTTTGTTTACAAAGGGATCTTTGTTGGTCTTGAAAAAATACATTCGAAAAAGAACTGCTCAAATAAAAACAAACTATGTATTGTCATACTTTTATTAGTGGCCAGGCTGATTAACGTAGTTATCCGTTTTAAATGTTATGATGCTTCTTACCTAAGAAAAATTACATCTAAAAAAACTACATGTTGTTGTCAGGCTACAAAATTTTTAGTGGCCATTCTGACTAAAGATACAAGATGGAGGACAGCTGCAACTGCCAACTGCCGGCAGTCGCTGCAGGTGCACCCGCGTGTAGTAGCATCGCCGATTTCAGGGACTGCACACCGCGAAGTGACAGCTTTGTTTTACACAACCGTTTTATGTCAAAGTTGCGTCATTGTTTTTGACGTTTCTTTGCCGTCTCTATCAATCTGACGTGCAGTTGCTGCACCACTGATCTGCAGTCACCGCCGCAAAAATCTGGCGAATTTGCATGCCCAGTATGGGACCGCTCCGCACATGCCAAGCTAGTGGACATAGCTTTAAATGAAACTTGCCGGATCATTACTGGTTGTCTGCAACAGACGCCGGTGTTCCCACTAGCTGGCATAGCGCCTCCGGATGTCCGCAGAGCAGTTGCCAGCTCTCTTGATAGGCGAAAAATGGACGATGACACTTGACACCCACTGAATGGCTATAAACCAGTGCCTCAACGGCTGAAAAGCCGGAAATTTTTTATAAAGTGCGTCGAACCACTGACCAACGACCCGCCACAAGCAAGATGCAACCTCTGGCGCCGCAGAGTCTCCCTACCTAGCCCCTTTGTCACACCATCTGAGAATCTTCCACCCGGACATCAGTTGTCGTGGCCGATCTGAAAGTCTTTAAATAGACTTCGGACTCAGGTCGGCCGGAGTAAAGATAGCATGTCTAGGTGGGGATTCTCCAATAAGACTGATTTGAGCTGCGTGTGCGGGGAGGTAACAGACGATGGCCCATCTGACATCATGTCCTGCGTGCCCTGTCACCTGCACGCAGAAAGATTTGATGGACGCCACACAATCCGCCGTCCAAGTGGCCACATTCTGGGCTACAACAATATAAAGTTTCGACTCGCTAAGAAGAAGACCGCCGCAAAAAAAAAAAAATGTAAATTTTAAATCATTTTAATTTGATATAATTAAATATTAAAGAAGAATAAATAATACTAATATAAAAAAAAATAGCGCCGACTGCACTGGCAGCTGCAGCGGCGCCTGTGAATCATTTCATTCTAATACGAACGGCTTTTAAAACAAAACAAAACAAATCAGCTGTTGATGATTTGATTAATAAAACAACTTTTACGTACGATAAGCTCAAGTCAGCGAAACTTTTGTTTTTTTCTGGTTCCCCGATCGAGACCCATATTCTCCCTAAATTATTCATACCGGAACTTACCCCACGTGTTTGTTGTGCACGTTTCCCGATATTTGCTATTATTAGCGGTCCGTCGAAAGCGGTTAGCGGGTTTTTTCCATTGACTTCTGTGGGGATTGTTGTTCATATGATCCCATATGATCCCGGCGATAGTATTCAGAACCGGTATGTTGGTTGGGTAGGGCTTGAATTTGATTAAAAATTATTGAATTCTAACTATACAGATACGCTCGCGTTATGTAAGATTATCCCGTGGGAATAAGACTTTTTCCCATTAAAAGTAACCTATGTGTTAATCCAGGGTAAAACTATCTTCATTCCAAATTTCATCCAAATTTTTGTATGATGTATTTTCACATAAAACATAATATTAAGTGTGATGTTATTTGACACCTGCTTAGCGAATAAAAAAGTATGTAAATCTTATGTTTGACTATTCTATAGCAGGTTTAATTGAGTTAAGTACCTACTGTAAAAAAAACAACGCCAATGAAGTGTATTTTTTTTAATCAACCTAAATGCCGGTGTGGGAGCACCAAACATATGGGAGCACCATGTGACATCTATGGCCACGAATGCATTCAGATTGCGCGCGGTATATAGGTATATATATGGTATTTAGACGGCTCCGTACTCCAGGTGGTAGTGTATCTGCCTCCGACGCACAGGATCCCGGATTCGATTCCCGCCCAGGGCAAACATTCGTGTGATGAGCACATGAGTTTGCTTTGTGTCTGGTTGTTATTTATCTATATAAGTAAGTATTTATAATAATATATTTATGTAATGCATATCAGCTGTCTGGTACCCATAGTACAAGCTCTGCTTAATTTAAGATCAGATGGCCGTATGTGAGATGTTCCCACATATTTATTTATTTTATTTATTTATATCAGTTCGTCTTAAAACTGAGAAACATAAATCTCAATCAAAATAAAGGAAAAGATTCTGGTCGTAAATCCAGACAAAGATACTTTTTACAAAAGTTTGAACACTAGGGATTTAAAGTGTCTAGACTCGTTAAATCTAACAAAAAAATACTTATCTCTTTACAAACATGCAATGACCGTGTTTTTTTAAACTCAGGTTTTTTGACGACTCATGAACGTATTTTGTGGCCTAAGTTTTTACGGCGAATGAAACGTATTACTTTTTATTTATTTTTTAAATCGACATGCAATAATAGTAAACATGAATTTTGAGTCAAACTGAAATGTTGGTTTATCTTTCCTTTACAAACCGTTTTAAAAACCAAGTACCAAGTAAAACTGGAAATTCATGTCAATCAATTGGCTGTCAAACTAACTGATAGAACTGCTGATATTAGCATTGGATGTATCGGATGTATCCAGGCTGAAAAGACAATCCTTTAGGCCCTAAAGGGGATCCTAATCCCTTAGGGAACCCTTAAAGGAATCAACACTATTGTAACCAATCACTGGATTGGTTCACTTACAAGCTTCAAAATCCCCAAAATACCTGCTTATGGTCAATGGACTTGCGTGTGTGCTCCGTTTCCAAATACACAACGTGTGTCAATATGTTAGGTATAGCAATACCTATACTCCTTACTCTGTTATTTGAAAACGCTGGCATGTGATAAATGCACACTGGCAGCTTTTTCTTGTTCTAGAATTGTATTTTCAAACGTTTTCGAAACATATCAGTTTTGAAAGGCCTTTTTGACTCAGTCTAATTTGAGCAGCCCTTCGACAATTTAATCTAATACATTAACATTCTCTTTAAATAAATCATTGTTTTACCCATAAATTATACCTTTTCTTTTGTACACAACCCCACCACTACCAGACAATAACACAACACTTTTCAGGAGTCTTAATTTTCAAGCAAAATAAAAAAAAAACTTTTCATACCAATCTGATCAGGTGACTGAGTTAATTTGTACGAAAATTGACATATTTATTTTATTTTGAAATGTATGAAACAAAAGTGGTACAGAATTACCACCCGAGAGGTATTTTGCATTATTTCGCAAACTCGTTGTAGAGATATGAAAAGTGATTTTACACGTCTAACAAACTAAATTAGAAAAAGATTCCGTCTGCCACTAACTTTTCGTTATTACGCTAAAATTAGTTTCTCAGACCAACATAAACTGTCCGGAGAAATTTATGCTGAACGTCCATTAATGTGACGGAAACTTTTTAACTGCTTTACGGGTAGTTTTGCAGACTACGTACCTTAGCACTGCTTCCGCCATTAAGTATCGTTGTTATGTACCTGGAAAATGAGATATATTTAAAAAGAAACCATAAGGTTCAATATTATGTGTTTATATAATATATGCGTAAACATAATATTTCTATATAACAATATTATCTATCATTCATTTTCATGGGCTGATCTCTCTCACAAAACGTTTAAAATGAATTTTCACTGTATGCATTATTTATAATTATGAGTGATAAATAATAATGATAGTAGTAAGAGAAATTATGTTTACATAATAAACTATTGGTATATAATGTAAACTCATAATATTCGATTATTTATGTAAAACAGTAATAATTTCAATACCGGAACGTTCACAACAGAAATTTAAAACAAAAATCAATCTCTGGAGTTACCAGGCAAGCAGAAATTCAGAAGCGTACTATCTCTCGCTCGGCCCGCGGCTCCGGCAATAGTTAGAGGTTCGGAGGCTTCAGATCCGTGCAACTTTGTGAATCCTAGTGATGTGGCACGTCAAAGGATAATCTTCAACTAAACTAGTAGAAGATACCACCAAAATCTGGTATTTTTCACGCCCGGACGTCGAATCACAAAGAAAGTGTTGTAATAGGGGATCGAACTGTTCCTAAATTTACTATATTTTATGAATTATTTTTAAAATATAGATTAGTAGCAGACGATTCGCGAAGAAAAAAACTGAATCGGTTGAAAAACGAATTTACAGTGATTTTTTAAAGTTTCAATATGTCTGTCTCTTTCAAAAACGATTTTTGTATGGAGATAATATGGCGTTACTAACAAATGACGTCACAAGTGGGTATGTGCCTCTCTGTCTAATCTTGAATTTCAAACCTTTATAACTCGGTCAATTTTAAAGATAGAACAAATATTCTTTTAGTGTTCGATAGCAGAAACTAAGGAGTTTGGATTTATAAAATAAAAAAAGTAGTCCGATCCCCTATTATTTATTATTGTATCGCCAAGAAGGTTCCTTCACGAATAAAGCCAACTACTATCTTTCTAAGGATACTGTCATAGCCCACTAAAAGATTTCGAACTCAATGTCACATAGATAATACGGAACAATTTGTAAAGACATATTTTTATAAACTCATTATCTCCGAACGGTTTACTTTAGGACGAAGTGAAAGGCTAAAAAAGAGTATTAATCCCTTTTAAAATAAAATAACAGGTATCGAAAGCAACAGTTCCGCTCTACTCCAGAGCTGTGGTAAATCCTCAGGCGCACAGACAGCAAAATATCGCCCAGACGACGAAATTTGAAATTTATAAAATTCAGAATTGGAGCCACGGGATAGACCTTGAATAGTCCTATTCAAAATAGACTGCAAAGTTTTACGTCTATGGAAACTAGGAAGTTTTTATTGTTTTTCTATATCAGTAGTTCTGTGTCTGTGTGGATAATGGTTAACAGCTTCCGTGGCCGAGTGGATTTCGACGCCCATTACGGAGGTTCCGGGTACGATTCCCGGTGGCGACACTGTCAAGCAAAAACCTTTGTTAGGACTTTGCAGGCTGAATCACCTGATTGTCCGAAATTAAAAGTAATTTCGTGCTTCGGAAGGCACGTTAAGCCGTTGGTCCCAGCTATTATCTAGCCGTTACACGAGTCAAGTCAGTGGCTTTTGGCGGCTGTATAACACTGACACCAGGGTTTTGTGAGGTCGGTTGTCGACCTTACAACCCACACGTTGATGATAATGGGAACAATGAATATTAGCAGTATTGATGTATTGCGTATCATTACACGCACGATACGCTCTTAAGATACGCACAGTACGTTATGAAACCCATTGTTTTTTCCAAAATCAATATAAAACATGCCGCTGAGTAGAGACCATTTTTGGCATTTCATCATCATCATCATCATCAACATCATCATCATCAACGGCCCGTTACAGTCCACTGCTGGACTATGAGCCTCCTCCACTTGAGTGGAGGGTTTTGCCATAATCTGCACGCTTGGCAGGCGGGTTGGAGATCGCAGATTAAAAGGTTACTGTATCAGAGAGCGCTGCTGCCCGTTCCCTGTTCAATGTGTGGTCCCAAAGTCGCCTCTTACGACACCCACGGGAAGAGTTTGGCATTTCACATAGGTAGCAATAATTTTTAGACTAGTAATATTTAAGTGTGTAATGTGATTTGTTCGAAATAAATAATTTTCTTTCTTCTTTCTAAACACTTTCTAAACACTTTTTTTCAATAAAGTTGCGACTTCGATATGACTTGTAGTTTCTTAGGACAAAAATGATAAATTTGACCAATAATAACCGGTTCATGGAAATAATCAATTAAAACAAAGAACTGGGCTATTAATTGAAATCTTATCTAATATATGTATTAACTCTACATCTAACAGAACACCTTACAATACAATACAATACAAATATTCTTTACCTTTCTGCAAGTTATTAAATCTTTATTATAAACTAGCTAACCCAGCATTAGTATTTTCTGTTACTTATTATTTATGTTTCTTACCGTTTAAACCTTCCCCGAACTTCCACAAATATTTCAATATAAAAATTAGCCAAATCGGTCCAGCCATTCTCGAGATTTCGCGAGACAAACAAACAGCAATTGAGTAGATAGATTGTTAACGAAGTATTGATAATATTTGTCTTTTTTCTGCCCTATAATCGCGTATTAGGTGAATGTCTCTAACCACGGATGATACTTGATATTTTGTGAATTTATTAAGTACTACTTCGTTAGGCTTTTAAATGAGATAACTTCCGAATTTTAAGCGCAAGATTTGGGCTGTTAAAACTTGGGTTGTAAATTCCAGGGAAAGGTTCAAATCCGTCATAGGAGTTGCCTCTTACTTTGAGGGGTTTAACCTTTATTATTATTTAAGTTTACTTACATTTAAGATTATTATTAGATTATTAACCTAGACTTACCATAAGATCTACCTGCTAGAGTCTCACTATTCATTTGTAGTTTTTAATAAGAGCGGTGCCTCCCAACACAGGTGATAAGCCTACTGGGGGACACCTGCCCCACTTTTCTCATGTACTACCTGTGTCCTATATATATAATAAAGAATATTTTATTTATTTTTTATTATTTAACCTTTGTATCTACATAAATTTAATTAAAGAATTTCAAAGAGATAAACAAAGAGTAGCTTTTTAAACTACATTGAAAATAATAATGAGAACAAAATTCAAAGTAGACCGAAAATTATAACGGGTGTTGTAGAGAAAAAACTTAATAACAAATGCCTAAAGACCCAAAAAGAACCAACGAGAATAAGAAAAAATTACACACTTAACCCGTTAGAAAAATTAAACTAAACTTTGACAAAAGATAACCAAAAGCAACAACAAAGGTAATAAACAAAGAAACTGTCCACAAACGAAATCAACTCGAACCTGACTTACACAACATAACCTACCACAGACGTGTTAGCTCTTAGAAGTGCCTAGTTAACTTTCATTTGTGTGGCCATAAGTTGGCAACTCCATCCGACATTACACAGAAACAGTAGACACAAACAAAGTCCGACTAAACCGAATTAGGTGACTAATCTCGGCAAGCTTGTAATAGAGGAGCACAGAAATGCTAAATTAGTGAGTAGAAGTAGCTTCGAAATAAAAAATATTGTAAAACAAAAAAGATTTTCACAAACTGTATTCCGGGTGCAAAGTAGCAGTTTGAAATCAATCAAAACATTTACGAATTTTAGCTACTGCACAGTTAGGCAGTTGTCCCACCGACGGCGAGGAAACGACTAACTATCGGCGATTTTCTCGCTCAAGAAGCGTACAAATAGATATACATTCCGTGTAAACAAAAGAGATGCATATACAAATAGTTGATCGCTGACTGTTCACACTGCCGGCGAGGATTCGCTTCACTAGTTTGTCGCTGAGCGACAAGAGCTATGAAAGATAACACTCGCTTAGCGATACTCGCTCGGCGATCAGAACTCACGCCGAGAGAGCAACCAGCGGTCATTTCCCTACAGTGCGGATCTGAAAGTGTAATCGCTCGCCTCACTCGCACACTCGTTTATAGCCGAGCTAACTACGCTCTCGCTCCCCGCGGCTCGCCAACTCGTTCTATATTCTAGCTTTACTCGCTACTCGTTCATCGTTGCTGGTGGGACAACTGCCTTATGAAGTCCCTTACATTTTGTAAAATGATTTTGCGACTCTAATAATCACGATATTCTAAAAGGTGAAGCAAGTAAATTTTAATTAATTATTTTTTCTTTCTTGCCCGCCGATTCAGCTCAGTTGCAACAAATAAAAAGCAAGAAGGTTGATTCAATTTTATTTGTTTTTACTAATAATATATATTATTGATTAGTGATTGGACCCAGCTTGGGTAAAAATCACGAGAGTTTAAAATGTTATTCGGTCTCTTTATGTTGAACTCGTCACCTTTGTCATTGTTCTTTGAGAATTTATACTTAGCATCTTCAAAGAAGAATTAGTTCAGCACCTTCTACGCTAGTGACACGCTATCCTAGACCAAATAATCATATATTTTTTTAATCTTCTTAACACGGAAGACCAGATCACAAACTAATCAGTATTCTAGCGAAGAAGCTGAGTTATCTAGAAAGTGATTCTCGGATACAAATAGTTTGAAGTTTTCATATAAAGATAAAATTACGGACATCAGAAAAGTGATGATAAATTTTACCGCTAGAAAAAATATTTTTCTTACAGAAGCGATCGTACTTAGTATGTGACTAAATACATCTCAGGTAATAATCATCAGAAAATTATCAATTAATTATACAACAAATAGTCAAAGGACCAAGGTGGACCAAGGACCAAGGTGGTAGATATTGACCAGAAATGTAGCAAACTGAAGTGGCAGTGGGCTGGCCACGTCTGTCACAGAACCGATGAGCGTTGGAGCAGACGGGTTCTCGAATGGAGACCGCGTCTCGGGAAACGTTGTGTGGGACGCCCCCCTGCCAGGTGGACTGATGACCTGAAGAAGGTCGCTGGATGAGGAAAGCGGGTGATCGTGCGCTTTGGCGTACCCTTGGGGAGGCCTACGTCCAGCAGTGGACTGCAATAGGCTGATTGATTGATAGTCAAAATACAAACAGTCACATAAAACTACCGCCCTGGGCCGTCCCAGGCGCAAAGGCTCCCATCACACTTGCAGCGTTACCAGCTGAATAGCAATGGACAACCTTTGCACCAGGAACGAACCAGCGCGGGGATCACCACCTCTCTCCCTAACGCGACGGCCAACCTCTGTCCAATAAATCAGTTACTTCTATCTGTTACAGTTACTGTGCAAATGCCTAATTCTGCTCGCATGTAATAATGTAGTGGAATCCAAATGCTCTACACATAAAGTTTAAACAATGAAACAGCCGTGGGCAGTTTAATATACCCTCATGTGCCCTTTACAGGCCCAACTGACCCACGGAGACCTATGAATGTAGGAACGATCCTACGAAACTATTTGCCACAATTTAAGGACTTCTTTAGAAGTAAATTTCTTAAATGATTTCAAATAAAATAGTTTCAAAAAACACCTCATGTAGCAGTGGGAAATGCTTTAAATAAAGCACCTATAGTACATAGTCTTTCCAACCATTTATTTTACTTTTGACATAAACACGCCGTAATTATTGGCAGGTAACCGTAATAGTACATTACGATACAAGGATCGTAGGTGGCATATTACAAACGAGGTGACTTTTGTAAGCCCGAGCCGCAGGCGAGGGTTTATAATGTCACGAGTTTGTTATAAAACCCAAGATCCGTGTGTTGTACGACGTCAATACACTTGTGAGAAAACTGATAGTAATTAAATTGAAATGGTTAAGAAAGGTACATACATACATACTACAGGTAAAACGGATCATGTAGAAGTTGTAAAAACTAACCTTTATTATATCGTGCCCAGTTTGAGTATCCTTAATATTCACATTTATCATTAAATATCAACACTGAAACATAAAACAACACTTAAAACTAAAACAATTAAATGAAAATTTCACAAACTTGGCGCCAATTATAAAACAGTATGATAGTATGTTTCTTTTTTAAAAGCATAATAACGAAGAAAAGGCTCTGGCTGACATTCTGCCTCTACGAATATTATTTGTTAAATCGAGATAATTTTATTTTTATAATTAAAATAATACAGGCTGATAATATTTTTGATAAAATTTGTTGAAATAAAAAAATATAAAATACTTTTCTTTTTGTATGAATCGATTTAAATATTTTTATTGTCAAAATAATCCTGGCTGAATAATAAATTCTGAAGACCGTAGGAATTAAAAAAAAATGTAATAAAATCGCACTAGTGCGGTAAAACGCGTTTACCGCACAGTTTACTGCCTTCGTAAGTTCAATTTTCGAGCAAGGTGTATTGAAAACAAAATAA
This sequence comes from Carpatolechia fugitivella, assembly GCA_951230895.1. Classification (NCBI taxonomy): domain Eukaryota; kingdom Metazoa; phylum Arthropoda; class Insecta; order Lepidoptera; family Gelechiidae; genus Carpatolechia; species Carpatolechia fugitivella. The sequence continues at coordinate 2,267,863 of OX579655.1, read as the reverse complement.
TGCAATACTTCATGAACGTAGTTTTTTTTTACAATAGTGAAGAAAATGACGCTTTCTTTAGCAGAATTCAGACATCTCGCTTTGCTCTCTAAAAACTGTTTATATTATTATCAAAGATTATTAAAGTTGATTGTTGTTTTTGTTTAGTTTTCTTACAAATTTTAATATTCACTTTCGCTCTCTGCGACGCGAGATTTGTATCTCGCTAGAATGCTAATTACGGCGTGAAACGTAAATCCATAATGGACCATCTACATTACATTCTTTCTCTCAACTTCAAAACCAAACCCGAAATGTTTTCAACCTTAATCATTCCAACCAGCTGTTTTCATTTTCTCTGAGATGAGATTCTTGCACGCTGAAATACTAAAATCTCTTCAAGAAATTTAATAATAGAAATCCCAGAATGAGGATAAACTGGTGCATTTAATACAGGAGCTAGATGAAGACATGCGCTGTCTACAATATTAACTGAATGTGCGCAGTATCCTGGCTTACTCGAGATCAGTGGTGTTATAATGTCAAGAGGTCGACTCATGAGTTCTGTAAGGTTTTTATTAAATAACTAGGATGTCAGTAGTGATATGCCCGAGTTTCAATCTCCAACACGTACCAATCAATCAATCAATAAGCCTATTGCAGTTCACTGCTGGAAGTAGGCCTCCCCAAGGGCACCCCAAAGCGCACGATCACCCGCTTTCCTCATCCAGCCACCACCATCGACCTTCCTCAGGTCATCAGTCCACCTGGCAGGGGGGACACGTACCAATGCTTATTCGAAATTTGAATTCATTTTAAGGGAAAATCTTACACAAAGCGAGCGTAGCCATCCATATAAAAGTAGCGCCTCAATCAATCAATCTATCAATCAGCCTATTGCAGTCCACTGCTGGACGTAGGCCTCCCCAAGGGTACGCCAAAGCGCACGATCACCCGCTTTCCTCATCCAGCCACCACCAGCGACCTTCCTCAGGTCATCAGTCCACCTGGCAGGGGGGCGTCCCACACTACGTTTCCCGAGACGCGGTCTCCATTCGAGAACCCGTCTGCTCCAACGCTCCCTAATAAAATGTAATATTGTTCCTTGTCTTACAAAGCCGCAAAGTATTTTCCCAAGCCTCTCCTTGCAAAACCAAATTTCTTCAAGCGCTGCAAATTGCATCTACCAGATTGCTCTTGTTACATCAAGATAAATTACTCACGACTTGACTACCCATTTTTTACTTCACAAAGAATAAACAAAATCCTTTTGCCGTCCAATCTTGCAAGTTGGGGTTCCAAAGTAAGCGGTAGTCCAGGAATGGATACGAAATAGAAAGAGGGTGATCAAAATATGATATAAATGCACTGATACATTTTAAATTTCGAGACCATAATTATATTACGTATATTATATTGTAATTACGTTTATTCGACGTAAGAACGATAAAGATTAAAGGAGAGCATCGCGAAGAAACCCGTAAAATAATATGTGTGATACTTTTACACATATTAAAGGTTGTATTGTATGTGGTTCACCAACAGCTCATATACGTCCCCACCGAGGGGCTCGAGCCTACCCTAAATTAGGGTGATTAGGCCTTAGTCGACCACGCTGGCCAAGTGCGGGTTGGTCGACTTCACACACAACCTTTGAATTTCTTCGCAGAAGTGTGCAGGTTTCATCACGATGTTTTCCTTCACCGTAAGAGCGTCGAATAAACGATCATATGAATTCGAATTTCGACAACACATAAGTACGTGGTGGGAATCAAACCCGTGTCTCCCGGACGGGAGGCAGCGGCCCTAGCCACTAGACCACCGACGCTCACACGACACGCTGGATCAGCGCCGTCAACAATACCTCGTATACCCTCATTCATGGTAAGCTTCGGTGGGAACGTACAATCTAAGCTGATAATAATAAAAAAGTTGCTTATGTCCATAGTTTATCTTAGTGCTACTAGCTAGTTAAGCTTGCAGAGTGCAAGAAAAAAAAAAACAACCGAAAATTTTCACCTCTAGAAAGGATTTCCATTAGCTTACTGCTCCGCTAAACCGCACGCGGTTTTCGCGCCCTGGCGCGGAAAGTGATCTTTTCTCGGATGCCACTCACTATCTCTGCTTGTCACGTTACAGCCTCTATTCAACATTGAACAGACACGTTATTGCATCCTAAATCTACCGTCGCCGTTATATATTATGCAGATTTTATTAGGAGGATGAAGATCAAATTAGAGCGTCGGTGGTCTAGTGGCTAGGGTCGCTGCTTCCCGTCTGGAAGACGCGGGTTTGATCACCAATAGTTTTCGAATTCATATGTACTTTATTCGACGCTCTTACGGTGAAGGAAAAGATCGTGATGAAACCTGCACACTCTTGCGAAGAAATTCAAAGGTTTAGTGTGAAGTCGACCAAACCGCACTGGGCCAGTGTGCTCGACTAAGGCCTAATCGCCCTAATTCAAGGTAGGCTCGAGCCCCTCGATGGGGATGTATACGAGCTGCTGATGAAGTTTAAATTAGTGACGTGGCCAATGACAGATATCACTAACCGGTGAGAGAGTTACTGCCACCAAAGGCGTCCTTTAGTGACTGCTTCCAAAGATAACAGTTGGAGTCAACAGCTTAACATGCACTCTCAAGTACGGAATCATCCGTTCCTTGTTTCTTTTTAGGACAATCAGACTGCAATGTCCTAAACAAACGGAACACTGTTTCACGGAGCAGATAAGCGCCCATAGCTAAAACTGTGCTTTCTAACCGCTTTAAGCTCCATTTATTTCCTAGGCAATAAAAACAGATTTCTCGCACACTTTTAAAAAATATTAAAACCACAAAAACTTTACCTGTATGTGAAAAAACCCTTAACAGAAAAATATTCTTAATCAATTAAAATATTTCCCAATCTTACATTCTTTCGCTTTTCATTCGCGTAGGTAACGTCGGGCCGATGAGTGAATGGAATCCAATTACATTCCCTGGAGAATGGTCGGCGATTGAATGACCGATTACAGAATGAAAAGATGTTGTTCCATCGCTTTGTTGTTTTATTTTCTGTTTCTCCAAGCCGGCGGCGCTTGTAACTTGAAGTTACTTTGGAATCATGTTTCTCAATTTTATAGAGGTTTTTAGCAAACTAAAAGAATACACTTTTGTATGGACTGTGAAACCAAATGCATTTTTTATTCTTTATTGATAAGTGGATACAATAGTTGGAGACGAGAGTCTGATGATGGAGCCAGAAGCTGGATAGTGGAGCTCTTTAATTAGACTAGTGGCTTTAGTAGTCACTAGTAAATCACTCAAGTTTGAGCTCATTTGATTTATGCACTACAGTGCACTTGGTGACGAGGGTCTGGTAATGAAGCCAGAAGTTAGATAATAGTTATTAAAACAAGCGTGTTTTTATAACTTTTATATTTTTTTACGAGCGCTATCCACAACTATATTACATCATTTTAACACAGAAGACCTTAGACCACATTGTTTTCTACAACATACTATAAATGAAGCGCATGTTTACGTTCTAAGTCTCACGACGCCAACCACAATGCATCCAAGTTTGTTTTAGCCCCCCACCATACTTACCTGGACAAATAAACAAACAAATCGGACAGGCAAACCAATTACAGCCACTGAACCGCATTGGAAGCGCCATTTTGTTTGTCTTCTAACCTGGAGATATTTATTTTATTTCTGTAGAGTACCGTCTACGTACACTATCAGGATTCGATGTTTTTAATTCTCACTATTTTGATCTCGACCACTCAGCCTCGCCATTACGGAGGTTCCTGGTTTGATTCCCGGTGGGGACACTTGTAAGCAAAAATCTCTTTGTGAGACTTTCTCCAGTTTGGTTAGGACATTGCAGGCTAAATCACCTGATTGTCCGAAAAGAAAGATGATTCCGTGCTTCGGAAGGCACGTTAAGCCGTTGGTCCCGGCTACTATCTAGTCGTTACATGAGCCAAGTCAGTGGCCTTTGGCGGCTGTATAACACTGACACCAGGGTTTGTGAGGTCGGTTGTCGACCTTACAACCCATACGATGATGATGATGATTATTATTATTTTGATGTATAAAGTACAGATGACTAACGCAAAATCTCTCGGTCATTCAGTTTTATGAAAATGAAAAACTTTGTAAAGAATGACTTTTGAAAAGTCGCTGGAGAATTTAATTTTCATCCAAGCTGACCGACTTTTGGATTTATATAAAAAAATACAAACTATACAGTCAAACTGTTATAAAAAAAACTATGTCTATGCTTTTATACTTTCCTATTGGATTTCGTTTTTCGTCTTGTTTTTAAATAAACCAAAGTTTAGTCTGTGTTCTTGGTTTTGTTTGTTGTACACAATTATTAATTAAGCCTTCACTTTTGCTTTCATTTTCGATTTTGTTTAGTGTTTCTTTTTATTTTAAAATACAATGATATGGTTTTGAAATGGTGTATGTTGAATTTATGATTATTAATTTATACAAAAATTAATCTTAGCTCATGTTTATTTTAAATGAGTTATAATTCAACTGTTGTAAATATGAAATCTGATTTGACTATAGCAGTTATTGTATAAATAAGTGAAGGTGAGTGAATGAGTGAACGAACCGCCAAATTATCTTTCGTTCTGTCTGGCAGTTCTGTCTGTTCACATTCGGATTTTCTACTGCGTTAGTAATGGTCGTGTAATATCTTTCCAGTGCTAAATAAGTTATAAAATAATATACTAATTATTTATTTAAAATAATATAAAGTTTTCTTTGGCTCATAACCCTATTTCCTACAGTGTAAAATATAGAAATAATATATAAGTAAATAATTCTATTATTTACACTTATTCAAAACCATATCATTGTATTTTAAAATAAAAGAAACAATATCGAAAATCAAAGCAGAAGTGAACCGTCTAATATCGGCTTTACTTATATCCGAAAAATTTTAGATTTCAATCGCGTTGCGATTTGCGACACCTCGATCGAGTGCTCTTGCACACAACACGTGTCCTGCTCGTATTATAGGTCCGATAGTCGGGCGACTTATATTACAACCAGTTATCGGTTATGTCATGAGTAGATTTATCATAGAATTTTGTAATGCATACAGTTTTCTGACATCTATTTTTGCTGATGGTTCTTTTGTTCATCCAACAATATAGTCGTTAAAAGTCGGTGGATGGTAATTAGATCATGGACAAACTCTTTGTTTGTCGAGTTTCTTGATATTTTCTTACCCACAAAAAGTATGACGAGTGCAAGCTGCAAACACTGAAAAAATGGATGAGTAGAGAGAGAGTGAAAAGTATAATTAAACAACAAAATTACAAAAATAAATTGACTTGTGAGTTGCGAATTTAAGTATTATTCTGTAATTTATTATTCTGAAAAAAATATGTTTTCTCGTAATCAAAATTCAATATTTTTTTACGTAGGTAAAAAGAAAAGTTATAGCTATTAATATCATTTCGGGAAATTAATTGAAAGACTAATGAAGCAGAGAAAATGTGCTTCAAAAAATTCACAAGGGAAAAATCTTAGCCCACTTTCTCCACCGATCGCCACCGCGTCGCTGCCGGCTGTCATGTCGTCGGCCCGTTTGCGCGTGCACTAAATCAAGGCAGACGCGCATTGTACGCTGAACGCTGGCTGTCGCATGTCGCTGCGACTCGCGCCGCGGCCGGCCTGTCACTCGTGTTAATTAAACGTGTTCGGACAGGGATAAGAACCTTCCTGGATGAGACTTGGGAATAAACCGTGCAAGGAAAATGGCGTATGGTGGTTGGAAAATATGGGTCGGTCTCAGATTGTCTAGATAGCAATATGACCAGATTATCGTTTCACCTAGGTGTTAAATATTAAATATGGCCATCTCATATCTTTTCATGTGGGATTAGGTATTGGAATTCAGTGCCACATAGGCGATAGGATGATTTTTTAACTATTTGCAAAAAAAAACAAAGAGCGCCGAATATCGCATGTGGATGTGGCTGGACACTGATCTTGAGAGTGCCTCTATTCCGTGGTAGCAGGGGCGATATTCGTAATGCAAACGTCAAGCAGCATATGCTGACTTTTGTACATAGTAAACTTATTCTTCATTGATCGTTATTGCTGGTATCGTTATCGCTATCGCTATTGGTGAGTCCGAAGTGCTTTTACAAAGTTATATTCAAATAGAATTTTATATTTTTGACTAATCAAATCAATATCAACAGCCCGTATACAGTCCACTGCTGGACTATGAGCCTGCTCCACTTAAGTGGAAGGTTTTGCCATAATCTCCACGCTTGGCAGGCGGGTTGGAGATCGCAGATTAAAAGGTTACTGTAGCGCTGCTGCCCGTTCCCTGTTCAATGTGTAGTCCCTAAGTCGCCTCTTACGACACCCACGGGAAGAGTAGGGGTTGGTGACAAATGTATTCTACTCTGCCGTCACCACACGGCATTTTTGAGTAATAACTGTTTTAGAACAATTACTGATCCATGTTTTTAAAGTTTATTCTTAATTTTTAAATCAATTATACCTGAATGTTCATCAATTAAAGTTTGTGTTATCTTGTCCAGATTTTATGCCATATCCAGCGTATACAAATCTTTATTTTCTGTCGATGTGTTGTATTGTATATGCGGGAACAACTATATTTACAGGAATATATTTTTTGTGAGCGTCTCTATAATTGGTTCCCAATTTAAAGTAGCGCACGAGAGCCAGCTAGCACTTCGTCCAACCAATAATCGTTAAAATGCTCTTCTGATTAGAAAATGTTTTTTGATATTAAATCGAGATTTATGAATTTACAGTTTTCATAATTCAAGTTATTTGTATAATTACTTCAATTTAAATCAGGATTACAGTGTCGGCGAGTTCTAGTGTAGAGAAAATATGTAGAAGAATGTCATAAGCCTTATCGCCCAGAGTTTTTTAAAGTCAAAGTCAAAATTATTTATTTCCATAGGATGTTATTACATCACTTAGATTTTGAGGGAGACATGTTATTGTGTTGGACTCTGGATGTGTACAATTGTTGCAAACAGTTTCAAACCGTTCCAAACATTTAGAAACATTAAGTAATATTTTGCTCCCACACATCAACAGCTCATAAACGTCCCCACCGAAAGGCTCGAGCCTACTCTGAATTAGGGCGAGCCAGTGTGACTTCACACACAACCTTTGAATTTATTCGCAGGAGTGTGCAGGTTTCATCACGATGTTTTCCTTCACCGTAAGAGCGTCGAATAAACGTACATAATGAATTCAAAATTCAAAAACACGTTGATACGTGGTGGAGATCGAACTCTTATCTCCCGGACGGAAAGCGGCCCTAACCACTAGACCACCGACGCTCTATTCAAGTAGTCTATCTATTGATATCCGTCCTACATAAAAAACGAACTTTCGAATTTCACATTTGCAAGCTCCGCAAAACTATTTCTATTCCTTCCTACCCTTTGAAATCCAACTAAAACTCATGACGTACAGACATTTGTTTCCATTCTTCTTGCAACGGAGTCAAATGCTATTAAAACTTGTAATGACTTGGAGCATTCTTTGGGAGCTGTTCGAAGTAGTATTAATTAAAAAAGAGAACCTAGCTCCGATGTTCTTGAATTGATCCAACTACTTTAGGGACATAACTATAGAGGTAGTTAACTATTGATTTACAACAGGTCTGTTGTAAATCAATGTAGTTAACGGTCCCGTGAAGAAAAACAAAACAGTGTTTTCGTGTTTGTGTGTTCAATTCAATCAGCCTATTGCACTGCACTGCAGTCCACTGCTGGACGTAGGCCTCCCCAAGGGCACGCCAAAGTGCACGTTATTAATTATTAATTATTCTTATGTAATTTTGACATTTTTCGAAGATAATTTTCTCTAATAGTTTTGTAATAAAAATAATGTGACTACTATTGTATGTCACTCTATATTGGCGAAACACGTTGCACTTTTGTATTCATTTAACATGTTACTACCGTGTTTGAAACAATAAAATATTCTGATTCTGATTCACGATCACCCGCTTTCCTCATCCAGCAACCACCAGCGACCTTCCTCAGGTCATCAGTCCACCTGGCAGGGAGGCGTCGCACACTACGTTTTCCGAGACATGGTCTCCATTTGAAAACCCGTCTGCTCCAACGCTCATCGGTTCTGCGACAGACGTGGCCAGCCCACTGCCACTTCAGCTTACTAACACTTTTGGACGAAATCAGGGTAGTTAATATCGTGTGTGTTCGAGTGTAAAGTAATCGGCTACGCTCGCAATGTGTAAGATTATCCTGTGGGAATAAGATTTAATCCATATGTGTTAATCCAGGTTACAAACTATCTCCATTCCAAATTTCATCCAAATCCGTTGAGTACTTTTAGCGTGAAGACGGAACAAACATCCAAACATCCTAACACCCAAACATCTATCTGAACATTCAAATATATTATCACATTTATAATATTAAGTGTGATTCATAAACTCATTGGATTGACGCGTCTAGATTTTTTTTGTTACGAGCCTAGAATGTTTTTGTGTTATTTTATTCTCTTTCATCCATCATAGTTACGGTCATCTGTGATCGTATCGTGTTGATGTAAGGTCAACTACTAACTTCACAAACAAGAACAACTCTGTTTTGCTTTTGTTTCACTACTCTATTCTCATTGGTTAATGCTATATCTATGGAGATATTATCCGAGACCAAAGGCTTTACGTCCCTATCAAAGCGAAATAGACAAATCTTTACTGTGAAAAAACGTTCTTTTGTCGTGGAAAAATTGTGGTTTACACTGATAATTTATAAAGCAGAAAATGAAAAATTCCTGATTGAGTCCTGTCCGAGATCGACCAAATTTTTCATTTTCTGCTTTATAATTATTAGATATTTCGTTATAACCCAATTTTTATAACTGTGCGCCTGTCAACGTCATAATATTTGCATGTTGGTAGGTTTGGTATCCGTTTTGATAGGCGTCGGAGGAGGTGAGGAAGTAAGCGGGCGGGTGAATTCAATGCCACCAACATAACGATTTTGACAGCTCGAAGCGCACAGTTAAAATTATTACAGACGTAATCTGTAACAAACTTAAACCTGTATTATTTATTACACTGATAAATAATCGGAATAAAAATTAATATCTGATGTATGATAATTATGATGTAGTTTAGTGCTTTTAAAAATCGCGTCTTGTAATAACACATTTATTTCCAGGAACTTACCTCACCGGATACATTTTAACAGCCTAGATAAACGTTTTTGACCTCGTGCCAACTTTCAAATACTTGATTACGGAACCCCGATACAATCTCAATTCTGAACTATCTTCTCTAAATCCACACCAAGAAATATACCGTCAAAAACTCGTACGTGATTCAGCTTTACAATTTTACAATCTGCAGAATAGTATCTTAAGCATCATAAAGGAAATCATATCGTTGGAGGCCAGCCAAACATGTGTACGAGCGATCACGCACGGACAAGCCCGAACAAGCGCGAGCAAGCTGATTGCAGGATCCTTGCAGGATCGTTGGCCGTACTACGTGACCGTGTGTCTCAAGCGGCAGCTAGTAGAGATTGGTTGAGTTCAACGTATAACCTTTTCAGAATACTAGGGTTAGAAGTGAAGGGTTGTAATTGGCTTTTGTAACATGCAAAACAAATTACATTACAAAGCAAACAAAATTGCAATAAATAAATATAATAGCAATTGCATTAGAATATTTTTTTTGCATTATATTTTGTTTTACAGATTTGTTATATCATTCACATCACACTAATATTATAAAATGTGAAAATATATTTGGATGTTTGGATCTTTAGATGTTTGGATGTTTGTTCCGCCTTCACGCTTAAACTACTCAATTGATTACGTGAGTGAGTGATTATTGAGTGAAATTTGGAATGGAGATAGTTTGTAACCTGGATAAACACATAGGATACTTTTTACGAGAAAAGATCTTATTCCCACGGGAAAATCTTACACAATGCGAGCGTAGCCGCGGGCGGACCGCTGGTTATAATAATAACTTAGTTATCAATTTAGAAGTCTAAGGATGTCGGAATTGGAGTCATTATTTATCATCTTCATCAACAGCTCATATACGACCCCACCGAGGTGCTCGAGCCTGCTTTAAATTAGAGCGATCAGGGCTTAGTCCACCACGCTGACGATCCAGTGCGGGTTGGTCGACTTCACAAACAACCTTTGAGTTTCTGCGCAGGAGTGTGCAGGTTTCATCACGGAGTTTTCAAGCCGCTGAATTACCAAATTTATTTGCAACCCTGTAGTGTAAATGAGGGATTTCAATGATACCAGTTTAAATGTAGGAGTTAGCATCGCTTACGTGATTCGATAAGAAGGTAAAATCAGCGTATATCCTTGAAACCAAAATATTACGTCCTCTTTAGTTTTGAAACACAAAATTTTCACGATGATGACAACCTGCAGTTTTCTTAATGTTCTTTTCCACCTTAAATTAAAATAGTTTATACAGCTAGTAAACTTCACATAACTCTCTCACTCCTGGGGCCCGCATTTCCGTCAATAACCCAAGTTTTCCATCAACCGTCCCACGTTAGATTGATTACGGGTAGCTCTTACGAGGCGCCGCGAATCACAGCGATCAATCAAAATTATATCACCAACGGTATGTGCTTTGAGAGACGTTTCAGATGGGTTAAGCTATGTACGATATAATAATGTATTTTGTAATTGTAAAATGTAATAATGTAATTTGTACATCTGTACAAATTCAACGTATGCCTGCAATATTGTGAGTGTATATGTGGGTGATGTGAGTGTATGAGGTGTGATATTACTATACTTATATGGATTAATTATTTATTTTTACATTTTAAATATTTTTGGATCGACTAATAAACTTTACACTTCCTTTTTAATTTAATTTATTTAATGTTAAAGTTATTTGCTTATTTATTATAAACATTGTTTTTATTTGTTATGTAGTAGATTAGATTTCACGAAATGTTAAAAGCCTTGGATTATCTGTAATTTTTAACATTTTTTTATTAATAAAGAATTGAATTGAACTGAACGTACGTTTTTTTTTTTTTGTGACATGGACCTAATGCTTGTGTCGCAAAATCGACGTATCAAGCGTAACCGGACTTTTGGGGGAGCGGAAGGCTCTTACCCCTAGAATTAATAGCAACAGCCTAAGGGCACCCACTTGGGGGCACGGACCTCGGCCTAGGACGTTGCCATGGCGAGAAGCGCGCGGAAGAGGAATGACCCTGACGGGGTCTTCCAGGATTATTGGGTCTCATCATGACATACTCTTATATGTGGGAGGGAGTGAAAGAAATAGTGACACATATACATATACATGTGGCACTATTTCTTTCACTCCCTCCGTAAATGTTATGTACAAGCGAGAGGCAAATATCGTCGCCGCTTGTCACCAATTTTGTCGAGTGCTCACAAACCTATGGCGGGACTACCACATAATTGGATTAACACATAGGATACTTTTTACGGGAAAATCTTAATACCACAAGAAAATCTTACAAACCTTCCCTCTTTTACCCCCTCCAAAGACGCATACCCTGGGGAGTTTCTTCAGCAGGTTGTTCTCCACAGAACGCACACTTGTTATAAACGTGATAATTTGACAATCTGCGCTGTAAATTAAATCTTTGTCTGTAATTCAAAAATGGCTACTTGTTTTGACCTTGATAAGTTATAAAATTGTAAATCCGAGTTTTATTTGATTGGGCATGCTGTTAATTCATTTCAACATCATCATCAACATCAACGGCCCGTTACGGTTCACTGCTGGACTATGAGCCTCCTCCACTTAAGTGGAGGGTTTTGCCATAATCTCCACGCTTGGCAGGCGGGTTGGAGATCGCAGATTAAAAGGTTACTGTATCAGAGAGCGCTGCTGCCTGTTCCCTGTTCAATGTGTAGTCCCTAAGTCGCCTCTTACGACACCCACGGGAAGAGTAGGGGTTGGTGACAAATGTATTCTACTCTGCCGTCACCACACGGCGACTTATTCACGGCGGTTAATTCATTTAACTACAAAATATTCTACGAACAAGATATTTATTGAAAAGATTTATTATAGTTCAGAGTTTTGGAAGCACTTGCCATAAGGTAAGGGGTTGTGAGGGTCATTACAGAGAGGACTTTAACGTGTGAGCTCTCAGACAAAGCTCCTTCCACTCGAGATGGAAGATTTTTCTTCAAGACGTCTGTATGGAGTGTGAACCTAAACAAAAAGCTGACATAGAATTGTATAAAACTGAGCAATTTACCTTGTTAAACATGAGAAGAAGAAAAAAATACTAGTTTACTCTATGTAATACATAAAGCAACTTTATAAATAAACTTACAAGATTATTTTTTTAAATTTTTTTTTTAGTTCATAAGTTTCAGTTATTCTCAAAATCCAGAGAGAAATTCTTCTCTAAAGGATTTTGTACTTTCGATTTAATTTAAGCGACCTAGGTAATTTTTAATGCTTACCTTATGTTGTTTGTTGGTATGGCATCGATTTTAAAACAATTTAAGTCTAGTACAAAGGTTTTACAAACTTCCAGTAGGCTGTTTAAGGTTTATATTCTGCTAGCGATCCGCCCGCGGCTACGCTCGCGTTGCGTAAGATTTTCCCGTGCGAATAAGACTTTATCCCGTAAAAAGTATCCTATGTTTTAATCCCAGGTATAAACTACCTCCATTCCAAATTTCATCCAAATCCGTTGAGTAGGTACTTTAAGCGTGAAGGCGGAACAAACATCCAAACATCTAAACATCCAAATACTCGTCAGTCACAGAGTCTGTTACGCTAAAAACTCATTTTGATTAAACAATGTAAGTGTTGGAAACTGGCTCGTTATTATCTTTATTTTGTACTAGCTTTCCGCCCGCGGTATCACACGCGTTTAATTAGTTTTCCCGTAAGAAAGAAGTGTTTTCCTGCGGTAAAAACTTGCCTATGTCCTATTCCATGACCTAACCTATATGTGTGCCAAGTTTCATCCCGATCCATCCAGTGATTCAAGCGTGATTCGGCAACAAACATTCAAACATCCAAACATTCGCATTTATAATATTAGTAGGATCATATTTTCACATTTATAATATTAGTGTGAATCTTCAAGTACACAAGCAAATAAAAAGAAATGTTTCACACAAACGTGTTCTTTCAACTCCGCACTGTTACTGAAAAACATTTCCTTTAAGTTTGTATCTCAAACAACTGGTCTACTAGTTAGTAAACACCAATAAAACAACGAAACCATTCTTTGAGCTTAATAAAGAGGTACAAACTTCAAAGGAAAGTAAATGCTGAAAATACTCTACCATTTTTAATAACTGCAGAAAATAAACAGAAGAATAATCTTCCACGGCTTAGACAGACACAAAGACAAAGGCTGCTTCATTTAAAAACATGGAAATAATCAATGAGGCTACCGGGTAAAATCCGGAAAAATCGGTCATGTTTAAAAGCTCAGGGGTTTGTAAAAGAACTGTCTGTTTCGGTTACTAATTTATTTTTTAGTCGAAACTGAGGAGGTCAAAAACTGGACATCACGAATTCTGGTGTCAGATTTACTAAGTCGCTAAAGACCTCTAACATGACTGATGTAACGACTACGTAAATAATCGAGACCATTGGATTAACATGCTTTCCGAAACACGAAATCCTCTTACTTTTCAGACAATCAGGATGAATCTAAAGCTAAATGTTCTGACCGCACAAACCGTTAAACTAAACGTAATTTCCTAATTAAGTGCCGAAACGGACTAAAACCACGACATAGCAGGAAAATAAAGACCGCGACTTAGATTTTTTTAATGGAAATTAAAGAAAGAAACTTAGAGATTGTTGGTAAAACTTTGGATAAACAGACACACTTTGGATTGCCCAGAGAAAATTTTGGATAAACAGACACACTTTGGATTGCCATGTGACAATTTTAGTGTATCTTTTAGGTTTTTTTAATATATGGGATTTTTATTAATATTCAACCGCAATACCTTTTTGTGTAGGTGACTGAGATCTGCAAATTGAATAACTTTTTTAATACTATTATTATCCTGAAATCTTTTGAAAAATGTTTGGCTTTTCATACACACTGACAGCTCAATTTATACAAAACTATGTACGAGTAGGACGACGCGACAGTGCCATTGTATTAGTATGCATTTTGATGGTATTAATAAACCTAAATTGTTTAAATCTTAACAATTTAAGTAAGAATTAACTATCGTTCCACTTTCTTGCTTCCATCAGATTTATACTCAGTTATTTTGATCTTACTAAGCATTAATGTGAAACATATTGATCAACGTTGGCTTCTAACAAATTTATTCATAGCAGTACCAAAAGTTGGAGCATCAATACATTCAATATTCCGTATCAGGTTACAAACGTCCATACATGACAAGTTAGCTAGCCGCCCGGTAGCCCGGGGCGTCTGCACATCGGTTTGTCCGTTTGACGTTATCTGTACCCCTGACGAGGGTCACTAGCCTGTATATATACGTTTGTTTCCAAATGGAACACGGAGGAACACTTTGGGAATAAAAAAGACAGGAGAAAACTGTTGTAAAAGAGCCAGCCTCGAAGCGTCTGGGGAGGCCGGGCGGCTTGATGCCCGCCACGTATGTACATGTCTTCTAATATTGACGTCACTCCTGCGGTGTTGGAACTCGAAGAAATGTAAAAGTTGTGTGTGAAGTCTACCAACCCACAACGGGTCAGTGTGGTAAACTAAAACCTGATCGCTCAGTTCAGAGTGGGCTGGGGCTTCTTTGTGGAAACGTATAAGAGATCATGTAAGTAACTGAGGCTTCTCAACTCTCAAATTAACGTGGGGCATATTGAAAATCTCTGGATCTAGCCACTTACAATAAAAGAATGAAAAAATAAGGATTTCGATAATGGAACTCTTTGGAAACATGTAACTTTTGTTGTGTTACAAGTGGCTAGCCACTTACAATAAAAGAATGAAAAAACAATTATGGATTTCGAAAATGGAACTCTTTGGAAACATGTTACTTTTTAATTTGCGAGACTGTCATTTGTTTTTTCATTGTGACGTCCTTTCGAAAATTATGTGTCGCTATCAAAATGAATTTAACTCGTGAACATTTTCGTTCAATGATTTTTTATTATTTTCGTTGTGGCTTAAGTCAACAAGAAAGTTCCCAGAGACTTCAATTGGCATTTGGTGATGAAATACCATGTCGCAGCTCTGTATATTCATGGTTTGGAGAATTTAGACGTGGACGTAAAGCATTGGTAAAAAATGGTTGCTTCTTTTTTCAGAAAATCAGGACATTACACTGCAGTATCGCTTGAAGATCAAAAAACAGTGACTGTAGATTGGTACGTCAACACTTGCTTGCCCAGACTGAGACTCTCGTGTTGACGTACCAAAAGTTCGCGAAAAGCGTCCCTCCTTCACCATGATAACGCATCCTCAAATTCCGCTAAGGTAACAGAAGCCTATTTGAATGCTTCAAATGTGGAACTGATGAGGCAACCACCTTACAGCCCGGACCTCGCACCCTGCGACTTCTTTTTGTTTCCAAAAATTAAAGATAAATTTTGAGGCACACGTTTTAAAAGCCCTGAATCGGCGGTGAATGCGTTCCATGAAGCCATTAAAGTGGTCCCTAAGGAAGACAGTAGTTTCGGCGAATGCGAAATGGATTAATTGCGAGGGAATTTACTTTGAAAAACAATAAAGTAATAAAGTAAGTTTTATATATCTAGTCTTATTAATCATAATCCGGAAACTTTCAGTATGCCCTAAGTCAGCTTCTGTCCAATATTTTTCACGATGAAATAGACCAAAATATAACTTTTAATGTACCTAAAATCACGCTCTTACCCACATAGGGGTGAGCAGTTGACTAAAAGGAAACACGAAACCATGAGCTACAGTGTGCAAAAGCCACTAAAAGATAATAGGCAATTCGTTCCTAGTACTGTATCAAATTGATATAATTTTAAAGGAAACAGCCATCATTAACACCATAGATCGTCATCATTTATTTTTTATTTTTATTTTTTCTTTAGACAAACACAATGACTTTAAGACTTTCACATTCACACAAATGTAATAATTCTTGTCCGAAATAACCCAGCATTGTGTACTATACTAGGCATCCCCTCTGACGAGCAACATCTGCCTTGACGGGCGGTTATATTGCGAATTAATTCCGCTCTGGGAAGCCCATACAGAGGGCAAGAACGGTATCATTGTACAGTTGCTTATTATGTCACTATCTACACAATAAGGATATGAAAGTCTGACTTCTGAGTCGAAAGTTCTACCGAATGCGTTTTGCGATAGAGGTAGAACACATTCGGCGTTTTATTTGATAAATAGGAGGTTTACTTGACCTGCCTTATTTTTGCAATTGATGGCTTAGGACATGTCTTGACGACATCTTGTGTGGATTTTAATTTCATTTTGTAGCATAAAGTTCTTTCTCTATCTACACATTTCAAAATAAGTGTAATCGCTTCCTTTCATACTTATTTTTTAGCAAAACGTATGAAATGATAAATAACTTGGTGTGGATTTGAATTTGGCCCTTTAATTATTTTTTTCTTACATCTAGTCAGCCTAGCTTTTTGAAATAAAACAACCATTATAATATGCGAAATACTAGAATATGTACATTAGATTCAAATTCATAGAAAGATCCTCAGACATGCAGCATCTGTCTACGCGGCGCGGCTTGAATAGCGCATTAATTCCACTTCGAGAGGCGCATTCGTAATGGAGGCCGAACTTTGAGAAGCGAAGGACGCTCATGTAGTATAAATAAATACTATACAGTATAAAAAGTGGGTCTCCATATTGTTTTACGATATATTTTGGGTAATTAGCCGTGTGGTGACGGCAGAGTAGAATACATTTGTCACCAACCCCTACCCTTCCCGTGGGTGTCGTAAGAGGCGACTTAGGGACTACATATTGAACAGGGAACGGGCAGCAGCGCTCCCGCCTGCCAAACGTGCAGATTATGGCAAAACTCTCCACTTCAGTGGAGGAGGCTCATAGTCCAGCAGTGGACTGTAACGGGCCGTTGATGTTGATGTTGATGATATTTTAGGTAAAACCTAAGGGAAAACAAGTATTTATTTACCCTTCTTGCCTGGCGTTTCGATACAAAGTGTAAAAATCGCAAGAAAATTGTCAATTGTCAAAACGGGCTGGTTTCCGCAACTCGACGTCTCAATCAATTAATCAACCAATCAATCAGCCTATTGCAGTCCACTGCTGGACGTAGGCCTCCCCAAGGGTACGCCAAAGCGCACGATCACCCGCTCACTCGACGTCTAATGCGCCTATTTGGCGTGTGGGTAGTGTCATTCGAGCCAACCCTACTCTTCCAGGAAACCCAGTAGGCCCTTTACGTTACCGGTTATCCCTGGAAGGTCCCTCGCTTGACCGAGGTGTTTAGCCCTGTAGTCCGCCACTCCCATGCACTCCATGAGGACGTGAGCAGCCGTTTCTTCTGCAATCGCAAGACATTAAAATGTTATTTTGGTCTCCACAAAATGATACTACAGTACTCGTATTTCAATTATATTCAATCATATTATATTTTAATTAAAATACAATCAACACATTTCAATGCACGTTCCTCATCTCATGTTGATTTGATATACATCATACTAAGTAGTTTGTCACAAGAGAGTTGGGTAATTAATTAATAATAAGGTTAATTACATGTGATTAGAGTGATGTATGTACCGAGTAATGCGGTTCAATATAACAGCTCTATGATTGTAGGTAAGTACTTGAAGATTTAATGTTTTTAGTTACTAACGTATTTTTTGTTTATATTTGTCTTTCACGACTTTGACTAATTTAAAAAAAACTTATTGTACACTAGCTGTCCGCCCGCGGCAAAGCTCGCGTTATGTAAGATTTTCCCGTGGGAATAAGACTTTTTCCTGTAAAAAGATTCCTATGCGTTATTCCAGGGATTCTGTGTAAAGGGTAAAAACTATCTCCATTCCAAATTTCATTCAAATCCGTAACGTGAAAGCAGGTCAAACAAATCCAAATATATTTTCACATAGTGTGATGTGAAATGTGATAGTCGGGGAAAAATATATTGATACTGCTTTTATATTAAATAATTTTTAAATTAAATTTACTTACTTAATTTAATAAGTAAGCATCAGTTAATAATATGTCCACTGATGGACAAAGTTAAGGATGCACTGAACACGACACGACGATGCACTGAAATTTAAAAATCAACAAACTTATTAGGGATGGCATTCTATACAAATCAAATGGCAGACACCGTTCGGTTGCGACTGAAGCTGACGACACACCGCAGATGACTGCCGACAAGCAAATGGGGCTACACAGGTCTCCGAAGGTCGCAGGCTGATGACCGAAGATGAAGTGCTGGTCTCATTTTGGCTGTTGTCGTCAATCTGAGGACACACCATGGCTAGCGCAGCATTTTCAGTACTCCCAGCTCGCCCCCGAACTGTAGGATGGGGGGAAGTGTTTAGTATTGGCCTGAGGCGGTGAGTGGCCGTTCTACGTACAGTACTATAATTAATTCTGTGCTGAAGTTAAATATTTAATACCGTGCAACAATTCAAATGGCTATGCAAAAACAATGGTGCAATTTAATGACACAGTCGGTTAGCGCCGACCACTGCACGTCTAACAACTTGCGCCCGCAACTATACATCTTACAACTTGCCGCTGCCTAGTTTGGCACTTGGCTGTTGCTCTAACTTGGCCCACGATGACCCACTACTATTGTTACATGCTCGAGACTAATATTGTTATATCGCTTTTGTGCAATGTAGGTAGGGGCGATACTTTCTTTTTGTTACTATGAGGTTAACCTCGAGCCCCTCGGTGGGCTGTTGATGATGGAAATGAAGTTTTTAATTTTATTGCTTATCTCTTCTTCTTTCTCCGGCCTTAATGTTTAGTTGGGGTCGGCTCTCCTAATAAATCTTCTCCAGCTATATATATCTTGGGTCGCCAAGGGGCATTTTATTGCCTATACCTAAGATTATTTTTATAAAAAAAAACATCAAGATTTCACAAGCGAATAAGACACAGTGAATTTATTATTACAATATTTGGTTACTAAGTGCTGACAAATATTATAATAATATGTGGACAAATCAAATAGTAGATACTTATATTATTTAATATTAGATTACCTATGTATAATATGTTACATTTGCCTTGTTAGTCGGAAAATAGACCCTACTATCGTGAAACAAAAGTAAAGCTTGTGGTTTTTGGAACGAGAATGGTCCGAATTTAGCAGTATTAAATTATTTTCGATTGCATATAACTAGCAAGAAGCAACGGTTGCTTTGCTCAAGTTTCTCGGGGGGATTATTCATCGCTGTTTACATTCGGACTCATGACTAATGAGTAATGACATTAGTTTGTTTCTTCTTGCTTAGTTAATCGGTAATTATTAGATTATCTTTCTTAACTGTAAGGTGTATAATTAACTTTTGTATTACTTCTTTCAATACACCAGACTTAACTATAACTGTATCTTTTTTCATCGAAAATTTTAATAAATAAATAAGTAAATCAATGTATTTATTATTATTCTGTTTACTTACATTAAGTCATTATCAACAGCTCATTTACGTCCCCACCGAGGGGCTCTTCACAAACTACCTTCGAATTTCTTTGCAGGAGTTTGCACATTTGCTCGCGATGTTTTCCTTCACCGTAACTGTATTTTTAAAGTAACAAAACCCAATATACCACCAGGTTACCATGCTTTCCAAACTTACGGAACCTTGTCGTTATCTCGATAACAGCAAATATCATAAGAACTTGAATTTATTATTAGAACTTTGTAGATGACTATTTTATTATTTGTCAAAAAAAAGGAAAGCAAAAGATGCGACGCATGTGGAGCTTCTTTGGTGAGTTCTTCTACACATTGTGTTAGGTATGTGTCTATACCTCTTTGCCTCTTTGGCTGTTGCTGGCCGTAAACATTTAGATTTATTTGAATTAGGAAGAGAAGTTTTGGCATGAGAAAAAAGAGCTGATTCTAGGTTAGACTGCGCGTGTGAAAAGATCTTAGCAAAAGAAAATAAATACATCTCTTGTGATATATCTAGCTTTTAGTTAAAAAACCACCTCCATCTTCGCCCTACATTATGTAGTGAACTCACCCGAAAAAATATAATGACGAAACTAAGAGTAACATAATGTAACATCCAAAAGTTAATAATCTAATCATTTCATTTCAATTCTCCTTCTTTTATTGATGTTTTTAATTGTTAAATTAAGGTAAGGTTTGAACATACTTATTATTATGGTCTGATTAACCACATCGCGTCATGCATGCCCCGTGTGCATGCGTTTCATCTAAACGCAGCGGGTTTCACGATAGGTGCATGATACAAATGACCACGTAGTTCTTCAGAATAATAAGAAGACTAACATTGAATGTAAACATTCCAAGGCCATTGTTCTAGTTACAACTACAGAAAACAAAAACAAACAAACACCAGCATCTTTCTTACCAATTAAAAAGGTAAATAAACTTTTAATTGAATTTACAAGAGAAAAATAATAACGTACAATCAATGCACTCCAGAACAACTAATTTCCTAACCAATTATGTAGAAGAGCAGAAACGGGAATTGCCAGTACGAGTATGTCCTATTTATGTGTATTTAGTAATTCGATACCGAGTTATTAGTTTTTCAGGAAAACTTTACTTTCGTATTTATCTCACGTGAAATACTTATTTTTATGAATAAATAACTGTTAGACGTAAAATAAACATGATAGGAATAGTCATTAGACTACCGCTATTAAGCAGTCCTTACCAAAAAATACTAATATATATTATTATTTTTTATAGTTAGGTAGGTAGTAGGTACGCAATTATTTTTTCGATACTATAAATTTTATCAAGAATGACGTTATGCTGTGGACTAAGAAAACGCCGTAACTTAAAAAAAAATAGGAATATGTACACAGTGTTTTGTTTTTCTTCAATTTAAAGCTATTTTGTATGACTGGCAACATTTTACTTGAACAAATAAATTATTGGCGTAGCTTCAATCAAAACGACTAACTTTGCATTTGAAAGGTGAACGAATTGAAATATTATGTGAATTGATTGGATTTGGTTCACAAATTGAGTGGCCCAGTTGAGTGCCGAGACTGTCACTGTGAGTGAGATCGGTTGACTAGTTCACTCGCTAAACCTGAGAAATAACAATAACTAATAACCTAATAAGTAATAAACAAGTTAAAACCGTTAAAGAGCAGAACGTTATTGCGTACAAAATTTTTTGAAATTTTTCGAACGTTTGCTTAGGAGGGCCCAATGCGAACTAATCGACTTCATGTTTTTTTTCACGATATTTAATTTTACCTTTACCGTTGCACAAAAATTTTAATTTTTTTTTTTATTTACCGTTGAGTCGCAAAGTACGTAATGCGTTTGTGGTGGAGCGTCGAATAACATTAGGTTATTACAAAATTAATACTAAAAGTTGTGCGAACTGTGAATTTATCACAACTGGACGGTCCAAAAGCCTGTATAAATTTTGAAAAATCAAGTTTTAAAATTTTTACGTAATACTTAAAGAATTATTTCTAATTTGAAATTATTTGACCATCACACTAACATTCTCACAATTCGCGGGTTTGTTACCACGGTTATATTTGATATTGTTACCTCTATTTTTCGGATATTTCTTTTTATTACCTCTATATTCTTACCTCTATATTTTTTTTTTTTGTTTCCGTGTAACCGTTCCGAAATATAATATTAAATATAACCGCGGTAACAAACCCGCGAATTGTGAGAATGTTAGTGTAGTGAACAACCACGAAAATCTTACAACTTATTTGACCATCTTCTCAGATTGCATATTTTCTTCACAAGGTGCTAAATTGTTGACCATAAAATGATTGTTGAAATACGAACTTCATGATTCAGTCGAAAGACGTCCAATGATAGATATTATGAAAATATATGTCAAAGAGCATTATCTACTGTACGTTACCGAAAATACATGCAGAAGCTGAACGTTCCCTTTATCCTTTTAACAACAAAATCACACTAATATTATAAATGTGAAAATATTATTTGGATGTTTGGATATTTAGATGTTTGTTCCGCCTTCACGCCTTAACTACAGAACGGATTTGGATGAAATTTGGAATGGAGATAATTTGTACCCTGAATTAACACATAGGATTTTTACAGCAAAGTCTTATTCCCACGGGAAAATCTAACATAACGCGAACGTAGCTGCGGGCGCGGCTAGTAACTTGATAACGTAAAGTAAAACTGAACATTTTGTTACTGAAATTTTCACAATTCTGTGGAACATTCAGGTGTATTGTTCAACTACCACCCGATAGGTTTTGCGTTATCTAACACATAGATTCAGTAGGTATTTTGATTTTCTTTAGTGTCTATTTAGGTACAGGCACGTTGCAAAATTCTAATCAACGCGAGCTCATCTCGTTTAATCCCAATATCTCACCCCCGCCATTCACTGCGTCATTACGTGACAATTTCGCCCCGATCACCTCATCTCCTCGACCAATCTCAACTTTTCGTATCAACTCATCGTACTTATCGTACCCATGCTTACAAATCGATAAAAATAAGTCTCGCGTTTTATTTTTACTTGGATGAGGTTAATATTTGTGCAGTTTTATAATATTTACGTTAATATTTATATAATTTAGTATAGGTCTAGAAATCTTTATATATTCCGATGCCCTATTGGGATAGGGGATCGGATTACTCTTTTTTTTGTTTTATAAATCCAAATTTCTTAGTTTCTGCTATCGAACACTAAAATAATTTTTGCTCTATCTTTAAAATTGACCGAGTCATAAAGGTTTGAAATTCAAGATTAGACAGAAAGGCACATACCCACTTGTGACGTCATTTGTTAGTAACGCCATATAATCTCCATACAAAAAATATTTTTTGAAACTTTAAAAACTTTTAAAAATCACTGTAAATTCGTTTTTCAACTGATTCTGTTTTTTTCTTCGCGAATCGTCTACTACTAATCTGTATCTATAGTCTGCGCATTCACCGCTAAGAAAACCACATTTGTCTCAGCGCCACAGTTTCAGGGCACTCCTCTTACCATCTCCACGAGTATTGGGATTCTTGATACAAACTTTTGCTTTACAAAGCTCAAGTTCGGCTCCATATGGAGTACTGCTCTCATATCTGGGCTGGAGCGCCCCAATACCAACTCTTTCCACTCGACTCCATCCAACGCCGGGCAGTTCGTATTGTCGACGATCCAAAACTCACAGACGGCTTGGTCACCCTCAGTCTCCGGAGAGACGTTGGCTCTCTGTGTGTGTTCTACCGTCTGTACAATGGGGAGTGTTCTGATGAGCTGTTTGACTTAGTGCCACCGTCACGCTTTTATCACTGCACCTCCTGCCACAGGGCAGGGGCTCATCTTCACGTCTTGGATGCTTGGCATCCCAAAAATGTACTGGCGTCGCGATCTTTCCTTTCGCGTACCTGCAGGATGTGGAATAACTCCCCCCTGAGGTGTTTCCTTTGTGCTTTGACATGGGGTTCTTCGAGGGGCGAGTATATAGGGCTCTCAAAGGCTGGCAACGCGTTGGCAACCCCCCTGGTGTTGCGAATGTCCATGGGCGACGATGACAACTTACCACCACTGTGGCTCGTCCGCTCGTTTGCCTGCTTAAATAATATAAAAAAAATAAAACATAAAATATGGTAAACAGTCCGATCCCCTGTTTAAGGCCCTATTCATTGGACTGTTTGAAAAGTCTGACTAGAGCAAAGCGAGCCTATCGAACACGTTTGAATCCGACACTGGTTGGTGATTACACTGAAAATGTCTGCAAGTTATTCTTTTTTTTTTTTTTGACGGACCTAATCACTATTTATACCAGAGTGGTAATATAGTGGGCGCGGACTTGCACTGCAAGTTATTCATTATAATAATAATAATAAAGTCTTTATTTGCCTTAAACACGGTATAAAGATTACACAAAACAGAAAGTACATTCATGTTCAGCTAAAAAAAATTGTAGCATGCAAATTACATATAGATAGGTAAAATATTAATATAAAAAATGCTACCTACTATGATGTACTAGATAGAAGTCTAGTCTACAGATGGGCATCAAGTACTCATCTAAATTCAGCAGGTCCTTCTGATCTATTTTCTATTTGATAACTCTAGCAAGGAGCAGTTTAAACAACAACAACTAAACATTACGTAGATATGTTGAATTTAAATTATGACGTCACTCTTGAGTCAATTTTATACCTATAGTTGTGACGTACGAAGCTCCCACTCGCCAACTTTAATACGGTTTAACTAAGTAATTTCTTGTTAATTTGATAAGACAAATAATACGTGTCTAATAATTTTTTACTAACTAACTGACGGACAAAATAGAATTTCATTTTGTTTACCTAAACATCACCAGTGATGCTCTTTAAATATACTGGCCTAAGACAGATCTGTGTGAGTTGAGCTGTCCGACCCTTTCAAGCTAAGCAAATAAGAGCTCGAAACTCTATACGACTTCATTGGAGAAGCCTTCAGAAGGACTTGAGAGCGTCTCGTCTAAATTCCGGCGGGCCGGGGTGTCACCTCTACCTCCAATTTGAAGCCGCTGTAAATTACAAAGGTCTTCACATAAATTGTTCCAATATTCGGAGACGCCAACGGCATGTTAAGTTTAAATAGGCTGAGACTCACACCGATGTGAAAGGAAATTACAAGATTATGTGATTTCTGTGTATTTAGTGGATTGCGTAACAACTCAAAACGTTTAATTACCTGTTTTTTTATATTATGCTTCCTATTAGCTGTTCGTCTGGTCTAAATGTTTTCGAAACGCATCCATACCAAACCAAGCACATAGCTTAAAAATAGCATCAACGTTAAGGAGTCTTAGAGACAGTTTATAATAAAAAATCATAAAAAATGCATTTAGGGAAATTTTGCTAGTGCGTTTCCCTAAACGTTAATGTTGTTTTGAAGTTATTATGTGCTAAAAGCAAAGCCAATAGCTGATAATGACTTTTGAAGGGTAAAATCGTATTGTAATGAGCTTGAGGTGTCAAACTGTCGAGCTTTTTTTTACGCCAACTGACTTACTGGATCATTTCAAATAATGATCACCAAAGTATTTATTTATTTTCTATTTATAATACACAATAAACACGAAAATGACAATAACAAAAAAATAAAACGAACGACCGATAAATAGATCTGTAAAGCAAAGTAGTAATAAAGCGCTTCACTCATTCAGTAGGTAGAACCAAGCATACTTTAGTGTAAAAGATAAACGAACGCACATATCCTTACGCTTCGTCACAACTGCGTCTACTTTACGTAACGTCGAAGATGCATCAGCGCGGATCGATGCCAAGGAACGTTCTAATACTTTACATTTTATATAACCTAATAACGAACGCACATATCCTTAGGCCCGGTTTCCACCAAAGCGGAGAGGAGAGCCTTACGCCGGGCCTTACGCTTTGGTACAACTGCGTCTACTTTAGTCACGTAACTTCGAAGATGCGTCAGCGCGGATCGATGCCCAGGAACGTCGTAATATATTTTTACCCTTTATATAACCTAATAACGAACGCACATATCCTTACGCTTCGGTACAACTGCGTCTACTTTAGTTACGTAACGTCGAAAATGCGTCAGCGCGGATCAATGCCCAGGAACGTTCTAATATATTTTTACACTTTATATAACCTAATAACGAACGCACATATCCTTACGCTTCGGTACAACTGCGTCTACTTTAGTCACGTAACGTCGAAGATGCGTCAGCGCAAATCGATGCCCAGGAACGTTCTAATATTTTACACTTTATATAACCTAATAACGAACGCACATATCCTTACGCTTCGGTACAACTGCGTCTACTTTAGTCACGTAACGTCGAAGATGCATCCTTAAAGTTGTATATGACTATGTCTATGTCCTTACTAATGATGTGCCGTTCCCGGTAAATTACTTTTGTGTGGGAATATTCCGGGGAATATTCCCTTGAGAACTTAAACAATGGGAAAGTTGTCGAAATCTTCTATTTTTTTTATATATTTATATGTCACAATATTATGTTTTAGGAGACAAATCACAAGTAATATTTGAATACTTGCTAACCTAAGAGATTTCGTATATTCCCAATGTTACCGGGAACAATCACCGGAAATTTCCCACATGCCTGGGAATATTCCCAAAACTCCCAAAAAAATGGGAATATTCCGAGGAATATTCCCAGTGTTTTTAGGAATATTCCCAATGTTTCCGGGAATATTCCCGGGCAGATTCTGAAAGTTTGAACTGTATTTTAATAAGAGAAAAAGAAACACAGACGTTAAATTTTGATAGTTTTTATTCATGTGTGTACAAATATGCGTTATCAATATAATCAACAATTAAACATCAATAAAATTTTAGTATTAACAATTTTAAGTATACTAAAACAATTAACAAATCACAGAACGATCAACATGTTTTTCATAAGTTATAGGTATAAAACAAAGCAATTTTTTTAAAATCCGACCACAAAGATCCAGATTTGCTTTTAAATATCAATAAAATTTCAGTATTAACAATTTAAATTATACTAAAATAATAAGCAATTCACAGAACGATCAACATGTTTTTTATGAGTTATAGGTATAAAGCAAAGCAACTTTTAAAATCCGACCACATAAAGATTCAGATTTATTTTTAACAACGAGGTTTGTATGTTTAAATACGTGCGCCAAGTTACAAATTAAATAACAGGTAACTAAAAAAGGACGCTTTCATTGTTTGATGACCTTGTTGCCACTCAAATAAAGAGATTCGCAAATAAAGTGTTTTTTAAAGAGGAAGCAAGACAGTTGATCCACATCTTACAGTCAGCAATGAACAGGCAAACATCTACTTGGCTGTATGTAACTAACAAAACGACTAATACCTATAGAATCTATCTGTAATAAAATTACAGTTTTCTATAGTACCAAGCTAAGGCGCGAAAAGAAAAAAGGCAGACATCAAGGGTCATTTCTGTGTCTGGGTATTGAATATTTGTCTATCTTTGACACCCATACTCGTAGTACAGGCCTTGCCTAGTTTTGGATCAGATGACCGTGAGTGAAATCTCTCACTTAAATAAAATAAAATTGTCTATATCAAAAATAATCAATTTTGCAAATTAAATCATACTAACCAAACCAGCCAACCAACCAACCAAACTAAATTAAAACACTGGGTAAAGAAAGAATTCAATATATTAAATGTTTCATGTGTAGGGGAATATTCCCGGGAACATTGGAAACTTTTGGTAACTTACCGGGAATATTCCCATAGGGAAAATACTGGGAATGGGAACATTCCCCACGGCACATCTCTAGTCCTTACGCTTCGGTGTGAATGCGTCCACTTCAGTCACGTAACGTCAAAGATGCGTCAGCGTGGATCGATGCGATGCCCAGGAACGTTATAATATTTTACACTTTATATAACCTAATAACGAACGCACAATATCCTTACGCTTCGGTGTGAATGCGTCCACTTCAGTCACGTAACGTCGAAGATGCGTCAGCGCGGATCGATGCCCAGGAACGTGCTTATATTTTACCCCCAGCTTACTATAACTATCTTCAGAGCGCGGCTTTGTTCGTTCCCAGTGCATAAACAGGAACAGGATACAACAACGAACGCAGGTACAGGATATTATGAAGCTTGGTAGTTCAGGGCAGCTTCTCTTCCAACATATTGAAGCCTTTCGCTGTGTATGTTTATGCTATTTCTCAAAAACAACAAACAGGTTATCTTAGGTGATCGGACTACTTTTTTTTATTTTATAAATCCAAACTTCTTAGTTTCTGCTATCGAACACTAAAATAATTTCTGCTATATCTTTAAAATGGACCGAGTTATAAAGGTTTGAAATTCAAGATAAGACAGAGAGGCACATACCCACTTGTGACGTCATTTCTTGGTAACGCCCACGTAACGCCATATAATCTCCATACAAAAGAACGTTTTTTAAAAGAGACAGACATATTGAAACTTTAAAAAATCACTGTAAATGCGTTTTTCAACCGATTCTGTTTTTTTCTTCGCGAATAGTCTGCTACTAATCTATATTTTAAAAATAATTCATAAAATATGGTAAATTCATAAAATATGGTGAACAGTCCAATCCCCTGAGCACGGAGGATGTTCTAATATAACGGACAAACTTATCAAAGCAGCTTGTCGACAGTGCATACACGCTCCACCTGGGAACGAGCTCGAGCATACCTTAAATTAGGGTGATTAGGCCTCGGTCGACCTCGCTGCCCGAACGTCTGCAGCTTTTCTTACGATATATTCCCCGTAAGAGCGTTGAATAAACCTGTTTTTCCATTCCGACCAACCAATCTGATCAACTTTGTTAAATGCACAAAAACACAGTGGTGGAGTTTGAACCAATGACCTATATATAACATCATTGGTTTGAAACCTGTTTGAAACATTTATGAGACATTTTACGGGCTTACCGCGATAATATTTTTGTCTGTCCCTAGTTCTACCCGTAACGTCTCTCCAGTCTACCCGCGACCATGGTGCTTGCAACAGCGCCGAAATATCGGGTCTCCTCAACAAAAATATGATCGCGGTAAGCCCGTAAAATGTCTCATAAATGTTATGATAATGGCCGCGAAAGTTTAAAATTATATATCATTGGTTTGAATCAGCAGCGTTTCCTGGACAGAAGGCATCTGCTGCCACTACACCTCCGTTCTACCAGCCATAAGTTAGACCCAGTTTACACTTCTAATAAGTGCAAGTACGTGTACATGTACAAAATACGTGTACACTACCCTCGTTACGTACGCAAATCAAATTATTAGTCATTACTCGTATTTTGTACATGCACTCCCACTAATCAAAGTGTTAACGGAGTCGTTTGTTGTTTATGTCAGTATGTTTATAGGTAATATTTTGTATAGATATTTTTCATAGGTAATATTGGTAAGTATGTTTATATTGATGTAGTTGGTAGTAGTATAGGTATGCGTATCAACACTGCCATTTTAACCTCTTCTGGATATTTAAAGGTTCACTGGAAGAGATCTCTCTTGGGATAAGTCAATCTATTGTTTTTATTATGGTTCCTTTTTCTATTTTTATTGTGCATGCATATTGTTTATGATTGACTTATACAACTTCTCTCACATATACAGGTTGATATAAACAGCACCGGCGTCGGCGCCAGCAGTCTTTACGAGGGCGACGCGTCAGCCCGGCGTCTGATGACGTCACACGGATAATTGCTATACAGGCCTATTTGCACGCACCCTGTATGCGTGGGCGATGTTAGAAATCTATGCGATCTCCATATTAACGAGTTGAGAATGGACACTAGGGTGGTTAGAGTAAGTATGTGCCTATTATTAAAAAAGATGATAGTTTTTTATGTTTTTTTTTAAACCAGTGCAGTTGCAGTGCGTACTGAGAAGTCGTTATTTTTTTATTAAAATGTTACAAATTTTTTTATCATAAAAAGAAATTAAAAACTCAAAGACCTATATTCTGTGTTGCGCAAACATATTTTGAGGTTTCCTAAAATAGACGATTTGAAAAATTTCTAAAGCCAAAATCTCAGTTTCTTTTAAGTATGAATAAAAATCATGCATATTCTAGAAATCCCTAAAAACTAAGAATAATCGTGGAAGTTTAAAAAATGTGTAAACTCAAAATAAAAAACATAGACTTTAAAATACACATTTCATTTAAAAAACAGTTGTACCCAAACGCCAAAACAACAAGAGTGCTTCATTCCACCAAAACGCAATCCAATTCATTTCAAAACACTTTATTTGTGTCGTTAGATGTCGCTATAAAAACTGTATCGGCCACTCTACAGGATTGGTGCAGGTGCAAAAACAATCCAATATGTGTTACACGAAAACACTGGAACAACACACAAAATGTAGGTGTCGCCACTCGTCATAGTCATCGATATGTCAACGCAAATGACAAATTCTTCTTTTCGGTGGTTGCATTTTGAGGATGGGTTACTTTTGTTATCTATACTAGACAATAATGAAAGGTTCATCATGCAGAGATAACATTTTGACAGCAGAATTTTAACTCAATGTGAGGTTTTTAGAAATATTTGTTTACACGCTAAATAAAATATAAGATCAAGCTAATAAAACATGGTAAAATAATAAAAATAGGCCAAGTACAGTCTCAGAATTATTCTCCGTTCATTCGTCTGGCCGTCTATTATCTTAAAAGCGCAAGGAGATATGAATTACCTACATTATAATATTTTATGATGGCCAAATGTTCAAAATTTTCGGTAAGTATTTAAAATACATTTCACAGTCTCTTGTTCTGTTCTTATTTTAAACAATGCCCCAAACATCTGGCAGTTGCGAACAAGCTGATACAGATGTCGGGGATTACTGGAGCGACACTCCCTTAAACGAGGATAAGGAAGAAGCGTAAAAATAAGCTTCTCACTTTGTTTCGTATGCCATCTTAATTGGGAGTGAAATTGCGACTGTAAATCAAATACAATAAAGTTTAGATGGGATTCATTTAGTTCATTTTCACAGTCTGTGTTCACAAATAGGAAAAATATCAATATTGTTATTACCCATTTGTTTGTATGCACTTTTATTTTAATTTAATTTAATTTATTTATTTTAAAGCCTACAGAGGTCCATTTTGATTAGTAACAATGTTCTTAAACCTATGTTAGTAATTTATAAACACTATGTAACTTAAATACTATCTATATGCCACCAACACCCCAGCGAGGTGGCGTATGGTAGGCGAATCATACCTCTCAGCAAAGGTCTTCAGTTAAACCTTGAAATTTCCAACCATAATATCAATACATTTTTGTAAAAAAAAGAATTTTACTATTTATCGTGCTTTTTCTCACTATCAAAGAAAATGTACTTGGCAAATAGTTTGCATCAAGTTCTGACAATCGTAAGTATACATTTCTATTCATAATTTTCTTTCTTCTTTCTTTCTTTCATCATGCAATCGCCATTCTATTTGGTATGTGAACACATTGCTACATTTCCACACGATGACAGTGCTGGAAGTGCAAAGTGCAGGCAGACAATGCGCTGAATTATCTATCGCGACCACGGCGGGCCACTTGAACCGATTTATCGGCCTTGTGTAATTGATAGCGTTTACATGCCAACAGATTCGCACGATCCCAATGTTTCGAGCTAGGGTTGAATACCGGTGTTTAAGAAACCGGTTTCAAAGAAGTATAACTTGTTTAAGCGGTACTATTCTTTAAGTCTTTGCGTTTGAAAACTGGTAAGTGGTCAGTCAGATCAGATACAACTTTACTAAATAAAATTATTGTCAATGCTAATCCAGTGTAAGTTTACGAACAAACTTAAAATTAACAGGTAAGAGGATAAACCAAGTTTAATTTTTAATATATTATTATCAGGTATGGGGAATACACTGCGATCTGTAACACAGCTCTGCAACCACAGGTCACAGCGGTATATAGATATGTACTAATAATTAAGTTCATAAATGAAGAATTTTTATTATTATTATTATAAATAGCTGGTATAGAAAATTACCGGTTAACCTACTCAGAAGAAATGGCATAATACCTGTCGGGGTTGGATTTATTATCAAATAATATTATAATTGATTTCGTTCTAAGTGCTATAATTCCGAAAGCCAAGATGACAAGCAAGACATTATATCCAAAGTATAAAAATATTACTACTCTGTGGTCAGGCCCACGACAATACCCGATAGCTAAATACCGGTTATTTATCGGTATTTTTAACACCGGTTTTAAGCCTTGGTTCCAACTGTAATTCCAATGCGCTGCCACACTACCCTCTGTGGATTTGCTGGAACGGTATTTTAGGGGATGATGTAACTGTTGTTGACTTATCATTTTCTGAAATTTATCGTCAAGTGCTTTGATTTCTATTCTTGTAAATATAGGTATTTATTAAATTTTTCTTAAGGTTATTAATCGACTTCATTTAATTTGCAATCCCCGAACATGACACAAATTTTATTCTAAACAGACCTACTGCTATGTTTACCTAAAAACAAAAACGCTTGATATAAAACAAGTGAAACGTATTTTACTGCATTCTAGCTGCGAAATGATAGTTGAGTTATAGTAACTACATTGAACCTGTTTTTAAACTGCGTAGCATATGTATGATGTATATGTATAAAAAATGCAATCCAGCTTCATCTTAATCATTATCAACAGCTCATAGACGTCCCCACCGAGGGACTCGAGCCTATCCTAAATCGGGCGATCAGGCCTTAGTCGACCACGCTGACCCAATGCGGGTTGGTCTACTTTACACACAACCTTTGATTTTCTTCGCAGGAGTGTGCAGGTTTTCTCACGATGTTTTCCCTCACCGTAAGAGCGCCGAATCCGGCTTATAATCATCTTCTTCACGCGTTGGCACGCGTGTAGCAAGTATAACTACTATGGGGCGGCTGGCGCATCAAGCCAGCTTAATAGGGCCCGCCCGATACTGCTCGGCGCAAAATTGAATACGTTACGTCCCCGGCCAATCTCCGGGATAGGCGCATGACTTGCGACATAAGCCACGAGAGTTATGATATGATTGTGACAAACATGCTTTCCGCCCTCGCATACGCTCGCGTTGTGCAAGTTATTTCCCGTGGGAATAATATTTTTTCCCGTAAAAAGTATCCTATGTGTAAATCCAGGGTAAAATCTATCTACATTCCAAATTTCATCCAAATCTGTTCAGTAGTACACATCCAAACATCTGATTATCTAAACATCCAAATATAATTTCACATTTATACAGACTTCCAGATTGGCGGTGGGAGGTTTTATGAAAATAGGGGTTTATTAAATAGAAATAAACGAAAACACTTGTAGTGTATGTATGAATAAGTATAATACAATATTAAAAGCTATTTATTTATGTAGTGATTTACAAGTGTACATATTCATAATTGCATTAAGTATTAGCCGGTCGTCTCGAGCTGTGTTCTGCGCGGATTCCGATGTCCATCGCCAAGCAGGGAAGACGTAGTGCGCGAGCTAGTGAGCCGACTGTGTTTGTGTATTATAATCGTTTATACATAATATTGTATATACATTACATATTAGAGAAAGGGAAACACAACAACACTTACAACTTTTTTTTTACTTTTACAGTACTGATATTAATAATAATTATGCCCAACTATAAATGCTAGCGCTTAAGTGTACCTAAGAGAGTTAGATTTCATTGTATGGTCTGTGTATCAGTCGGTCGCGCTTAAAAATACTGTCAGTACTGGCGACAAACAAAGATGCCGTGACCACAGTCATGAATGTGATCATGATCTTATGCCTGTGTGCGTCAACATCAACCATCAACGACCCGTTACAGTCCATTGCTGGACTATGAGCCTGGGTTTTGCCATAATCTCCACGCTTGGCAGGCGGGTTGGAGATCGCAGATTAAAAGGTGACTGTATCAGAGAGCGCTGCTGCCCGTTCCCTGTTCAATGTGTAGTCCCTAAGTCGCCTCTTACGACACCCACGGAAAGAGTAGGCGTTGGTAACAAACGTATTCTACTCTGCCGCCACCACACGGGAATGGAGATATTTTGTACTCTAGATTAAAACAAAAGATACTTTTTACGGGAAAAATTCTTATTCCTACGGGAAAATCTTACGCAACGCGAGCATAGCCGCGGGCGGACCGCTAGTACATACATAAAGATCACGCTCATAGCCCCAAAGGGGTAAACAAAGCCACTATTTTACCTTCACTTAATCCGGATTGGTATAAACTGATTGCACAAATCATTAGATAATTCAACATTGTTTTGCTGATTAATTTTGTTTTCGTCTGATTTATCATTGTTCGTAATTTTGGCAATCAGTTCATATGAAATTGGATTAAGTAAAGTTACTTCCACACTGCGGGGTTTGAACCTAGATATCTCAAAAAAACACACATTATCAACAGCTATCGGCTAGACGATTTGGATCGTAAAATGCAGTCTCTTTTCACTTGTCCCACACAACCGAATGTAAACAGTAATAGTGTAGCCTGGATTGAAGCGAGATTGTGAAACTTGGTTCGATAATGTGTGCTGTAACAACTCAATTTCTCGAGTATGATTAATGGAAATGTGCAGCAAATAAAGTCCTGGTAGCGGTACTGCTACCTTCTTCTGCTATTTGTTTCTGGCAATTCAGTACTTTTAAGTAGGTACTGGCAGTCTCATGATTCATTTTCAATTTATTTTCAAATTTCGAATCCATCCGTTTCTGTTTTGTTATTTTCATCAAAATTTCCTCATTCCACCTCAAGTCGTCAGACTGTGATCATCTTATTAACCGTATTTTATTGATTTTACTTGAAAGTAAGCTTTTTAAGTGTTACGTTAATTTTTTATACTAATAAACCGAGTGTGCAACTATCTGGACTGAACCCTGTTTTCTTCTGCCATGCTACCTCTCTAAAACTACATCTTCTACCTCATCTTCACCACCTTCAAACTACTATCTATCATCGTGCGTCCAGCAGTCCTGTCGTGGCAGCTGCTGGGCTATAGTCCTTACCACTTCCTGCAAAGAAATAGGTTCCTTGGAAGAAATTGCTATCCTAGCAAAAAGCTTGTTGATCTT
This sequence comes from Carpatolechia fugitivella, assembly GCA_951230895.1. NCBI lineage: Eukaryota > Metazoa > Arthropoda > Insecta > Lepidoptera > Gelechiidae > Carpatolechia > Carpatolechia fugitivella. Next base: position 2,233,200 of record OX579655.1, on the reverse strand, counting down.
GATTGTTGTGCTGGTTGGTCTTGTGCTTTGTTTTTAGTGTCAATAAAGTATACCTACCTATTTGTACTGTATTGTATTGATTATGTGTGTAGTTGACCAATTCGCACTAGGCCAGCGTATTCGACTAAAGCCTGATAATCCTGATTTAAAATAGACTCGAGCCCCTTAGTGGGGACCTGTGGCAAAGACGCATGTAAAAGTTTACAACAACATTGACGGCTCCGTAGCCCAGGTGGTAGTGTATCTGCCTCCGACGCACAGGGTCGCGGGTTCGAATCCAGCCCAGGGCAAACATTCGTGTGATGAGTACTTGCGTTTGCCTTGTGTCTGGTTGTTGTTTATCTATATAAGTATCTATTTAAGTAACGTTTATCAGCTGTCTGGTACCCATAGTACAAGCTCTGCTTTGTTTGGGATCAGATGGCCGTGTGTGAAGAAGTCCTCACATATTTAATTTATTTAACAACTGCGACTTCAGCATCAGCTTTATCATTAAAAAACCAATCCGAACACTAGTTTTTTTTAAACCATTCCTCTAAATTCGTTTTGAAATGGACTTACGACCAATAAAACTTTTTTATGCCCATACCTAGGCCACCTAGGTAGCCCACAAGTAGGCTGGTTGCCAGTTTTGCTATCAGCGGGCGCACGCGCGCAATTTATAACGAAACTTGTTGGCAGCCTACCTAGATCTGAGACCACGTATTAGCTTACATACAGGCTGTGTCGCATTTTCTATATCTATTTAAAAATAAACATCGTGAGGAAAAATGCAGACGTCTGCAAAGAAATTCAAAGATCTTATAAATATGAAGCTTTTTTTTAAATTTAGTTATTACTAGCGATCCGCCCGCGGCTACGCTCGCGTTATGTAAGATTTTCCCGTGGGAATAAGACTTTTTCCCGTAAAAATGTGTTAATCCAGGGTACAAACTATCTCCATTCCAAATTTCATCCAAATCCGTTCAGTAGCTTACGCGTGAAAGCGGAACAAACATCCGAACATCTAAACATCCAAACATATTTTCACATTTATAATATTAGTGTCATGTGATGTGATTTGTTACTGAACTGGTGATATCTGCTTTTTTCCCGCCATATACATGTTACTGTTAGATCCTACGTTCCTACTGAGGTCAAGCTCACACCCAGCGAAACGCGGGGAAAATAGGAAAGCAAATAAAAATTATTCGTTAAACTCTACAAAACACTATTGAAAATGGCATGCCAATTATAAACAAAACCCCCAACGCGTCATGAGCCACGCGCCGCTTGTGCCGCGATGTATACTCGTACAACTGTATTTTGTAGATGTCAAGGTATAGTTTGAATTGCTTAGCTTCTCAGTATCTTTGCTGCGCCTCGCTAGGGTTGCGTTGATCCTGAAGGGCTTGAGCCTACCCTAGAACTATTCTAGAACTACCCCAGAATTACCCTAGAGCTGATGATAATTCGACCAATTTGGACGAATTAAATTCAGTCGAGCGAGATGACGAAAAATAATGTCGGTCAGCCAGTCAGATTAAATTTATTATTATTATCATGAAAGTATTATAATTTTACACATTTAAACGAAGGTATTTTAGGAAGTACAAATCATATTTCCTAGTGTTATTTATTTGATTTTTTAAAACTCGTTAACGTTTATGAATCCCGCTGTATCTCACAATCCCGGAATATAAAACCGCTCAAAAGTTGTTTTTGGCACAGGTTTAAATACTAGTTTTTAGTGAAATATTATCTGTTAGGAAAGTTTAGTGCAACGTTTGGTTCAATTTATTAAATTGCCCGCCATTACTTATTCTGTCACACTGATGCCTTAAATCTATTGAGCATTTTTTGTATTGAATTTGTACTGAGGCAGAGTTATTTTTTAGAAATTTAAACGAAAGTAATTTGAAAGTGCATGCTAGAATAAAACCATTTTAGTTGTTAGGTAAATAATATTATTCAATAGAAGGTGAGGCCATTTACTGTTTATCTATGATTTTGAATTTTACATTTCATGCAAAGTAGACACCTGCATTGATCTTCGATTTTCTTTAAAATAAGTTCTTCAAAGGCTTTGTATCTCTACTTAAATCCCACAACCCTTTATCTATCCACCCGGTGAGGGACAATAGTACGAATAATTATTATTTATGAAATCTAATTCAGTCAGTCTGATGCTGACCTGAGTGTAAGTGGATGTAGCCCGTAGCACATGTTGCTACGCCGTAGGCCGTCTGTAGCAGATGCTACGAAGGTCTCAATTAACGTTGTTACTGTGTAACATTTCGTTAACGTGTTTGTGTATTCGTACTACATCTACTATGTGTCTTTTCAGTTCTAATAAGAAAAATCCCTTGCTTTGAAACTTTCTATCTTTTCAATTTCGATTAAATTACTACTTAGTTTGTTAAAGTCGTTTTAATTAATCTTGTTAAAAGGGAAATTTATTGTTAATTTTAGATAAAAACTTGCTTTCATGCATACTTTCTAGCTACAACTAAGCAATATTGACGACTCATTCTGTAGCTAATGCCCATTTTGAAAATGGAATCGATATCGAAGGAAACCTTTTCTCGGCGAGTTCCCCCGCAGTTTTCCTGAAAGCCCTAATCTCCTCCACTTTCATCTGAAATCTTGAAGTCGATGGAATCACATTTGCAACAAATGAATGGCTGCATCGAGCTCGGTAATCCCTGTAGAATTATTCATGCTGGGTCGCACCCGGGCAACCCGGCTGTACTTTGAACCGGGTACATTTTAGACCAATATTAGGGCTGCTAAGTATGATAATAAATCAACAATTTTGTTACAGGGGAACTTTTAAACCAAAATTATCTAAAATTAAGCAAGACTTGCTAGGATGTAGTATGTAAGTATGTTTTGATGATTTTTTTATATATTTTTTTTCCTATTTTTTTTATTCGTGCTGGGTTATACTTTTCAGTGGAGATTTATATAAACTGATTGCTAAGCCTCGTTATCAGCATTTATTTTTAGAATAAAATATAATATTCATATAATGATTATTTACGGCATTCATCTATACACATTGATTTGTAAATTTGTAATAAGTAGATCCATGTATGAAACATGACGTAGAGCAATAAGCAATTATTTTAGTATAACTTAACTTTCCGCCGTGTGGTGACGGCAGAGTAGAATACATCTGTCACCAGCCCCTTCTCTTCCCATGGGTGTCGTAAGAGGCGACTTAGGGACTACACATTGAACAGAGAACGGGCAGCAGCGCTCTCTGATACAGTAACCTTTTAATCTGCGATCTCCAACCCACCTGCCAAGCGTGGAGATTATGGCAAAACCCTCCACTTAAGTGGAGGAGGCTCATAGTCCAGCAGTGGACAGTAACGGGCTGTTGATTTGATTTTATTTTAACACAGTCTTCGTTAATGCGTTTTATTAATACTCAATAAAACGCTTCTTAAAATATATATTTTTTTCTATTGAGATGTATAAAATCATTTTATTAGGTAGGTTTACCAACATAATGTACCTTCAAAGCCACCTTTCACATTTACAAAATTCTTACAGGATTATTTTTGCTAAACATTGTTGTATACAATACGTTTATGTAAATTGTATGTACGTATGTAAACACCTTATTGCACAATAAAAGTAACATTACAATAAGAAGTCACAAGAAAAGTTTACAGTGCATTGTATTTGTTTCAGTCGTGATGTTTTTTAATTTGTTCCTATGATTTATTGTGTTTAGTGTTAAATAAAAGTTGTCTATGTATATTATGACGGCCGTAACACCATATTTAAATATGACGTGCACTGATTATAAAAATTATTTTTAAAATGCAGCACCAACAGCTTTATGAAGATTATTAGGGCTAAGGTGGACAGTCCCATCCTTAAGTACTGGATGGATGAGCACGTATCCTAAAGGAAAACAAATGGAAAAGAAAATATTTCAGTTTAAAATGTTTACTTAAATATAGATGACCTTACTAACATAGACTATATGTTCTTACCAACAAAATATGGATGAGAACCATTTTGAATCCGAAAAAAGATTTATTATTATTGTGTGTGGTAACCCTAACACGGATATACCCCGGTGAACCCTTATAATGGCGACTGCTGCCACTTCGCAATAATGACGTGATTGTTGCTTTTAAAACACTTTATTTCGCTTATTGGGTGTTTAAGGAAGAAATGGAAACGGCATAATGTTGTGTGTTGTTAACATTGTTTACTATATACAGGGTGTTATAAGAATACCCGTGAAGCGAAAAGGGGGAATGAAACTGGACAAGTTTTCCCAAGGATATCAGATTTAAAAAAATGCATCTCCCGCAGTAAATCTATCCCATAGTAAATATTTTTAAATACACGGTTTTGTTTTGCGCGGTTTTTTCTAACGTGTCAGCTTAAATTCCTTGGAAAAAGTTGTTCAGTTTCATTCACACACACACACACACACACACACACTTCTGGATTTATAACTTTTTTTGTTTTTGTTTGTTTGTTATAGTTTGTTTTATATTTCTTTACTTTAAACACTGAACTTAAACTTTAATATTTAAGCTAATAATAGTATTAATGCAAATAATTTAATACTTATAACTAAGTGCAGCTTACGCCTTAAATGTATATAAGTGACCTCATCATTAATGGAAGAGCGGTACTTCCCAATACAGGCAACTTTGTAGCTTAAAGGGAGGTCCCAAACCTCAATAGATTAATAAGGCTGTCTGTTTAAAGAAATAAACATATTTTATTTTTATTTTTCATTGATTTGAACTCAAAGTATGTTTGTAACCCTGTATGAAAATTAATTTTGAGTTAATTATATGGTTTTAGACAGTCACAGAATGACTTTCAATTGAGCATGTACGTACTCAAAATAAAATAAAAATAAAGAATATAAAAAAGTACGATATTAAAAAAACATATTTAAAGTTACTATCCAAAAATATACGATTTTACATCAACGATATTCTAAGTTAAGAAAATCATTATAATTAATAGACAATTTTTACAATGGTATCTTAAATAATACTTTCAATCAAATATCTGAAAATTTATTGAAAATGCACTCCAAATCGAACTTCACTCCGTTTGAATAATTCCAATGAAAGGTGATGCAGGCCCGAGAGGCCGAGATAGAGTCCACGCAGACGAACCGCGCAACAACTGCAGAACACAACTACATACACAACAACAGAACTTATTAATGTCACTCTATAACTAATTTTTTTTAAGTCTTACTCTTGGCCCAATCGAGTCCCGTACGATTCGTCGAATTAATCTTAAACGATACAATTTTACACAGAAACCGTTCATATAGTTCGAAAAAATGTTTGGGACTCTCCGACTAGAGGGCTAGATGTGAGGAAGATGTGAGGAAGGAGAAATAGGGGATCGGACTGTTCACCATATTTTGTAAATTACTTTTAAAATATAGATTAGTAGCAGACGATTCGCGAAGAAAAAAACAGAATCGGTTGAAAAACGAATTTACAGTGATTTTTTTAAGTTTCAATATGTCTGTCTCTTTCAAAAATTATTTTTTGTACGGAGATTATATGGCGTTACTAACAAATGACGTCACAAGTGAGTATGTGCCTCTCTGTCTGATATTGAATTTCAAATCTTTATAACTGGGTCAATTTTAAAGATAGAGCAAAATTTATTTTAGTGTTCGATAGCAGAAACTAAGAGGTTTAGATTTATAAAATAAAATAATAAAAAAAGTAGTCCGATCCCTTATTGCTTGTCAGATTTAAACATATCTGGGTTGTAAGCAATTTTAAATACAGATGCCGCCGGCGGCAGTGAATTCCACACCCTGGTCAAGCCTCTGCCCATTTTAAACCTTGGCGACACTTTTGGCAATACAACATAACTGTTAAGTTGTTAAGTTGGTTTTACTGTATTTTGACAGTTCTTTGATATTTTTTTTCTCTCTCTCACGTGCTCTCTCAACAACGTAACCGTTCTACTTTTGAGTTTTAATAATATACAACGTTTCCGTAGTATTAAACTCGTGATTTTTTCTAATTAATCAGCCCTACTATACATACAATCATACAGTCTCTCGCTCACACACTAATAAAAAGTGCGCGAAGCAGGCGTTACCGCTGAATTTCAACTGTCAAGTGGGAAAACCTCGTCGTTCTTTTCATTTCGCCATTTCGATGCAGTCGGTATGCAGTTCGTCTGGCTAGACCTATGTCTAGCCTAGGAAAGCCTATGCTTTCTTGGCACTCCGCCCCAATAACTGTACTCACTGAGTGGCTATTCAAGGAGACCTGAAAGAATGCCAATTGAAAATGCCATTTTTAATACATCGCTTTGAAAAATGCGAATATAGGTGTGTCTTACGGTGAAAGAAAACATCGCGATGAAACCTGCACACTCCTGCGAAGAAATTCAAAGGTTACCTATGTGTGAAGTCGACCAACCCGCACTGGGCCAGCGTGGTCGATTAAGGCCTAATCGCCCTAATTCAGGGTAGACTCGAACCCCTCGGTGGGGTCGTATATGAGCTGTTGATGAGGTGTGTCTGGAATCTGTAACAAATGCGCTTCTACTAATAACGTAATAGTTATCATTAGGTACAAGGTGTAACTGACAGGTCTCTAAAAAATGAAAGAGTACATTCAGATCAAGATTCTTAATCACATTCCATTGGATTATTTTCTGGGTTTTTTCTTTAAATGTCGTTTTCCTACTACAAAATGTTAACATAAGATTAAGTTTTTTCTAAGTAGCATATCTCCATAAACTGATAGAGCGCATTAAATATATCATGCTAAGATAATAAAGATAATTGCCATTTATTGACACTTTGCTATTTGGATTTGGTTTCTTTCTCGAAATTATTTCTTAACTTTAATGTAGTAAAAGTAACTTTTGTATAATTTCCATACATGGCTTTATCTGTAGTATCCTATGATTGGCGAACAAGTGCCATACTTCATTCTAAATGTTAAATGTAATATTGTTAATCTGTTGGATATCCTAATAAATAAAAATAAAATATAATAAAAAAATGTCGTTTCTATTTATTTTGGAGAGTAACTAAAAAATAATTAGGAATGAAATTCTGGTGAAATACAATCCAAGATAATGGACTGAATGTATCTATCATATTGAAAAGTTTACCATTTACACTCTGCATAAAAAAAAAAACAAAAAAATGTATTTACGTTAACAAAGTTTCACTTAATGCTAGTGGCAGGGTCCTCCTTTTAAGCATAAAAATGCCTGTGGCAGAAAGACCCGCTCTTCTTTATCTTAAAGTACGAGTAAATAGTAGGTAACTAGGTTTAAAATATGATTAAATAATAAATATGTGGAGACTTCTCACCCACGGCCATCTGATCCCAAAACAAGCAGAGCTTATACTATGGGTGGTTACCAAACAGCTGATACAATACATAAATAGATAAATACACACTTAAATACAGATAAACAACATCCAGACACGGCCGTCGTATGTAATAAGTATGTGGAGAACACTTGTTGGTGTGTGAACCTGTCTAGTCTTTTGTATAGTTAGTTATCTGCAGTGGTTTTGCAATTGTTCGGTCTAGGACAACAAAATACAACGGAGCAAATAGTGCACATCAAGAAGTACTAATAATAATAATTTTGAAATCTAGCTTAAAAGATACTAGCTGTCCGCCCGCGGCTACGCTCGTTTTATGTAAGATTTTCCCGAGGGAATGAGACTTTCCGGTAAAAATTATCTTATGTATTATTCCAGGGTACAAATTATCTCTATTCCAAATTTCATCCAAATCTGTTCAGTAGTTAAGAAGTGAAAGCCGAACATACATCCAAACATCTAAACATCCAAATTTATTTTCACATTTATAGTATTAGTGTGATGTGATGTGATTCACATCATCGGCGGTTTTTACGCTGCAACAAATTAAACAAACTTCTGTACCAAAAAATGCGTCCTTGCGAAAAATATTATACCTACCACTGCTTTTATTAAATTTCGCCAGCGGCAGCGGTGACATCGTCGGCTTCTAGATGTAGCAAAAACGCTGCACATGACAAGAAATAGGTCAAGTTTGTTATAAGTTTGGGCTGCTGATAAAATCTACATTCAACTATATGACATAATTTCACAATATTTCATCGCTATTTACATGAGAAATAAGATTGTTTGGTTACACTTGTTCTTTTAGGTGTAACATGATAAATTTAGCAACTATACCTATATTATTATTCACTTTCAAATAGATTTGTTGAGATTATAATTATACATCCAAAGTCAGAAAAAGTAGGCTCCATCTGACTTATAAAGTTGTGGAAATGTGTAGAGAAATTAATTAATTATAGTAGTGGCATTTGAAATAATTAATTACACTAATTATATAAGAGAAAGTAAGTTCGGATGCTTTCGCACCTAAAATATTGACCACATAAAGGATCCAATCCACAACATTGTCAAAAATGACTTACGTACACAAAACTGACCGCAAATAATACCAATCGTCCCATAAATATACTATTAACAATAAAAATGTTTTAATGTTTCTCACAAAACATAACACGTAAAATTATCTTGAAACAAATACCTATGAAGAAATATTTTGAACTTCAAACTTCAATATCTGAAAAGTAACTTTGTGTGGATTGGATCCTTTTCGTGTAACTACGTCCAATTTGAATGATATTGGTTAAGGAGATAGTTTGTACCCTGGCGTTATTAACGGGAAAATATTACAAAATGCGAGCGTAGCCACGAGCAGACTGCTAGTACTAACTTAATAATTATATTCGCTTTTTGAGTTTGTTTATTTTGGGATTTTGTTTTATGTTTCTATTTTATTATTATATTTTATTTTTAAGAACAATTCCTATAAAATTTATGTGAATGTAATAAAGAAAATTAAATATTAACGAAATGATAATGAAGTATCCTTTGTTTCCAACGGACCATTTTAAACCATTTACCTAGATGGTCAGTTCTTAACCAATCACCAGCCGTCAGCCTAGTTTGTCCGTAGAGCCTAATTTACTTTACGGAACTGGTTATTTATTACGGCTGTCAATGCCTTATGATCGTATCTTCAGTAAGACGTGCAGCGATTCATTAAGTCGGGTCGAGGCCCGAATTGTTCTGACTTCCGGCTTCCAGACTTCAGCGACCTGGAATGTTCGGGATATTAACCTCCCCAACCGGTGGTTCAAGTCTTCAGATTATGTATTTCATGATTTCCAATCATCTTGGTAGTTAGTTTTAACAACCTCCGTGGCCGAGGAGATAGTACCAGGAACAAAAAATCAATCGTTGTTTAAACAAAAGCTCTTTGTGAGACTAATAATTATATAGCAGAAAATTAAAAAAACAACAATAAACAACAAACAAAAAAACAACAAAAAAAACAAAAAACAGACATACGACAGATATTTGTTAACAGACGTAATCTGTATCAATAATTTATCTTTGTGAAAAAAAAAACTGAAAGTAAGTCAGTATTTTAATGTATTGCACATACATACGAGGGCTGATTGATAAGTTTCCGAAACGACAAAGAAAAACTTTAAAAATCTATTTAAAATAAATTTATTTCTCAACGTAGTTTCCTTCTACCTCGATGCATTTAGTCCAGCGCTTCTCCAATGCCGTTACACCAGTTTGATAAAATGTTTTCTCCAACCCCTCAAAATACTCGTCCACGGCAACAATGACTTCTTCATTTGATGAAAATCTCTGGCCACCTAACCATTTCTTCAGGTTTGGGAATAAGTGGAAGTCACACGGGGCCAGATCCGGGGAATAGGGTGGATGCGGTAGCAATTCGAACCGCAATTCATGGAGTTTGGCGACTGCAACCATTGACGTGTGTGCAGGTGCGTTGTCATGGTGGAACAAAACTTTTTTCTTGGACAAATGTGGTCGTTTTTTCTGGATTTCTTCACTTAATTTTTGCAGCAAGCTTGCGTAGTACTCTCCATTTATTGTTTTTCCTTTTTGCAGATAATCCACTAAAATAATCCCTCGAGCATCCCAAAAAACAGTCGCCATCACTTTGCCGGCCGACAAAACCATTTTTGCTTTTTTCGGCGCAGGTCTTCCGCTCTCAGTCCACTGCTTAGATTGTTCTTTTGTCTCGGGAGTATAATGATGTATCCAGGTTTCATCGACTGTTACATAACGCCGCGAAAACTCGTCAGGATCTCGGTTAAACAGCGCCAAACACTCCGATGAATCGTCCACTCGACGTTGCTTTTGGTCAACAGTGAGCAAACGCGGCACCCATCGCGCGCAAAGCTTTTTCATTCCCAAATGTTGGTGCAAAATATTAAAAACGCGTTCAGATGAAATGCTCACCATCTCTGCTATCTCTTGCAACTTCAAGCGCCGATCATTCAATACAATTTTGTGTTTTTTTTTATCATGTCCGGATTCGTGACTTCATTTGGACGGCCAGACCTGTGGGCGTCTTCGCAGCTCTGTCTTCCACGTTTAAAATCAGTTACCCAGGTGTGAATTGTACTCAATGCAGGAGCAGAATTACCTAAAACGCTGTCTAGCTTAGTTTTAATCTGGGTTGCTGTTTTCTGTTTTAAAACGTAAAACTTTATCACCGCACGAATTTCGTTTCTTTCCATTGTTAAGACAATTTACGACAGAGAAAGTTCTACGTCCTATCAAACAAATTCCACCAGTTCGATTAAATTCAAATTTGGCGTTCTATTTTCAAAAAGATGCCAAAATATAAAGTAATATTTTTTTTTGCGTATAATTTTTTTAAGTTCGCCGTTTCGGCCAGTTATCAATCAGCCCAGGTACATATAGACGTAATCTGTAACTTTCTTCTTCTTCTTTGTGTGTGGATGACAAATTAAATCATTCCGGCCCAGAACTTCATTGAATCCTGCTGCGAACAGGTGACAGGGCAGGGAGGATAGGAAACTAAATGAGCCATGGACTGCACCGCTCCACACACACAGTCTAAATTTGGGTTTTCCGAGAGTCCCCACCTGAACATATTCTCCTTGCTCCGGCCGACCTGAGTCTGAAGTCGATTTAAAGACTTCCAGATCGGCTATGGTAATCTATGTGCAGCCGGTAGACTCTCAGAAAGCGAGACAAAGGGATCAGAAAGTGGTGTTCGAGCAAGCCACATGTTGCATCTCGCTTGGGAGGGCACAGTTGTGAGGAGGTCGGCATGTTTTGGCTGCTATCTACGGAAGTACTTAATTGCTACACAAGGCATGACAGTGGCCTTTTAGCGGCTCTATTACACTGACATCAGGGTTTGAACTTATAACCTACATGATGAAGAGGAAGAAAAAATCTCAACATGTTCCTAACTTATCATCTTTATCGTCGGACTATCGGGCTGGTGGTCTGCTCACTGGCTTGGCCTTGTTGTTCTTAATAGCTATCTCTATGAAAGCTTTGGTCCACCAGCCGTCATCCCGTCTAGCCAAGCATTCTGCTGCACCTCAATTTCGTGATGCCTTAACTGTCTTCGACCTTTAAAAAGCTAATCCAGTAATCAAACATAGTAACTTTAGTGGCTCTGGGAGCTGTAAACCTCTAATTATTTTTTTTGAAGTGGCTGAAATATATTTTTTTTCAATTTTTAAAAACTGATTCGACAAAAAAGTAGATTCTTCTCTCAAAATTTCATGAGAATCGGTTGAGTAACGCGACCTGTAGAGGAGAACAGTCGGACAGACATCCGCCGGACATACAAAAGCTTATTCTACTATTACTCTTGATTTGACCATGGAACGTGCAACGTGCAATCGTTCCGAAATATCAAGAATAATATTAAATGTAACCGTCGTAACAAACCAATTTTAGTATAGTTAACAACTACGAAAATCTTAAAACATATATTTGCTCAAGCTGAAACGCAGACGCTTAGCGGTCAAAAAAATTATATTAATGGCTCAAACCAGGGTTTGTGAGATCTGAAATTAACCACATACATGATATGTATTAAGAATTCGACGAATGTTTTTTTTGTCTGTGAATGTTGTCATGTCACCCATAACTTGGACCTGAATTTAAATAATTCCATAACTAACGCCGGATCGGTTACCTACTCTATTAGCCCGATAAGTTGTCGGTGAATTGGTTTCCAAGTGTCTAAGTTAGATATAACTTCATTTAGAGGTGTGGCCCAGCAGCCGCTACGGAGCTGCTGGTTGTAGAGGATAAAAATATAAAGCGTGGCAAAACCAAGCTTAAGTCCGAAGAAAAGGTGTTTATTTACGTATTTATATAATTTATATTATAAAACTGTAAAAATAGTAACAAGGATAAGCTTTTCACTGTTGGAGATCTGGACATGAAGTGAAGAATTTGGCAGAAAAAAGACAAAATCGAAACGTGAGAAATCTAAATTTGAAAATGAATTTAAAATTAAAGATAAAACTGCCAGCAAGAAAGGTTGCCAGTCATAAAATAGGAAAGAGGACGAATGCCTCGTTACAGAGGTACATAGGTATAAAACCCTTTAGCTAGATGAACCTGATTTAGGAACGTGGGTATTAACCAAAACATTAAAACTTTATTTGTTGATAAAACTCAGTCTGTCTCAATATCATTCTGGTGATTCAATCCAGTTATTATATAATACAAAATACTGTTGTCATTTCAGATGGGTTTTGGAAAAGACATTTTTAATCTTCTCACAATCGTTCACCAGCCAAAGCCAGTCATTTTTAGAGCCTCGTAGTTGGAAATAGCTGATTTAATAAGGTTGCCTGGAGACTTACTATCTTAACAGTGATACCATTTAAGTAAACATTTTACATTTTGTCTGTATTTTGATCTTATGTATTTCTCGTATTCAGTAAATACTATTCTATTCAAAGAATGAACTTAAATTTTATTCACCTATTTCTAAGACATTAATGACAGTTTTGTGTGCGAAGTTATTCCAGTATGCCATGTTTAAAAACATTAATACCAGTGCGATTTGCATTACATTACACGGCGGGTTTTGGTGACGTTCAAATTGCAGTCAGCGAGCGTAATCATGTTAGGAGTTGTAGGTAGTCCCAAAAATCAAATAAACTGAAAAATACTCGCTATCACATTAATTCACGCTCCCAAAAAGTTGATTCACAGGGATGGCAACATTGTTGGGTTAAAATTAAATAGAGAATACATCTAAGGTACGCCGATTTTAGCGTTTCCTGTTTGCTTTTGCTTTAAGAAAAAAAAATTATGGACGGACGTAAGATTATAATTTACCAAAAGCCACAGAAAAACTTATACAGAAGGAAAATATGTTCAACCTTAGAAGTCAACCCGATACTGTAACTTCTTGTAGTCTTACAAACAAACATGTTAGTTTATTTTGAAGTGGTGTAAAAAACATTTATCATTTTAATTAATTACTTATTTATTAACGTGCCGGGTATTTTTTTATAACAAATGATATTACTTAAAAATTCTTCGCTGGCTTGGATTTTCAACCATGACTGCAACATGCACATGGTACATAAATCTAGATCATTTTTTTTGTTCATTCTTAACTGTAAAATTAATTGTGGCGTGATTTTTTGTTCGCTGCTTTATAAATTGAAAATTTCACCTTTTTCATCAATCTTGTTCACCGCCTAATCTTGTTCACTTAAAATGTTTCAAAGTTATTAATTAGATGATAAATAAAATTTGATATACAATATTTCTATAACTTATAAGGTTTGCGCATAAAAATACTTTAAGAAAAAAGTAAGTCCACATAATATACATTAAAAAAACTTACTTGCTAAAGACAGTAAGTAAAATTTTAAAGAATTTCAAGGCGCAATTAAAACTTATACTAATTGAAAACCTATAATTTGTAATTACTTCTGAAATAGGACCAACATAATTAAACGGTACCTAATATTATCCATATTAGATATTATATTGTAATTTGACATAGCATAATATCTCCAATTCGCCATATCTTAATGATCCAATCAATTTAGAAACGACGTAATTATTATACAAAAGCTTGTTGCTAAGGAAGTGAAGGCAAGTGAACATTAGAATGATTTAGGATAGTTTATCATATTATTACATAGTACTAAACTACATCATCTTCGATGAGCGTTGATGATTAATCAGCTTAAGTACCAAAGATGATGATAAGCAGGGGCGTGCACTTCATAGAGGCAGAAAAGCACTGCCTACCCTGTCATTTTCAGATAAATACCTTCACAATTATATACATTAATTAACTACACTACACTATCATACTAACTACCATAACACCCATATTAATTTTACACATCCTTATCTTAAACAAATTCCACTCGTCTTTTGTTCACGTTCGCCAAAAGCACTGCCTATTCCAACTGACGTTTACTTACATGTAGTGAGAGAAAATATATGACTGTGTGCTATAAAGGCCCTATGTGCGAACACAAAACTTGTCAATGCGTTAGTGTGCGTGATTTCGCTCCATACAAATCCGAAAAGCCCAGCTTTTTCGACTTGGACTTATACAAGGCGAATCGTCGTCGAAGGAACATCGGTGGCGTAAATAGATCTTAGTACAAGTCATTCCCTTATAACGCACCGATGTAAAGCGTTCCCGAGTTCCAAAAATTGCGCGCCGCGCGAGGCGCATGTCAGCCAGTGCGCAGGCGCGAAGTTGGCGACAGAAATACGACGACCAATCACAACTCTCAGCCACTTCAGAGCCGCGACGCTTCGCGAGCTCGCGAGCGGTGGGGGCGTCGGTCGCTTTAAAGCTTTAATAGTCTCAAGACGCATTATGAATAAAGCGCGCAATGCTGAATTGGGTAAAAACAATATTTTAATCACTTTTTTCATTGCGGAATTTGGAATCGCCATATTGTTTACCTTTCTTGTTGTGACGCGCAGTGATTTTTTAAGTTTTTGTGTTTTTCTTTGGTTTTTTGAGCAATTAGTGCTTTTTGTGTTAGTAAATTACTTTAATAACAATGAGTAATCGCTGTGAACTTTGTGCCGACGGGCCGTGTTTGTTTAAACTGAAAAAAGGTGGATTTGCAACGTGTAATTTTGAAGCTAAGGCGAATATCGTTCATAGAGGAAGGTGTGTACTCGAGTTGCATTTAACTCAAAGGAAGGGTAATGCAACTCGTCATTTTCAAATTAAATCTTACAAGACTTTCAACTGGCTAACAGGTTGTGTACACACCAATAGTTTGTTTTGTTTTCCGTGTACTTTATTCTGCACTTCTTTGAACGTTTGGAACGACGCCGGCTATGTCGATTTGAATAACTTTACTAACGCGGCCAAAAAGCACGAAAAGTCGAAAACCACCAGGGGCAACAAAGACTCGCAGCTCTTTCTATGATTTCTATTGAAAAACAGCTCCTAATTGATGTAAAACGATCACCTGCGTTTTACGATGACGTATTGCAAAAATATTTGCTCAAAGATAGGCGCGTAGATTTAATTTATAAATAGAAACAAAGTTGTAGTATCATACCGTTAATTTATTTTGTCAATTGTGCGTTATAACAAAAAAGTTAATAACAAAAAAAACCAAGGCCTTTTTCAAGGCCATTTCGGGTATCTTCTAGTGTGACTTGTTCAAAATATTCAATCACCTGGTTAGATACTTGAGGTGGCCAAACTTACATTACATCACTTTGCATGGAAACACCACACCACCGGTCGCCGGTCAACACAATACAGTAATAACCTAATTCATGAAATTTTTTGGTAAGTGCTTTTTTATCCTTATTATACCTGCCTGCCTACTAGTGCCTACCCTAGCCCTAAACCCTGTGCACGCCCCTGGCCTTCTTCTTCATCATCGTGTGTTGTTAGGTCGACAACTGTCAACATTAGTTTTCTGATAATCAGTGATTCCGCCTGCATGCGGCCTGCAATGTCCTAACCAAACTGGGAAAAATCACATATTAATGAATGAATGAACGAATGAAAGAATGAATGAATGAAATATACTTTATTGCACACAGACAGAAACATACAGTAATTACAGAAGTAAAAATAGTACAATTGGCGGCCAATGTAATTCGATCCATATTATGTATATAATTAATATTAGTATTATATGGGTTATTGAACATGACTTTTTGTATGTGTATGTATAGGTATATATATCTGACTGTAATGTTTGTCTACGCCTTTCTCGAAAACAAGAAATCAGGCAATGATTCTTTTTTCTTGGATTAATTATCTTTTCATTAAATTCAAGTTTATTATTTCTTAAAATTACTATTCTCACACGAATAGATAGGTACCGTTACAGCCACTCGTCTGCAGTCTGTCGTGCCGTCACGAGCGGCCATTTGCATTTTATTAAAATCACAATTTTATTTTTGAGCCCGTCAGCAGTTTAATGGAGACCTTTTCATTCAACGGACACTTTCAAAGGATTTTTTATCTTTTGAGAGAAAATACTTAGGTACGAGTTACAAAAATAAGCACAAATAAATTAGGACCAAGACTCTTGTGGGGAGACTTGGAGGAAGCCTTTATTTGGCAGTGCATCTCTTTCATCTAAATGATGATTATGAATTGATTCTTTAATACAGGTCCCGTAACGATTTATGTATGATTGCTAACCTTGAATGTCATAGTATCTCTCTTTGTTATTTTAACCCACTCCGCCATTTATGTTGTAAATGGGTGCGAGGCAAACGGGCCCCTAACCACCTTTGCCGACATCTCATAAACCAAAGTCAAAGTCAAAAATTATTTATTTCCATAGGATGTTATTACATCACTTAGATCCGTCATTACATTTTTTTGGGTGAGTTCACTAACACAATGGCGGAATCTGTGGAGAAGAGCTCACCGAAGAAACTCCACAGTCATCGCATCTTTTCCGTTTCCTTTTTTAAATAAAAAAAATAAAATATTACAAATAATATCAGTAGGAACCTTATTGTATTAGCGTATACAATTGCCTTTAAAAGAATTACTAATTTTGTGTAGTCGGCTGACAAAAACAACCAACTTGTCTTTATTTCTAGTATTAAAACCGTTGCTAAGATCGCCTTTCTAGCTGTACAATTAATACAATAGTTACCTACCTACCTTACCTCATCAATGGCCCGTTACAATTCTGCTGGACTATGAGCCTCCTCCACTTAAGTGGAGGGTTTTGCCATAATCTCCACGCTAGGCAGGCGGGTTGGAGATCGCAGATTAAAAGGTTACTACATCAGAGAGCGCTGTTGCCCGTTCCCTGTTCAATGTGTAGTCCCTAAGTCGCCTCTTACGACACCCACGGGAAGATTAGGGGTTGGTGACAAATGTATTCTACTCTGCCGTCACCACACGGTTAGCCTAATAAGAAAAAATAACAAATGTAATGTCAATTTCACAGCTTAGCCGATTACACTATTGCTGGATTCAATTGAGTTTTGTAGTTTTAGACGGCTAATTTGTTGGAATCTTGACACGAATACGAAGAGAATTTATTTTATTCAAACAACAAATAAAGAAATGAGCCTAATAATGTAGTAAACAATGTTCTCAAAACAATACAGCTTGCAAGGATCGTTTTTGCAAATATGGAATCACATCAAAATTTAAATTTAAAATTCCACGAAGTTTTTACAGGGGACACGATGCCATTAGTCAGTCAGACAAAGTCTTTTGAAGAAGCGGTTCATAGCCAAAACAAATCATGAATCACTGCCAAATCCTGTGACGTGGGGAGAAGGGAGGGGTCGCAGGGCGGTGGGGGGGTGTTACTTCCTAACGCAGACTTCGGAAACAGTCTTGACTGTGCATTAAGATGTCTGCCAAAACTACAAAGACGGTCAAAATAATTAGTCTCATACCGCCAAGGTTTGTCAAAGTGAGAGACAAAAAATAAATTTCTGGTCTATTACGAGTCTATTCGGGTGTAGGTTTTAGAATTATATATGAATTCATTATGAACAAAATAAGCAACATTAATAGGTAATGCAGCATTACTGCAGGTTTTTTAATAACCTTTTTGGTATGATTCTTTTTTCTTTTGGCCGGTTTTTATGTCACATTTTCAAATTTCAAATTTTCTTGGTTTGACCTTTTTCTAAATTGTTTATTGTTTTCCCAGTTGTCGTCTATCATCAGATAGAAACGATTTTTTCCTGAATCGTTAGATTATCAGTAAATATCTATAAGTCTGGTTGAATATTAGTAAATAAATATAAGTAAATGTTATAAATAACTTGGAATACAATAAATATTAGGACAGGCTCCTACTTTGGACTAGCCGGGTAAGTCTTGTGTTGTCTTCCTCCTGGTTTTTATCGACGCACTTTTCTCTTTCCTTGTCTTGGTTGGATGGCGATTATTTCTTTGTCAATCTTTACAGTGTATTTCCGGCCTCTGCGACACACACACGAGGGTCCCCTCCGTGCCTTTCACGATCTCTCGCTGTGGTTCCGGACACCTGAGGCCACCAGGCATTGGACGTGCCTGGATCCCTGCGTTGTGTGCGTCCGCGCCCGTACCAGCTGAGTGCCGCAGACCCGCGCACCGGCGTCCCCCCTGGGATACTGCCCATCTCGCGGATTTTTTTAGCCTGTTTTTGTATCAGTGTAATTTTGTATGCGGATTTTGCCAAATTCTGTCTAAATTCTTTTCTAAATTCTAAAAAGGCCCTTTAGGTTTCTCTGGCCCTCCCCTTTTCGGTAATGTTTGGCAATTACTCTCCGGGGTACTCCGCGGTCTTTACACCTTCCTGCATCGATACACTCTCTCAACACAACACTAGTTCAGCGACACTATATCGACGGAGTCCCCTCAGGACCCGACTCTCGGCTCATCTTTTTGATACTTTGGCAATTTCTAGGCCCTTTTAAATTTTTATTATACCGTTCGGACAAATTTAACTAACTCTTTCTCTGTTCTCCTAAATTTCACTGTTTCGCCTGTGGTTGTCAACCACAGGTTAGCTAGCTTTCTTTTTTTAACGCTACAGTAATTAGTATTTAAAAATCCCAGACTCAAGTAAAATATAAAATCAAAAGCAATAACGATTATTTCGAAATCTATAAAGTTTCTTATCTGTGATTTTGCCATATTTTGCAAGGGTTTCTGAAATGCTGGAATAAAAAAATTATTTAGGATATTTTGGTGACAATAAAGTTCCAAATTGAAAATTAAATTAATAGTTAAGCGTGTTACATTGTGATAGCTTAATTATACCATCAAAATGTAACACGCTTTTATTATTTATAAAATTGAGACTGTAATAAAAACGGGAAGATTTAATAATTAAGGTGTAAAGTTTTGGTGTTAAAAATATATGATTACGATATGGAATTATTTTGTCGTATACAAAGAAGCTTAATTATCGTTAAAGGTTACAATGAACTTATAAAGTGTTATACTTCTAATTAGAGTTAATTTATTTTTAACTTTTTAGTTCATTTTCTTAACAAATAATAAAAGCTTGTTTTTAAAAAAGGTTTTTTTTCTTTAATTTTATTTTTAACTTTTTAGTTTGTTTAATTCGAGATTTACTACGACGTAGTTAGTAGCGCGTAGCAGCGTTTTTCCCTTATGTAGTCCGTAGTACGTTCACATAATAATGTGCTGCTTTGAGCACTTAAAGTTTATGTATTTTATTTGTATTTAAATATTTCATTTTTTTTTGTTTGTAGTAGGGTAAACTAATGTTTAAATTAGTTATGTAATCACAAGTTAGTTATTTGTAACATTTCTCATTCTATCCATTTCTTTTAATGCATCAACATTACAAGGTTTCTTCGAAGTCAACTGGAGCAGTCAAGTTCTTCGATTCGAAGTCCTGCTAAAGACTTAACTCTGCTTAAAGCCACATAAGCTTGACCAGCAGCAAATAATTTAGAGCCTAGATAAATAACAGCATGATCTACAGTAGTTCCCTGCATTTTGTGCACAGTTGAAGCCCAAGACAAGACAATCGGAAGCATTCTTCTTTCTGCTGTGCCGTAATTAAATTTAGCAGGAAATTGAATTGATTTAGGCTGTATTATGTGAATGCCATCCTTGCCGAGGTCCATTGTAGAGGGATAAGGGCTTCAGTACAACAGGGTTCGCCCTGGTACCCTGAGGCGCAACGTTAGCGATATGAAATGTTTATACACTCTCATACCATTCAGCCCTCGGCACGTGCTCACCTTGGCATTGGGGCATCCATCTAATCAATCAGACATAATAATATAATAATCCACATTCATAACAAACGGAACGAACTTTTTCCCAAATCTGTTGGAGTTGCATATTCACGCCAACTAAGATGCTCCTCAAAACGAATCAAATGAGCGCAAACTCGATCGGGTTGCGTCGTTTAATTACGGAGTTCCTATGACCACCTTCCAGCTCCATCATCAGACCCTGGTTACCATATAGTATCACAGTACTCGACAAGACGAAACAAATGGGCCTAAACTCGATGGAGTTGCGTCGTTCCGGAGTTCCTATGGCCACCTTCCAGCTCCATCATCAGACCCTGGTTACCATGTAGTATCAAAGTACTCGTCAAGACAAATCAAATGGGCCCAAACTCGGTGGGGTTGCGTCGTTTAATTACGGAGTTCTTATGGCCACCTTCTAGCTCCATCATCGAGTCTGATTTAGTATCAAAGTATTCGTCAATACCAATCCAACAAGCCCAAACACGACTATGTTATGTTGTGTATTTGTGGAGTTCCTGTGACCACCTTCCAGCTCCATCATGAGACCCTGGACATCACGTAGGACTGAAGATCTAGTCAAGACAAATCCAACAAGCCCAAACATGACTAAGTTATGTTGTGTATTTGTGGAGTTCCTGTGGCCACCTTCCGGCTCCATCATGAGACCCTGAACATCACGTAGGACTGAAGATCTAGTCAAGACAAATCCAACAAGCCCAAACATGATTAAGTTATGTTGTGTATTTGTGGAGTTCCTGTGGCCACCTTCCGGCTCCATCATGAGACCCTGAACATCACGTATGACTAAAGATCTTGTTAAGACAAAACCAACAAGCCCAAACACGACTAGGTTGTGTTGTGTATTTAAGGAGTTCCTGTGGCCACCTTCCGGCTCCATCATGAGACCCTGGATATCACGTATGGCTAAAGATCTTGTTAAGACAAATCTAACGAGCCCAAACACGACTAGGTTGTGTTCTGTATTAGAGGAGTTCCTATGGCCACCTTCCGTCTCCATCATCAGACCAGCTCCAAGGTACCATAATATTGCATTGTCATCCGATTTATACATGAATGCAAAATTTCAGCTCAATCGAAAACTGGGAAGTGGATCAAATTTAACTTGCAAGATTTGATTACAGACAGACAGACAACGGGACAGGTGAAACTAAATAAAAGCTTGTAAAAAGAAGCTAAGGTGTTAAAATTGTAGCTATGTTTCCAAAAAAGAAGTTAACATACCCACTAACAAAGAAGAATACAACCAATTAAGCATAACGCAATATAGAAAAAACAATCAGATGAGCTAAGATATAAATGTTGTTTTTTTTTTTTTCATGACAATTATAAAAAAAAAAATTTCTTTTCATTCAGGCATCACTGATGTCCTGAAGTACATCTCGCGTCAGTAAGGAGGTGTAGAAGAAAATATTAATGATTTTTAAGTATAAAAGTTTTATCAGCCCGCACATGAAACAAATAAGAGGATCAATATACAAAGAAAACAATACAGTAACAACAATATCAAGGTAACTAGCGACTAGGAAGAAAAATAACTATTGAGTCTAAGATACAAGCACATTACATTAATGTCTTCTTACAAGAAACAACATCATATTATTAACTATTTGTAAATGACAACAACTTGGATTGGCATATATAATGAATTGAAAATATTACCTATCACTTCTCCCCATATCCTAACACCATATCTCATCATAACCCATAGAAATCACAACCTTTTACTAACCTAGAAAAGGACAGATAGAATACGTGTGATCCTAAACAGACCACCCTACAAAGCTCCTATGTCTCTTAAAGCAGGTGTATCAACTGTGCCTAATCAGCCAACTTACAGCGCAACAATCTCAACCTAATCATCGTACATGAAACCACAACTAACTACCAATCCGTTTAGAAAAAGATACAAACAATTCGTAAAAACTAGTGACAATAATGCATTTATGTTTTATTTTATATTATGCAGGTCACCTAAGCATAACCCCAAAAGAAATTACCTACTTCAATACAATAAAAGGGAATTCAATATAAATAAAAATAAATACGTAAACATCTGTTTACAAAAGTGACAGACCAAACATTCAAATAGTTGAACTGTAAAGAATTAAATAAAATATCTGTCATTTTTGAAACTATTTCCCTTTCCAACTTTAATGATTCCAACACCAACGTGAAATCTTTTCCAAACTAGAGGAAGAAAATATATTTTTTTAAACTTTAGCGAACATAAAACTTTTTCAATCTATTTACATGAACCAAATAAGTACGAGTTGACCTACCCGTTTTTCGAATAATATAGTTACGGTCATTTACGCGTCTTACGATAACAAGAGGACCTTTAAATAGTCTACATAATTTGTAAGTTCTTCCAGTAACACGTTTAGGAGAATAAAGCAAGACCAAATCATTAGGCTCAAACTGTTTTACTACCGTCTTTTTGTCAAATAGCCTTTTTTGTCTAAAATGTGCATTATTAATCCCGGAAATCGCCCGCCGAGATAAGTCTCTAACCAAGTCAATTTTTTGGTTCAAAGTGTTAACATTTTCAGTCCCATTAATTCCTAAATCCATATCAAGTACCGTACGCGGTTCCATACAAAAGAAGATGAGGAATTACCCCTGTCGAAGCTTGGGTACTAGAATTATAAGAAAAAACCAACATCGAAAGATAACGGCACCAATCACGCTGGTCGGAAGATATAAACTTAGAAAGCATAGAAAGGAGCGTCCTATTAAAACGTTCACGTTCACGGCCATTCGTCTGTGGATGAAAAGAAGTAGTATGGATAAGCCTAGCACCAAAAAACTCGACCGCTTCTTTCACCAACCTTGAAGTAAAAACCGTACCTCGATCGGTAACAATCTCTTGGACTCCTCCAAACCTACAGAATATTTCATCTGTGAGAAAAACTACAATGACGTCAGACGTAACACGAGGAACAGCTTTACAAACAGCATAGCGAGAAACATACTCCAAAGCAACAATCACAAATCTATTGCCCTGAGAAGAAGTTCGAAAAGGACCAACAACATCGACACCAACCTTTTCCATCAAACCTGACACCGAAATAGGCAACAATGGTGCTAAGGTGATACCTCCTTTTCTTTCTTGGCATAAAATACAAGAACGGATATACAACTCAATCTCTTTATCCGCATTAGACATGAAGAATCTAGAGCGAAACCTACTTAAGGTCTTAGAAAACCCTAAATGACCTCCTGTCCACGCATCATCATGCAACTCCTTCATCACATCTGTAAACAAACTACCTGGTAAGACAAGAACATCTTTCAAAACACCCTGTTTCAAAACTCTTTTATATAACAACCTATTTAAGAAAAAACCTTTATGTCTATGATTCTGCTCCAAAATATTAATTACATTACGACAAAAACTGTCAGACATTTGTCTGTCATGAATTGAAGTTGACTCAATTCGAAAAATTTCTAAACCGTCATGTTTGAAATCAGAAATATAAGGGTTAGGTTCCACTGGAACCAACGGATTCCTACTCAAAAAATCGGCAACCACATTATCTTTACCATGACAAAAAACTATTTGGAAATCCCACTCTTGGATTGCAAGTGCCCACCGAGCTAAACGTCCCGTCATATCTTTTTTAGACTGTAACCAACAAAGAGCTTTATGATCCGTAGCTACTTGAAATGAAGAGCCCCATAAATAAGTTCTAAAATATTTTAAGGCCCAAACTAAAGAAAGACATTCGCGTTCTGTTACTGAGTAACGGACTTCCGCAGATGACAATTTCCTTGAAGCGTAAGCAATGGGATGCATGACTCCTTCAAATTCCTGCATCAGCGTTGCTCCTAAAGCCTCGTCTGATGCATCAACCATCAAACGCGTAACAACATTGTTATTCGGCTGAAAATACCTCAGTATCGGGGGATTCACCAATTTATCTTTAATTAAATTAAAAGCATGTTGGCAATTATCAGTCCAAATGAATTTAACCCCTTTTTTAAGCAATTTTACTAAAGGTAAGGTAATTTCCGCAAAATTTTCCACAAATTTACGATAATAGGAAAATAAACCCAAGAGTTTTTTAACATCCTTAGTGCATTTAGGCTCAACAACATTGCGAATAGACTCAATTTTGGTCAAATCAGGTTTTATACCATTACCCGAAATGTGGTAGCCTAAAACATTTAATTCTGTTAAACCAAATTTACATTTAGATGGCTTGAAAGTTAAATTAGCTGCGCGGAAACGCTCAAATAGCTTAGACAACGAATTCGTAAATTCTTCAAATGTCTTGCCATAAACTATTATATTATCGACATATACAACAGCATTTTTATAACGTAAATCCCCAATCGCCTTATCCATCATGCGCTGGAAAACTGCTTGGCTGGTTTTCAACCCAAATGGAACTACCTTAAATTGATAAAGTCCAGTAGGAGTAATAAAAGCCGTCTTATGCCTTCCCTCTCGAATACTAGTTTGCCAATAACCAGAATTGAGGTCCAATTCTGCAAAATACTTAGCATTCGCCAAATATCCAATGAGATCATCTATAGCAGGAATAGGATAGTTATCTGTAACGATGATTTTATTCAAACGCCTATAATCGATACAAAACCTCCAAGAATCATCTGGTTTCTTCACCAACACCACCGGCGACGCATAAGAACTGTTAGATTCTTCAATAACGTCAAGACGAAGCATCTCTTCCACCTGTTTATCAATAATTTCCCTCTGTGCTGGAGAAACTCTATAAGGCCTCGAAGAAATGGGTTGCTCGTTCAAGGTTTCTATATCCACATCCACGATGTCGCACCGTCCTAACTGTGAAGAGTCAAAGGCAAACCTATCCTTATTCCGGTCCAACAAACCTAATAAAACCTCCCTATCGTTAATATCTAAATCGGAACCTACAATAAAATCTTCCTTAGAATTGATATTGATTTCACAACTATCATCCAAAGATACAAATGAATATAATCACGTAGCGACAAATTCGATAAGTGTGAGTCGACCTTTATCGAAGAAGACTTTTGTTCGACGTCACTTTCAAAAAACGAAGTACAAATTTCATCGCAGCTGACAGCCGACTGGAAAATAAAAGACATGCTGTCATCTGAAACAAAATCGACTGCACTTCTCCCCAAAATTATTCTCGCCGAAGAAAAATCAATTATTCCTCCATGAGAACACAAAAAATCCTGCCCTAAAATAACGGAACAAGCAAGATCCCTAACAACAACAAAGGTTGACGAGTATTGCTCGTTATTTATCTGAAAGGAACATGTTATTTTGCCTAGGGGAGAAAGTCTCTGTCCGTTGACTGAATGCAAAAATACCGCTTCCTTATCAAAAGGGTCATCCTTAATAATAGATGAATTAATGCACGACACACTCGCGCCAGAATCTATTAAAGCTGGAAAAGAAAAATTCTTATAAATAATCTTTATTATGGGCCTAACTTTAACATTATTCAAAGATATAGGCTTAAAATCTATGTCTTCCGTCTGTGACCCTGCCGACGATGTCGCTACTCGTCTCTCGGCCACCTCGTTCGTGGCGCTTAGGGCAGCCGCCTGGAGTTTCCCGAATTCTGCCGCCGGAAATCTTGTGACTGGTCGAACCTTACCCTCGGTCTTAAGTTGTATCTGCGCACTGGAGTACCAGGAGCAGAAGAAGCCGGGGCATAGCGTGGCCTCTCCACGTTCGCTGCATCTAGATTTCTAACCTGAGGGATACCCGCTGGGAGTACCCCTACCTCTCCCCGTGCAGATGGCGTTCCGTACGCCCACCTGGGCGGTGTGTATAACTGCCGTTCACCCGCAGAGCCGCTTGGTTGAGCCAAATGGGGATCATGCAGTACGCCCATTGGCCGACTGAAACCTTCCAGCCCTAACGGCAGATGCGTTTGTGAAATTGCTTCCTTTGGGCCATAGATCATCATTAATTGGTCAATCATCTTCCTGAGTTCCTTTTTGGTGCCATATATAGAGGCCACCAGTTTATGTTTATAAAAGCCTTCTGTAGTCTTCAGAAATTGATTAATGAATTTCTCGTCTCCAATAATCTTTGCTTTCGTAGCCAACTCCTGAAGGTGATAAAAGTAGGACAGCACGTCTTCTTTATTCTCCTGTTTGGCATGATAAAAGAGTTCCTCGTAGTTGGCCTGAGGTGGGAATTCCTCCTTGAATAATTTCTCCAGCTCTTCATAAGTTTTTGCCTGGGATTCTATCGTTCTGTAGAAAGAAAGGTCCGGCCCTTGCAAGTACGTGCTTATGACCGCCATCTTTTCCTCCTGCGACAACTTCTTGAGGACTGCCAATCGATTGAAACGTTTGAAGAATTCCTCAGAATCTTGGCGAAAGCCATTGAAGCATGTGATAGACTCCATGATCATTTAATATTCTCCACTTATTTATTTAATATTCTCCACTTACATAGTATTCTCCACTTCTATTTCAAACAACTTTCTTTTTGTTTTTCGTTCTATTCTAGAACTATTCTGCAATCTTCTATCCGCTGTCACACTCACTTCAAAGAGGGTGAGGGATATTATAAGAGGGTTATCACTCACAGTTGAGGAGTCCTTTGTTTTAAATCAGTTAATAATTCTATTTGTGGGGGCGTATACCAGGTCTGGGTGTCTCCACCACTGTAACGACTCTCCGGGAGAGAGCCGCCACTTAATAAATACAAAGGCACTTATAACACAAACACTATTTTATTAAACTACAAAAACTGCACTTGCACTACTGTAATAACATTCAATCGTCCGCACTCGACGGCGGACGGCAGGTGAGAACGTCAAATATCGACGGCCCCAGCCCGTCTGAAGTTTCTATCGTTCTCTTTCTAAACTGAATAGTTAAAAAGAGAACGAATATATTACAAAAAGAATACTATCGCCAGTATCAAACTTCATAGCACTCGGACCAACGAGGCCCGATGCTACACTACACTTCTGAACGATATCAACTACCTTGGTCCTCTGCCGGATGATTTGTTTGCTTAATTTTCGTTTAAACCTATATTTCATTTGAACTTAGCATGTCTGAAAGCGATCTAGCCTTTCCAAAAACATTGCAATCAGTTATCTGATTCGTTTGATCAGATAATAGTCTCAGATTTAGCAGTTTAGGGCTCCCAATCGGCGACATTTATTGGCAAAAATAATTCCCCCAAACCTTATATAGAGTCTGGTGGAACAGGCTTGAGACATGCAAGGTTCCGATTCGTTATATTGTTAATAGGTTTCCCATAAAAAAGCACCTTGTTAGCAACATTGTACTATACAAAATATTTAAAATTTATAATACCTATATAAGTGTGATTCCAAAAGTGGTTAAAGAAATACAATCACAAACGTTGGGTTAGTTACTGATGAAATTTAGAAGATTGAAATTTAGAAATTTGAAAGATTTACTATTTCCAAAGTCCAAGTACTAAAGCGTGTCGGTGGTCTAATAGCAAGGGCCGCTGTCTTTCATCCGGGAGACGCGGGTTCGATCCCCACCACGTAGCAATGTGTTTTCTCATATGTAATGTACCTATACGTTTATTCGACGCTCTTACGGTGAAGAAAACATCGTGATGAAACCTGCACACTCCTGCGTAGAAATTCAAAGGTTGTGTGTGAAGTCGACCAATCCGCACTGGGCCAGCGTGAACGACTAAGGCAGGCTTGAGCCCCTCGGTGAGGACGTATATGAGCTGTTGAAGATTATGTCCAAAAACTATACTTCTGTGGCATCATCATTCGGGTTCCTACTATAAAATGTAATGCATTCGCACATTGGCACAGACCTCATATTTCCATGTATATAAAATTTCTATACAGTAAAGTCATTGATGACACCGCCAAATACATTCACGTTCTTTAATGTTGACAGTTATGTTAAAGTTATTACAATCACCAACATATTACCCCTAGAAGTCCCCTTATGTAATAGTGAAGGTTATAGAAACGGCGAGACTTCAAGCCTGTTCGGATATGATAAGGAAATGATAAGACAACTTGTAGTCCCTTGTTTCCCATAAAGAAACTACACGAATCGAGGGACTTGACGACAAAGCCCAGAACCCATAATATCATGTCAATCTTTATGTGATGTTACTACCATAATGCGTAATTCATAAAGTCCCATTCCCATAGTATCCAAGCAAATGTTACAGTCATGAGCCGATCTAGTTTAACACTTTCACTGAAAAATAATCTCTAAAGTCATCGGAATAAGAATCTGTACATATTCTTGCTGTGTTTTAGACTGTCCAGCAACGGGCCTCAAGTGTCTCGACTCGACGACAAAATGTGTATAATTTCAGATCTTTATGTGATACTAGGTCCATATTGAGCTCTAAAAAATGTCTCCGATAAGCATACTGCAGGAAATACTTAGAATTTGGAATTCGTTTTGGGAATAAGAGATGTTTGGCAGGAGTGGTCCGTGGGGAAATTCACGGAGTGTAGATAAGAAATGGAACGAATGACATAAAATTTAAGTATTTAATCTCCATTTAACGATCCATTTAAAAATGGATACCAAGCAGCTTTGCAGACGGATTCATTTTGCTTGCATAACTAGAAGTACCTGGTTGACCGAGCTTAGCTCGTTTATTTTTTTTGTAAGACACCTACGCATTTCGATAAACTCTACTTACTTCATACGTTCAGAAGAAATTACACGCGGCTAGACATAGTAGCACCACTCTTATACTTTAAACGAGCAAGATAAGAATATTATTCTGATAAGAATATTATTATTATTCTTATTAGGATCTCGGAAACGTACGGCTCTGCAACGATTTCGCAATTTAGTTTCGGGGGCAATAAATCGATCTAGCTTATAAAATAGATTTCCCCGTATTTTCAGGCTTAAAAGAATTGATACGCGATATCATTGAAATAGAAAGGTAATTTTGGCTCAGTCGGGACACCGCGAGTTTGCAGTTTAAATCTCGACAAATATATTTTTTCGTTTGTTTCTTTTTTTATATTTTTTTTATTCTTTCATTTAGTTATTAAAATACAAAAATGAAAGAAAATTCTGATAAATTTTTTGGTGGTCTGAAAGTTTTCCATCAGATGACCCGAGTAAAACGAGGAAAAGAATATATTATGTATTATAAAATAATAGGATGGGACTTTTGATAGGATTCAGAAAGGATTATTATAGGAAAATAAATTATTCCCATACCAACTAACGTACCAACTTATTAGCAGTAGTTCCAATTTTGGCCACTTCACAAATACAGTGGTGAAGGCGGCGCTAGTAGTAATATAAATTTGCATTTATTGAGGTTGCGTGGATAATTTCGATGAAATTTAGCATTATATGAGGTTTCGGGAGCGATAAATCGATCTAGCTAGGTTTAATTTTTAGTAAAAATAGATTTCCCTGCATTGACAATAAATTACGATCGGAATTTGGATAGAATTCAGAAAGGAAAATAAATTATTATTCCCATGCCTAACAGTGGTAAAGGCAGCGCTAGTAGTAAAATAAAATTGAATCTGTTGAGGTTGCGTGGACTAAATAACGTCTCCGTGGATAAAATAGCATTTTCCATTTCTGTGTTACATATCTGAAAAAATAACTGAAAATACTTTTAAATGCTTTTTTAGAAGAAAATTTCGTCACTATGTGAGTTGTAGTGCCATTTGTTGCAGAACTTTCGGTGTAAGAAAAACGAAGTGATTTTCTGTAAAGGTATTTTAATTGAACTAAGTAAATGAAAAA
Organism: Carpatolechia fugitivella; assembly: GCA_951230895.1. NCBI lineage: Eukaryota > Metazoa > Arthropoda > Insecta > Lepidoptera > Gelechiidae > Carpatolechia > Carpatolechia fugitivella. Next base: position 2,203,373 of record OX579655.1, on the reverse strand, counting down.
ATAAGTAATAACAACGACGACGACGGTAAGTAATAAATAAAAAAACGTACCTATTAAAATTGCTCTATCTGTTGGAAAAAATTTAGACCACGAAAAAATAAGGTACTAAATAAGAAATTTTTATTTCTGTCATTTTTGTATTTAAATATCTAAATGAAAGAATTAAAAAGTTAAAAACAAACAAAAAAAAAACATGAACATAGAAATAAAAAAGTACATTCATGTGGATTCGATCGTCTGCCCTTCGGTTTCATTGCTTCCCGGTTCCCCAACAGAGCCACCGCGTCGTTATAGATAGCGGCGAAATTAACCTTCTCTTTTTTAAGCCCGAAAACATGGGGAAATCCTGTTTTACCAAAAACAAAAGCTATCTAGATCGATTTATCGCCCTCGAGACCCCCTATATACCAAATTTTATCGAAATAGTAGCAGCCGTTTCCGAGATTTTCATTATATATATATAGGTATATACAGGAATTGCTCGTTTTAAGTATTAGATAACCCGTTGTATTTTAAGTACTGATATTTGTATGTAGTTTATTATATAGGAAAGTAGCCACCAACCCGCTCTGCTCTTTCTCTTTTTTACCGCTTTTTCTTAACCAAAGGTTGCCTGGAAGAAATTGCTACCTTAGCAATAAGGCCACCTAATTGACTCAACTAACTGTAAAAATGTTTTCTTGTAATTTTGATTGGTGTCAATAAAGAATATTTGTATTGTATTGTAATAACTACAGAAAATAAAATTGCAGCGAATAGTTAATCTTTCCTGTCTTTTCGCTATTATATATGTCGTGGCCATATCGTAGAATTGACCACATCATGAAATTTTTGATCATTTCATGAAATGACCAACTAAATTTGACCAGATCATTAAATCGTGTGCATTTCACGATTTTGTCGTCCACGATTGGCCATATCGTGAAAATAGGCGTCCATGAATTATTTAAAAAGAATCTAAATTATGTTTGGTACTTATTGTTCTCTAAGTCCGACAGACATTTTTAGAGTACTTTTTCATCATAACTTTTTTTTTCTTCCTCATTTTAATAACGAATAAAACACTTTTTCACTGCGAGAAATAACGCAGCCGCCATGTTGGTACATAAACAAAGTGCTTCCAGCGCCTCTATCGGCAATAAATGTAATAATTTTACGATATGATCAAATAATCTTGACCATTTCATGAAGTAGCTGCGTTTTAGTTGAACATATCGTCAAACGATTTCTTATCATTGATCTGGCCAAGGCACATCATGATGTGGCCAATGGACAGTGAAAATTTCATAAAATGTGACCATTTCATGAAATGATCGAAAATTTCATGATGTGATCAATTCTACGATATGGCCACGACATATATATTGTTAACCGAACTTTATTGATATTGCTACATCACTAGTCATTGTGTCCATAGAGCGCATGCGCACAACACTAGTGGGAGGACTTTGACAGATAGACTGTGTGCTCTGGCGCCAATTTGGTAGCTCTGGTGAAAATATAATAATTACGTGTGTAAGATGGTTTTCTACTTATAATCTACTTATTAGATCAGAAGTGGTATTAGCAACTGTGCCCAAGATGAAGTTTTCACGGAATTTTGTATAGTAACAACGACAGCATAAGTCAACGGCGTTGTCGGTCTTGCGTTAGCGCAAACTGCTGTGTTATGGCTGTCTTACACACTGAAACAGCATATCTAGTTGGAATTAAGTATTATACAGGAAGAGGAACCAGAGGAAACTGTGTTTTGTTGCCGATGTGAACGCAAGGGCTCTATTCAAGGTCAAGTGACGCGGGCCACTGTTGGAGTGTTTGGTTTAGCTTTGGACTAAGGAAGAGTGGAAAACACTCGTGGTTTGTACAACAACCCAAGTAAGTTACGAGCTATATATGTTCTATGCACTCTTGGTTATAAATTTTCAGGTTACCTAAAGGTATTGAAGTATTGGTGATAATCCTTGTCTTTGTACTTGATACCAATGAACATAGCTCTTCAACAAGTGTTGGGACTAGGTGAATCAAGAAGTAGATAAGTTCATTCAAAAACAAGATAGATAAGCCTTTTCTTAACAATATTTGCTAGCAGAAAAGTAATTTATTACTAATGCCCTCACTAGCCAGTGATGGAGGTAAACTGGATAAAAGTAGACCTACAAGTTCATTCAAAAACAAGTAAGATAAACTATAGTAAGGTACCTATTAAATTCAAATTCAAATGTTTATTGCTTTCATGTTGTATATGTACAATGGTCTTAAATGTAAGAAGTCTCAAACATGAGCCCTGCAAGGGCACTGCAAGTAATATTACTAAGGTAGTACATTTTTATATTAAATATTTACAATAATTAATAATTGTAAAGTAATATTATAATGAGGTACGGCAGGTACCTTAAAACTTATTTCACACACAACATTTTGTATGTATTACTGATGTGAAGATTACCATGGCCGATCTGGAAGTCTTTAAATCAACTTCGGGTTCAGGTCGGCTGGAGCAAAGAGAATATGTTCAGGTGGGGACAGTGGTTCAGTCCATGGCTCATTTAGTTTCCTGTCCTGCCTGCCCTGTTACCTGTTCGCAGCAGGACTTAATGTAAGCCACAAATAGTGCAGTCGAAGTGGCTAAGTTCTGGGCCGGAACGATTTAATTTGTCATCGACACGCAAAGAAGAAGTGTGAAGTAGGTACATTGTCTCCGTTATTTCCACAACCTCGATTTGGTGGGTAACTCTGGGTGAACTCAAACCGTAATAACATTCAGGTAAAAGTTACTGTGTATAGTGTTAAGTTGATGTTGGCTTTACGAGTAGTGGATACTACAAAAATTATTGGTAGCATATTACTGCAGTGTAGGTAACTGTACCTAATTATTATTGTTGTACTGAACTTCTGAAAGAATTTGCTGCATGCAATTTAAGAAAGACAACAGTAAGTATGAGTGGAGTGACCTTGTTATATTTAAAAAAAAAAAGGTGTTAATTAACTAATTTACAGGTAAAATTAAAGATATTTGGTTGTGTCAAATCGAACAGGACTAAGGTGGTACACAAGGATGAAGTAGATATTGATACAGTACAATCATAATCTTACAACAAGTAAGAGTAACAAATGAGTACCTAAGAAAGATAAGCAATACATTGGATTATTGTGTAAGTATAACCTGGAGGATATAAATAGGACTTGTATGTAATGGTCCGGATTGTTTGAAGTTGCCTGTATTACATTTTTATATCCATTTAGTTAAAAGATAAAAAGTTGGAACAACATAGTTTGTGGTTTGTGTACCATGCTCAGTGATTACTACTTCCATAATTACTTTGTGAAGATCTCTATCTTCACAGTTGTCTCTACGAATAGTAAACAAGTTATAGTTTATCATTGAAATTAGAATGAGAAAGAAATAAGATCAGGTCTTTGTCAACTATCCTCCGTGAAGTAGACAGCGACATGTGTATCTACTTGCTATCACACCAGCTAATTTAATGATGAGTTTTGGATAATGTTGTTGTTACCATGATTAAATATACAGGGTGTTTTGTAAATAATTTTGTATACAGGGTGTTTCATATACTGAAAATTATTTCTATACAGAATGTTTCTACAAAATGTGTGAATGATTTACATTCAAGTTTTATCTATAAAATGTGAACATATGTGTATACATGGAGTTTCTACAAAGTATGAAAAACATTTGTTTACAGAATGTTTTATGAATGTTTTATTTGTGCACGGTATTTATGTACACTGACGAAAATAATACAGGTTGATTACAAATTATACATTTAAAAAAGAAAACAGGGATTATACATGGTAATTCTTTAATGAGTATAAGCAGGATATTTGCATCTATACAAGGTGATTCTATAAGAGTAAATTATTGTTTGCTGTTTATACAGGATGATTCTTGGAAGTTATTACTTTTGTAAAGTTGAGTTATTGTTGCCAGCCTATACCTATACAGGGTGATTTATGGATGCAATTTTCGGTTGAATGTCTGCTCTTAATAACGTGCGAGTATTTATGATTTTTATTATTTTCTATAACTTGATATTATTTCTGTGTTTAGAAGTTGTGATGTGACATTACACGGTTTTGAGTGGTTTATGTGGGTCATGCATTGAAGCTACCTGAACCATGCGGTTGACCTATAAACGCGCCTTGTCGCGCGTGTTGAAGCACCTAGCCGCGCGTGGTTGAAGCGTGTGTGGTGGAAGCGCGCCTTGTCGTACGTGTGAAAGCGTGCTTTGTCGCGCGTGTGGAAGCGCGCCTTGACGCGTGTGTTGGATGTAGTATACACTCTCAGAGAAATAATACTATACTATGTTATTGTTATACATATCATACGGAATGTAACATTGGTGCTGTACTAGTGTGATTATGATAAGCACTGGTGACGTAAAGTCTAAATGATAACAGAACATAACAGTAACAATCAAACTGTAACTACAACTTCACTCATTTTCAGATATTTTATCTATAAACATTTATTTTATTTTATGCTATTTTATATTTATGTTCTTATTAAATTTATTATACCTACTTCCACTACTCATACCATCACACAAAATAATATATCATTAAACGCGAATACTTGCAAAAGTTTTATTTGCAAATTGGGTGACACAAGGTGTTGTTGGATCATGTACAATGTTTTTCAAAATAATTTATAATGATACTGTTTTTGGTTGAGTTAAGAGCGCACTGAGGTGCAGGGATGATTTTCAATACTTTCAATTGTTTCACATAAGGTGTGAAGAAACTTGCATAATAATGGTTAATGAACGTGTGTTCCTGTGTGTACAGGAAAGAGCTGATGGAAGCGCGCCTTGATGCGCATTTGGAAGCGCGCCTTGCTGCGCGTCTGAAAGCGCGCCTTGATGCGCGTGTGGAAGCGCACCTTGCTGTGCGTTTGAAAGCGCGCCTTGCTGCGCGAGTGAAAGCGTGCCTTGCTGCGCGTGTGGAAAAGCGCCTTGCTGCGTGTGTAAAAGCGCGCCTTGCTGCGCGTATGGAAGTTTGCCTACGGGGCTATGTTTTGCCTACGGGGCTATGTTTTGCCTACGTGGCTATGTGTTTGCCTACGGGGCTATGTTTTGCCTACGGGGCTATGTTTTGCCTACGGGGCTATGATTTGCCTACGGGGCTATGTTTTGCCTACGGGGCTATGTTTTGCCTACGGGGCTATGTTTTGCCTACGGGGCTATGTTTTGCCTACGGGGCTATGTTTTGCCTACGGGGCTATGTTTTGCCTACGTGGCTATGTGTTTGCCTACGGGGCTATGTTTTGCCTACGGGGCTATGTTTTGCCTACGGGGCTATGTTTTGCCTACGGGGCTATGATTTGCCTACGGGGCTATGTTTTGCCTACGGGGCTATGTTTTGCCTACGGGGCTATGTTTTGCCTACGGGGCTATGTTTTGCCTACGGGGCTATGTTTTGCCTACGGGGCTATGTTTTGCCTACGGGGCTATGTTTTGCCTACGGGGCTATGTTTTGCCTACGGGGCTATGATTTGCCTACGGGGCTATGTTTTGCCTACGGGGCTATGTTTTGCCTACGGGGCTATGTTTTGCCTACGGGGCTATGTTTGCCTACGTGGCTATGTGTTTGCCTACGGGGCTATGTTTTGCCTACGGGGCTATGTTTTGCCTACGGGGCTATGTTTTGCCTACGGGGCTATGTTTTGCCTACGGGGCTATGTTTTGCCTACGGGGCTATGTCTTGCCTACGGGGCTATGTTTTGCCTACGGGGCTATGTTTGCCTACGTGGCTATGTGTTTGCCTACGGGGCTATGTTTTGCCTACGGGGCTATGTTTTGCCTACGGGGCTATGTTTTGCCTACGGGGCTATGTTTTGCCTACGGGGCTATATTTTGCGGTGAGGGGCCTACACAAGTACTTTGCCGTGAGGGGCCTACACAAGTACTTTGCCGTGAGGGGCCTACACAAGTACTTCGCCGTGAGAGGCCTACACAAGTACTTCGCCGTGAGGGGCCTACACAAGTACTTCGCCGTGAGGGGCCTACACAAGTACTTCGCCGTGAGGGGCCTACACAAGAACTTCGCCGTGAGGGGCCTACACAAGTACTTCGCCGTGAGGGGCCTACACAAGAACTTCGCCGTGAGGGGCCTACACAAGTACTTTGCCGTGAAGGGCCTACACAAGTACTTTGCCGTGAGGGGCCTACACTAGTACTTCGCCGTGAGGGGCCTACACAAGTACTTTGCCGTGAGGGGCCTACACAAGAACTTCGCCGTGAGGGGCCTACACAAGTACTTTGCCGTGAAGGGCCTACACAAGTACTTTGCCGTGAGGGGCCTACACTAGTACTTTGCCATAATGGGCGCACGCTCTAAGTGCCTTTACCGTAATGGGTGCACGTAAAGTGTTTTCTCCGTATACCGCACGTAAAGTGCTTTTGCCATAATGGGCGCACGAAAGTGCTTTTGCCTTCGGGGCTGTCATGATAATGCCTTCAATGGTGAAGCGGAGGAGGCTGGAGTTGGCAACCATAGAGCGAGCTTCAGCGGAACCCTTGCTTCCCAGAGATGCCAAGCGAAGAAGAGCCGGATGAAGTTGGCGTCTGCAAGAAATGAAGTGTGGCTTCTGTGTGACGCCAATGTGAAGAAGTTCCAGATGAAGTTGGCGTCTACAATGAATCATCCTTCGAGGACGAAGGAGTGTCAGGATGGTCGAACTGTTAACCGAACTTTATTGATATTGCTACATCACTAGTCATTGTGTCCATAGAGCGCATGCGCACAACACTAGTGGGAGGACTTTGACAGATAGACTGTGTGCTCTGGCGCCAATTTGGTAGCTCTGGTGAAAATATAATAATTACGTGTGTAAGATGGTTTTCTACTTATAATCTACTTATTAATATATATATATATATATTGCACAAAAAATTGTGTGTATGTGTTGGTCAAGCCGCACTGTTCTAAGGTTGAGGAGTAGGCTCAAGCCCCTCGGTGGGAACGAGAATGAGCTGGTTGATGAGTATGTATACCCTATGCCCTTGTGCGTGGGCTAGTAAACAGTTAGAAATAACTTACCCTTTTTTGCAAAGTAAATAAAGTTTATTATTGTTATTTATTTATTATACAGAACCCAACTTCCTCACTACTGCACCTATCATACTTAGCATTAGCGTGGAGCGCATATTTGCACAGCTGCCATGCTAAAGCGCAAACAACGCGCTATTTACATAATCTGGCTAAATCTTTGCATAGATTTTGTTGTTTTACAGCACAAAATCCCTACAAGCACTGGACTATTTACGAGTATCTATAGCGCAAGCGCACCAATATACCAAGAGAATATATTAAAATATACTTTTCACTTCTCATGCTCTGAAAGTGCTTATTTGTGCAGGATATAGGCTACACAAAATCGACTTTTGTGCACAAGTGCATTAACGTATCTACTCATAAATGTATTTATATTAAAGCAAAGAAAATGAGCCATACAGCCAAACACAAAAATGGTTCGTTTTGTGCACTTGTTGTAAAATCTACTATTATTGCACACAAGGAACACACAGAAAAATACAGTAAAATCTAGATCTATTGTACAGATCAGATGAGAGGGCGGCCTTATTGCTAAGGTAGAAATTTCTTCCAGGCAAACTTGGGGTATAGGAAAATATTACGAATACTGCGCGATAGTGCATTATAGTATTATAGTTGCTAGTTTTTTATAGTTCTATCCATTAGGATAGAACCAAAGACCATTAGGTCTACGTGAATAGGTATAAAGGGTTCTACCCCAACATTTTTTTCTACTATGTAAACAAACGCGTATCATTATTTATTTGGTAATATTAAATTACAATATGTCAAACATTTACATTAAATTAAAATACTAATGTATTATGCATAATAAATTTAAATTTAAAACAAGTTCAAAATACAGACAACAAAACAGAGACATCGAATGGTATTTTACGTACTTAATTTATTAATAGTACCCTTCCGACACCGTAGCTACGAGTAAGAACCATAATTCTAAACTATCAACTCATACCAATCCAATTACACTACAAAAACATCTTTGATTCGCTTTGCAAAAGCTCGTGCCACAAATTACGTATAGCCGCGGCGCGCGCCGAGACTCGTGCTTACAAATCAGCTGTTTCACATCACAAGTTACTCATTACCTTATTATTTATTTAAAACGGAAACACGTAAAAATTGAAACTTATTCATTACTTTTTAAAATTACAAAGTCAAAGTCAAAAATTATTTATTTCCATAAGATATACATCACTTAGATCCGTCATTACATTTTTTTGGGTGAGTTCACTAACACATACATAATTATCTGTAGTAGGTACTTACTTACGTTTAATTCTCTCCTTAAGATATGTTTCATGTTATTTTTTTTATCACTACAAGTTCCTATACAATTTAAAAACAAAACGCGCGAACTATCAACTAAACAACACCAAAACGCGGTAACTAGGTACGTGAATGTCAGGCGCGTAGCGTGACGTGGGTGATGCGTGGCATGTGGCACGCCACGCGTATGTCTAGCGTGACGCGTGGCGTTGCCGCCTTCTCGCGCGGTACTGTAAGCCATCACTCGTTTTAGTCAGATGCGATTGCTGAAAATCAAAACTTGATACATAAAGAGCTATGTAATATATTTTAAGTGTTATATCAAGATAAATTTAACAACTACAGTGAGTACCGTCCATTATTGAAAATAAAACCATATACTAATGCTATATTTTTCGTGTCACTATTACCGAAAATTATTGCGAAATTATAGTGGATGCCGAAAAGGAATATAATAATCATCATCATGTATATTTAGGAATACACATACAATATACACACTTTTCAACAATACAATACATACACATTTTTCTGTTATTCCTTACAAAACATAAACTTGCAAGGTGTTTCGTTTTTTTTTAATGAGAAGTATATTAAAAACCTGGAACAAGGATTTGAAAACAAAATAATCTTATGCATTTATTTAAGAAACCAATTACCACTTGTCATTACCGGATCAACCAAATGAATAATTTTTAGTGTATGCTATGTTAGATTAGTCCTATCTGAGCGTAACAATGAGGTCAATATATTTGTTGACTTTTTGTAAAAATAACATACTTATTTCAGAATTTATTAGAAATTAAACTGTGGCAGAGTACTGCTCCGAAAAAATCTAGTCTGTTTGTTTCATTGACCCGAAGAAGAAGATTAGAAACTTGATCGAAGTGGTTTCTTTTAAACGGTTCTATTGAATAAAGTTAAAAGCTTCAATTTGGTCAGAGACATATTTTATTACACCGTTTTGTTTATTGGATTCAAATAGATTGATCCGACAAATGCCTGGTTTTATAAACTTTTCTCGTAAATAGTATCAATCAACATGTTACCGAGTTTTGTCGCACACCAATCGCGGAGTCTGGCGGACGCGCCAACTACTATTGAACTAAAGTAAGCCTATATTCCTTTTCGTAATTCAACCGCATCAAAAACATAGCCAACGGTTTTTTTTAGTTGAATAAGTGTTCTTAATCATTTTCCACTTGTTCTCATTAAAGCCGTCAGTGGTGTTAGTTAGTGCTGCTGCCTTACGACCGAAAGAAGCTGGTTCGAATCCAACCACGTACTAATAAGTTCTCGGATTTTGAGTTTTTGAGAAAATTTAGACACACTCTGGAAGTGATTCAAAGGTTGTATGTGGAATCGGCCAATCCGCACTAGACCAGCGTGGCTGGCTACGTGATCACCCTAACTCCGGGCAGACCTGAGCCCCTCGGTAGAGACGTTTATAATGTCAGTTTTCAAGTATCTCAATGACATCCTCGGGACATCACATCACCTCACACTAATATTATAAATGTGAAAATATATTTGGATGCTTAGATGTTTGGATGTTTGTTCCGCCTTCACGCTTAAAGTACTCAACAGATTTGGATGAAAAGATAGTTTATAACCTGGATTAACACATAGGATGCTATTTACGGGAAAAAGTTTTATTCCCACGGGAAAATCTTATATAACGCGAGCGTAGCCGCGTGCCGACCACTAGTCTAACATAAATGATACACTCACATAAAAAATAGACGCACTAGCTTTATTATTTCAGAAATAACTCAACTTTAATTAAAGAAATAAAATTAATATTGAATAGCAAAACGGTTTTGGGAAAACCGCTTATTTCTGGCCATAAAGCCGAGAAATAGGCGGCAGTGGACTGATGACCTGAGGAAGGTCGCTGGTGGTGGCTGGATGAGGAAAGCGGGTGATCGTGCACTTTGGCGTGCCCTTTAGGAGGCCTACGTCCAGCAGTGGACTGCAATAGGCTGGTTGATTGATTAACGTGGCAATATTTAACACCACGAAAACCATTCCTATTTTTACGAGTGTACGACGGAACCTCAAAAGTCACCACTTCTAAACCTTGACAAGACGAAACCTCGACAGTTCCGTCTTGTCGAGGTTAAGTCTTTCGAAGTGGTGACTTTTGAGGTTCCGTCGTACACTCTATTTTTACGAATTACGAAACAAAGATAATCCAAAGCTACGTTGACGACTGTATTTTTCCACCACTTTACTCTTAAGTACTTCGCACTCTATACAACATAAAAGCACTCTTTCCACCCTAAGCACAAAACAGCCACAAAATGAACTGAACGCGATTTGAATATCTAAATTGGCGATCCCCAGCGCTCGCTCATTACCGGTCTTCACCTGGCACCATTTAATTTTTCCCCCAAGATACTCAATTCCTCTACTCAAGCTACGTTTGGGTTCCGCCTATAAAAGGACTTTTTACTACTAGGGGTGTCAGAAAAAACACGCCTAAGTTCCTCTGTATATAACTCGTTTCTCTCAAACTGATCAATGTAGAAATAGCGGTAAAGCTAACCAGCTTCAACCCAAGTTCTGTTTGGAGAAATACTCATCCCAATTAACCAATTGGGATGAGTCTTGAGCCTACCCTGAATTAGGGCGACTTCAAGGATATAATCTTGTTTAATTTATAATTTTAAAAATATATGTAAGATATTATATAAGATTCTTTAGCATCTAGCTAGATCTAGATATTAGCAGTCGAATGCAATTTATAGAAGGTTTTGAATCTGCTGTCTAAGCACTGGCAGCCATTTTTTATTTACTGCAACCCTAATTATTTTAGATCCTTTTTGGGTCGCTGAGCCGGCGCAGTAAGTAAGTATATGTAATTATTCAAAATTCTGATTAATATAGCGACTTCTCTAAAGTTAACTTATTATTCCAAGTTTAAATACCTTCAATATCAACTATTTTAATTTTTGTCTTATTTTTTATCAGAAAGAACTAATATTACAATACTTAATACAGAAACATTTTCCTCTCAAGGTGACTCGCACTTGATCAGTATTTTATTAAAATTTATTGAAGACACGTGCCTAGGCACTTTTACAAGTTCGTTATAATACTTAGTTTGGTGTCTTGTGGAAAAAAATGTGCATTAAGTTGTAGGAATTGCATGAGGCTGGCGTTTAGGTTTAACATATTATGACTGTATCATTTCTTATTGCTTTGCATAATATTTTAAACAGTCATCAACAGCTCCTATACGTGCCCACCGAGGTGCTCGAGCCTACCCTGAATTAGAGCGATTAGGCCTTAGTCGACCACGCTGGTCCAGTGCGGATTGGCCGACTTCACACACAACCTTTGAATTTCTTCGCAGGAGTGTGCGGGTTTCATCACGATGTTTTCCTTCACCGCAAGAGCGTCGAATAAACGTACACATGAATTCGAAATTTGAAAACACATTGGTACGTGGTGGGGATCGAACCCGCGTCTCCCGGATGGGAGGCTGCGGCCCTAACCAACCACTGACGCTCTCAAACAACTCACGCTCTCTCGACGCTTTAAACAGTACTCGTATTACAAGATTGAGATTAACCTCTTATTGAGAGAATTAACAAAAATATATTTTTTTCCGCTTGCCTTGATCCTAAGAATAACCAAGCTTGTTCGTTTTTTATTAACTTTCTACTCAGAATTACTAGAAATTTCAAGACTGCGTATTTGAAAGTCGTTTAGTTTCGCCTTTTATATAGGTAGAATATAGATTCAGACATTTTTCGGTATTGAAATGGAGCTATTTCAAACCTCAAATTCATTAAATTTATTTTCACATATTCAAAATTTGTATAGTTTTATGAAAACCTTATTCTTCTGCTCGATTCTCAGATCAATTTGATTGTACCATATTATTTTATTTTCTACCCATATAGTACTAAAGTGCCGGACCTAAGTAAAATAAACTTAGCTCAAGAGATGAAGTGATGCAGTAAATTTAACGAAGTATGAATTTAACGAACTTTTATTTAGCAGTCACTACACTAGGCGTCATGTCGAGAATTTCAGAAAACTGGGTTTTGCAATGGAGTAGTGTTGCCTCACTATCGATAGTTCTGTTATCGATAGTTTTCACCTGTCGATGCTAGCGATAGGCCTATCATAGTATTGCATTTTTAGATATTAGTTTACTATCAATAGTATTGTTTCGAAGGTATCAATACTATCAATAACTAGTCCAAAATAATCGATAGCATTGATAATATTGTCTTTCAGAATATCCATGAGCACCAATATTATCAATTCCATCGATATACTCCGAAATGAAAATTCGGATAAAATCCGAAACGAAGTCACCCGGCAGAAGACCAAGGTAGTTGATATCGTCCAGAAATGTAGTAAGCTTAAGTGGCAGTGGGCTGGCCACGTCTGCCGCAGCACTGATGAGCATTGGAGTAGACGGATTCTCGAATGGATACCACGTCTCGGGAAACGTAGTGTGGGACGCCCCCCTGCCAGGTGGACTGATGACCTGAGGAAGGTCGCTGGTGGTGGCTGGATGGGAAAGCGGGTGATCGTGCGCTTTGGCGTACCCTTGGGGAGGCAATAAGCTGATTGATTGATTGATATCGATATACGCTTATCGAGGGACAACACTACAGAGGAGTTAACTCGGCTAGACTTATTACAAAAACTTAGTGCGACTTGTAAGTGCAAAGCGGAGCTGACATTCAAACATTTCAACTGTAGCGCTAACATTTTAAAACCATTTCTTGGATAATTTAAAATGTTACGTTACTTTGACTGCGGTTCTTTTTGCATAAAATAAAAAATGTGGAGTCTAGCTTAATAATTATTATTTTCAAAATTGTATGTAAGTACAAGGGCTGCTATTTATGTATCCGGAACTGGCCACTTACATAAACAATATTTTAAAAAAAATTATAACATTTAATAATAGAACTCTTTGGCTGTAAAATAAAGTTTGCTTCATTCATCTGTCAATTGTTTTTACATTGTGGCGCCATTTTTAAAATTCATTGTCTATCATCACCATGGATTTGACTCGTGAAAATTTTCGTGCTATGATTTATTACGACTTTCGGCGTGGATTCTCAAAAACAGTGCATGGATCAACTTTTGTCGACTTTTGGGGAGGAAGCCCCATCGAAAACCACTGTGTATCACTGGTTCAGTGAGTTTAATCGTGGTCGTCGTATGCTTGCGGACGATTTTAAAGAAGGTCGCCCTAAATCGGCTGTTGTACCACAAAATATTGATGCTGTGCGCGAACTAATAATGCAAGACCGTCATGTTACATATCGCGAGATAGAGGCGTTTCTAGGCATTAGTATGACGAGTATTTATAAAATATTACACGAACATTTGGCTGTAAAAAAAATTTGTTCTCGTTGGATCCCGCACAACTTAACAGTTGAACAAAAACAGGCTCGTGTTGATTGGTGCAAAAAAATTATAGAAAAATACAAATGTGGTAAAACGAAGAATAATTCTTCACCACGATAACGCCAGCTGTCACACCTCGGCCGCAACAACGGAGTATTTAAATAGTCAAATGATCGAATTGACGGGTCATCCGCCGTACAGTCCCGACTTGGCACCCAACGACTTTTATTTATTCCCAAGCGTGAAGAACAAATTACGTGGACACCGATTTTCGACCCGGGAAGAAGCCGTTGATGCTTTCAAAATGCACGTTTTGGAGATACCCGATACAGAATGGAAAAAATGCTACGAAAGTTGGTTTCAACGAATGAAAAAATGCATCGATCATCACGGGGAATATTTTGAAAAGCAATAAAAGTATATTTAGTTATAGATGTTTGTTATTTTTTGTTATTCCGGATACATAAATAGCAGTCCTCTACGGATTACGGAGAGTGTCGGCGGTCTAGTGGTTAGGGCCACTGCATCCCGTCCAGGAGACGCGGCGCGGGTTCGATCCACAGAAGGCGTACACTTGTAGTGAACGGGCCATCTTACTTTGACGGCGAAAAATTATTTTGTTCAATCTCACTTTGTATAAAGTCATTTTCCGTCAAAATTGGATTATTCGAAGCCTTTTTTTATAGTACTTCATTTCACTGCATAGTGATCACCATATGAAGTAGGATGATCGATAGTATGCGGCGCGCGCGATATTGTAACATTCTTTTGTCTACGGCGCTTATAGTCGCCTGCGTCACTGCATCAATACGTCTTGACAGCCGCATACAAGGGTATATTTTTCGCCGTCAATACGTCTTAACAGCCTCATACAAGGAGATTATTGAGATACAGTTAATCTTGTCCACAGCTGTCTGCTTGACACCGATTGACACGTATGACATAATCTCATAGACTTTGCAAAACTCTGGAACCACCTTTCATTGCGAGTCATAAAGTGTGTTATCGTCATTATTCGGCCGGTCGTTACGGCGTGGCTAGACGGCACCGTAAAACGTTTTATGACGTCCTACAATATGAAACGTCGAGTTTACATTTTAAATTTCTGTTTTTAGGGTTCCGTACCTCAAAAGGAAGAAAAGGAACCCTTATAGGTTCACTTCGTTTCTGTTTGTCTGTCAACCCTTTTTCTCGGGAATGTGTAAAAAAATCGAGCTTTCGAGTCACGCAACCAAAGATACATTAATTATTAGGTATTTATTTTATTATTTATTTTACGCAAGAAAATAATAAAATATACAAATATAAAGAAAAACAACACAACAAGCAGCTTATTTCTAACGATTTCGACAAACAAGAGAAAACACAAGACATTTGACCAACAGACCTAGGAAGAGAAAACTTAGATACATGAAAACGGATAAAACGTGCACAATAATTTCGATGTCATATGTATAATATATAGGTTATTAGGTCCATACAGTTTAAATTTACATTTCATACAAATTTAACTATAGGGTACTTCCCATTGACTTAGAATAATGATGAAAATTATTTTGTTAAATCTTACTTCGAATAAAGCTATTTTTATCTTTATCTTAAAAGATAAAAGCAAGCTCTTATTACAAGTAAGATAAAAAATCTGAAATCTGATATTTTTGTTTATCTACAATAAAAAATTATTTAATTACAATTTGACCCTATATTACAAAATATTGCTAGACATGGCGCCACGTGTCAAATAAAATTAGAAATCATTAAATTAATCCTTTTTCACACAAACTACATAAGGTACGTAACCTTTAGTGCGCGAGTCGGACTCGCACTTGGCCGGTTTTTGTCGACGTGGTTGAATACAACTTTAGTTATAACTTTACAAAGTAATAACTTTGAATTCAATTACTGGTGAGATTAATTTTATTTCCAATTGAACGAACTTGCCTTTAATCCTGTAGTATGCATTTTGAGATAAACCCTAGATGAGCTGTAAGAATCTTATCGTGTCTTTCTTGGTGCGTAATGCTGAAGAGCATCGATGGTTTAGAGGCCAGGGCCGCTGCCTCCCGACCGGGAGACGTGAGTTCGATCCCCACCACGTACCAATGTGTTTTCGAATTTCGAATTCATATATACGTTTATTCGACGCTCTTACGGTGAAGGAAAACATCCTGATAAAACCTGCACGTTCCTGCGAAGAAATTCAAAGGTACACAACCTTGTACTGTACAACCGTGAAGTCGACCAACCCGCACTGGGCCAGCGTGGTCGACTAAAGCCTAATCGCCCTAATTCATGGTAGGCTCGAGCCCCTCGGTGGGGACGTATATGAGCTGTTGGTGTTGGTGAACTGCTGAAGAGTGGTATGCTCTCTTTGCGTCTATCATTTTTCTGAAATCGTTTAATCTAGGTTCACATTAGAAAATATATACTTGAGAATATTTGAGGAGGAGACCTCAGAAACATCTCAACATTCCTGTATAGAAAAAATGAAAACCGAAGATGAGGTGAAAGAATTTAGATTTCCTTTAACGACATAAAGTGACAGGAGAAGATAAAAACAGCAACAAAAAAACGCAGCATCAAATGGGATGAATCCTTGCTTACATTAAGTTCGCGCCCGCCATGAAATTCTAGGATTATGTCTGTTAAAACAAACTTTGGCTAAAAGAGGGAGATGAATGTAACCTATTACTGGCTGGGATTTACTTGAAACAAAAAATAAAAATTATCTCTTATAGACGAAGAAAACACCTGTCTCTCATAAACTATGAAAACACCTAGTTACGTCCTACTATGTCACCTACATCCGTTAGGTAACCAAACTCCGCTAGCATCTTCCTGCCTATATTAGTTACGTGATGCAGGACTCACACGTTTGTAAAGAGGTATGGTAAACTTGTGTTCATAAAACACGAGAAAACACAAAAAGAAGTTTCTGAACATTAGTCAAAATTCGTCGTTGTAAGCCGTGTGGTGACGGCAGAGTGGAATACATTTGTCACCAACCCCTACTCTTCCCGTGGGTGTTGTAAGAGGCGACTTAGGGACTACACATTGAACAGGGAGCGGGCAGCAGCGCTCTCTGATACAGTAACCTTTTAATTTACGATCTGCAACCCGCCTGCCAAGCGTGGAGATTATGGCAAAACCCTCCACTTAAGTGGAGGGCTTTGCCATAATCTTCACGCTTGGCAGGCGGGTTGGAGATTGCAGGTTAAAAGGTTACTGTATCAGAGAGCGCTGCTGCCCTTTCTCTGTTCAATGTTTAGTCCCTAAGTCGCCTCTTACGACACCCACGGGAAGAGTAGGGGTTGGTGACAAATGTATTCTACTCTGCCGTCACCACACGGCAAGAATAAGGTTGCTTGGAAGAAATTGCTATATAGCAATAAGGCTGTCTAACTGTACACTATTGCTTTTTAAATTATTATATTTGCCCACGTGTATACATTCATTCATTCGAGAATAGAAGATTGGATTCCTACAAGGTTAAATATATTTTCGACGGTTCGTTTTAATAAATATTTTTAATTTTGGTTTATCAATTTATTAATTTTGTCCTAAAATTAATTCAAAACTAAATCTTGATATTGAAGAAGGACTTAAATAACTGACTTTCAAACTGCACTTTGCCAACCCTGCAGCCACAGCACGGCTGGCGATATTTCATAATTCCACCATTGAAGTGTAAAATATTTCCAAAGCTAGAATTACCCAGTGAGGTGTGATTTATATTTTGAAGTGGGTGCGTTTTTCTAACACGTGCGAAGGTGAAATTGAGAGTAGGGTGAATTTATATGAGGCTCTCAGGCTGAGGTGCACTTATTTCTAACATACACGTGTTCATTTAAAATCATGCTAATACTCTATTCTATTCTATTCTTCTAAATGAGCAACAGTACCCGTAGTCAAATATTTTTTTCAGGTTCGAATCCCTGTGGGGCACTGTGCTTAAACAAAAATTACTTTCTTTGACTGTCCGAAAAAAAATCCTCAAGTTAAAAAGAAACTATATGAATGAGAGATACTACTCTCCAACCCGCCAGATTTGCTTATGTTACGCATGCTTACTTTTACCACAAAAGGTAGCTAAGCTTATTATCTATAAGCATTGTCCATCAGGTGGACTGATGACCTGAGGAAGGTCCCTGGTGGTGGCTGGATGAGGAAAGCGGGTGATCGTGCGCTTTGGCATGCCACTGGGGAGGCCTACGTCCAGCAGTGGACTGCAATAGGCTGATTGATTGATTGTCCAACTATTAACCAAGAAATAAAGATCTGAAGAGCTATTGTACTCAAAGATTATACTTGAAAAATATCCTAGGTCTCACTTATTTGCCGATTTATAATAAAAACGTGCTTGGAGTCCAGTTTTTCAGTGTCACTAAGTATTTCAGTCACATCGTTACGACCTTGCTAATGAACTCAATTTGTTGGCGTCGAGCTATAAATTCTGCCATTGCGTGTCTTCTTTAGAAACGTAACTTGAGAGAAAATTAGATGTTTTTGTGATGAAGGTTTGCGAAGTCCTAGAAGTCGTAGACCTTGTAATCCTACACGATTATGATATTTAAAATATCTAAAAGATGCTAGCCCTGTGGGTAGAGCTCTCGGAAAGTTTATGGTCGTTCATCATCAGGTCGTTGTGTACGTAGTATATACTATATTATTTAAATATATAAAAGTATACTGGTATTACGATTTCCTCTCTTGACCATGCTAGTTCCAGGGAATGGTGTTGGCTTCTCCGTGATAGGGCTCCGAATGCCCAATCACATTTATTTATTTGACATTTAACGCAGATGGCGCTCCTGTGGCGCTCTAGGCAGCGTTCTGAATTGACCTTAAAACTTGTTTACGCAGTATCTCTCGTTCACTTTCTATTTAAATGATAGTGACAACAAAACGCTAATCGGAACGCTGCATTTTAATATCTCTTTTTTTTTTTTTTTTATATTTGGTTTTACGGTTCTGGTAGTATATTCTATTCTATTCTATTCTATTCTGGCTACGATGCCTTTTGAACCGTTTTTAATATGTCTTTCAATTAGTATTGCCACTAATAAACAGTATTTTAACCTAATAATTTATTACTTATTTAAGGAATTATGACACTTTGCATTAGTGTTGCCATTAATAAACATTATTTTACCCTAAGAATTTATTACTTAAAAGGAATCATGACACAGGTATAGATAAGATAGGCTTCAGCGAATCCATTAACCAAATGCATACATTAGCCATAAGTAAAATACACGAGGCAGTAAAATTTAGGGAAAAACAAAATCGTAAAAGGAGTTTGAAGCGTTAGCATACATTGTAAAGTAGTGAAACGACTTTTACTAGCGCCCATAAAAAACATGTGGGTACATTTTGAGCCGTGGATTTGTCAGTGGATAAGAATTTTCTGCACATGAAATTACAGCTTGGTAAAAAAGAGTTTGGAGCGGTGACAGGTGGAACTAAATATTTAGTTTGCTGCCATTCATGCTGGGTTGCTTTTTATTATCCCATTGGTATGCCATTTTGATTCTTATTGGTTTTATAAATTATCAATATTTTATAAATTGAGTAATTTTTCCTTTCCTGTTTGACTAAAAGGTAGCCACAAGAGCGATAGAAGCGCCCTCATTTTTTCCAAACTCTTTTTTGCCAAGCTGTACCTACATAGTTTTTTGACTGAAATAGCGCGAAGCGTCTCTGTTTCAGCTTGGGCAAAATTGCTTTTGTATGTCCATCTGTCTGCTTGATCAGGCCGCGTTTTTGAACCGATTATCGTGAAATTTTGTGAGCAGGTTCGATAAATATAGAGATTTTTTGTTGAATCAGTTTTTTTTTTTTTTTTTTAAATGGAGGAGATATGGAAGTTGAAAACGTAATAAAACCATATTTCAGCCATTTCGAAAAAAATACTCGCGAGATCTACAGCTCACAGAGCCACTAGTAATATTTTAGTGGCAAAAATTGGAAGGTGTAGTTACAAGGTAGCGGACCTTTACCCGTCTGAGAGGCGCCGGTTTGAATCCTATTACACCAAATGTGTATGAATTTTATTATGTAAGTTCGACTTAATTATGTGAGATTTTTGTAGGTTATTCTGATGAAGGAACATCGTGGTGTAGCCTGCAAATGCCTGTGAAGTGTCAAGTGTGTGTAAGTAAAATCTAAAAACCGCACTGGGCCAGCGTTGTCGGCCAAAGTCTGATTATCCTAATCCAGTAGGTTTAGGATCTTCGGTGTGGACATATAGGAGCCGACTACAAAAAGTAGTTTTATATTACCATAACTATCTCCTTTTGTAACTTCTAGCCACGCAACTTAATGGAGAGGCATTAATTAATCATAATTTATAATAAGTACGACGCACAAAAATTTGACGCGATTTACTTTCTAGGAATATGCCTATAAAATTAATCAAATCAAATCAACGGCCCGTTACAGTCCACTGCTGGACTATGAGCCTCCTCCACTTAAGTGGAGGATTTTGCCATAATCTCCACGCTTGGCAGGCGGATTGGAGATCACAGATTAAAAGGTTACTGTACCAGAGAGCGCTGCTGCCTGTTCCCTGTTCAAAGTGTAGTCCCTAAGTCGCCTCTTACGACACCCACGGGAAGAGTAGGGGTTGGTGACAAATGTATTCTACTCTGCCGTCACCACATGGCGTATAAAATTAACCAGTACTATATTACATAAAAACACCTCAAAATTGATTCACAAGTTCTAAGCTATATTACCACATGCCTCTTTTACGTTAAATAAAAAAAAAAAAACATAATCCGTCTAAAAACAACTCGCTAATAATAGAACAAAACACTGATAAATCTAAAGAGTACCACAACGTTAAACATTTATCAAACATACATTCATACAACTAAATTGAATCCACTTGAACCCCAAAAGGCATTGCACAGCAAATAACAGGAACAGTTCGGTCCATAAAAATGTCCATTACAAACGGATAATAAAGAACATGCTTCCTGTGATAGGTTTTCTTCCCAGCCTTTAACTTTTCCATTTTAAGTTTCCGCGTTTGGCCGCGGCCCAACCCCGGGTCACTTACATCGGCTGAATTTTATTTAACAAGGCTTATTCAAAACCGAAGCTGGTTGATAAGACGCCAAGTCGAAGTAATCTTCACCTGAAAGGTTTTCAGTTCACGTAAGTTGGCACGGCTTCGTAAGCTTGTGTGAGGAAAGATGTGAGGTTAGTGCGGTGAATGGGCGCTAAATGTGTATTGCTGATGTTCATTCTAGATCTCTTGCTTTTCGTGCAAATGCAGAGTGGATGTTATTAGTGGAAAAACGTTTCTTTTTATATTATACAAATTAACTCTGTTAAAAAGGTAGGTTAAAAGATCTCTCTATTTCGGGTTGTTAAACTCAAACTATGTTTAAAGAATATCTTACAAAATTTATCTTGTTTTAACAAAAACAGTCCCTAATGCAGTATACAGTATACTTTTACGTTATTTTCTTCGTCGTTTTTCCCATGGTAAAACACAAAGTTTAATGGTAGTAAAAGAACTGTTGTGAGCTCGCTTAAAACCGGAGCAAAGCGAAAGCTTTTACCCAGCAGTGGGATATTACTGGCCAAAAATAAAAGAAAAACAAAAAATTCCTCGCTTCAATAATAACACCAACATTCTCTTTAATAGTCCCGCACCGGCAATTGTCTTCCGTACTAAAACTCCAACACTTGTAAACTTACTGGAAGACAGTAGACGGTAATTACTCTCATGCGAGTTAGCAACTGTCGTTAACTCATTACTAGCCTACCTGCCTTAACACAAGTTTGAACTTCAACTTGCTTGTCTTGTAACTTGCAGACAAGAAATTAGTTTATTTTGTTATACGCAATTGTTGTTTTTTTCCAAAGCGTTAATACATTATTTATTACTTGATGCCAATAATCCACACACCGGAATGTTCTTTTAATGTCTACTTTATGCGGCAAAAAGTAGCTTACCTAAGTTCAGATTTTTCTTTACGCTGATTTCGAAAATTATTACTCTCTCTGACTCTGCCCACCCCTCCGGGAAAGAGGCGTGGCTTTATGTATGTGTCTACTATACTCGACTTTAGTATTTGGATAATAATTAAGAACACAATGTTTATGTCAGCCAGCAATTTATTTGTAAGACTAAAAGACTCTACTTTAGGACACAGAATAATGGCTATCAGTCAACCACGCTGGCACAAAGTGCGAATTGGTTCACTTCAATGAATCAATCAGCCTATTGCAGTCCACTGCTGGACATAGGCCTCCCCAAGGGCACGCCAAAGCGCACGATTACCCGCTTTCCTTATCCAGCTACCACCAGCGACCTTCCTCAGGTCATCAGTCCATCTGGCAGGGAAGCGTTTTCCGAGACGTGGTCTCCATTCGAGAACCCATCTACTACAACGCTCAACGATTGCTTAAGTAAGTACTTTATAACATTAGAATTTCTTCAAAGTCGAGTGCAGATTTCATTTCGATTTTAATCTTTACCGGAAGAGCTTTATTTTAAAAACACTTTGGTATATGGAGCAGTATCTCCCAGGAAGGCAGCGGCCCTAACCACAACTGCACCGCCGCCGGTAACCTTATAAGAATAGTAGGTAGACACATAATGTACCAACTCTGTTTTTTCATCTTGGCAACAACGCCAAAAGCAGCCACATTTATCAAGCTAATTTCTAAAAGAAAAGGGTAATATTTCCTGACGAAATTTATCCTCATTACCTATGGACATCACGTACTGTATCTCCTTGGGTCTAATTAAATATAGTCGTTAAAAATATTTATAACTGCCAGGCAGCGGCCTTTGCATTTTTATGGGTTTTTAAAAGATAGAAGGATTAGCGTGTCCATGAAACTAGTCCTGGTTTAATACTTTTGGTTTCTAACTACTTTAAAGCCCTTTCACCATGGAGGGCATAGCGGGACACACTGCTTAATCAAGGGTTATTGTATAGTATATCTAAATGACCAAATAAAAAATATGATTAAAGAAATCTTATTTTTTTTTTTTCAATTAAATCATAAAGGAGCATAATTAACCCAACGTTCCAACGTGCAATGTATCGTATTAAGATTTATTTTTAAATAAAAATGGACCGCTTTTTCACGTTTTTCCTTACAACATTGTCACCCTACATCCACCCGCTCTCCGAATGAAAATAGCCCGCATAATTACGGCAGAATAAGATGTTTTTAAAATTATAATGAGGGAGAACTTGGCCACCCTCGTGTGTAACAGGAATCTCACCAAATTGTTTGCAACGAATCGGGATTTCACGTTTAATAAAATTGTTAGGTTTTTGACGGCTTTTAAATAAAAATATTTCGAATTCTGATGTTGGCGTTAATAGCTTGTACTTTTTATTAACTAATAATTTTTCTTCAAGTATTATGTGTCACCGCCATATAAATTTACTTTTAGAATATGTTTTAAGTTAGTTATTTTTGGGTTTGTGAGGTCGGTTGTCGACCTTACAACCCACACGATGAAGAAGAAATTTGTAAAAATGATTTTGCATCGTCGAGTCAGTCACATAGTTATATCCAAACTGACATTTTTATTTTAGTAAGACAGATGTGATTCTACGTTTACAGATCCTTTCACCTAAAAAGACCGTGATGTGGCGGGGATGTGTTTAACTTGCGTACAGTAAACAGTTACTTACACTTAACATACGAAAGTACGAGTACTTTACCTATTGTTTTATAATAGTACATTACGATACGAGGATCGTAGGTGGCAAATTAAAAACGAGCTGACTTGTGAGGCGATGGTTTGTAATGTCACGAGTTTATTATGAAACTTAAGATCCGTGTGTTGTACGATGTTTATCAATACACTTGTGAGAAAACTGATGGTAAATAATCACAATGAAATTGTTAACAAAGGTACCCTACAAAAGCTACGATACTACAGGTAAAATTGTTCATGTAAAAGTTGCAAAACTAACACTTGATCACTCATGAAACAACAATCAATTTAACACAATTCAATTGTTTACAAAATTAGCACCAAACTCAAAACAATAACAGGTTTCTTTTTTATAAGCATATTATAGAGGAAAGACTCTCGCGAACATTCAGCCTCTCCGAAGCGATTCGTTAAAATCGAGATAGTTTTATTTTTATTATCAAAATATTACGGGCCGAGAATTTGTTGAAATAAAAAATTATAAAATACTTTTCTTGTTTTAAGAATCGATTCAATTTATTTTTTATTATGAAATTGATCCTGGCTGAATAATAATCATGGAGACCGTATAAATAAAAAAAAATGCATTGAAAATCACACTAGTGCAGTAAAACGCATTTACCGCAAAGTTTACTGCCTACGTAAGTTAAATTTTTGAGAAATAGAAACATTACTTTATCTAAGTCGCTTTAGTTCGCAACTGGACACATTCCTTCCGTTCAGTGTTCCTTTTTCAAGAAAGAATCTGTATGTTTTTTAATCTTGTGATATTTTATTCAAAATGGTCGGATTCGCATAACGACCCTCATTTCATTTAGTCCCTTGAACGAATGAGTGTAGTCCATCTTCTTATTTTTAATTTCGCTTCAGGAAATCCAATAATTTACACAGGAATTGTTTTTTTTTTTGCTGAGGAACTTTTCCTTGAATGTGATTGATTCAGTTGGAAATTGAAATTGGGGCTAATTCAGGATGACACGTTCTAATCCTTAATTCAAGTCCATCCGATCTTTTTGCCTTTTAAATATTAAAAAGGGATAGTAGATGGACAATGGATATCCTAATATTAGAACTGTCTAACAACGAATTTGAACCGTATGGGATGGACGCGTCGATTGTACAATTTTAGAGCTGACGGAAAACATCCGATTTAAAAATTCTTAATTTGACAGAGAAAATAATATAATTCGTTTATCTGAATTCATTCCTTGGGGAGGCCTACGTCCAGCAGTGGTCTGCAATAGGCTGATTGATTGATTGATTGATCTGAATTCATCTCCTCTCTATCTTTCATTGCTCACAAAAACGAAAAGGATAGCTAGATTTTATAATTAGGATTAGAACATAACTGCCTGAAACGGGTCCATTGTCTGCTTCAACCAGTAATCTGCATTTTTTGCATGTGTTTATTAAGTATAAAAGTGATGTAAGTTATACTGGATGTCTCGGGTTCAGTTCCCGGCCGAGTATTTATTGGAATAATGAATAAGTAATAATAATAAAAATCTTTATTTCTTTTGAATGTTTTACAATAAATGCAGTGTACATAGATAGACGTAGTAGGTAAAAGTCCTTACAGAGTTTGATCTCTGTCTCCCAAACTAGGGTAACCTGTGTCTTGGGAGACAGTGAGTCTGATTCACAAGATTTGATTTCCTGTATGATCCCATAAAAACCTTTTCTGATTCTTTTTTTATCTTCCTCTCCGTTCTAACATACTAAGGAACTAATTTCGTTCATATTCTGACACAATGTTATCAGTCTACGTCACGGTTGAATGTTTCATTAATACATTATATTTGGGCACTGTATTTAGGTGATAAACCTACAACACAGTTGCTGTTATAATATTGTCAGAGTACAGTGAAATGCAACGATAAGGAGATACTTGCAGTGTACTTACGGTCGTCTAGTTTAGTTAACGTATATCACACTTTACTCTTTAAATTTACACTACTCGTAATATAATAAATGTGAAAAAATATTTAGATGTTTCTTCAGCCTTCACGCTTAAAGTACTAAACGGATTTGAATGAAATTTGGAATGGAGATAATTTATAAATTGGATTAACACATAGGATACTTTTCACGAGAAAAAATCTTATTCCCACGGGAAAATCTTACACAACGGGAGCATAGCCACGGGCAGAAAGCTAGTAATTTATAAATTACATATTGACAGATGTTCTGTTCATTGAAGATAGAAACAATCCCGATCAAAACAGCTTTTAGATAGCAAAAAACCTGACAAGCGCGAGTCCAACTCGTGCACTAAGGGTTCCGTGCCGTGTGCTTGTACAAAGATTAATTTTGCTGCAATCTAATTTTATTTGACATTCGGCGCCATCTCCAGCAACATGAATGCCATTTTTGTATGGTGTACTGTTGCAATAGATGCAATATTTTGTATTTTAGGGTTGAATTTAAAAAAAATACATATTATAAGAACAACATCCCAACAGTCTGTTTCTTTAATTCTAGGTCAACGGGAATATGGTTTTTATTGAAATTTGTATGAAAACGTGACTTTAAATGGTTGTATCATTTGATTGCGTTGACTTGGATTCATGAAATTTATAGGGGATTACCTGACCGGATGCAGAAAAATTATTGGCAGAGGTGGATGTTGAGTTTTAGGAGGATAGCTTATCTGTTTATTTATTTAACCATATTTGTCATACGTAAATAATATTATAGTTGGCTCGAACCTGCCTTGAATTAGGGTGATTAGGCCTTAGTTTACCACGCTGGCCCAGTGTGGATTGGTCAACTTCGCACACAACCTTTTAATTTCTTCGCAGGAGTGTTCAAGTTGAATCACGATGTTTTCCTTCACCGTAAGAGCGTCGAATAAACGTACTTAATATGTTATTCGAAATTCAAAAACACAAAATTGGTACGTGGTGGGAATCGAACCCGCGTCTCCCGGACGGAAGACAGTGGCCCTAGCCACTAGGCCACTGACGCTCTCCATGCCATAGATGCTGTTAATTGTGTGATCACCGTACCAACATCTTTAACTTTCAAATTAAATCATGTTCGTATCAAACTTTGATTTTGCTAGCCGTTTTACACAACAATACACCGCAACCTTACAAACACAAATTTTGTATAGTCGGGTCATAAAACTGGTATCAACCTCCGTCGCCGCAGACAAAGCCGCGCGATAAACATATGCCCGACAAATAGCAAGTAACTTGACGCCGGCGCACAAAATTACAGCATTTCGCGTAGTGTGAGATAGTCTAAATGGAATGGATATAAAACGAAGCTATATTTTATACTACTCGCTACTTTGTGTAGCCGTATTCAATGTTTGAAACGAATTTTTTACTTCTTCTGTTTTCCATTTAATACTTCAACTTTTTTCATTAATAAGGAATATGTACATTTTTTTTTAATTCATTAATCGAAATATTTCAAGTTCCAGGTAAACACATAAAAAATATTTTTTCAAATATCTTGCTCAGAAACAAAGTTGTAAGGCTTCAGAGTTGAAAGTTAGACAGAGAGATCCAACGTGACATGTGACGTCACATGTCACGCGGGCCATCCGCCATAGAAAATTTTGTTTTCGTAAGAGGGACAGATCTCGTATTTGTTTAATAATGTTGTATCTAGTTTATTTTTCGATAAATTTCGATTCTGTTTTGACTGTCAGTATTCTATTTTTGTATACTTTCAGATGGACTATGAAAAAATCTAATCTAATCTAATCTAAAAATATTTTTTTATGCATATTCCCTATTGTCATGTTACCCTAACTCACCCAAATCCACTTTTGTTAAAATTCGTAGCAATAATGCTGCTACGCCGTAGCGTCTACAAATGTCGTAGCAATAAGCTACGAGCTACCGCTAAACGTTGTAAAAACGCTATTGTATTTATTTATTTATTTATTTATTGATACATCACTTACAGCTACAGCCAAACATGATGAAACTCAGATATTTAAACTTATAAGTAATAGACCAATATTCAAATGTAAATTGAAATATTAAAATCAAAATTGAAATATTTTGTGAGGATTTCAACCTATGGGACTGCTTTTAGTCCAGGTGTGTGGCTGCTGTCTCAGCAACTGTGGTCCTGGGTGCAAGTTTTTCTAAGTACCTACTCGTGGATCGGTTTTTAAAATGTCATTAATTCAAAGTCAAATTTTTTTATTCGAATTAAGATTTTTACAAATCATTTTTCGACGTCAAAGCTATCATGGATGGCACGTTCACTACCAGTGTACGCCCTCTGTGGAGAAGAACGTTAAATGAAATTAATGTTAAACCTTTGTGAAGTGGTGAGTGTGATTTCTATTAAGACCGAGTGACCAGAGAGATTTGTCGACTAATCCGCACTGGGCCAGGCATGGTCGATTTGGGCCTGATCGCCCTACATCAAAGTAGGCTCGAACCCTTCAGTGGGGACGTATATACGAGCTGTCGATAAATATCAAGAGTATGAAATATATTCACTAGGAATATTGGTAAAATTAAATTAGACTCCCCATTCTGTTGAGGTTAGTATTATGGTATTTTAGTATTATTTTTTAATTAATATTAAAGAACACACACACTCACTCTCACTCTCTTTCATTCACTTGTTATCTGCAAAACGAATAAATTCTTGATTTCTTTTTTCCTTTCTGACAATATATAGGTACTGTGGTTCACAGCCTACTCCACTTATATGGGTGTAAATAAATTAGGTGACACTATTTTGAGGGATAAACCTACCCATGTGAAAGCTTAACTCGTAGATTAAAAGTATTGATGAATAGAATTCTTCTAAATAAAACCACAAAGTAGATAAAGCGGCACGGGGCCCCAGACAGAATAAACTGCCATTTAGGGCACTTCCCAAACAGTGCTCCATAGCGTTTGCTCAAAGAGTGAGTGAGAGAGTGAGTCTGGCAAGATGACGTATTTATTTTTAAAGATGGCGGGAGTGGTCCTTCTGTAACCTTTTTATTTTGTGATAAAGCATCAACTTCTTCTATTTTCTTAACAAAAATAATTTCCAAAAATATTTCACGGTGAAGATCGTCCGTGACAGCCGAGAAAATTACCATAGAGTAACATAGAATAAATATATATATATATATATATTATATAAATCTCTTTATTTTGGCACTTCAACTGTGTTAAGTTACTTAGTCCCATTCATCATTATTTTCTATCCAAATGCTTTAAAAGGTACACAACTTAACAAAAAAGTAGTAATGCAGAAAAGAACAAGGTTAATATTAAGGCCAGCCATATTTCAAAGCCAGTTGGTATGGCTGGATCCCCTCGAGTTCCGGTTGAGGGTAGTTGCCAAGTCATAATAGCTAGTCAGCCTACAGATATTGACAGTTTCTTGGCAAGTCGAAATTAATTACGGTCCAGTTTTTATAGACGCGATCGCAGCCCGCCAAGGAATGGAATATACGGGATCGTATTATTATATGACCGTCCGGGAGACGCGGGTTCGATCTCCACCACGTACCAATTTCAAATTCATATGTACGTTTATTTGACGCTATTACGGTGAAGGAAAACATCGTGATGAAATTCAAAGGTTGTGTGTGAACTCGACCAACCCTCACTGGGCCAGCGTGGTCGACTAAGGCCTAATCGCCCTAATTCAGGGTAGGCTCGAGCCTCTCGGTGGGGACGTATATGAGCTGTTGATGATGATTATTATTTTTATTATTAAATGAGGCGTAAAAAATAATCATATTTTAAATAATAATTATAAGCAGATTCACAACGTTTCCACCAAGTACTTACTAAGTACTGTTTAATATAATTGCCTGTGTCAGGAAAAAACAATATAATGTACAAAAATATACACAATCACACATAAATAACATCTAGACACAAAACAGTTGACTACGTAGGCTGTGAATAGTGTATAAATTATATCTCATTTGATCTGTTACCAATAAAAAAAACATGGTTATAACATGTAAGAACATTTCAAATAAAAACACTAGTCCCATCAGTGCGGTTTTTAAGTTTGAATGCTAAAAGAACCACGCCTTAAAACTCTATCCAATGGCATTTAAATTTAAAAAAATCGTCAATATTACGACTAAAGTTACATTAAACAGCTCCGTAGACCAGTTGGTGCACCTACCTACGAAGCACAGGGTCACGGGTTCCAATCCTGCCCATGCATTAAGATAAGATAAGATAAGATAAGATTCTTTTATTTGCGATAAAACCAAATTTTCATCGGTATGCAAATCATTATAAAAATCAGAGCAATTAGATTACACTTACATATAAAATTCAATAATATTACTACAAATGTCCAAAACTTGTTAGTAAACAATTTCACTATTTTACTAAGGATTTTTACACAATTCAAAATATTCATTTAGATTATATAGTGGGTTACTGACTAGAAAGGTTTTTAAACTTCTTGAGAACACCTTCAGATTTGGACTATCACGTATCCGACTGGGCAAACTGTTGTATATTTTAAAAGCAGTGTAAGTAAAACTCCTTTTAAAGATGCTATACTTACATAGAGGCAGCTTAAGCTTACCTCGATGCATATTACGTCGGTAAATCTGTTTATCTTCCATATATATTTCCTTGTTTTTGTACAAATTCATGGATACCAAATATATATAAAGTGAAATAACCGTCAATATCTTATGTTTTTTAAAAATAGGTTTACAATGAGCCAGAAAAGGAGCACTGTCCACAATCCTAACAGCTTTCTTCTGCAGTATCAATACTGACGAGATTGCAGACGAGTTACCCCAGAGTTCAAGCCCGTAACGCATGATACTTTCAAAATAGGAGAAGTACATAAGCTTCAAAGTATGAACATCAACCAAACTACGCATTGATTTCAGTGAGTAGCATGCACTAGCCAACTTCTTCTTAATTTTATCAATGTGACTGCACCACCTTAGCTGACTGTCCAGTTCCACACCAAGAAAACGAACTGTGTCCTTTTTTTCAACTGGAATCTTAAAAGTGCAATCATGACTGTTAGCGTGCCGTCTAAAAGTGACATAATAGCTCTTGTCAACATTCATTCGTAAGCCATTGGCATCAAACCACTCTATCAACTCTTCCCAAGCACGTTGTACTTCACAATGTAATATGTCAAAAGAGGTACTATTTAATATTATACTTGTATCATCAGCATAAAGATACGCAGCGCCCCTAGTAATATTGCTAGGCAGATCGTTAATAAAAATTGTAAATAAAAGTGGTCCTAGCACCGAACCCTGCGGCACCCCATACCTGATTTCCCGGTCAAGAGAAGCAACTTTAGCACTATTTGTCATATTGTTATCAATTAATTCCACATATTGAGTACGATCATTAAGATATGATTTAAGTAGATTATAAGCCGCTCCTCGTACACCATAATACTCAAGTTTATGAAGTAGTATGCCATGACTTACACTATCAAATGCCTTACTAAGGTCACAGAAGATTCCCATGCACTTCGAATCTCGATTGAGGATTTGGAGAATCTCATTTACCAAGTCGCGCATTGCCATGACTGTATTAAAGTTTTTCCTAAATCCATATTGCCTTTCAGTAAAGAAGTCATTTGATGCAAAATAACTTTGAATTCTGTCAGCCATTATACCCTCAAATATTTTAGATATTACAGACAGAATAGAAATAGGTCTGTAATTCGAAACATCATGAGCATCCCCCTTTTTATAGACGGGTATAACCTTCGCTCTCTTAAGCACACGAGGGAACACCTGTTGTTCGATGCATGAGTTAAATATATCACACAAAGGAAGAGAAACCATATCAATATTATTTTTAATGATCTTTGTACTCAATTCGTCTGGTCCACAACTACTACCATTTTTTAATTTTTTAACAAGTTTCTTTATTTCCAAGGCATCAGTTGGTTTCATAAACATACTCTTAGTTGTATTAATTTTGTGATTATTTAAAAACGTTTTAAATGTGTCATTGTTATTATTTGGTGATTTGCCAACATTTATAAAGAAATCATTGAACTGGTTACTAACTGCCCCTGCATCGTTAGTTTTACATCCGTTTCCAGTTAATTCAATATTTATGCGGCATGGTTTGGTATTTTTTCCTGTAAATTCATTTATGAGTCTCCAAATGGTCTTAATTTTATTATTCGAGTTTAAAATTTTGCGCCTTATTCTTTGTCTTTTTGCAGTAGCTAATGTAACTTTTAATGTCCTCTTGTATTTTCTAAAGTGATATCCTGATGGGCCAGATTCAGACAATCTATTCAACATCATTTCCCTCTTCCTCCTGCACGATATACGTATGCCCTTCGTGATCCATCCATTTGGGATATTACTCACTCTGATTCGCTTCACTGGAAAGTGTTTATCTATAAGCTCGAGAATTATTTTATAAAAAGCATTAAGTTTATCCTCACAATTTTCCTGATTGTATACCTCATTCCAATCTATCATTGCCAAATCTGCCTGAAATCCCATATTAGACTCTCTACTATAACATCTCTTTGTAATGAATGAGAACCGTTTTGGTTTTTCTACTTTAGTAGTCAGCACAATTTGCTGCGCATCATGATCCGAAAACCAGCAAGGTACAACCGACGCTACGTGATAGTCCATATCCGTGGCTATATTATCTACTGTTGTTTTTGAAATAGGTCTTGTGATATCAAAAATAATAATATTTATGTAGGTTATGTTCCAAGAGAATCTGAAGGAATGTCTTGGTAGCCTTAGTATTAGTGTCTTTAGTGTTTATATTAAAATCTCCAGTGAGAACTACATTATGTTTCAGCCCAGCCAAGAACTTATTTAATTGAGTAAAGAAGATGTCTATATTCGTTCCTGGTGATCTATATACATTAGCTACATAGAAAGTAATGTGAGGTAACTTTACTTTACACATGCAAATTTCAAAAGTGAAATCATGGTAATACCTTTTAACATTAATATCCTGACAGTACTGCACCAAGTCATTTCTAACAAATATCATTGTACCCCCACCCTCATTTTTAATACGCGACGTTGCTGAGAGGGCAGTGTAATTTTCCAAGTTAATTGATTTATGTTCATTCGGTTCCAACCAAGTTTCACTAATGTTAATTAGCGCTGGCTTTTGTTTAAATTCTATTTCTATAAGTGCTTCTAAGCAAGTCAATTTTGATCGCAACCTATTAATATTTAAATGTACTATTGTTATATTATTCTTATCACAGCCATCTAATCTAAAAAAGTACCCTTATTATAATATTTCTCATTTATATGTTTTAAAGATTTATTGATTTCAATTGCCATTTTAAATTTCCCACTATACTTTAGTTTGTATCCATTACTTTGAAAATCATATGAGGTCAAATTGTTGTCTATGCATTGAAAATGAATATGATCGTATCCCGAAAGCTCTTTACTCAAGCATTCGTGTAATTTTGTATTTATCTTGTGTCTGAATTTGGTATTCATGTGTCGGATATTGAAGGAAGATCGATCGTAAACAAACAATTGACAGTTGAAATTAAAACGTAAGATTAGTTTTCTTACAAACTGAGGGTAGATTGTTCGTAAACAAGCTAATGTCATCTGTCAGTTTGAGCGGTAACGTCAGATTGGCGAATGATTTGAGTGATTGAATGAATGAAGTGGGAGTACGAGTAGGTCCAAACAGTATAGTAATATAGAGTAAGTCCGTGGCTGTCGTGGTGATAATTTGTATCTGTGAGATTGAGTGAATATTTCGAGAGGATGTGTTGGTCCATGAGAGGTGATCGAATGTGTGATTTCGATATATATGCTCGGACCTACCTAAACCCTTTTTAATGCGTGATCGGTCCCGATTGCTCTTGACAACAACTATGGTAAGACAGTGCTGCTGATAAAATTCCCACATGTAATGTATAACGCTTTCCTGACAAACGTATTGAGTAATAGTCGCATCGCTAGCTTACATAATAATATGTATTAATATGAAATCAAAGAGCCGCGTGTGAGATGTCTGCACATATTTATTTATTACTAGATTTCTACCCGCGACTTCACTTACGAGATTAAAGTTTTAACTCGGAAATGAGCTTTTTTTAGCACAAAAATGGAAAAGAAGGTAACTCCGTGTTACTTACTTTACTTACTTACTCCGTATCTAGGCGGTCGGCGGCGGCGTATCAAGGTGAAACATATCTAGTTCTTAAGTTAGACCCATAGTTTTGTGCAGTAATTTTTTCGTGTACGAACAGACAAACAAAAATTCTAAAACAATTGTTTTGGCTTAATAGAAAAGCACGAAATAACAATGATTACTCCTATTAAGATCCATTTTTTTTTCTTAAATATCTTCTACGAGTACGTACAGACGTCGACCAGTTACAATAAAATTAATCGCTAAGCGACGACGACGCTTTTACCGCGTGCAAAAAAAAATTAATGACGGATCTAAGTGATGTAATTACATCCTATGGAAATAAATGATTTTGACTTTGACTTTGACTTTGCCTTTGTTTCGAAAACGCGGTGCCGCGCGCATTATCTCCCCGTATGTTTCTGGCCATTTTTCTGGCGCGCCCAAATCGCTGTCAGGATGTTTGCGCAGTGTAATTTATTCCTATTGTCTCTATTTGCTGACTGCAACTGTTGCTGCGATTCAATCTGGACTGTTGCTGGCGTTTTATGATCGCCTGGTACTCGGCTCTGTTCCGGACTGTTTCAACCTGGGCGTAAAGCACAGTTTTTAAACTGAAATCGACGTTTTGAACGGTATTTAGGAATAGTTGCCATTTTTGTGTTAATTCTAGCTTGTAGCTTTACTATAGGATGCGTTGTTGTGAGTACGATATCCAAAATGATGAATTCGTATGATGATGTTTATAAATGAGAATGAGAATAAAAACAAACAAAACAGAATAAAACCTGGACAATTTTCAATCAATTAAGAACTGCGGTGAGACCAGAATCTACTGACAAGGTTAAAAATGATAGATAGATAGATAAAAACTATATTGTTACACTTAACACAGACAGCACAAATATTACTAAATACAAAAACACAACAATTTACAAAAAAAGAATTTACACGTAAAACAAACAAAATGATTTAATAATAATAGGATAAAGCCCTACTCATGCCGACACGTAACACAAGCAAGAAACGCTAGCTAGCTACTACTCGCGTCAACTTGTGCAGGGCTTAGCGCACCATGCTATCTGCATGAAGTAAAACAATGGTGCTGACTCAGCATGTACTGCCGGACCATCAGTACTGCAGCGCTGATATTCTAATAATAATAAATGCGCCTTAAATACAATACAGATTTTTCTAACAACATAAAAATTTATCTGCTTTTTTTAGTATCAAGCAAAACGCACCCTTTATCCACTATTGGCATAAAAACGACCCCGCAATTCGATGTAACCACACTTCTTGCATGCAGTCGATCCCGTCGTGGTTATTACACTACCACAGAGTATTTATAGTATCAAGTCAGACAGGCACATTTTGTGTGACAGAGTTAGACTAAACTTTTACAACAATGAGTATTATAGTCACTGATAAAGCCAGTTTGTTTTTGTTATAACCATGTGGGAACAGACTAATACAGTTTTCTTTTTAACCCGGGACTTTTGAAACAAACGATCTACTACCGCCACAAAGGCTGTTTGACGATATTGATGTAAGTTTTAATACTCAAATTACATCTATAGGTACTTTGTGCTAATTCATAGCTGATTATTAAAGTAAAAAACCTTTTTAACATAACGTTTAACGCACTAAAGTATAAAATAATTTTGATTATGATAGTACTCTTATAGGACTTAAAACGAAAAACGTGGGGTGCATGAAATTGATTTTGAAGCATAAATACGTCCAAAACCGTGTTTCTCAAAACAACTATAGATTTGAATTATAAGCTTAACCCCTTTATAAAAAAATCATAGACATCTTCTAGGCGAGCGTGGTCCGTCTTTCACCGTGTGATTTGAGTTGCTACGGCGTAGCATTCCAAGATTGATTTCGTAGTAAAGGGCTACGCTGCTACACAGCTAAAACACTTTTTTACTAGATAATCGGACAGATCGGAGTAATATCCCGTTCAGATGGAAATATCAAGAAAACTAAGTTAAAATATACGAAAAAAAATTGTTCGAACGTAGATAAAAGACAGAAAAAGTTTGTCCCTGGTTTTCACGTTCACTACGTGTGCGCAAAACGACTAAAAAGAATTACAATTAAAAAAAAAACGTTGCAAGAGAATATCAAATACTTATACAGACAAAATCAGGGTCATTATCAGTCTGTGTGTATTAATTTTCTAGTTGCGATAAATAGTCGGTTGCGCGGAGAATCGGTTCGCAGTCCGTCACGTCGGGTCGGCGGATTAATTGCGTGTCGGACTGGTGTAATGGCCGACCGCATCAGCTGCGGGACCCGATTGATTGGTCGCCAGCCAGCGGGATGGATCGGCTTAAAATTCCCCGCTTCCGGGGATAGTGAATAGTCTTCTGTTTCGGGTTGAGAGTTACTCTCTTGATAAGGAATTGACATCGTCGGGCTTAGGCTGTCAAATGATTTTCTAATTTTATTTCTCATCAATATTGTTATTGAATCACAGTCTAACAGGTTCTAAGACTTAGCGCGTTCGGTTGTCGATTCGGGATGTTCTGGGTTATAATACAACTCATACGATTTACCGACTACGAAACATATTTTTGAGACTGAGTTATTATTATTTTGGCTTTATGATTAAAATTAATAAATAAACAGAGCTATCCTCCTAAAACTCAACATCCACCTCTGCCAACAATTTTTCTGCATGTGATTGAATTACACATTTTATAATTTTAATTAATTTTTGGTTGGCTAAGATTGGTTTTGAGTGCATCATAAATTATATTCTAATCTTTTGGTAAAATCACAGGGTAAAATAGACTTCGTGGTAAGGACGTTACGTTGTTCGTCAAGAAATGAGTTGAAGTAACGACTTTTTAAGTGAATTTAAATTCCGAACAACATTTTGGCACGTCCACGCGAGTTGTCATGGGCATCGTGGGAAGACACAGAGTACAGTAATAAGGAGATATGTCAAACTAATTTAAGCTGTCTATCTATTCATACAATACTTGGCTATAACCCTAGTTTAGCATTGAAGATGAAAATAAAAAAGAGTGTTAATGTCAGCGTCTTTTGAGTTTATCTAATAGGTTAAGATTCCATCGTAAAATTTGTGCACCATAGGTACAACGCCACCAGGTCACCTAGCGAAGTCTTGATGCAACTATGTAATAAATATAAAATATAAAAAAGTGTAAAATTTAAATCACATTTCGATTAAATAACTGATAGGTGCACAATTAGACAATTTAATCTTAACCTATTTCAAGGCTGTACGAATTTTGTATTGTATTTAATAGAGAAAAAAAAAACAATATCAAAAGGCGTTTGGGGTAGAAAGCTTCATGATTTGACAAATACAGCGCAACGTGGGCCAACGGTCTGGTAAAGGTCGTGGAAAGCCCTGCATGCATAAAATATTACGTCACATACAGGGGGGGGAGAGGGCGTTGACGAATTCTAAATTTCGTGACTTCACATTTAAAAATACTTAAGTATTAGATATAACACAAAATTTGAAATTTCAAAACTGCCGTTTTAATTTAATTATTTCTAGATGTAAAATTGCAAAATATGTAACGTCACACTAGGATGGGGGAAGAATTGATTTACAGGCAAATCAATGGGGGGAAGTCTCACAAATATGACCAGTTGTGACAAGGTCAGGGGGGTTGAAAATCATGAAATTAGTGTGAAGTAGTTTACGGATGGCTTATAATGACAATTTTGTATGCGCTGCACGATATCCAGGCCGGCGACATATCTCCTTTTGTTTCTGTATCTGTGATTTAAGGAGACTCCGCCAGTGTTTGGACTCTCGCCACACGCGCTCAGACAATGTGACGATTTACACCCCTCTCGTGACGCTTAAAGTTCTGTTAGACTTAAAAAGGAAGCTTTTAGGGGCCTATTCGAAAGTAAATACGTACATAACATACCATCAAGCTATATTACTCGTACTAAAACAATATCAGCGATTTGCCAAAAGCTAATCATTATCTGTGGCCTTTTTAGCATTGTTCACACACTTTGAATACTGCACTTAATTTTCTTTTTTGTTTTGTTTTGTTTTCATTAGTGATTTTACTAAATATTTTGAAAATAGACACTAGACAAGCATTTATTTAGCACAAATATATATATTCAAAATATTCAACAAAAAAATAAAAATTGACAATCGGGCTGAAGTAAGGGTTCTAACTATATCTCATACATCAAAATCTGTTCAAGCAATTTAAAGTTGTGGGGGAATAATTATTTATTATATAAGGTACATACATGAACCCTGAATGTGTACACACTTTTTTTGGGCAATCGCATGTGAATAAATAAAACACCATTAAAATAATGCAACTTGAAAATAAAAATAATAAAAACATCACAGAATAAACTACATAACGATAGAGTGCTATTTGAAAGTTCAACGTGTCGTCAAAATCTTTTTTTTTATCAAGTGACAAGTTTTTTTTTTTGTTATGGCACTAGATTAACTTTGTGCCAGTGTCAAGTTTGGAAGTGACAAAGTTTCTAGCCATCCTATTTGACAGACATCCTAATTTGTCAAGCGAGCGCTGAGGGCAGCACACCCAAGTTAAGATATTCCGCGCGAGTTCCCTCTTAACTTAAATTACTTAAGTTTAACGTAAGTTTTGCGTGAGTCACCTCAACCGTAATTTGCAAAAAGTGAGCCTCCGCTACATACTCATACACTTTAGAAGCAAAGTATATAAGGTAAGTGTGGTCCTTGAGTAGTGATGGGGTACTTTGGGTGTTAGTTTCTAAATATTATTTAGTATTGAAATTCTTTACAATACAAATATACTGGTATTCCTTTCCCTTCCCAGTTTGATCACTAAGTTGCCTGTATGAGACTTTTTTCATTGAAGATTGTATTTTATCTATTTTGCAAACAAGGAAGGATATTATAACCTATTTTTTAACAACTTTTAGTACAATCTCCAAATAGCTGTGAACTACGACACTATGTGATATTTTTAATGAATTCCGTCCCATTTGTATTTTAGTTAAAGTTTGTATTAGGTATGTATGGATGTATGTTACTCTTTCACGCAAAAACTACTGAACGGATTGGAATTAAATTTGAAATATACAACAGCAGAAACTACGAATATTTAATAAGTGGACCAGGAAACATTGGTAATAATAAAATGGAAGTACCTGTACTCGTACTTCAGCAGGAATGCTGATTTTCAGGTTTCCTTTATGTTCGTTACGTTAGAAAATTTAAGTACTGCAGCATTACTGCTTGCATTTTTACAAAGTTGCCGTAAAAGTGGTTAGGTACGCGATACGCCTAACCATTTTTACTGTTTATTTTATAAGTTTAAATTAATTATAAATCTATAGTCAACTTGGAAATTGTCTTTTCTTTAAAGGCCTCCAAATTTTACGTTTGCCTGTGGTCATTGACCACAAGATAGTAGTGTTTTCCTTTTTTTTTACACTACAGCCAGCACCTACTATATATAGAACATACAAGTTCTTAGTTGATTTTTCTAATTTTCCTGTTACAGTTGATATTTCCCATCACTTCGTCATCTCCTTTTTTACATACTGAGAGACAGTTAGCTGCAGACGGCGGGGGCGGCAAAGCTTACAGTTTTTCGCCGACGCCAACGATTTGCTGATCTTTTACAATCCTGTAAATAAGAGATTTACAGGCAAATCGAAAACTGAAGCAGTAAGAATATGAAATAGAGATTTAAGCAAAATAAATTGGATGAATTTACGTAGATGGGCACACTATCACACACGGTCATCTGATTGAAACTAGGTAGATGAATAAGTATAACATTCAGACACAAAGACAAACACAAACTGCTCTGAACCTTTATTCGCATAAGGGCAGCTTCCCAAAACGGCAACTTCACGTGGGCAGGATTCGAACCCACGACCCTAAGCTTCGCAGGCGTTCTACCAAAATTAACTCAGAGTGAGTGGTAAAAATAAACAGGTTTGAGTGATTGTTTGAGTGATTTTCTTTATTTGAACCAATTAAATTATTATTATTGTATAACACACACAACGTTCTATTGTATACCATTTTAGTTTTATCAAGTCATAAGTTAATATAATATATTATTAGATTATGTTTGAATCATGCCTACATGTTTCGCTCCCTCACTTAGCAAACTAAGATTTAAATTTTCCGCTGCAAAATGCAGCTCTTGACCAAATACACTCTCACACATGTCTCATCCCAACATCCCCAACGCGCGCCAGCTCGAGTTTCTCTCTAATTAAAATTAAACTTGTGTTAGGCTTATGAATTAAGTATAAATCACATCGTGTATTTCACTGGTGCTAGTATTCAACCCTCTCGTTAGAATAAAACAGCGAACGTTATCTACGAACGTCAAATATTTTTCAATACACCTTGCTCGAAAATTGAACTTACGAAGGCAGTAAACTGTGCGGTAAATGCGTTTTACCGTACTAGTGTGATTTTATTACAATTTTTTTTAATTCCTACGGTCTTCAGAATTTATTATTCAGCCAGGATAATTTTGACAATAAAAAATATTTAAATTGATTCATACAAAGAGAAAAGTATTTTAATATTTTTTTATTTCAACAAATTGTATCAAAAATGTAGAGGCTGAATGTCCGCCAGAGCCTTTTCTCCGTAATTATGCTTACAAAAAAGAAACATACTATCGTTTTGTAGTTGGCGCCAAGTTTGTAAAATTATCATTATAAACCCTCGCCTGCGGCTCGGGCTTACAAGAGTCACCTCGTTTGTAATATACGATCCTTGTATCGTAATGTACTATTATTTGTGTAAGATCGTCTTCTTATTTAATTAATTTTAATAATTCGCAATAATAATCCAAAAAAATAATAAATAATTTTATTAAATAACCGGCCAAGCACGTGTCAGGCCACGCAAAGTGTAGGGTTCCGTAGTTGTTCAATACTACTTAGGTGTACCTGTTCAACAAAATATTTTTCTATGATATTTGTACCGAATTTCTTACTAGTACAAGT
The DNA here is from genome assembly GCA_951230895.1 of Carpatolechia fugitivella. Taxonomy (NCBI): domain Eukaryota; kingdom Metazoa; phylum Arthropoda; class Insecta; order Lepidoptera; family Gelechiidae; genus Carpatolechia; species Carpatolechia fugitivella. The sequence goes on along the minus strand of OX579655.1, from coordinate 2,162,882 downwards.
ACATTATATTAGTTGATTTATTATTCGTTAACCTGTAAAGCCTGCTTGATGTTGATAATTTTCCTTTTAATTTCATCATAATACTCTACTACCGTGATTTTATTCACATTTCCAAATACAACGGTTTCGCTGGTAGGGGAGGAGGGGGGACACTTGAATCATGAAAAATGAGCAATTTAAAACGAAATATTTCTGAAACGTACACTAACATTGAAAAATGGTTTCTTCAAATCCCCATTACTTTTAAAAACCTATCCAACGATATCTCTCACTATAAGATAATCAAGAAAAAAAAATCTCCCACTTCACGTGTACCAGAGGAACCGGTGTGTTTCTTGTGTGCAATAAAGTGTCAAAGTGATCATTATTCTATTTTTTATCTTTGAACGAACTAACATTGAGACCATAAATTCTAAACAACAGAGTCTCAGAAATTAATCTTTTGTTTATAAGGATAGATCTACATGCAGTAGCTTTTTCTTTTTATTAAGATCGGTACTATCTATCTAATGTCTTCTTCCGAGATTTATATTTGAGTGACGTGGCTTAAGCTCGGCTTGAGTTTCTCGTCACGCCGCGAGGGGCGCCGGCACGTGTGGCGTCCGGCCAAATCCCAACACTTGTCATTGTCGCCCCAAACGCTACGTCTAGCTAGAGGCGCACAACGCACAAGCCGATATCACAAGAGACGAATAACCCTGCGTTCCGAGACGCGCTGAAATCGATTAAAGCGCGCGTAATCGCGTTCCGAATTACTGTCAACTGTCAAAACTCATACGTTTTTTTTTCCTTTCTAATTACTAATTAATAACAGCGTTGAAAGTCTGATCCGGAATGCGCCCTAAGACCAAAGGCGAATACCAACCAAGAATTTAGATATCTAAAATCACAACTTTAAAGATACTATTGGAGACAATTTTATTTCAGTTCCCGAGATATTTAAAATGAATGAATTTATTTATTTTTATTTATTTATTGGAACAATAGTTTTACATTTAGTAAGGTGCCCGATAATAGCTACGTTAGTCAAAGGCTGTGTTGTAGCAATTAACGCCCACCTTCGTGGTCATATAGTAGTAGGTATCAGCGTTCCGCTTTAAACATTACACAGAAATAGTCAGGTAAGTTATATACAAAACAATAATTGAGTTGCACCAGAGTGTAAACTAAGTATATAAACGAGTGTGGAGGGTATGTGTAGTGTGTATATATATAGTGTGTATATAGGGGGTGTGGTAGATGGTGTACATGGTGTACGTAAGGTGTGTATAGTGTGTGGAAGGAGTGTTTCAGTGTATAGGGTATATATATTCGTGTAAGCATGTTTATAGAGTAGTATGTGTATAAAAATAGATCTATAAGCCAAAACTAGTTAACTAACAAATGTATTGTAGTGGTGGGCGTGTGAAGACAAATAATATATAATTTATGGTGAAAACAGTGTTTTATTCAGAAGATAATATTAAAGTACTAGACAAACATGTCGAAAGGCTTCTCAAATTAGACTGAGTCAAAACGATATATTTCAAAATCATTTGAAAATACAATTCTAGAACAGAATAAAGCTGCCAGTGTGCATTTATCACATGCCAGCATTTTTTAAATAACAGAGTAAGGAGTGTAGGTATTGCTATACCTAACAAAATGTGATGAAATCTTCGGTTTCATCGTAGGATAGCTTCTGTAACCATTTTATAAACTACACTTTTACATTCACGGAATGAATGAAATATACTTTAATTTGTGAATCGCAAAATTTAAAGACAATAATACAGTATAAGTTACATACATGGATCTACAGGTATTTGCATATGCGTGGAAAAATACGAGCGTTTTTACTCTTTTTTTTTTTATCTTGGTTCTAATGCGCCATATTTGGCGCTGCATATATATACAGCCATCTAGTGGAAAAAAATCAACCAAAACCAAAATCACTAGATTTTGGTAATAGTTGTTACATTGAAGTTTTTTATAATACAATAGGTCTGTGTCGTAAATTTCAAAAATGGCTTATTTGGTTAGTTTAGTACCTGTATTACCCCAAAAAAATAATATTTCATGATAAAAATTATATTTAAAACACATATTTTAAGTTTTAAGAAAATATTTTTAATCTGGCGTAAAAACACAAGAAAGTGTCATGGCGTCGTGAATGACGTCACATAGTGGCAAACGATTGTGTTCACTTGTGCTGTTGTATGAAAAAGTTAACCAAGCGTCAAAACAACAATGGCGGCATACCACTATTATTAACTTTGTAAAAATAACAATAATCATTAATTTTTAAGTGGAATTATTTCGGTTTTCCCTGTTTAAATATTACAATTTACGTCTAGAAACATTCATCCATTGATTTCATTGTTAGTTGACACAAGCCTATTTTATGGATCTGAGTGCGGAGTATGTACTATAAGGAGCGGCCTCCTTTGAGCGGACTGGCTGTTCGTTTAGTTCGATTGGATTTAAATATTTTGAAATATGAATGGTTCTTTTTTGTTGTTTTGACTCGGGACGTCAACTGACTACCGAGTGGTCGATATTTTGATCTAGAGAGTAAAAAAATATAAAATACATTAATTAATTTATAACTTTCGCGTTTTCTTCAGCTTAGCTTAGCGCCCATCTGGCTACTGCCCCCCGCTTTTACTGTACCTCAGCAAGATTTTTATTAATTCAGTTTTACGACTTTGGGTACAGACTGTTTAAGCAAGTATGATAGCATAGTGTGCCGCGACATAAAATTTATAGTCCCTTAAAAGTGAACCCTGTAACCTGTTGGCTTTCTCCTTGATATTATAAGGTACAAAGGATGGTGAATTTATAATATTATATTTTATACTACTTAACTTTATTAATTCTTTATTTCAATCAATCAATCAGCCTATTTCAGTCCACTGCTGGACGTAGGCCTCCCCAAGGGCACGCCAAAGCGCACTATCAACCGCTTCCCTCATCCAGCCACCACCAGCGACCTTCCTCAGGTCATCAATCCACCTGGCAGTTAATTCTTTATTTATTTAAAATTATTAAACACAGTAAAACCAGTTCTAATGTGACAGTTTTTTACCACATTTTAGAGGAAGGTTGTTCAGGTTTAATAAAAGGTTATGCTAGCGCCACGTAGTAGGTTTTTGGAGTAATAAAGGAAAAATGTCCATTCAAACCTTTAAAACAGATTATGTTCTTGGTTATCTATCAAGTTACTCTCAGTCAAGCAAACGACATCACACCTAAATGGTCTAAGCACCAAGACATCTCTACCTATAATAGCTATAAATCTAGCTTTATTAAGCAACCTAGCAAACACAGGTAGGTATATAAAGGAAAACATTACGTCTGAAACCTCAAGTTTGTAGCAGTACAAGAGACTTGTAAGTAAACTGTATAATGTAAGGATTCGTTACCTGTCCAACAACAAACGCATTATCTATTGTCACAGAGACTAACTTAGAATGGAAATATGAATATTGTAGAAACATAGTTAAGACAAAGGCAATCACCAAGCGGATTTTTATTTTTTATTTGGTCAGACTCCTTTCTAGGATCAGCAAAGGGATCAGCCCTCACATGCAGACCTTTAGCCCAAAACATTAATTAAACTTCAATACAGACATAACAGTATCTGTGAAAAGGCTAAAATTGGAACAGTAGTTCCATAATTCAGAAAATAACTACTTTCAGAACTGTCAAGATTAATTAAACTACAATTTTGTAACACTACTAGCGCCGCCTTTTTTTTACAGAAGATAATAGGTCTGTAAATGTGACTCAGGCTGGCTGGACAATTCTTCCAAAAGAGCCACGTTTAAGTAGGTCATACACAATTTTAGGTGACGGCTAATCACCCTTATTTCAGTTTATGTGACGCTAGAGAACGCAAACGTGTCCAGCCAGCTTGAAAACATGCTTTTCGCATGGTTTCTCAATCTCCGAACAGAAAGGATTTTTATTATTTCTTGCTTATTACGAGTAATACGGCGTCACCTAAAGTTGTGACAGGCATCCAGTTTGAATTTTTCAGATACGTATAGCCATTTAGCTAAAAAACAACGAAAAGCGTGGCCAGCCAGCCTGAACTTACGTATTAAACTTCTGGCTGGCACCTCTGAACCTCGAACAAGGTTCTTTTACTAGCATTTAGTGACGGAATTTGTGACAGTCATAGCGTTTGTTTCATGGCGTCACATAAAAGCCTTTACGAGAAATCTATAAAAACTTGGTGCCAGCCAGCCTGATGTTCTGGCTGTCTGGCTCGTATTTGCGCTGTCTGATGGTCTACGGCTTCCAAATTTTCCAAATTTTAACAATACTTATAACATAATTAGTTCCAACAAAATTCCGCACGCAATATAACGGCGCCTCACATACTTATTGCTGGCTCTAATAATAAAAATAATAATAATAATAAAATAATTTATTGAACCAATTATAACAGTACAACAAGAGGTAACAACAAGGATTTACATTTAAAAGTTGAACATTATCATATTCCCTGCCTCCCAAACTAGGTAAAAACCTGTGACTTGGGAGACAGTGATCCGACAATAACAACATTTTATAATGCAGGTTTGTGTGCGCGCAAAAAAATGTTTTGCCCTGATTCCGTCCCTGCTGCGATATTCCTCAGTGCCAGGACACGGGACAAGGCGGGACATGGCGGGACAATGGCAAAATGAATGTAATGTCATCGGCGGGACAGTGTGAGAAATGAACCCCCATTCCGTCGTCTAGAGCTCGCTTCAGCTACTCACGGTCTCCAGTCGTGAGTGATTGTATCACTTTGTCGCCGCTGAGAAACGAAGTTTGAATTTATTTGTTCATTTTTATTTGATTTATCAACATTCTTCACTTAAATTAATAAGTGCATTGGAGCTGATTCAGGATCTCACGCTCTAATCCTTAATAAAATTTAAATTCGTCCATCATTTTCGCCTCAAAGATTTAAGATAGTATCTCGAACTATTTATTGGAAGCACAGGCAGATCGCCCCGTCAGGTTTTTTATGGTTTCACATCACAACTAGAATCGTACTATATCGCACTTAAACGAAAGATCTATGTTTCTTTTACATTATTATGAGAGAAGAAAAGAATAGGAAAAGAAAATATGAGTCTAATCTAAGTATTTTAAATTCAACCTTTCAGAGCCAACAAGTGCTGAAAACGCAGACAGTTCATTGCAAACCGAATTATTCCACTACGATTTACGGTTTAGTCGTCTCCGCGAATATAAACTGTGTTATCCGAGTCGTAGAGTTAAGTTTGAATTACAAGACACAGGAGTATTTGAAAAGTATTTTCTCAAAGGAGATAATTTTCTCTGTTGCTCACATTACTTACTAGAGACATGTATCTTAAGGGCCCCGGAGACGGTCAAACGGTTTGATTCAAACACGTAAAGTTTGATTTGACTCAAACCATTTTGATCGTTTACAAAGGTGGTTTGAACGGTTTGTCAAACATTTACGTGTTTGAAGCATGTTTGATGCAATTTCATATTTTTGTTGTGTTTGACGCGGCAGAAGTGTAATTACGACAGAGTACAGAAGCGGACTGCGCAGAGCCGTTTTACAAACCGTTCAAACTGACCTCAAACGGTTTGATCAAACACGTAAGGTTTGAGTCAAACCGTTTGACCGTCTCCGGGGCCCCTTACGTGTGAAAACTTGATGCCCGTTTTTACAAAACTAGTTAGACTTAGCAAGTAAGACTAGGGAGGTAGGTATGTGTCTACACTTATGACCACGTTGGTCAAGTGCGGATTGATCGTCTTAACCCACAACACAACCTTTGAATGACTTTGTATTCTAAGCGTAGTAACTATTTTCTTCAACGTCTTCGGTACAAAACGACACACATTTACAACAGCTTCGAAATTAGAGCGTCTCGTCGCTCGGTGGCGTAGTGGCTAGGCCGGAGACAGCGCACTGTCTCCCATCTGGAGGACGTAGATTCCGTCTCACCACGCACCAATGTTTTCGAATTTCGAACTCACAACGCTCATCATCATCATCATTGCCTTTAGGTTAACAGTCACTTTTGAACACGACAGTAACGAATCCGAAAGACATTTTGAAAATTAGTCATTGAAAAAATCTGCTAAGTATTTTAAATTTCAGGCATTTTGGGAAAAGGTGATTTTAAAATTAGCACATAGTGGTAATAGGATATTTTGGTTTTAAATTCTTATGGATATAGGTTTCCTCCATCGCCCCCCCATGATACCTATTCTGTCTTCTGCCATCTGCATCCAGTTGGCGCCGGCGTATTTCTTGATGTCGTTCACCCATGGTTCTCGTGGACGACGACCTCGACTTCTCATTTGAGGACATTCGACGCTCTCGCGGTGAAGGAAATCATCGTAAGGAAACCTGCACACTCCCGCGAAGTAATTCATAGGTTGGCAGTGGGCTGGCCACGTCTGTCGCAGAACCGATGAGCGTTGGAGCAGACGTACAACGTGGGTTCTCGAATGGAGGCTGCGCCTCGGAAAACGTGGTGTGGGACTTCCAGGCGGACTGATGACTTGAGTAAGGTCGCTGGTGGTGGCTGGATGAGGAAAGCGGGTGATCGTGCGCTTTGGCATGCCCTTGGGGAGGCCTACGTCCAGCAGTGGACTGCAATAGGCTGATTGATTGACGATTGATTGATGTGAAGTCGACCAACCCGCTCTGTCGCTGTGTGGTCGAAAGGCCTATCAATGCCTGGGGACCGTTTCACGAAGCTACAAGTTACAAATTACAAGTACAATTCGATGTACATTGCGTATACAAAAAGATAAAACGATAAGGGTATACAGTTTAGGCGAATTGGCTACGCAATTAATGCCAAATTGTAACTTGTTACTAGTAACTTGTTGCTTCGTGAAACGGGGCCCTGTTGATGATGGAGTTCTATCCGTGATCTCCCGTTTGAAAGGCGACGATGGTCTTTTCAAGTAGTTTCATCCAGCTCGTCCAACGTTGAAAATCACGGAGCAGAACTGAAAATGTTTATGAATAAAATTACAAAATGTCGGCTCCGCAGCACATTTACTTAGTTGGCAGTACGCCCGGCTGCTAAGCTAGGGGTTGCAAGTTCGAATCCTCTCAGTGAGGACTTATTTGCCTTGTATCTTTAATGTGCAACCTGTCTGATACCTAAAAATATAGAACTCATATTGACTTAGCGTATATTTATAAAACGTTTTTTTTTGTTGGCCTTAGACAGGACTCGAACCTGTATCCCCTCGGCTATCCGGACCAGACACAGGTGCACTATTTCACTTATGTTACCTACTAAGCTCTTGAAGAGTCAACGTTTGTTATCACTTTTTCTTTAATGGTTGGAGGCTTGGAGCGCATTAAGGTAAAGTTACTTAACGCAGTTTGGAATCAGATAACATATGGATAACATGCCATGTGTAACATGCACAGAACAGAAGGTGTCACGTCGAAATATAATAATATACCTTCTAAATAATTGACCGAGCGAGCGAAGTGTCTCCGTTTCAGCTTGGCCAAAATTGTTTTTGTATGTCTACCTGTCTGTCCATCTGTCTGTTTGTTCCACTCTACAGGTCGCGTTTCTCAACCGATTCTCGTGAAATTTTGTGATAAGGTTCAATAAATTAATCGAACTTTTTTATCGAGTCAGATTTTGTTGTTTTTTTTTAAATGACGGAGTTGTGTGGGTTGCCAGCTTACAAGGTCTACCGCTGAGGCTGTTTTCCTCTACAGGGCCCCGTTTCACGAAGCTACAAGTTACAATTCTTGTAGAAATAAATGGCAACATTGACCTTAAGTGGCAACATTATTGGCTACAAGTGTTTCACAAAGTTGATTTTTTACAATTGTTACTTTATAAACAACAAGTACAAAATTTACAAGTCATAGCTATTTTTTTTTTTATTGTTCAAAATTCGCTTAATAGAACACGAATAAAGTTGTAACTTTGTTATTTGTAACTGTCAATTTTGCTACAAGTCTACCTAGCTTTTTAGTTAGGTAGAATTGTAACAATAATTATTGAGTGATAAAAACATTCGGATTTCATCCGATTTTTTAAATAAATAATAAAGTAAGGTAGAACATACAATCGAAATTAAATTATGTCAAGCTGCAACAGCATTCCCGCAGCTGGAGTGGGACTCGTCATTGTCGAACTCAGACGATGATTATTTTATTTATTAAGGACAATAAACAAATTGTACAGTAGCTTAATTAAATACAATAATATGGCTACAATAATTTATTTGTTCTACAATAATTTCCCGTCAGTTTCGAGTACGCATCAATACTTTATTTCGATCCGAATACCAATTCAACGAAGGATTTCGGATGAAACCTGAGAAGATGGGGGAATTGATCAGAATGCTGGGGCCATGTTACATCCAATCCAACAGATAGAGGTTTCATGGATTAGATGTGAAAATGCAGTTGTGCGTAGCTCTGAACTGGTTTGGGTCCGGAGCACAATATCACACTGTATCCGACATACATGTATGGTGAAAATTACCCAAAAAGGACACCTTTCCTTAAGAGAATTTGTCTCAAAGATATCATGTTGAGCTCTTTCTGATGATCCATAAGAAATAAACAAACACCAAACTTAGTTTTCATTTAATTAAATAAAAAATAATTTAAAAAGGGTGAATGATTGAGGGCGCATTCCGAGTCAGACTTTCAGAGCTGTAAGCGATCAGAAAAGTAAAAAAATGTATGGCTGCCAGTGACTCGGAACGCACTTTAATCGATTTCAGCGCGTCTCGGAACGCAGCCTGAGTGAATGAATTGGATGTGGGCCACACTTGTTAAATCGATATAATTTTCCTTGTAAGATGCATTCATAGACAATTTACTATTGTTATGATTTTTGTAGAGGTTTGTGAAACACTAATATTGTAAATTGTGAGATTTCTCAGCTTGTAATTGTTAAATTGTAACTTGTTACTTGTAGCTTTCGTGAAACGGGGCCCTGGTAACATAAAATATTCTCAACTAATAAAAAAAAAGACTAGCGAGGTCTGGTCTACAGCTCACAGAGCCACTAGTTAAATAAGAAACTGAAACACTGTATTAATCAACCGAAGTCTATTAGAGACAAAAAGACAGTTGATGTGATCGCTGTGCCGCAAAACTCTCCGGTGTTCAGTAGGGCGACCATTTGAACAAAGAAGACTAATAAAGTACTAGCTTTAGCAAGTCTATAGTAATAAATCTGGCTTCTCTCTCTTATAACTATGCTAAATCAGAAAAGCTGTTGGAGATCCTTAAATGAGACCATCAATTAACACCACAATAATACGCACACTAAAATGATTTTGAACAAACTATACGGACAAACTAAATATAAAATATATATAACATATACCTACTTACTTTTACAATATATTATTATCCTACTTTGCACACACACACTCAAACACACGAACATTATAATCACACACACAAACACACACACACATATATTCATTAACCTTTGCTTTTTAAAATGAAATATAAGACAAATATAAAATGTTCACATCCTACGGGAAGATGCCCACGAACTGATGTTGCAGCCAGAATTATCTTCTCATGAGAGCACTCTTCAGTTGTTAGTAGAACGGACACGAAATTATAGGTAAATTAATGTACTTGTGTAAGGATTTTTGAATAAACACTTATTGCACTTAAGATCGGTGTATCTAGGTACTCGTAAAACGCGTACCTAAATAAATAAGTCGAATATAAACTTTTGAACAATCAAAGTAGAGTATAAAATATAGTCCCATATCAAAGATTTCTGACGCGCATCGCCTGCGAAGCGATCGTCTTTTGTTCCTCCGAGTCCCATATAAAACCCATAAACCATTGTCACCCTGCCGCCTGCGCAGTCATCTTCAAAGCGCCAGTGATGGATGAGCGTCGTTTGCTCGTCTCTAACCGCAGCGGTTGCTTACGTCACAGCCGACGTCACAAGCTAATTTTGATGACGACATGAATTACGAGAGAGGCGACGACGACGGTTTGACAGCAAGCTATGTTTTAGATTTTGATGGAGTGCGCGTTTCAACGAAATCATTTTATGTTTTTTCAGTATCCTTTTTCTACAAACAAACTGAAATAAGTAAAGCTGATTAGCCGTCACCTAAAATGGCGTATTGAAGAATTGTCCAGACAGCCTGAGCGACATTTCTTTGAGGGTTCGTTAACATAAAAATATGGAGGCAACTTTTTACTTTTTCTCATACGCGTAGGTTCTGGGTTTGAAGGGAATTTTAAAATTACTTTGTTTGTGGCCTTGGATTGTTTCGGGTTGAAAGTGAGATGTTTTAGGGTCATTAGGCGTCGTCGTAAGGCGTCCCCTTCATTTACTTTACAATATAACCCACGCAACATAATCTTCTTCATCGTGTAGGTTGTAAGGTCGACAACCGACCTCACAAAACCTAGTGCCAGTGTTATAGAGCCGCCAAAGGCCACTGACATGGCTCGTGTAACTACTAGATAGTAGCCGGGACCAACGGCGTGCCTTCCGAAGCACGGAATCATCATTCTTTTCGGACAATCAGGTGATTCTGCCTGCAGTCTTAACTAAACTGGGGAAAGTCTCACAAAGAGTTTTTTGTTTGACAGTGTACCCACCGGGAATCGAACCCGGAACCTCCATAATGAGCGGCGAAATCTCAACCACTCGGCCACGGAGGCTGTTGACGCAACATAATGATGAGAACCATTCAAATGAGGATCAAGAAAATAAATACAGACCATATATTTTAATCGTCTAGTGTCCCACGTTTTAAAACCATTTGAGCTGCACATCTGTTCCAGAGGTCGAATCGACAGATTCTTGGCACGCCGTGATTTAATTACAAGACATTCGACTAGCCAGTAACTGGCACCAGTCCTGGCACGATTTCTGGCTTCGTTTTTGGCACCCTCTAACATCCTGTTGAACTGAACATAATTGGACGTCGACGTATTTTTTCATCCGGTCGTTTGTAAAAATAGATTTATAAACGAAAATAAATAAAATAAGAAAACTCCAGATACTTTTGATATTTCAAATGATTTGTAATGCATAATTTGACGATATTAGAGTTTTTAGTGAAAAATATTCCTCAATTAACCTACTGTTCAAAAAATACTATTTTCGCGATACATAAATAAGATTGCTAGTTTTTAAGCTAGTTTTTTACACACTTTCTTTTTTTTTCTTTTTTTATAATAGAAAATAACAATAATGTTCCATTAAAAAAAACAATTATTATATTTTTTTTTCAGACAATAACAAATAAAATCCGTTAAATGAATAATAGATTTATTTTTAAGTCACAAGTTTTTCCAAGTAATCAACAAGATACATAAAAATCCTTGGATGACAAAACAGGACGAACACATTGATACGCTGCCGCGGTATAACTTGAGCTAGCGCAGCAATAGGACATTTTTAGGAGTGATTGGAGGCGAGGGGACAGCCATAGCAAGTAGCATAGCAACGATACACCGCCACTGCGTAACCATAGCTACGATATTCTTCAACGACAGTGGCGTGCAGAATGTTTTAATTTGTTTTGTCATAAATGACTGTCATGTTGCTTTTTTTTTAATAATGTAATTACTTATTATACCATTAAAGTTTCGTGTGCGATTGATTGTACATGCGCAGTTGAGCGCCATCTTGGATCAAGTTATGTCGCGGCAACTGTACAAAGGTTTTGATAATAAAGTACAAACCATAGCGCCACAATCGAAGGAGATAGCTGTAAAAGTCGCTCGGAACCGATGAAATCTTTACAAGTGATAATTAATGTATTTATTTTCATATATTTACTTGTTCAGTTCGCTAACCTACAAAATTACATGGAAAGGTATAAATAAGTATAGGTACAAAGTGTTGGAGCGTCTTGCAGCGCTCTGTCTAGATTTCTCGTTAGTTTGTTGGACGGAAAAACACGTCTTAATTGGTTGACAATATTCACTTTCATTATTATCAATTTATCACAAAAGGTTTACAATTGTTCATGTTTCAATAATCGATCGATCACGCGTAGGTAGCGTCGGTTTTTAGAACAATGGAAAGAATGCAGGTGGCGCCACTACAGAAAGCCGCTGTCAAATGACATATGCGGTGGTATAAGCCGAGCAGATAAAGAATAGATCTGAAAATGGCGGCGGGTACTTAGGTACAGTTGGCAAAACAAGTTCTCAAAAATCGATTTTTATTTTTCCTACTGACTTTTTTTTGTTATTAATTATTCTTTTTTATTAAACCAGGACGGGATGGTTTATTATTATTATTAATCAATGATACTAATAATAATGACAAAAAATATTAATAAAATAAATAAGGAGCAAGGGTAAATATAAGACTGGATTATTTAATTTGTCTTTATTATTTATTTGGATTTAAATTGCTTCAGGAGGCGAGAAATGGTTTTATAAACCGCTTGCGTGATAGGAAATTGATATTTTAATTTATTTATTTTCGAAGCCTCCTGAAGGTTAAATCGAGGTAGCGGGATTCAGTTAAGCCCTCTGAACCTCCCCACATGCTCAGTGTCCTCCGATCGATTCCAATAGTTTCTAAATCCAACTCAAATTATTATCATTGTTTTTATGCAGCGCGTACTTCACTGTGTGAGTATAGACAGCGATAGATTGTGAGCGAGTTAGCAGCGTTGTTGAGTTGCGAGCGGACGCCATTTTCAGATCTATTCTTTATCTGCTTGGGTTATTCTCTAAATTCGCAACTCGAACACACAGTAAAATTTCATCAGTTTCAAGCGGCCTGTATAGCTATTCCTTAGCTCAAACGCAGTATTATATTATTACCAAGTTAGCTGGTACAGACCAGCGTACAAGCTACGTCTTGCAAACATAATTAGGGTTCCGTACCCAAAGGGACAATGCTTTTGGGAAGCTGTGGTTACTATGGAAAGTTTTGGAAAGTTCTAGAAAAATTGTTGTTCAGAACAACCACTCGACGATTTTTGCATTATAATATAATCAACTCGTTGTAAGAACAAAAAACTGTTAAAGTAATTTTATACAGAACGCTTATAATTATTTCTGTTTGAAACGTTAAGAAAACCTCGGTGTACCTTATTTTACAGGTAAGCTACGATAACAAGGCCCTAGCATAAAAATATGGGACGGCTAAGTTATCGTAGTAGAATCAAAACTACTTAGTTTCAGTACATGCTCCACTAAAGCTCTGTTCCCCCTCAAGAGTTAAAAACGTGACTTTATTTATGTCGCTATAGGATGGTAAGCACGGCGTCTTTCTCTTGGTCGGTAAAGTGCAGCACGGCGCCGATGGCGTTAAGCATATGTTTCCGTCCTGTATAATCCGTCGACATAAGATACGCCATTACTACATTCTTCAAATACTCTAGGTTTGCACCCTCGCGCGACTGGATTCTTCTAAGCCTGAAATTGTAAAAAGATTCTTTCTTTACAATACAATCAATCAGCCTATTGCAGTCCACTGCTGGACTGCTGCCTCCTCTTGGGCACGCCAAAGCGCACGGTCACCCGCTTTCCTCATCCAGCCACCACCAGCGACCTTCCTCAGGTCACCAGTCCACCTGGCAGGGGGGCGTCCCACACTACGCTTCCCGAGACGCGGTCTCCATTCGAGAACCCGTCTGCTCCAACGCTCGTCGGTTCTGCGACAGACGTGGCCAGCCCACAAACACTTCACGAAGCTACATTTCTGGACGATATCTACCCACCTTGGTCCTCTGCCGGATGATTTCGTTTCGGATTTTATCCCGTAGCAAAATACACAAGGGTGTAAGGGCTTTACAATATACTTTAAAGATAAGACTAGGGGTATTCAACTCTATTTGGTACGTGGTGGGGATCGAACCCGGGTCTCCCGGACGGGAGGCAGCGGCCCTAGCCACTAGACCACCGACGCTCTGTTCGGACGGAAAACGCGAATTCGATCCCCACCACGTACCAATGTGTTTTCTAATTTCGAATTCGTATATACGTTTATTCGACGCTCTTACGGTGAAGGAAAACATTGAGATGAAACCTGCACACTCTTGCGGAGAAATTCAAAGGTTGTGTGTGAAGTCGACCAACCCGCACTGGGCGTGGTCGACGAAGGCTTAATCGCCCTAATTCAGGGTAGGCTCGAGCCCCTCGGTAGGGACCTAGGTATATGAGCTGTTGATGATGATTGATGATTCAACTCTAAAATTTATAATAGCGCCACCTGTTTTACGCGGTATCGAATCTGATCAGGATTGATATTATGCAGAAAAGTACGTAATTTGTACCAGTATTCGACTGAAGAAATTAAGAAGAAACTGATTTATACTCTCTATTTTAGAAGTCTAGGTTACTTTTAAATGAAATTTCTGGATCTATTGAGAGAAGTTATTAAGAAAAACGCTAAAACGAAGAGTATGTTCCTCTTATACCAGAAAATATGAAAGTTACGTGTAAAAAGTAATCGCTTTTTGCTAAATACAGCGACGTGCCCGTGTGGTCGTGGAAAACTTTTATTGATTTGAAAAAACAATACATTCCTTCAGTATATTACCTGTCAATTTCTTCCTTAAGTGTCCGGATAACTTCTTTGAATCGCTCTTTTTCTATAGTTGATTCACGCTGACAATCCCTTTAATCAATATTCGTGTATTATTTGCATTGTCAAATATTAATAAAAACTTTGAGGTATTGGCCTCGATTCGGGATGTCATGCTCTAATTCTAATTTTAAAATCCAGCTATCTTTTTCGTTTTTATGACCAATGAAAGAGAGGTGATGAACGAATGATATTAATTTGAACGAATGATAACCTAAAATAAGGGCATAGCTGTCAGTTTAAGAGATTTCGCATGTTTTAAGTGCTCTCTAAAATTGTGCAATCGACACGGCCATAAGGTTCAAATTCGATGTTTGACAGCTCTAATATTAGGATGGCCATCTCCTGTCCCTTTTCTATCTTTAAAAGGTAAAAAGGACGGACTAACTTAAATTAAGGATAAGAGCGTGACATCCCGAATCGAGGCCATTGACCCGGTCAAGAAAATCCAGATATTATTTTCGTTTTTAGGACCAATGAAAGAGAGGAGATGAACTTACATGAACAAATGATAACCTAAAATAAACTAGAACCCTTTAAACAAGTTTACGTGCTTATAATATACAACATGTTAGCAAAACACAAAAACTCTCGGGTGGTAGGTCAGCCCACGAAACTGAACAACTTTTCTTCCACAACTTTATAAAATTCGCAAAATTAAATAAAAAATTCAACCCCGCGATGTATTTTCTTACTGCAACTCTTCTTTTAAATATTCCTCTCTCGCGTATGCGTTATGCGTTAGAAAGAGAAAGAAATTATGGGAAGCCAACCCAGGCCGGGTTATATGGCGACATTGCATGGGTGTGTTTCAAATCAAACTGACAGCGCCGGCAACATGTCAAAGTCAAAGTCAAAACTTTTTTAGTCGAATTAAGAATTTTACTAATCATTTTTCGACGAGATGCGAGTGAGAAGGTAAATATGGAAGTAAACCCTTGGAGCGCCAGAGACAGAGTATACTGACAATTCACGACCTCGGTCGGTCGTGCGACTCGTGCGTGATCGAATACACATTGACGTGCTTGTAGAGCGCCGTCCGCGTCGACTTGTATTAAAAAACCAATGTATCTTGCGCTCGCGCGTACGTAAATTACTATCAGCATTAGAGGCTGTTGGAGCGGATCTTCGAAAGGTGAGCAGATGGGAATCGGGTTGTATGAGCCCTTCGCCACTGGTAAATAATGTACCTGAACAGTCCCTCGATGGCGTGTTTCTCCTTCCGGAGCTGCGTGATGTCGAGGTCCTTGCGCGCCAGCTCGTGCGCGTAGTGCAGCATGTGCGGCGGCGCCGTCGCGTCCTGCAACCGTCCGCGTCATCGTCAGGGAACATCGTGCAAGCACATATGCATAATTGCAAAAATACAGTAATATGCACAATTTTTTTAAATTAATTAATCGAAATATTCATCATCATCTCCAGCCTCCGCACACACACACATACATACATACATACAAACACACACCCACGCACACCCCCACACACACACAATCCACACCCCTTAGGTTGTATCAACTATATTGTAATCCCTACCTATGTTTCAGCTTTCTTACCTCTGTTTAGAAGAACGGGGTTTCCTGGTACACGCAAAAATCTTTTGCTTATAAGGTTAAACATCAGCTGCAGTAGCGCCACCAATAGGGTATCGGACTGTTCCAAAATTTACCATATTTTATGAATTATTTTTAAAATATAGATTAGTAGCAGACGATTCGCGAAGAAAAAAACAGAATCGGTTGAAAAACGAATTTACAGTGATTTTTTAAAGTTTTAATATGTCTGTCTCTTTCAAAAACGAGATGGAGATTATATGGCGTTACGAGCAAGTGACGTCACAAGTGGGTATGTGCCTCTCTGTCTAATCTTGAATTTCAAACCTTTATAACCCGGTCAATTTTAAAGATAGAGCAAAAATTATTTTAGTGTTCGATAGCAGAAACTAACAAGTTTGGATTTATAAAATAAAAAAAAGTAGTCCGATGCCCTACTGAAATAAATCAGAGCACTTGTGTTTGCCTTGTGTCTGAATGTTGTTCGTTCATCTATATCTGTATAATGGTGCATTCTCCCAATCCTCACGTATGGAGCACAGACTTGGTCTTTGACGGAAGCACAAAGATCCAGACTCAAGGTTTGCCAGCGAGCCATGGAGCGCAGTATGCTGGGGTATAAGCTGATTGACAGAATCAGAAATACGGTACTGCGCTCCAAAACACAAGTGGCTGACGTTGCTCATACTGCGGCCAGGCTTAAATGGGACTGGGCCGGCCACGTGGGTCGCATGCCTGACATCCTGTGGGCTAAGTTAACTACTTACTGGAAACCCCCAACTAACAGGCGACGACGTGGCAGACCTCGGCGGAGATGGCAGGACAAGCTAAAAAAAATTTTTCAAGACCTGGCTTACCGATGCTCTAGAAAGAGAAGGGTGGAAAGAAAAGAGAGAGGCCTTTGCCCAGCAGTGGAACAGCATAGGCTAAGTAAGATAAGATAAGATATCAGCTGTCTGATATCCATAGTACAAGCTTTGCTTAGTTTGGAATCAGATGGCCGTGTGTGAGATGTCCTGTCCACTTTTTTGTTCTACTAACCGCTAGCAAGTGTCCCTCTTTCCAGTTCTCCTCCGAGCTGACCCGCCGTTGCTTGTCGCTCCTGGCTCGTATGAGGTTGTCAGTTTCCTGCAGCAAGGCCGCGTACCGGTCCCTTTGCGTCTGCACTTGCTTCTCCAGGCTCAGTATGCGAGGCTTCAAGTCGGCTATGACTTCCTTGTGGTACTCCCTTTCGCTTCTCAGTTTCTGCAAGGAAGAACTAGGTATTCATAGACAAACTTCGACTAACGACCTCACAAACCCTTGTGTCAGTGTTTTAGAGCCCCCAAAGGCCACTGACATGGCTCGTGTAGCGGGCGTAGCCGGGACCAACGGCTTAACGTGCCTTCCGAAACACGGAATCATCCTTCTTTTCGGACAATCAGGTGATTCTGCCTGCAAAGTCTTAACCAAACTGGGGAAAGTCTCACAAAGAGATTTTTGCTTGACAGTGTCCCCACCGGGAATCGAACCCGGAACCTCCGTAATGAGCGGCGAAATTAGATAGATAGATAGATAGATAAAAAGTTTATTGATCAATGCAAATTCGACCACTCGACCACGGAGGCTGTTAATTTGGTACAAAAATATAGTTGGTACCTAATAGCGGGCATATGGTACTTATACCTCAAGATTACTAAAACTAAAAGCGCCATCTATCGTCATTGGTCGAAACGATAAGTGTATCGGCCCATACAGATGAGATGTCGCTGTTATGTTTGTAGAAGCTGTTTGCCTCTACATATATTTTTTATTAACTGTGCTTGTGGTTAACTGTACTTGTTTATCTACGGGGCGGAATGTTAAAGGAAACTACCTTATTGTGTGACCGTCACCGTAGAGAGTCTTTATTCAAATAAATAAATTAGGTAACAATTATGTGCAATGTACAAAGTGCAATGTACGGCAAACGCGACATCGGCTAAAATAAATGTAAAAAAGTAAATAATGTTGAGTAAACTCGTACATGCTGCCGAATTAAAAGAAAACAAGAAAAAAAATGTAAACGAGACATAGAGAAATAAGTATGTATGCAAATGTAAAAAACAAATAATGTCTAGTAAACTCTTACATTAAAGTATGTATGTATGTATATAAAAAATTTAAATTAAACTTAAAAAACTATTCAAAGACGTAACGCTACAGGTGAAGTTGCTCTGTCCACCTTGTTGGTAGCTTGTCTAGAAGGTCCTGGTGCTTGGTTATTAGCTCTGGAACAGTTATTGCCTGTTAGAATCGTCAGCTCTAGTGGGGGTTGATTGTGTTCAGTTTCAGCCTCAGTTCCAATCTGTCTCCAGTATCTTTGCTTCAATCTGTAACCACTCCAAATACAGACTGCAATAGCGCAAATCCCCATGAAACTATACATAGCGTAATGATGAATGTCACTGTTACTTTGTAGATTTAACGTTTCTTGTTGATCCTCTATCTTTTCCTTTAGGTTTCTCAATTGCTCGTCATGTGTTTCTGGATAGAAAGTAATGTTGGAGTTAATTTTGATAAAATGATTGATTCCAGAGTCAGGTATGTATAACTCATCTTGGTCAATTTTCACTTCGCTGTGGAATTTGTTGTGTGAGTGAATAAGATGATGGTCTCCACGGAGAATGCACCCGTCTGAGAGGATGATAGTCCCTGTGTTACGTAGTGTCTGTGACGTAACTCCAGCTGGGCAGAAAATGCGCGTAGTGCATTCCTCACAACACGTAAACAGCCAAGCGCCGCGGCTGTTTAGTTTAGTCCATTCATCTTTGCAATCTGATACCGCTGTTCGGCAACTTGATTCCGCCACTCCATTGTTTATAATTTGTGCCTCACATATTGTATGTGACGTTTTAATGTCGTATATAGGTAAATCCAAGTTGCATAGTAATGTATGTGCGTTCATATGGACACACGATGAGATGTCTTCTCGTCTTAATAATATTAGGAGGTCCTTTTGAAGGTTGACTGCCCAATATTCCGAAGTGGAAACGATTGTCACCATTTGTTGTCCTTTGATGTTGTGTAGAGGACGTATGACGTGAGTGAGTTCATACTGTTCGTTTGTTATAAATGGTATTTTGACTTCAAAAATTAAAATCTCGTCTGTGAGTCGTACGTGTACTCGTGAAAGTTTGTACATCTGCCGAGTACATTCGTAGCTGTTAGTGCAGGGCAGTGAAAATCCTTTTGGAATTTGACCGGATATTATGTTTAATTGTCGTTCGAATTCATCAGGCTTGAGCAAGTGTGTGTCGACTCGACCGTTACGTACGTCAGTAACGAGGTCAAGTAACATTTGTTGTACATTGCGTAAATACGATACGACCATGTTTGCTGCGAGTGCTGTAGCAGTAATATATATCGCATTTTCGCTTTCTGTTTTCATCCTTGCTGCCATTTCATTAAGATGTTGGTTTATGATAGTAAATTGAGTGTTCATGACTTTCTCATTTCGTTTTAGGAGATTATATTCACCTTCAATAATTGATGTATGTCGCTTGTAGAGATTTAATTCATGTTTCTCATCGCTTTGAATCCGTTTTATGTCTCTGTTGTACTTCTCAGCGAACCTTTCATCCAAAGTCCCAAATAATGCGTTTGCGACGTAGCCAACTCCATTTATGAGGCCTCGTTTAAATCTTTTTCCATGTTCTGATCTTAGTATGTCATTGTAATGTCTTAGTTCATTCATCTCGTGGCGAAGTTGGGCAGCAATGGTGAGGTAGGATACTTCCGTCTTACAGAGGCTGTCGAGGTGGTTGATGTAATTTTCTATGTTGGTCAAACTTTTCCAATAACTTGACATATTGTAATAAATTACCATATTCCACTCATCTTGTATTATCTGCATGTCAGATACCTTGTCGTAGTAAAGAAGTTTTGTCGGGTTCAGTTCCGTCACATTGATAAGATTACTTTCGGATGGTGTTATGCAAGTAATTACCAGAAAAAATAATGCGCAAATATAACTGTTAGGCATATTTTTTGGTTTTCTTGGTCGTAATCGTCGTGTAGGCTCAGGAGTTGCTGTTTCCTCAGTATCACCCGTGTTTTTAGTGTTTTCCTGTTCAATAGGTAAGCGAGACAGTTTTGTAACCGGCCTTTTCATGGTATCACTTGTTTTTGTTTTTAATGTGACCACTCGAACAAGGTTGTCTGCTCCTGGGTGTGTCTCAGTTACTCTTCCCATGAGCCATCTTGCAGGGGGAACGTGATCCTCTTTTACCAACACAATGTCATCTACCTTAATGTTTTCTGTTGCTGCGCGTCTGCAGTGTTTGAAGATAATCAAGGGACCACTTTTTCCAAAAGTCTTTGATCATCTTCGCTGTTAGCTGCCATCTTGTAGTAAGGCTCATGTTGTCAGTGTCAGATGATATTGGTGGTACTAATACTGGCCCGCCGACTAGAAAATGCCCTGGCGTTAGACATTCCAAGTTTTCAATGTCGTTTGTTAAGGCGACAAGTGGTCGCGAGTTGAGACAGGCCTCTATCTGTGCTAGCAGTGTGGTGAACTCCTCGAAAGTCAACTTTTGCTCTCCAAGGACGCGTTTGAGGTGGTGTTTCATACTCTTCACTGCAGCTTCCCAGAGGCCACCAGCAGTAGGCCAAGCTGGAGCGTTGAAATGCCACTCTATGCCTTGATCCAACATTGTCTTTAAAAACTCGTCATTGATGTAGTATTTTATGGCTTCTTTACGCTCCTTGATCAAACTTCTAGCGGCACCGACAAAGTTGGTGCCGTTGTCACTGTACATGTGTAGTGGAGTACCTCTGCGAGCACATAGCCGTTTTAAAGCCGCCAGAAAAGCGGCCGTACTTAAATCGGACACTAATTCCAAATGAATGGCCTTGGTGCATAAACAGATGAAAATCGCGACGTAGGCCTTGCATGTCTTGATCCCTCTGCCTTTGTTGGCCTTCACTTCCACTTGTCCAGTAAAGTCAACGCCCGTGTGTGTAAACGGGCGTGATGGCGTCACACGCGGTGTAATAAGTGTATCGGCCCATACAGATGAGATGTCGCTGTTATGTTTGTAGAAGCTGTTTGCCTCTACATATATTTTTTATTAACTGTGCTTGTGGTTAACTGTACTTGTTTATCTACGGGGCGGAATGTTAAAGGAAACTACCTTATTGTGTGACCGTCACCGTAGAGAGTCTTTATTCAAATAAATAAATTAGGTAACAAATATGTGCAATGTACAAAGTGCAATGTACGGCAAACGCGACATCGGCTAAAATAAATGTAAAAAAGTAAATAATGTTGAGTAAACTCGTACAATGTTAATAAATAAACTAGTGGCTTTGTGAGCTGTAGACCTCGCGAGAACATATTTTTTTTAAATGGCTGATTTATGATTTTTTTTAAGTTTTCAACCCTCATAGTTATAGGGTTGAACACTTAAAAAAACCGCCACTTTTTTAAATTTCCAAAAACGACAAAAATTAGATTAATTTATCAAACCAGCTCACAAAGTTTCACGAGAATCGGTTGAGAAACGCGAGCTGTAAAGTGGAACAAACAGACAGATGGACAGATAGACATACAAAAGCAATTATGGCCAAGCTGAAACGGAGACGCTTCGCTCGCTCGGTCAATAAATACTTAATTCATAATAAAATACTTACATCTTCTAACAATTTCACCTCATCAGCCTTATCTTGCTTCACTTCTTCAATAACCATTTTGTATGTCTCAATTCTTTCCTTCAACACTTCCACTTCATTTTTTAAATCATCAATTTCACTTAATAAGTCAATTCTATCATCTTTCGGATTAACATTTTGATGTTTATAAGCTTCGAATTCCTGTTTTAGATCCTCGTACTCTTCCATACATTTTGTATGAACATTTTCGTAGCTTTCGTATTTGAAAATTGTGGCTATGTCGATAGGGTTGCCTAGTTTAGCATTTTCGGCTATTAGCTCCTTTTTTAGAATGTGAATTTTGTCTATTAACGTTTGAAGGTACTCGCTATCAGCTAGTTTTTCATTGTCTGTCTCGCTCTTTTGTTGGGACTCTTCTGAAAGTTAAAAACTACTTTATGAGTAAGATGATTTTGTGCTTCAGAGGGCACGTTAAGCCGTCAGTACCATTGGAGTGGTCGTTACACGAGCCGTGTGTTAGGTATGTGTGCATACCTATACGTCTTAGCCTCGTTGGCTATTGCTGGCCGTAAATACTTTTAGAATCTTTGGGTTTATTTGAATTTAGAAGAAGAAAATATTGCTTGATCGACAAGAGCTTATTCTATGATGGTCTGCCCTTTTGGTAAAAACTGTTCTCATGATAAAAAATAAATAGAATCCCTTGCATCTAATTACTTTGTTTAATTATACCGCCTCCACCTCCATATCCAGGTCTATGCGGTACTAACATTGACACCAGGGCACATAATATATTTATTTATTTAGAAGTATTTTGGTATCATGTAACGTCTATTAAATTTTCTCGTATATTAAATAAATTAGTCTTCATGAGTACCTACTAGAAATTTGAAATAAAGTTACAAAGAGTAATTAAAACAATTGTTTTTAGTAGTTACCAAAAGTGACAAACAAGTGGTAATTATCGCAATTCGACACTCATAGACACTTATTTACTTATTAATCAGAGTTCTCAAAATTGGTAATAAATTGTTGAAAGTAAAAATACCCAATAAATAAGTATATCTGGATGTACTTACGTACTAGTACATAATTATCAACAAATACGTAAAGCGTCGGTGGTGGTCTAGTGGCTAGGGCCGCTGCCTCCCGTCCAGGAGACGCGGGTTCGATCCCCACCGCGTACCAATGTGATTTCGAATTCATTATGTACCATTATTCGACGCTCTTACGGTGAAGGAAAACATCGTGATGAAACCTTCACACTCTTGCGAAGAAATTCAAGGGTTGTGTGTGAAGTCGACCACCCCGCACTGGGCCAGCGTGGTGGTCGACTAAGGCCTAATCGCCCTAGTTCAGGGTAGGTTCGGGCTCCTCGATGGGCACGTATATGGGCTGTTAATGATGACGTAGTGCGTAAACACGAGCGCGCGAACGTTCGGTTTTGTCCTAATCTCGAGAGCGCGACAGCCCGACTAAACTTGCACTGCTGCAGTGCGCCCGCGCCGAGCGGTAGATAAATGCTTCATATCTATGCTCGGAGTGACAGAGCGGGCCTGACCAGCCCCTGCATGACGACCTAGTTCTTATCTTCGCGCGATATAAACTTGGATACTACTGGCGGTACGTCGCGCGGTTTATTTTATCGACGGTGGTCATGCAGTGGAGGCTGGGCTTATAAAGTCGGTTGTCGTCCTATCCTAACAAACAACCCACACAAAAATAGGCAATATCTCACCAGATAGATCCTTGTTAGATGCAGAGATCCTGTCCAGCAGTCTCCCGTTGAGGCTGGCCTGCAGCTGGTGTATGAGCTGCTGGTCCCTGCGCCGGCGCAGGTCGTACTGGCCGACCGTGTGCGACAGTTCTGCCAACTTGCCCTCGAGCAAGGCGACCCTCTCTTCTTGCCGCGCGCATATCTTCCGAGCGGACTCTTCGGCACGCTTCGCTTTTATTTGCTCCTGAAATATGGATGATGCCCAGGTAAAGAGTAATGGGGGATTTTCTGACAGCTCTTTAAAAAATAAAAATAATAGTTCTAATTAAGACGATAGATGGCGCCAGGTACTTAGTAGATTCTTTTTTTTTTTAATCCTTTTATGGCCCTTGGCGCAGATAATATAATACGTACAGACGCCTCATCTCATACAAAAAAACTATACCCTGAAAACTCGGGCTATTCTTAGGGCTATTTTGTTTCCTCTATTAGCTCACTAGATGGTGCTATGTGCCCACTGACCTACAAAATTGCGCAGATACGCCATCTAGTGCCAAGTTGACGACCTTGAGAGCGCCTTTATTATAAATATACTTCTTTTATTGTTTTCTGTTTGCTATTATTTGAATCTTTTCAAAAATTGTTACTATCCAAAAATATTAAAACATTTTGAATGCAAAAACAAAACATCGCTGTGTCAAGGGCCAAGTTTAATACATATTACAACTATTAGATAATAGATGTCGCTGTATGTGTGATATGTCACAAACAATGTAACTATTAGACGATAGATAGCGCTGCAAATGACAACGATTGCTTAGACTCTACGTAGTACCAATGTTGTCACTAGATGTCATCAATAATTTAGAACAAAATTTCCGTACTATGGAATGAGACCCCGTGCCCTTGGTGACTCGCCGGATTTCTTCATCCACGAATCAGCAACGCCATCGAAGATTTATGAACAATTTTTTTTTTTTAATTGGCTATCGGAAAATCCCCCTTTTTGGCCAAGATGAAACGGAGACGCTTCGCTCGGTCAATAAATATAGACACTTACCTCTCTGATAGCGACGGAATGCGACTGTTCGACCAACGCCAGCTTCTGCTGCAGCCTGACCAGCAGTGCCGGTGTCTCCACGGTCCTCTCTTCGGCTCTCTTGAGCTTCCTCCGCTCAGCTTCCAAACAGCTGCTGAGGTCCCGAACCCTCTTCTCGAGTTCAGATTGAGAAGTCTGCGCTTCGGAAGTCGTGACGACCTTATCCTCCAACTTTTCTTTAGTTTTTCGTTCGCTGTTCAACTTCATATGAAGTTCTCTGGAAAATGAAGAAAATGTCTTTTATCAAATATTAAAAACGACGTCGGCTCCATTCTGGGACCGACGTTGTTTTTAATTTATATCAATCAGCTATGTAATCTCTGTATTCCTAACTGTGAGATTTTCACTTACGCCGATGATACAGCCTTATGCATCTACGGTCCGGATTGGGGCGCCGTAAAGGTAAACGCTGAAAATACCCTTAAAATTGACATTAATTGGTTGTCTTTGAATAGGCTATCCCTAAATGTATCCAAAACTTTATATGTTCCGTTCGCGATTCGTTCTCCTTCACTACCTTCTCCTTCATTTGACATAAAAGCACATAGCTGTCTTACATCTATGGGCTGCTCTTGTCTTTCACTTGAGCGTGCTAGTGTTGTAAAATATCTCGGGATTTATCTGGATGAGAAGCTAAATTGGAAAACCCAGCTTGATATGCTCTCTTCTAGGACTAGACGCCTTATATGCATCTTTAAAGCGCTTAGACACACAGCTGACCTTGATACCATACGCATGGTATTTCTTGCTCTTTGCCAGTCGCTTGTGTCATATTGTATTTCTGCCTGGGGAGGTGCTGCGAAGACTTTTATGCTCAAGCTGGAGAGAGCGCAAAGAGCTGTCCTCAAAGTTATGCTGAATAAGCACTATAGATTTCCCACTACAGATCTGTACAGATTAGCAGATGTACTTACGGTAAGGCAGCTCTTTGTGCTCCGTGCGGTTTTGCGAAAGCATCCAGAAGTATCGCCAAGCAGAGATCCGAGCAAACGTTCGTGCCGTGATATATGCAAATCCGAGGAGCACTCCACTGGTTTTTCCAAGTTGCACTTTCGCGTGATGAGTTCCGTACTTTACAATAAAATAGATAAGTCCTTAACTATACACCCCTTAAATCGATTCCAACTCAATAAAACACTTAATGAATGGTTGAAAAAGCTCGATTACTCTCAAACGGAAAACCTTCTTTCACCGACAAATAAATAATCCTCTTAGTGTAACAACTAAAGAATCAAACAATATAAAATACATGTCTACCCACACACTTACACTCACACCCTCATCTTTTCACTCACTTTCCCATCACATTTTACCTACACTACCCAACCATTTACACTCCTCATACATAATCTACACAAACATACTTACTCTTACTTACTTACTTACTTACTTGCTCTTATTTACTAGTGTATCAAACCAAATTGTACTTCTGTGCTTTACTTACCTGACAACGTTTCGTGCGATATCACTGACATCTAAAATACAGGGCTGTTCCTAGTTTAGTTGTCAGAGAAAATATATTTTGTATACTTTGTGCTAGCTATATTATAAGTAAAATTGTAAAATCATTAGTAAATAAAGAATTATTTTTATTATTATTATTATTCTTTTATTTTTTGTAATATGAGAAAACCATGTACGATGATAAAAGAAAAAACCATATGGTGATGTTAAATAATAGTTTTATTGTTATATTTTATTGGATGAGTTCACTAACATAATTTATCACATCACATTAATATTATAAATGTGAATTTTTATGTGTCTTCCGCCTTTAGGCTTAAAGTACCTACTCAACGGATTTGGATAAAATTTGAAATAGAGATAGTTTATAACCTGGATTAACACATAGGATACTTTTTACGGCAAGTCATTCCCACGGGAAAATCTTAACGCAAGCGTAGCCCTTCGGGCGGACCGCTAGTAATAAATAATAATCCTTACTAATATTATAAACGCGAAAGTTTGTAAGTATGGATGTATGGATGGATGTTTGTCTCTTTCACTCCTGAACGGATTGGGATTTTTTAAATAGAGAAAGTTAGTACCCTGGATTAACATGCTAGTATAGGAAAATCTTACGCTAGTATAATAATAATAAATTTTTATTTGTAACAATACAATGACAATTTTAATGTGGTTATTTTGAAGCTTGTGGTAGTAAAAACTGTGTTACAAGTAAGTGTCGACAATTTTTCTGTTACAATTTTTTTTGTAGCTTGTACTATGGGTACCAGACGGCTAATATACATTACATTAAATAGTCATACTTATATAGATAAACAACATCCAAACACAAGGCAAACACAAGAGCTTATCACTCGAATGGGCGGCAATTGAATCCGCGACCCTGTGCTTAGAAGGCAGGCATACTACCAATACTACACTGGTAGTGAACGTGCCATCCATGATAGCTTTGACGTCGAAAAATGATTTGTAAAAATCTTAATTCGAATAAAAAAAAATTACTTTGACTTTGACTTTGACTATGGGGTTTTTACGAACTCTGCCCGGGAGACACTAGAACTCCTAGAAAAGTTCACTTCCCTGGCTCAGAAGTCCTGAGCCACACAAGCCTCCCCCCGGCTACAAGGATGACTAAGTCCAGGCCCTCTGTAGAAGACTGGAAGAGGGCCACATCTATAATTAAACCTCATAGAGTTGCGTGGGCGATTGATAGCTTCCAGCCCTATAAGTCCGGAGGGGAGGAAGGCGTCTTTCCTGCACTACTCCAGCAAGGTAAAGATGCCATCTTAGGGATTGTAGTGAGAATCTTCAGAGCTAGTTTGGCTTGGGGACATATTCCACTACAATGGACTAGGGTCCGTGTAACGTTTATTCCCAAGGGTGGTGATCGGGCTAAAGCCGACCCTAAGTACTTTAGAGCGATAAGTCTCACCGTTTTCATTCTAAAAATGATTGAAAAGGTTATTAAATCTGCACATCAGGGAGAACTACCTTAGTGTGATACCCCTGCATGTAAAGCAGCATGCGTACCAGAAAGGAAAATCGACCGAAACCGCCCTCATGGAGCTTACGGATCGTTTGGAGAGAGCGCTTGAAGACAAGGAGATCGCTCTCTGTGCCTTTCTAGATATTGAGAGAGCTTTTGATAACACCTAGACAGACATCATACTCAAATGTATGAGAGATAGAGGTATTGATGAGACGACATTAGTGTGGGTCGATTCAATGCTGACTACAAGGACAGTTCGGATGACCCTCTTTGATTGCACCCTTGATGTGAGAGTGACGAGGGGGTGCCTGCAAGGAGGAGTCTTATCCCCGCTACTGTGGTCAATTGTAGTTGATTGCCTGATAAACGAACTTAATTCGGCAGACTTGTATACCCAGGGATATGCTTATGACTTGGTCATATCCATTGTGGGTAAATGTCCCGACACGGTATCAAGTCTTATGCAAAATGCTCTTAGGAAAGTTGAACGGTGGTGCGTGCAATTCAGATTATCTGCCAATGCTAGCAAAACCGTTATAGTTCCCTTCACGAGGAGAAGGATTCTAGATAAACTCTGGCCTCCTACACTCTTCGGCAAAACTATAAATTTTGCATATGAAGCTAAATATCTCGGTATATACCTTGATCATAAGCTCATATGGAATAAACACATAGACTATGTGGTTAAAAAGGCAAAGTCTGCACTGGGCACATGCCATGCCTGGTCGGTTCTAGGTGGGGGCTTAAACCCCGACACGCTCTATGGTTCTACACTGCCATAGTCAGGCCTATGGTTACCTATGGCTGCGTGTCGTGGTTTAAGAAAACCACTATGGGAACATATATTGCTTCCCTGAACAGTCTGCAAAGACTTGCCTGTTTGATTATCACAGGGGCCATCTTGTCGACACCTACTCTGGCCATGGAAGCGGTGCTTAACATAGCACCGCTTCACATACATGCCCAGAAAGAAGCTCGAACAGCTATGCTTCGCTCGCTTGAAGTCGGAAGGAAGAGGTGGTCCTCTAATGTGATTAGCTTAGATTAGCTGTAGATTAGCTGAAAATCTAATCAGGAATCCTATTATGGCGATGCCCTCTGATGTGATGACTATGAAACAGAACTTTGTTAGGTTATATGAAGTTCTTATACCCGAAAGGGAAGAATGGCAGAACAAAATACCTTCTACATTCAGAAAAGCGGAACTAGTTTGGTTTACCGACGGCTCCAGGAAGGATGGCTTATCCGGCTCAGGTGCCTTCTGTAAAAAGCCTCTAGTTAGGAAAATTACAAACCTGGGCCTCTTTGCTACGGTCTTCCAGGCGGAGATGTATGCGATCATCGATTGTGTACATCTTAACCTGGAGTATTCCGGTAAAAGGATCCTTATCCTGTCGGGCAGCCAGGCTGCTTTAAAAGCACTGGTGTCTAACGAAATTTCCTCCAAGTTAACCTTGGAATGCAGCGCCCTGAATTACCTTGGCACCAGGAACTCGGTTTGTCTGGGCTGGGTGCCGGGGCATTCAGGGATTGGGGGAATGAAGCAGCGGATGAGTTGGCGAGGGAAGGCTCCAGTTCCCGACCTATTGGACCAGAGCCCATTCTTGGAGTGCCTAAGTCCGGTTCCAGGCGCTAACTCCTAGCCTGGGAAAGACACCAGGCTAATGAGCTGTGGCATGGATCAGCTGGTTTAACACACTCTAACTGATTCCGGGATTCCTGCCCAAATTTACTGCCGAGGTACTCAAATTGAACCGGCAAAATGTTAGAATATTAATCCGAGCCCTCACGGGCCATTGTAAGCTTAATAAGCATCTGAACAGGATGGGTCTATCTGAGAACCCTTACTTCAGATGACGAGGAGACTCCACTTCACATCCTATGCGAGTGCGATGCCCTTGTCAATAAGAGAAGCCGGGTACTGGGAGGACCCTAAATTGCCACCCAGGAAGCCCAGGTTTTAAGCCCCTTATCGACTGTCAGCTTCTTCAAAACTGTTGGTCTAGAGGAGGCTATTTAACATCGAAGGGCTGACTACAATAGATCCATCTCGGGTCGCAGTGGTCATTGGGACATAATTTGCCCGATCCCTTCTACCTAAATCATAAATCATACTACCAACTAGGCTATGGAGCAGTAAAGATTAGTAAGTAAGTAAACTATTTAATTAGTACGGATAATAATGAATGACTCACTTCATCATGGCGGCATAATCTGCTCTCTCCCTTTCTCTTTCTTGAATCTCGTACGCAATTTTAGCCTTCAAATTGTTCACTTCAGCCAAATGTTGCTGCACTAACGTCCTTGCTTCTTCCCTCATAGATGCTATTTGGTTCTCATACTGAAATAGAAAAAGATGATATTATTAAATAAAAATAAATTAAGTTTAATAATTATTTTCAAAAAAATGTGTGTAAATAAAGTTATTAATCTTATCATAATTATTACAAAAAATTGTGGTTCTCGAAGTTGATATTTATCAAATATAAGTTATAAGGTTGCCTATATAACGGTAAGAAAACACCTTTGCAAATAAAATTAAGAGGGAAGAATAGTACCTACATGCTCGTTCATACAAAAAGAGAAAATGTTTTTCCACTTCTAAATATTTTCCATGATTTTTTAGTATGTTATTGACACAATGAATGACAACAGCTTTTCCTTTTTTCAAATTTTGCTATACAACGTGTTACAAAAAATACCAAAAAAAAAAATAATTATCCTTCATTACAGGCATTTAAAAATTTCCCATCTCTAGTGTCAATTGACACCTAAAATATAGACTATCGATTATCAGAACGGAAAAGTATTTGTACACCATTTGTGCCTACATTTTTAAAAGATATGTACTTAAATCAATTTATGTTAGAAAACATTTTATTTTTTGCCTTAATTGTCTTGTTTATGTATTTACAAACATTATTATTTTGAAATATTTAGTTCATTATTTCATTAATTTATTATTTCATAACAATTATTGAACAAAGCTTTTTTTATTTATTTGTAGTTTTTTCATTTTGAAATTAATTGGTCTAATGTGAATGTTATGGTACAAGTAGTACGTAAACATTTTTAACCATAGCGGTAAAAATAGGCACATTGACCAAAAATTACGTAATATATCTGGTCCGAATATTCTTTGACACAGCTGGTCACTAGAGATGGGAAAATTTCAATTAAATGCCTTTGATAAAAATATTCTTTTTTTTGGTATTTTTTGTAACACGTTGTAGATTCAAACTTATAGGCACCTCAAGTAACGTAATTTTTGTGATTAAAACTGTCTCGAATTAAGCCATTTGTTGAACAAAAACAATGTATTTAACAAAAAAAGCGAAACCTGTAAACTTAGAAAATATTGTGCTGAAACGATCGACATCAAAATCAAAGTGATTTGTTGAAATTTAGTTAGTGGAAACAGTTTTCTCCCGAAATGGGAATTTCATAATGAAAAGTAACCTATTGTCAGTCGCGAGCTGCACGATGGGAGGTCGCATGAGCGCACAAGCGATAGCAAATGTTTTCCTAAATACCTATTTCGTTAGGATCGCGAAACTATTCTCCCTATCTTAAAATTTTTAATTTAGCAAAATTATCATCACTTTGAGAAGTTTGATTAAAATGATGTAAATTAATAACATTGCTTACAACAACACTAACAACCTAAATAGACTAAAGTGTGTGCTAGAGTTAACTGAATATTAAGTCATAGTTTACCTTGTCTCTTGTAACTTTTTTGTCAGCCTGAAAAGCCTCCTCCATCCGAGCCTTCTCAGCCGTCAGGGTGGAAAGAGATAGAGTAAGAGCTGCCACTGAGTCATCTGTAGGGACAATACCAAGAACATAAGTAAATAATCATTCTAATGAAACATAAAATACTGAATGGATGTTGTGTCAACATTGTCTCAATCTATATAATAATATGACTAGCCGTGTGGTGACGGTAGAGGAGAATACATTTGTCACCAACCCCTACTCTTCCCATGGGTGTCGTAAGAGGCGACTTAGGGACTACACATTGAACAGGGAATGGGCAGCAGCTCTCTCTGATACAGTAACCTTTTAAACTGCGATCTGCAACCCGCCTGCCAAGATTATAAGCAAGGAGATTATAGCAAAACCCTCGACTTAAGTGGAGGAGGCTCATAGTCCAGCTGTGGACTGTAATGGGCTGTTGATGTTGATGATATAATAATATTGTGTCAATGCCCAGACAGAAGACAGAACACTAGCTTACTATCACAGATTTAAAGCTGTTAAGTGGCTTATGAATTGACTTCACATCTCAATATAATTAGTTAGATTTTAGTCCTAAATATGCATAAGTAAACTATACATATTTGGCTATTTTAAAAACAAACATTCACACAAAAAAATAGACTAAATAATTAAAACACTGGTTATATCCTGATTATCCTGATGATACCTAATTAAATATTCTTAGTTATTAGCTGGGCCAGCGTGGTCGACAAAGGCCTAATCACCCTAATTCAGGGTAGGCTCGAGCCCCTCAGTGGGGATGTATTATTTATGAAAACCTTGTTTTTATCTATATCACCATTTAATTCGACATCTACTGAGGATCTGCTTACTCCACAAGGCTAGCAGTAGAATATAAGCATGATGGTTATAATATAACTTAAACATTTGGACAGTATTGATGGATAATTATACCTTTATTATCTCCCCCTTCTGCAGGTGCATCAGTTCTGTTGAGAGCCTTCAAACTGATTTCTAAAGCCTCTTTCTCTTTAGCCAGTCCTTTGTATGCTGCTACAACATCTGAAATATAAGAAATTAAAATATTGAATTACATATTTGTATTAGTCCAAAATAATGTAATCTGTAGATATGTAGTATTTTTTTCCATGACTGCTTAAAAAAGGAGTGAAAATATGTCTCCGTTTCAGCTTGGCCAAAATTGCTTTTGTATCTGTCCATCTGTTGATATGTTTGTTCTCATCTACAGGTCGCGTTTTTCAAGCGATTCTCGTGAAATTTTGTGAGCAGTTTCGATAAATTAATAGAATTTATTTGTCGAGTCAGTATTTGTAAATTTTAAAAAATGACAGTGTTATAAGGGTTGAAAGCGTAAAAAAAACATAAATTTGCCATTTCAAAAAAAAAAATACCTACTCGAGAGGTCTACAGCTCACAGAGCCACTAGTGTAATTTGGTAATATAATAATAACAGAGTCCTGAAATACAACCCTAGAGGGTCACCGCAGCAGGTCACTGCTGGATTACTTACGGCTCTTTAGCTAGCTTATATTGTATTCTACCCATTGAGTCTGGCTTTAATACAGTAAGTATCCTCACCTAAGAGTAACAATGCCATTTATTACACAGAGAAAAGTAAGTGTACCTGAGACTATAAAGTGAAACATATGGTCGTTCAGTAAACTTCCATTCCTGTTTAACTTACTTAATAAAATCATTGTTTACCTCTAAGGCGGGCTTCGTAACGCTTTATTTGGTCCGCCTGCTTCGTTATTGTCGATATTAACTCTTGTTTTGAAAGAGAATCCATTTTATACAGAATATCCTTGTTCGCGTTGCACCATTCCACATAAAATTTTGCTCGCCCCAACCATCAGTCAATTAAACTAAAACGATAAGTTTTATTTAGTTTATAATGAGCAGCATTACTTGTTTACGTGGAAAATAAATAGAAAAGAAAGAAAACATGAAAATTACTAAAGATCAACTCACTCTTTCACTGAACTGAATTGATCGACTGAATGAATAAATCAATCAACAAGTAAAGTAATTCATTCATTCAGTGAATACAGGGCGCATACTGAAGGCAGCATGGTCATTGACCTTAGCCTGTTCGAAAGAACGAACAAAAAAAAAAAAAAAAAAAAAGGGCGCATACTGAATCATACTTTCAGCGCTGTCAATGATCAGAAAAGCAAATTTCAGCGCAGGGCAAATGACAGAAACATATACCCTGCGTTCCGAGACGCGCTGAAATCGATTAAAGCACCCGTAATCGTGTTCTGAACTACTGTCAGCAGACAAAACTCATACGTTTTTTTTTCTTTTCTGATCGCTGACAGCCCTGAAAGTCTGATTGGAATGCGCCCACAGACCTACCAATCAGTCAGTCAATCAGCCAATACAAGGGTGTATTCCGAATCAGATTTCACGGCTCAAAGTACTGACAGCGATTACATACTCGCGTACCGATTTCGAAATCAAAACGGAACGCCGTTTGAGCGCGCTGAAACTGCTTATAACTCAGTCTTGCCAGATGTTGATTACCGTACCAAAACTGGCAAAATTCTAAATTATTATACGTATTAAAAAAGTACCGTACAGCTGTGAAAACAGCACTTTTCGCATGGCTAGTACCCAAAATAAGAAAAACTATGCGAATTTTTAAAAATGGAGATGTAAATAGGCACATGAAATTAAAAAAATACATAAAAGAATGTTTGATATTTATATTTATATTTTATCAGATTGCCTATGATATAATCTTATGTATGTATGTGCCTGAGTCAAAACTATCGTAATATATTCATAACCCACTCGATACTTTTACTATCGAACATCTGGCAACCCTAACCTACAAAACTGATTGATTTTAAATATTTTAGTAATTTATCGCCATTTCATAATTGAATAACGTGTTTTTAATTTTGTTCAACCAAATAAATATAAGACACGTTAGTTTTACATTTACACATTAAAAATTTAACTTTTAAAAATAAATAAACAATATGTCAAAATCGAATTTGACATTACGCTTACGTGAATTTCGCTCTGGAGCATGGGTGCCGTTAGCGAAAGATGGCGGCGGTCATGACGCAATCCGTGACGTCACAATGGCTGCCGTAATCCCAATGACAGTGATTCGGTACGCGGTTTTGGGTACTCAAAGTGATGTCAGCGCAAATCGGAACGCGGGGCAAGGCACGTCAATCAGTCAGCAGATGTCACCCAGTGTACCCCCCACCCCACCCACCGACCGCAGTCAGCCAGTCAGTCATCTGTCAACGAGCTGCCAAACGACGTGGTTTAGTTTTAAAACTTTCATTTTCTCATTAATTTGCAATAAAAATGAATTTCTTAAAAAACAACTGGTTCAGCGAGTCATGTGCTATGTGGCCTGGTGGCACCTTTTCATTCGAAGTCAAGGAGGTTCTACATTCAGAGAAATCGGAATATCAAGAAATCCATGTCTTCGATACAACAAGTTTCGGCAAGGTTCTCGTATTAGACGGAATAATACAATGCTCAGAAAAAGACGAGTTCTCTTATCAGGTAAGAGTTATTATTGGTACTTAAGTTTTGAAAAACTTAGAACACTTTAAATTGAGGATAATTTTTAAATGCAGTAACTGCATTGTTTCATCTTTCCTTAAGAATGTGATGAGGAAAATCAAGTTTTCCAATTAGATCAGTGTAAATCCCCACCTTGGTGAATAAACAACCTGAAGGAAAAATAGGAGGAAAAATTTATTGCAAAACTACTCCGATTGTTAATTTATGTTGTAATTGTTAATTTTAGTAGTATCTCTCAGTAAAAAACCTATTTTACCTACTCTTAACAGTCTCAGTAAAGGGAGAGAGAGTAGTGTTCAGTCACCCATTCTATAAATAAATAAATATGTTGGGACATCTTCACACACGGCCATCTGATCCCAAACTAAGTAGAGCTTGTACAATGGGTACCAAACAGCTGATATACAATACATAAATAGATAAATACATACTTATATAGATAAAGAACAACCAGACACAAGGCAAACACAAGTGCTCATCACACAAATGTTTGCCCTGGGCGGGATTCGAACCTGCGACCCTGTGTGTCGGATACACTACCACCTGGGCTATGGAGCCGTCAAATATAAATAAACATATTATATATTATTATACCCCGTTCTACTCTCTTTTTTGCAGTGTCTTCACCCACCTATATGAGGTTACCTGGATGAAATGAAATTTAGCAAAAGTTTGATTTTATTTAAGACTTTGGTGTCAATAAAGACTAAGAATTTGTATTGTTTATTTTGTAGGAAATGATCTCATTCCTGCCACTGTGCTGTCATAAAAATCCTGAGAAGGTGCTCATAGTAGGTGGTGGGGATGGAGGAGTTGCCAGAGAAGTGGCTAAGCACCCTAAAGTCAAGCAAATTGTCCAGGTAAGTCTCAATTCTGCAGTAGATGGATCTTATGTAAAGCTAACCATTAGTTTGGTAGTTGATGAATTAGTCATGATATGGGGATTTTCTTTAATAAAGAAAATTATATTTGGCAAAATATATTAGGTATGTAAATTATAATAAAATATATTAGCTAGCAAAATGAATTCTATAAATTGATTACAAAGCAGAGTGGAAATATCAGAGGTAAATGTTTTAATTACCATACTTTGCTATTTTTACATTAATTTTGTTCTTGACATAGCATTTTAATGCTGTAAATAAATAAAGAGGATAATTGTTTGTGGTAGAATTGCATATAAAAATTATCCGTTGCACTATTATTATTTTGTTCGTAACATAAGCTTCAAGAAGTCCATAAAATATAATAACAGTAAACTACGTAAATTGCTTATCAGCTTCCTTATCACAACTCCAAATAATATATTTTAACCTTTGTATATTCCTTCTATGAAGATAGTGTTCTTTTGTATCAGTTTTATCCAAACTAACTATAGTTTTGTT
Organism: Carpatolechia fugitivella; assembly: GCA_951230895.1. Taxonomy (NCBI): domain Eukaryota; kingdom Metazoa; phylum Arthropoda; class Insecta; order Lepidoptera; family Gelechiidae; genus Carpatolechia; species Carpatolechia fugitivella. The sequence continues at coordinate 2,126,687 of OX579655.1, read as the reverse complement.
TACATTGTCATAAATGTTACTTGCTCATTAGACTGTTATCTCAACATCATAGTAGTTGTTATCATTACCACAAGCAATTAAATCAATGCTCAGTTACTTTATCAAAAGTAGTTAAGTAATCTTGTTTCCAATTCCTAATAAATAATAGTTAATCATAATTATTTATGATTTTTGATTACTTAATTACACAGGGTGGTCCATTTAGTTTAGATGGATCATACGGGTAACTCTGATACTATAAGACATTGAAAGATGTGTTCTAAGGAAGTATGCCATCGATTTTAGTGACAAGAAAAACTGTATTCATAAACTTCCACTTGACATGGACATGGGAACACTGATAGCGACGCGACGGCTTCTGCGGTCTTACTACAATCAACAAAGAAACCTACTTCTCCAGTTACATCACAGATAACGCTGATAACAACGGCTTCTGCAGTTTTGCGACAAGAAACTTACGAAGTACTGAACTCACTCTTGCATGTATTGGTGTTTCTTGCTTAACAAAATGTCAGATAGGCTTTTTCTCTCCTCATTGAACTAATCCCAGAAACAGGTACAAAAATCAGCTAAACTTATTAACTTTTTTCTGTAGGTAGAAATCGACGCGAAAGTAATAGAAGTATCGAAGAAGTACTTACCGTTCATGGCAGTCGGCTTCGACAGCCCCAAGCTGACGCTACATGTGGGAGATGGGTTTGACTTCATGAAGAACCATAGCAAGGAGTTTGATGTAATCATCACGGACAGCAGTGACCCTGTGGGGCCTGCCGTGTCGCTATTTCAGGTGGGTACAATACATTTAGGCTTTAGGCTACATTAGAGTAAAGTTGAGAGATTCTTCATCAGTAGACTGATGATGGAGTCATCAAAGGCGATATTGTATTTGCGACTGATAGTTGTCTCTGGCTGGCTGTACTCGTAGCTCGTTGTGATATGTAGCCTACTTTATACCGCGAAAAAAATCTTATTGCTACCAGTAAATAACAAAATTTACTCTGTGTAATAGCTAGTATATATAAAAAAAATTGTCAAGTTCCACTTGACCCTTTTGGGGAAAAGAATGTAAAAGCGTTTTTAGTTTGTTTATCAAGTTATTATTTAAAAAAAGAATTCAATTTTAATTCTATTCCCTAACCTAGCGATGAATGAATGTTGTCTACAAAGCAATTTTCAAATTTGTTTTATTTGAGATTACTAATAAATTATATTCTTATTTTCAGGAGAACTATTTTGCACTAATGAAGAGTGCTCTAAGACCGGGCGGTATTGTTTGTTCACAAGCTGGAACTATTTGGAACGACATTGAGCTGGTTTCTAGCACTTTGAGGTAAGTAAGCCTGTACAGACAGTCTGTGTTAAGTTGGCACTTTTGGAATAGAGGTAACTTATACTCAAAGGGGCAGGCAGATTGCAGCTACAATGCAGTTTAGCTACAGTTCAGTTCTAATGCAGTCAACTTATATTTGTTTTTTATTTACTCATTTGTAAACAATAAACGATTTATCTATCTATCTCTTTCAGGTTCTGCAGGAACCAATTCCCCTCGGCCGCCTACGCCTACGCGTCAGTGCCGACCTACCCGTCGGGTCAGATCGGCTTCGTGCTGGGCGCGCTAGACAAGGACGTCCGCTTCGACACCCCGCACCAAACCTTCACGCGCGACGAGGAGAAACACATGGCTCTCAGGTACTACAACAGCGACATTCACAAGGCCGCCTTTGTGCTGCCGACCTTCGTCAAATACAGTCTCGCTTAGTCGATAATGGTAGCGATTTGCATCCGTAATGTTCGTCGGGCCTTTTCACCTTTAAAAGATTTAAAAGGGACAGGAGATAGCCATCCTAATATTAGAGCTGTCAAACATCGAATTTGACGCGTCGATTGAACAACATTAGAGAGAACGTTAAATATCCGACTTAAAAAAATTTATATAATTCGTTCATCTGAATTCATCAACTCTGTTCCACTGGTCATAAAAACGCAAAGGATAGCTGGACTTTAAAATTAGAATTAGAGCATGACTTCCCGAATCGGGGCCAATGGCTGCGATTCTGCGACGCGCTAACCTAAAATGGGGAATAAACAAGGGAGTAAATGGCGCCGCCGCCAGCGCATGTATCTTAAAGGCGTATATTGACTAAACGAATGGCAGATGGTTTTTTTGACGTTTTGTCATCATTTGCGCCCCTTTTGGTAAATTAAGGCATGGTTTATACAGAAGTGGCTTGGCGAGGACGTATGGCGTTGGCGGATAATCAAAGTAACACAATATAAACCTTAATAGTACGTAAAATTGCGGCGTTTTTGTCGCAACAAGAATTTCGCCCGCGCCTTCAGGGGGGGGGGGGGCATTTCACGAAGCTACAAGCAAATTGGCTACGTAATGAATATTAAATTGTAACTTGTTACTTGTAAATTGTTGCTTCGTGAAACGGGACCCAGGCGACGTCCCGCCACTAGGTGACGCGCCACAGCCACAAAATGACGCGCCGGACTCTATGCTACTATTAAGGTTTATATTGTGTAACTTTGATTATCCGCCACCGCCTCCATACGTCCTCGCCAAGCCACTTCTGTATAAACCATGCCTTATTCTCAGCTGGTTCGTTTTGTTTTTGAATTGAAAAGATAGGAGATGAACGTACGATAGCCTGCAGTGCGAAATAAGAATAGGAATAAAACAATGATGGAATAAATCAGTTGCCTATGGCAACACCAGATAAACCGGAAGAAATTGGCGGAAGAACTCCGTACAACAAGTTGTTACCCTAGCTTCGACTACCCCCATTTTTGTTTGCTATTTTGTATCGCATTCTTGATAGGATATTTTACTGTTCTTGAATTGAATCACATTCACGCCTAAACTACTTGAACGGATTTACATGAAATTCGGTATATACCTTAAATTAACACAAAGGATACTTTTTACGGGGAAGTCTTATTCCTTCGCTCGGAGCAACCACCCACTGTATAAATTACTAACAAACTAATTACGAAAAAGTTGCGGTGCGGGGGCGCGGGGAACACGTCGTGATTGGTTCATCTCGCTTTCGCAACGTATTGACGGGTCTCACCGCGAGGTATTGGCCGACCAGATATATTTATATGTGCAAATGCACCTATGCGTTTCTGAAAATAGCGCCCTGACATGTGGTGTCCAGTGGGTGGTTGATCCGAGTTCCCACGCACGGAGACAAATACAAAGAGGAGCTGCCCTAAGACGTTTTCTATATGGTAGCGGGGGTCGCCATTGGGAGGGGGTGCGGGGAGATGAAGTTCTGCTAACCATCTAGCGGTCAATAGCAAAACTAGCTTTGCAGCTAGACACTAATGAACCGTACTTAATTTCGCTATTACACACAAGATGGTTCTGTTCGTTAGTTCGTTACGCTGTATAATGTTGCCAGGCAAGTGAAAAAACATAAAGTTCGGGACATTTTTTTAAAATTGATCTCTCTCTTCTTTTTTGTATTATGTAGTCGTTTTTAATGTAGGATTACCTTATAATATGAGCAATTGTGATATACAGGATGGCCCATTTAAATGGGTCAGTATGGGTAACTCTGAAACTATAAGACATAAAAAGATCTGATAAGAAGAAGATCTCTTAATTACGAGATATTATATATATATATATATATATATATATATATATATATATATTCTTTATTACAAACTTAAATTTACAGGATATATATATATATATATATACAACGTGTTACAAAAAATACCAAAAAAAAGAATATTTTTATCAAAGGCATTTAATTAAAGTTTTCCCATCTCTAGTGATCAGCTGTGTCAAAGAATATTCGGACCAAATATGTAATCTTAGGTCAATGTGCCTATTTTTACCGCTATGGTTAAAAATGTTTACGTACTACTTGTACCATAACATTCACATTAGAACAATTAATTTCAAAATGAAAAAACCACAAATAAATAAAAAAAGCTTTGTTAAATAATTATTATGAAATAATAAATTAATGAAATGATGAACTAAATATTTCAAAATAATATTTACGTTTGTAAATACGTAAACAAGATATTAAGGCAAAAAAGAAAATGTTTTCTAACATAAATTGATTTAAGTACATCTCTTTTAAAGTTATAGGCACGAATGGTGTACAAATACTTGTCCGTTCTAAGAATCGATATGATAGTCTATATTTTAGATGTCAAATGACACTAGAGATGGGAAAATTTTGATTAAATACCTGTGATGAAGAATATTCTTTTTTTTGGTATTATTTGTAACACGTTGCATATATATAAAGAATATATTATATAAAAAGATCTGTTCAATTTTGACACGGGATTTCACGTAAGTCCTTTGTCATCATCACTTACTTACTACCAAGTATAAGGAAATATCCTTGCCCAAAATGTGACATTTTGATGTCATGTATTTAATTATAAATATTGAGTAAGTTCATCAATATTATCTGCATTATTTAATTATATGCTACAAAAATAAATATTTTATACAAATATATTTTTTTAGATTCCATATCTGGCCACCCAGCTTACTATACAAAATACATGAATGAATGAGCATGAATGAAACAGGTAATATAACCTTCTACAGTCAAGAAGTTATTCTACTTGGCGATAGATGGCGTTGCACTTTCTCGAAGGAATAAGTTACGAGCATTAAAATTGCATTAAAAAAATACATACGAGTGGAATTATGTCTTTTTTTCGTTAGAAATAGTTGTATTACTCGTACTGTTGCACGATACAACACAGCATATAATTTTTGCGTCACTAATTTCAATTAAAATGGTTGTAATCAAACCAAGTCATATTCGTGTCGTATCCATAAAATCCAAAGTAACACTGACCGAAGCGACGCCTGGTGGTTAATAGCTAGTAGTAAGAGTACTTAGTCCGCTTCGAATGTCGTATGGTATAGTTTTGCTTCGTTGGTATTCATTTGGTGGGGTCAAGTTTGAAGCGTAGTTACTCTTCTAGACTATAGATCATTCGTTGGTTGAGAGATCTAAACTGTTCATCTCCTTTAATTTCATTTTTGAAAGCGAAGCACGATACGGCTCGAATTTTAGGTAAAAGGCGTTACTGTAGATATCGGGGACAATGTGCATTTATTTTTAAGCTTCTTCTGAACAAGACTGCCTCTGGCATAATGACTTTTAAATAATTATGAAAGTTAATATATTTTTAACATTACACGTTTTTTTTAACGCACTAACAAGTATAAAACAATTTTGATTAAGATTTCCATTGATGTAGAACTCAAAAAGAAAAACGTGGCGTGCATGGAATTGATATTATAAGTAAAAACAGCATAGCTGACGCTATCACTTTGAGCCTTGAACAAAATATCCTAGCTAATGGAAATTGACTATAAGATGGACATCCATTGATTATAAGATAGACATCAAAAATGGATTAGGTTTAACACGACACCTACTATACACCTACGACGTAGGTGGAGCGTGTTTAGACTGCCGTGCGCGTAAAGCCGCCTCGTAGGTGCAATAATTTCCTATGTGACTGCGCGGCCCCTACGTCGTAGGTGCGCTGTGATCAAACGCGTATGCGACCACCTACCGAGGCGGGTGGGAGGCACATGGCTGTATTATTGCATTTTTCTTTTCGGCAGCCAAAGTGTTAATAGACGTCTTCTATAGTTGGGTATTATATAAAGGATGAATTCCGACAGCTTCAAAATTCTTCATACGACGTTAACAACTTTTTTTATAGTATTCAGTTTAAAAACCATAATAGCTAATAATTAAAAATAAAGTAACTTCACCTCTTATTTTATCATTAAACAGTATGTAATTTTACTTAATAAATAAATAAATAAACGAAATAATATTAAAATGTTTTTAAAATTCTAATCTGTCAAAGCTCATCCTACAGTAACCCAACTATATGTAGGGGTAAACCTAATTCATTTTTTATAAAGGGGTTAAGCTTATAATTCTTATCTATAGTTTTGGGAAACACGAT